>CM057224.1:3992359-5192359 GCA_029891385.1 Erythroxylum novogranatense
TTTCTAAACATGTCTTAATATTTATTTTTATATTAGTTTTACTTATGTTATAATTTATATAAAAGATTTAGTTAGATATATTTTCATTTATGTTTCATATGGTTTAAAATTATATAATAATTAATATATTATACTTTGCATATTGTTTAATATATTTTAAATAATTTTATATGCATAAATAATTTTATTACAAAATAAAATATAGTTAAAATTAATAAAAGTGTCTTTTATTTTTATGTTGCCAAAAAGTCTACTATATGAAGCTCTTTCAAAATAATTGTTTTTTTTAATTGATAATCAAACAATCAAATGACTTCTTAAAAAAGCTCTATTAACAAAAGCTTTATTAATATAAACCCATCCATGCAGGCATTTAAGAGGACAAGCAGCTGGGAGCAAAAACAACAACGCAAATAGCCAAGAAAGAAACACACAAAACACTAGTGAACAGATAAAAACAACAGCGTATAAAGGAGAAAAGAGTAGCCCAAATGCAAAAATAAAAGCAGATAAAACGTAGAGGAAGAAAATGTAAAACGCAGCAGTCTAAGAAACTCCAAAACGCAAGCAGTTAGGAGGAAATAAACGACAGCCAGGAGAATAAAATGTACAACATCCAAAGATAAAGAATAAGTAGAACAAAAAGATGTAAATACAGAAGCAACAAGCTAGTAGAGAAGGGAATCAAAATGACAGCTAAGAGGAGAAAACGCTGAAGGATAAAAACGTAATGCACATAAGCATAACAAAGAAAAAACACAGCAGTAGGAGAACTAGTGAATAACATGAAAATGCAAAGAACCAGAGGAGAAAAAAAGCAAAAAAGATAACACATTCTGCAATGACTTCATCTCAATGAAAGATAAATCTCTAGATCCCTTTAAACTGGATTTGATAAGATTAAATTAGCAGAAGCTTATCAATAATTCAAAAATGTACGGGCTTTTGGAGTGTCTCGTGAGCCTATAAAAAATCATTATTAGCAAGGAAAATATAACAAGCTAGCATCACACGAAAATGGAGTATTCAAAGTGGATTAACACCCTTTCAAGGTGGGTCAAAGGTTGGAGCTATTGCGAGGAACATTGGGAGTATTTAGAAAGCTATAGTCTACTAGAATCGAGTTGGTTCGTAACTTATGGAGGAGAAATTTAAAAGTTTAGGGTTTGTTCGAGGTTTGCAAAGGCAGAAAAATTCAACGAGTTTTTTGAAAACCCTTAATCCTGTTGTTTCTGGTCTCTGATAATTATTTATGAATGATTGAATTCTAGTTTAGTTATGTTGTTTTGGTTACTTAGGATATTATTTTTTATTTAATCCAATTAATTACCAAGTGAATTAAAACTTATACAATTGATGAAATTTTGACATCAAATTTCGGTTGTTGATTGTGTTTCTTTATACTTGACGTATTGAGTTGGTCCAATTTTTAAGTGTAAAAAGGAACAAATAGAAACTAGCTGCTTGTTTTCAACAATTACTTTATTAAATTTCTTGAATTATCTTAGATATGTCAAAATTAGTATTTTGGATACCGATACGTACGGTATCGGACCAAAACTGATACGAAACTAGAGGTCAGTTGTACCAAATTTAAATATCGATCGTTATAGGGGTCGGTATCGAAAATTTTAAAAAATAGAGGAAGTTTTTTGCAAATTTTTCAAAAAATTTTAAATACCAAGTCTGGTACAATATTCGTAACATTGGTCAAAATTGTATAACTAAACTAAAATTTAAAACTTAGTTGTTTATTTGTAAATATTAGGTTAGATTTATATTTTATTTCTTTGATTCCTAAATTTAATTTGATTCGTCTTAAACATTGAACACCCTCTCTTTTTATTTACGTATTAGCTTAGCATCATTCATAGGTTTCCATAATTATAATTGTTTTAGATTTGATTTTTAATATTTCTATGTAAAGTTAGTTGTATGCGCATGGCTTAAGTTATTGTGCTCAAAATAACCATGTATTATAAAATTGGATTTTATTTTTGTTCTAAGAATGTGTTATAAATTTGTCTACCTAAGTTTTGATGTTGTATCTTATTTATGTGGTTAGAAAAGACGTTATGTGTTAATGTGTTAATGATGCTTGTATTATGGAATTTCTTTCATATAAGCAAAATTATTATAATGATATTGTTTCTTTTAAAAATATTGTAATTAATAAACTAGATTAGTAAATTATCTTCCCTTGTGGGAACAACTCTTATTTATTTTATACTACATTATTTAATACATTTGTTTAATAAATTGAAAGTAAATAAGGATCTAATTTGTATGCGCCTAATAACATGTATCATGAGGCCCGATGTGAGCATATCTTTCATACTCAGTGCCATGTGAATAGCAAGGCATGTAGCATGATCATTGATAATAGGACTTGTACTAATGTTACTAGCGTTATATTGGTTGACAAACTGAAGTTGACAACTCTAAAACATTCATACTATACAAGTTGCAGTGTTTGAATGAGTATGGAGAAGTTAAGGTGATAAAATAGGTTCTAGTGGCATTTTTCGGTGGGAGTTACAATGATGAGGTTATATGTGATGTAGCACTAGTGCATCCTAGTCATCTTAATTTGGGATGTTTATGACAATTTGATAGAAAAGTTCAATATGATGGATATAAAAATGATTACTCTTTTGTTATGAACAACCGACATGTGATCTTAATAACTCTCAAACCATTAGAAGCATATGAGGATCAAACTAGGATAGTAAGAGAATACAAATTGAGAAAAAAAAAACAAGTAAGTGCTCAATAAAAGAGGAAGAGTGTGAAAGAGTGCAAAGAGCATAATAGTGAGCAATAAGGGAAGAAAATTTGTGAGATTCAAAATAAGGAGAAAAATATGAGGGGTAGTGCCTATGCTAGTAGAGGTAATGTCAAGGGTGCTATGTTAGCGAGGCAATAGCTAATTATACTTGTGTATAAGCATGTTCACCTTTCAACTAACGACCTTAGTCCTTCTTTGCCTATTGTTGTTGTATCTTTACTTTAGGAGTTTGTTAATTTATTCCCTGAGGAGTTACCACAAGGATTACCACCTTTAAGAGGCATTAAGCGTCAAATTGATTTCATCCAAGATTTAATAATCCCTTACAGACCAACTTATAGAACTAATCCAAAGGAGACCAAGGAGATTTAAAAGCTAGTAGATGAGTTAGTAGAGAAAGGGCTCGTGAGGGAGAGTCTCACGCTATATTTGGTTCCTATAATTCTAATACCAAAGAAAGATGAGACATGTCTTATGTGTGTGGATTATCAAGCTATCAACAAAATTATAAGTAAGTATAGTCATCTCATACCTAGATTAGATGATATGCTTGATGAGTTGTACGAGTCTTGCTTATTTTCAAAGATTGATTTAAAAAGTGGGTATATCAAATTCACATAAAATGAGGGAGACAAATGTAAAATTGCTTTTAAAAAAATGGTTTTGTATGAGTGATTAGTATCAATGTTTTTTTAAGAAATTAAAAAATTATATTAGTAGGAGAAAACAAATGTTACATCGATTAGGAGACTAAAACTCTCCCCTCAACCCAAAACGACATCGTTACAAAGTAAACACTAAAAAATACGGCAACGTTTTACACTCTAGTAAGACGACATTAGTCTGAAATAGGTAAAAATACAAATCACTTCTCCCAATCTTCTTTTGAACCTTCCAGATTAGGGTTGGAGCGACACTTTCTCCACCCTTCTGAGGGTCCTCTGAGGTTAGAAGCAGACATCCCCATGACTATTATGCCTTTTATTGTTGTACAATCGCTCTAGCCTGTCCCTTGGAGATTGAGGTAATATTAATTAATCTTCCATAATCCCCTTTTTTTCCTCTTCTTTGTATTTCATCCCTAATCTGACTAGAGAAAGTTGACTATAACCTCCTTTCTTATCTATTTGAGTTCTAGGACCTTAGAAGAACATCCTTAACCCCTTTTCCAAGCCACAATGGCTTCTCCTTTTCGACAGCTAAAATGGTAAGCCCCTCTTCCAGTACCATCCATATTATCATATGATGTTAGTATAATATGAAAAAAGATCATTTAATCATCATACAAGTATAAAATTAAAGATAACACAAAGTACTTAAAATGTTGCAATTTCATCATATAATAATTATTAATTATATTAAAATATCAAATAAAAGAATACTAAAGATCTATGATTCTTTATGTATTATAACAAGAGTTCATGTTAAAGAAACAATCAACTGAAGTGAAACTTGAAACAAAAACATTTACAAATATATTTATATTACATATGTAGAGTTTAACATATATATCAAATATAAGTGAAAATAAAAGAATTGGAGAAATGAAAATCAGGAACTTTATTTAATCAAATATTTGCTTAGGACACAATTAACCTCAACTCTTATTTGGAATAAAATCTTCATCATTAAGAGAAGCTTTATTATTACCGTCATATACATTTATTGCACTAAGTGACATGCCAATATTTTCCCATTTAAGATTATCTTTAAAATTACTCTCATCTATCAAACTTGATTCCTTGGAAACTCAATATGTGAAAAGATCAATATGATCAAGGCATATTGGATCTATAGAACTACTTGTTTTATTAAGAGTGTCAATAAACATATAAAATTAAATTATCAAGAAATTAAACGAAATTATATTTAACTTAATAACGATAATAACATACATTTTCAAAGTTTTAAATTGTATCAAATAAAGATCAAGTTGTTTAATCTTTTGTACTCTAATCTACTCCTTTTTTTGTAATGGATAAATTCAAATGTACTCTAATTCTTTTCACATCCAATTATACTTAAACATTGACTCAAAATTTGAATATCAAACTTTTGCAATTGTAGGTCATCACTTCTAAAGTGTAGTCAATTTTTAAACCATGATTTTTAAACCGGACCAGATTAGTCAATTAGACCAAAATAAATACGGATTGGCTTGAGTTTCATTTCAGTTTGTGTATATAACCTTTATGAGAAAAAATCGACAAGTTACGTAGAAAACTGGCTGGTTTTCTTAAGAAAAATCAGTCAATTTTGTTAAAAAATGGACCATAAAGTAATAAATTTTGATAATCTGTCAGCCATTTAAGCATATTGGCCCTAGCATGGGCAGTAGTAAGTTTCCTTAGCAAGTGAAACCTCCTTTTACACACCAACCCATACACCTCCTTGTCCTTTTCACTCTCTATTCTTGACATTTGTTAACCTATCATTAATGCAAATTAAAGTCCTAACACAAAAGTTGAGATTTTCATATGGTATATTTTAGAAATTTTCCATGATTTTTTTCTTTTAAATCTATCATACAATCTAATTAATAAATTATATTTTTAGAACTTATATTTTAATTAAAATATGTTTTAAAACTATTATATTTAAAAATGAATTACTATTTGTTCTTTAATCCTAAATTTATTTAATCTCACTAATATTTATATTTTTCAAAATTTAGGTTATTTATTTATTTATTTATACTTTAATTGAAAATTTTTCAAATTATTATTGTTAAAAACTAATTATTATTTTTATCATGAATTTATTTAATAAATCGAATTATTAATTATAATATATAAGTACTTTTGCTTAAGATAATTTAAAATGTATTAAAATATTATTTAAATTATAAAGAAGCATTCTAAAATCCTTTCTTTAAATGTAATTCAACTTTTACAACTCTTTAAGTAAATGATAATATAGAGATATAATTTTTTATTTTCATTGTTATTTTTAATTTGTTTTATATTAAATTTGATCTTAATTTAAATTATTAGTTTATTGTATATTAATAGGATTATTAACACATTTTATTTTAATAAAATATTATATTTTATATTATATTTTTACTTATTTTTGTAATTTTATTTTTATTTATCTTATATCAATTTTATATCGGTTTAATAGGGATTGACTCTTTAAAATTTAAACTTAGGATGATGGATCCGAATTTTAAAAGATTGACCCGTCCGAAACTACTGACTACAGCAATTCAATTACCTGATGCCTCTAGACAACTGTTGATCCACTCCTCTCTGACTCCGCCTAGGGTTTGTTTCATCAGATCAACACCATGGCTATGCAATCCGGAATCGGGCTCTCTAAGATCTTAATCATTGCTGGGGCAGGTGCTTTTTCCGACCACTCTCATAACGCTTTCTCCGACTTCTAGACTTACATCTTCGTTGTCGTTTGATTTTGTTGATTTGACGTCTCTGTTGTCGTTTTCCAGGGTACACCACTACTTTCCTGGTCAGGGATGGTAAATTATCTGACTTGATCGGTCACCTTCAGGTACTGCAATATTTGTTGCCAATCTAGCTCGGTTTTCATGATTCTGTTTGGCTCTTGATTCTTTTCACTTTTTCTGTTGGTCCGTAAGTTAAAGTTGTGGCTTAGGTGAGCGCTTGTCTTGTTTGTTGAGCTCAGTTCTGCTGGAATTTCCTTGATACTATTTGAAAATTCTTGTAAAAAAAACAGTCTTTCTGAATTTGGTTCAATCTCTTCATAGCGGTTTGGATTTGGTTTGATGTGATTGGCAGGATTTGGTGAGAAAAGTGGAGAAATCTGGGGAACAGTTGGAAGGTGATTCTGGGGGTTCTGACTCTGTTGTCCAACAGGTAGTCAGGATCTACTATTCCAAATGAATTTATTGTCTGTTATACATATTTATTTAATGTTTTTGTAATTTTTCTCGTTAGATTGCTTAGCTAGTTTAATACGCATGATGCTTGCACATTGTCTCACGACTTTTTTTGTTCTCCCAATTACTTTCCTTATATATTTTTCTTGTTCATGCAGCTGAAAATGTTGCAAGCTGAATTGCAGCGACATCTCAACCAACCACAAATAATTCTGAATGGTGCTTCTGACCAAATAGGTATATGCTCTGTGATTCTATTGACTGGTTTTTGGTGGCAACCTATTTTCTATGGGAGTCTAATCCCAATTCCAAATGTGTTGTTTGCCTGTAATCCAGTTCTATAAAATGTATATATAGCTCTTTTTGTGTTTTGTTTTTGAAAGATTGCCGTTCACACTTTTCACTCTATGCAGGTAACTACTCAAGTCTCATAGTTCCTGTTGCCACATTAGGTGCATTGGGTTATGGTTATATGTGGTGGAAGGTATCTACTATGAATACTATGTTTTCATTGGCTTCTTTCAGTCTTTGGTTACTTCACATAATTTTTATAGTGATTCTACCTTTTATGTTGCATTTATGCATATTACATGCATCTAAGATCAAGAAATTCCTTTCAGGAGACTAAATTTGTTTTTACTATGACTCTTTTGGCAATTAGGGTCTAAAATTTTCAGATCTTATGTATGTGACTAAGCGTTCTATGGAAACTGCTGTTGCAAACTTGACAGAAAATCTGGAGCAGGTGTCCGAAACTATATCAGTAAGTCCTGTATAGTTGATAGTTTTCTATTGTTGCACTATCTACTATGAATTTTTTTTAAGAATGATTTTCGTAGTGTAATTTAGTGTGAGCAAGACTGCATAAAAGGATGGGGTAGACGTTATAACTTCTCCAGGCATTTGATTCCTTTGATATTTGATCACTTTCCATTTTGAAAGTTTGGTTGGACGTGAAGTTCATTTTCTGTTTTGACGTTCAAGATCAGGCTTTAATCTGTAATCCTTTACCAGTTGTTTGTTTAAGAAGTGTTTATCGAGTTTATTGTTTCCACATTACAATATCAAATTTTGAGATTTGACATTATAGCTCTTGTGAAATGAAGTGTGTTATCTGTTTCCCCTATGGTTATGCAACATGGATAAAGCTTTTTAATATACTTCTATTTACTCTTTTGGCCAGGCTGCAAAGAAGCATTTAACACAGCGAATACAATTGTTGTATGATAAAATAGATGGTCAAAAGGAGATCTCAAGAGCCATACAGAATGATGTAAGATTATAAATTTGATTTACCCCTTTCCCACCTCTTTTTCCCTCCTGATTCATTTCACTCTTCTTTTTCTCAGTCTTGACCTATTCAACATGTTTTCATTTAGACCAAGTTTTAACAGATCTTCTGTCAATTTGGGATTGTTGATTCTAACAATAAGCATAAAGAACCAAAAAACTCCCAATTCTGTTCATTCCAGAATCATTAAACATGGGAGAAAGGTATTAGATTTCATCAAAGAAGATTGATATATTGCAAGTTCTTTTCTCGGAACTGAGAACCTAGTTTTAGGCATGAGGTCTCTGCTAAATGTAAAAAGTTTGTTATACCTCAGTTTGATGTAGGATTTCACCCATTTTCATGATTGAATCCATTCGCAGAATAAGCACAGACCACGCACATTAGATGCACATTACCCTTGTTTTTTAGCATCCTAATATTGTTTGATCTCATGAATCAGGTTGAAGCTGCTTCTGAAAATATTTCACAGATTGGCTCTGAGTTGTGGCAGTTGCAGCATTTAATTTCTGGTTTGGTAAGTTTGATATTTGACATTTTCCTGAGTGGTGGCACAATTGATTTTGCTAGTATTTATAATTATTTGAGTTGTGGTTTCTTTTATCATGTCCTTGAGTCTGCTTAGATAATCAATGATGTAGGTATAAGGGATCATAAGCAACTTTCAACAAAGTAGCGCTACAATTGTGGAGATATTGGCTGGAACTATAATAAAGGAAAGACACCTGTTAGAATTTAATGGTAGTCAGTGCGCAGTCGTGTACAAAAAAGGATCATTATCTATTACTGTTATTCAGAAATCGTACTTGCATTGGGAAAAAAAACAACTCCTAGTTCGTAATTGAAAGCCTAGCCATCAACTGCTATAGTAGTTAATAGGAAAAGTAACATAAACAAGCTAAATAAGGAAAACTGATAGAACTAATTGAAATTCTAGAATGCTTCTGCATCCAGGGATTTGTAACACCTGTTACAGCAAATTTTGACCTTTCTGAATGTTCTACTGAAAGAGGAGTTGTAATAGAAAAGATAAAATGTTGGCTATTGTTTTATCTAAACAGTTTCTTGCTTCGACTTTACTAAAAAATACTAATAAATTTATGAAGATAGTTACCAAATGTAATTATATTTTTAAATTTTATTCTATTGTTATTCAATGATAGAGAAGAGGGGGCATAAAAAACTAATAGGTTAAAATATTTCATTTTTCCAATCTGAAGACTTTTTTTTGCCTTGTCTGTGACATGATAATTTGCCTGCTTTTACTACAGGATGGGAAGATAAATACGATAGAGAAGAAACAGGTAGAATGCTTTTCTTTTGTATTGTTCCATTTACATATAACTTATTGACCTAATCGCTGATTCTTTTATGCATGTTGATTGCATGTGTCTGTGAATGTACTTTTGATATGCCTTGTACATATACCTGAGAATATTTTGATTTGTGCAGTCCATTTTCCACCTTTTTCCATGTATTATTTTGGTGTGGGCAGTCATTGTTCCCCCTTCTTAAATGTATCTTCTGTAATTGAAACTTGCTATCTGTAATTGAAACTTGCTAAGTTGAATTTAAACTTTCTATGGATCTCAAATGCTTATTGATAGCTGCTCCCAAATAATCATTGGTATCTACATTGCTTTAAGTTGGAAAAAAGGCTTGTATACAGCTATTAGTGTTCCTGGACCAAATTTATTTGTTAAAAATTGTTTAACAGCAGGACTCGTTCTGTAATGACTTCGATCAATTTGGTGATGATTGGGTTAAGAGATTCTAAATTACTTGCTCAGGTTGTTATTGGTTAAACTGGAATGCATAACTGCTGAGTGTCAAAAGCCTTGTAGACCACAATCTCATATTTCTTTGGCATGCTTCTATTAATCCTTTTGTACAGAGTCGAATGATAAGGAGGTTTGGAGGAGTTAAATTGAAGTGAAACAAATTACTGAAAACAGTTCAAAATTTCAGTTTTTTTAATCATGTTGAGATACTCCATTTATTATCAAACGGTTAACTAGTTGGTTATGTATAGAGAGATGGAAGCTGGAAATGGGAAGGAAATTGGAGAATTGTTAACTGGGTGGGAAAAGAGGAGGAAGAAACAAAAGGATAAAAAAAGTTCTTTATAGTTTCTGTGCCTTTTTCAATTTGCTTTGACTGCAGTTGCACTGGCTGTTGGTTTTATAGATTCTTGTGTGTACTTGTGAACCGACTGATCGAGGTGTATGATGGCAGGATCTTGCAAATGCAGGTGTTCTGTACCTGTGCCGTTTTATCAACGAAAAAACGTTGCAGAAGCCTAAAGGTCTGGAGGCTCTGGAGGTAAGAAAATATATATATTACATTGTGTTATTCATGATTGTCCCCAGGAAATGCGTAGTCACATTATATGGTTCAACATTTTGTGAGTTGAGCTTTTGTTCTTATGGGAAGAACATGGCCGATAGTAGTACTTTCTTTTCTGAGCATGTTGTATCAGATCTTCCTAGAAGTGAAAAATAGACACAGCAACTGTATTTTGTCTTCAATTTGTTCACCCTACTTGTCTAGATAGAAGAGTTCACATAATATGATTCAAGTCCATCAATGAGGGATGACTTTTCCACTTCTTCCACTTGCTGCCCCCTCTACTATTACTATTACTATCCTTTCTGCTATCCTGTTCAACTATGTGCCATAAATGTTCTGATTTTGTAGCTGGGTGTTGGCTGTTCCTTTCATCCTTTTGTCCTCTGTAGACTACCTTCTTTTTCATTATGTGCAAGATTCTTGAAGTGTATTTATATCTTCATACGAGTGCAATCTAGCATGATATCCCAGCAAGTTCTAACTGTTGGTTATGACTTTACAGGATCAGTTTAACCATTCTGGGATAGCCCATCGTTCACTCACATATTCCAAAGTTTCAAGTGCAGCGGTATGTGCCTTCTTAAGTACGAAGGTCTCAAATTAAATATATCACTTTACTCTCTCTTTCGCTCAAAATACGCACACATTGATGCCATGTGCATGCTTACTCTGCACCTACACAATTTTTCATCTTTCAGAAGCTGATTGCAAACCAATAATTATGGAAGATCCCTTGTTTGATGATTAAATACAGTCCTTTGATATATGATTCTTCTGTATCCTTCCAGGGTCTTAAGGATCTTTTTAGAGATGATCTATCTCGAAGTGTCAGTGAGCCTGTGACTGGTGTTGTACCCGATGTCAGCTGTAAGCTGGAAGACAGACCACCAATCTTGCTAGCAGGCTTGCCAAGGAACATACTTAGGTTTGAGTTCCAACTCTTTTTCTTCACCATGCATATAACTCATCTGGTAATGTGGATTGAGATGATTGAATGTGCGTTATATTTTTTTGGGAAAATAAACCAATATTTATCATTCTTCTAGTCAAAGTGCAAGTAGTGAAGGATGTTTGTATATATTTCCACTTTTCAATATACCCAAAAGAGTATTATTCTTCCCTTCATCTCAATTTCCCATCATGCTGCGGTTGGAGTCTCAGGTTTTCATATTGTATTGATGAAATAAAGGCCACATAGCGACTTATGAAATGGTTCTATTGTTAGTTTCTCAAATAATTCAGCCAGACCTCTTTATTTGGCTGTTTATGTTATTCTAACTTCTGTTAGTCCTAGACTTGTAATGCTTCTGCGAAGTCTTTGGTCAGTGCACTTCATCTCACAATATACAAGTATCGATTACCATATGGTTGCATTTTTCCACAAATGGTTTGAAGTTTAGTATTCAGTGTTTGGACAACAAAATATGATCTCCACATTCTTGTTTACACAACTTGATATTTGCAGGTAAATCAGATTGGTGCTAATAGCAAACTATAAGCAAGATGAAGAGCCTTACACTCGCAACAGGCTTGTTGAGTACAGACATAAAATAATCACGGACTGAACCAAGGAATTTCTTGATGGAAACTATGAATTGCAATTTGATCACAGTGCTTTGATTATTTTAACATCCGTTGTATATTTCCATTCTCGATGAAATTGGCAGAGTTTTGAGTTGTATGGGAGATCGTCCAATACAGAATAGTAGTCGTAGAAACATTCATGGTGTCTTCCAAGCTGTGCTGCAAGACTCTTCAGGCCTGTATGCTGAAACAGATTTATGTCCATAAATAATCCGAGCTTGCCATTCATCTTATTGGCTCATACGAACCCATGTTATGTGCAAAACTAAAATGATGGGAATAAATCGGCGTATTGCATTTGTCCCCATCAAGAACGAGGCCTGTAGTTGATTACACTTACCTGTAGAAGCATTTTACAGCACACACTCAGAGGTAGAATAAGGGAATATGAAACCTTAAAAAAGGAATAACCTGTATCCAACCTGGTTAACTTGTATTGCAGTAGAAGCATAAATAGAAGGTCTTTAGTTCATGCAAAGAAGGGCGAAAAGGCAAAACATTTGGGACCTAAAGAACCCTGAAATTTCCCATTTTAGTAAAAGATGTAAACTGATTGCCAGAGAACTGGCTGGTTGATTTGTATTTTAACGTAACCTTGATTAACAAAACTGCAAAAGAGAGGGCCTAAAGCTGCAATCTGAAAGAGGAGTGTCGGTCTAAATTATGCAAGCTAGGGATCCATCATCCCTGCTCCAGCCTATTTACTTCCACTTAGTACAACCATTTTGTCCTTAATGAACTGTGATATATAGAAAATACTTAGTTTGCTTTCCTCAACAAAACTTCTAGAATGTTTGACTACTACGCCAAGATTATTTAGGTGCATAGCTTTATCCTTTTCTTTTGTGGTTGTTTGTTTATGTAGTTTTATTCTTCTTTCTAGTCCTTTTCATAATCCTTCCTTAAATATCAGCAGAATTATGCCCTAAGAAACTCCCCAACAATCTGTTCATGATTTCAAAAACTTGTAACGGTTTCATCACTGTTGCATGATTGATCTGGTCAATTGGATATGCATAGGTTTTAATTAGCTGACTTCCATGTAAACCATCATCTTGTGCATGTAACTTTATTCTTTTTTTATATATCTATGTGCATAGTAGAATTCATAATTCCTCCTGAAACATCAGGTCAAGGATCCTTAAGTCCAAATTAAGGAGTGTAACAACTTTATTTCATGAGCAAGAGTGAAATTGAATTATACTCGAAGAAGTCATCAAGGTACTTATATGCCCTTTTGAAACTTTACAGCCATGCTCTGATACTTTTTGAGCTTTATGATCAAGTCATCGGGCCATTTAACATGTAAAATCAAGGTGGTATGATGTTAGAGATGAAGATTATACACAAATGAAACAAGTATGAAGTTGAATTTGAATAAATGAGCAAGCATGGTGCTTCAATGGAACAATATATATACCTCGTGTCATTGTTATGATGACTTGGAGAAATCCAAGTAAATTTTGTCATGTTGAGTTTGAACTAAGTTAATTCAAGTTGTTTCCGACTTGTTCAAGCATTATACACTAAGAAGTGAGGGTTGAAACTTTGTGAGCTTCAATACACCAGACCATTAAACATATAAACAAAGTTATTTGATGTTGAAGATGAAGATTATGCACAAATGAAGCAAGTATGAAGATGAAATTGAAAAAATGAAGCATTATAATAATAATGCTGTAATGGAACAGTATGTATAAGTTTGGTGTCGTTGCTATAGGGACTTAGAACAATTCAATTAGATCATTTCATATTTTACATGTCGTTGCTTTACATGTTAATGGATACAACTTTGTACATGCTTATTCAAGATTGCGGTTTATGATACAAAAGGAGAGATTTGTTAAAAGTTTTAAAAAGCCTCCTGTAGTCCCCAACTGATGAAGTGAAGAATCAGTTAACAAAGGCAGTTGAAAAAGCATCCTCCAATTGATAGACAAGGTCTATACTCCATATTTGTTCAAGGAGTTGTCTCAAAGAAGGGCAGCATCTTCTACTGATTCAATTCTAAGTAGGAGAATTGGTCCTTGTTTGATGGGAATATCGTTTAAGGGAAGTACTTGAGTGTATCATAGAAACCATCTACAGCTTCAGTACTGTTGTCGCCCAAGACGTAAGGAGCTTGTGCTTCAATTTTTTTCGCTTCTTCCTCCGTACTGGTATTCAAGTTCTTCTCCACAAGCTCTTTGAAAATGGATGATTTAAGGAGGAGGCTAACTGCAGTTGGGGAAGGTGACCTGTTGCAAGGGCTAATGGATGCTTTCCGTGAATGATTTCACTCTGTGGCATAGTATTTGATTCGTCTACTGTGAAAGGATCGTCTGTTTGAAGAAATGATGGTTGGTTTGGGATGGTATTCTCCCCGGGATTGTGGCCAGAGAAGTTCCCCAATGACGGGGACTGTGCAGTTGATGACCATCCTAGCACAGGACTGAGAGTTTCAGTTTCTGGTCTGAGCCACCTGATGTATGTACTCGAATCAAAGTTGGTCACAGCATTGATTCCTCGATATTCTATGGCAGCTATATCATAGGCACGAGCAGCCTCTTCCTGTGTACCTATGATGGGATAAAACAAGTGTCATAAAACTAGTTTCAGTTTGGCTCTAAAAAGTGAGGTCTTGGTTGTCGAATCCAAAGCTAGCGTTTTTACCAAATGACTGATCCATCGTTTTAGTTGGTCTGCAGATTTAGATTTGTTTGATTTTTTTTATGTAATTACCCTCTAGATTAGTTAGTTCTTACGTTGATGTTTGTAACAGAGAGAAAAGCTAGCTTTGATCAGTTTACTCACTGTAGGTTCCAAGGTAGCGGTACTTGTTTCCAAAAACTCTCCCTATCCTTGCTTCCCATCTTCCATTCTGGTGGTGCCTGCGAGTTACCAGAGAAAGTTTAGCGTCAGAGCTGAATTCTTTTCTTAGCAACAAACAAACAGGTCAAGTTGTGTTACCTGGCAACACCTCTATATTTGAATACTCCTCTGGAGAAACCGCTGCTTCTCCTATTGAAAGAAGATGGTCTGTTAACAATCATCGTTAATACTTTCAAGGATTCTTTCAAAGATTCAAAAGATCAGGAAAACTTACCTTCTTAATGAGGCTAGATATTCTTCTTTTGTAACACTTTGCATTATTCCAATCTCTTCTGCATACTCAGCTACCTATAAGAATCATGCCAGAGACATAACATCAGAAATTTGTAATAGACCCTGCCCTCTGGGGCCTGAACTTTTAGATATTCATTCGAGTTTGATCATGTACTGGAAAATTTGTGAAAGTTGACGTTCCCCAGCATTTGATAGCGGCCAAATCGTATGCTCTGGCAGCAGATTCTTCTTCATCATAAGCTCCTACAACGAATAAGCAGATTTCTACAGGTTAGTTTCTTTTTTAAACCAAATTGTATTTTGCCAAATGGTTTCTTTCAGAAAGGGTTCTACTCACCAAGATAAACTGCTCCAAGGCAAATATTAAGTCCACAAGCAATCGATTGAACAAAATTCAGAAGAAAATTAGTAATTCATCAGTAACCAAACACAGTAACTCAACTTGAAAAAGATTAATGAAGAAAAAATCTTAGGAGCCAACCTTGTTTACCCTTCTTCCTCTGAGTTGGATTCCAGGATCCTTTATCCCATAAATGAGCTTCATATCGTCCAGTCCACCGGTGTCTGTATTATCAGATATACATTTTTAGAGAAACAAAAACTACAGAAAATAGCATGTTAAGGACTTACGTGACAATATACACCTGTGATTCACAATCTCATGTCCAACCTGCTAACCCCACGAAATCTTGAACTTCTCTTCACAGTAGTAGCAGGAGAACTTTTTTTACCTTGTTGATCATTGCATCTGGAAGCAACTGCAAAATGGTCTCTCCTCCTCTTGACACACTTACTTGAATCTTCAGTGTCGCCTACTATCAAGCTCATGCAGCGTCTTACAGGGCACACAGATTGCACAGTATCCATTTCTTAGGACTCTCAGTGGCAAAGTAACTAGAGCCAACAATTAGGTAGCGTGGCGTTCAGAAGACGACTGGAACTACTTATAAACAAGTTCGGATTTGTTTTACTCTCAATCTGTTTCCTAGTGCAACAGCTACTTTATCAAATATCAATACATAGTAAGAAAGTGATTTCGATGTATTTCAGGCCATGGATGACACGTTTTACTGTCTGGATTCTTGCCGGTCAAAAACTGATTTCAGGATTACCAAAGGTTCCACCAAGATTATAACTTAGACCATTATGATCTTATTGACCAATGTTCTTCTATATCGTCAGCATTACAAGAATTAGTCAAATCAGATGGATAACACCCTGAATATTTCTCTTCTCATTAACTTACAGTTGGCACTTACTCGTTTCTACATATTTGCTGATTTCCGATTCTCTTACAATTTGATCCAAAGATATCTTTCCAAAAACCAGTGGAAGATAAAGGTCAAAGCGGAATTATCCTGTATAAAACTTTTACGTAGTAGACAAAATTCTGCAATTAATTTTTGGCAGTTAGGAAGCTTTTATACTTTTTCAGGTGATCAGAAGAAAGCTGTTCAGGATTACCGACGTAGACAGGTAGAATAAAACTTGAGTTTGGCATTTTTCCATGCAAAGTTCCAAGAAACCTCTCATCTTCTGCTTTGTGCGATGAAAAGAACCACAAGCAAACAAGCCGGAGAGTGCCATAACCTGACAAAGAATTGTGTCCATTAGGTATCCTGTGCATGGAAATCTTCACCAAGTTTCGGACTTGTTCTATCTGTGTATCGTTTTCTAGCACGAGTTCCTGCCATTGTATGCACCAAAGAAACTTCCCAGTTAATGGCGGATCTGCCAATGGAATAAAACGTGCAAATATATTTTCAAACAAGGTGATCGTTGCCGTATTAGGAGTCAGTAGGATAAGATGAGTCAATTCCTAATACTAAGGGCTTGTAAGAGAGTCCTATGATAGGCCTACTTGAAAAAGCTCATGGGAAACCATAACAGGCATGAAAATCCTAGAAATTTATGGAGAAAAGAACCAACTTGTCGTAACAGGTCATGATGGGATATAATCTACCATCTAGAGGCCGTTGAAAGGAAGATTCAAAATATTAGTGGCTGAGTTTTTTGAGCATGTGATTTTATGTTTTGCAACTAGTGGATCTTAGGGTGTTTTTATTGGTTAGTCAATATGTTAATGGTTTCAAATCATGGGTTTATGTTCATATTTTATAATATTTTGAGGTGCTCTCTTGAAATTATTTAAGGCTTTGTACCAGATGTGTTACAATGTGAAAAGAATTTTAGCAATTAAAATATTGTCTTGTCTTGCAATATTTTATTGTTTTCTTTCCTTCACCAATATATGTGGTATCAGAGTGGAAGCATTAGTAGCAGCAGGAGGTCCATTAGAAGCAAGTGCATTAAGAACAAATACATTATCAGGAGGTGGATTTGCAATAATTATCACCATTTCATGCCCTTTTAAAAGTAACTACTACTATCAATAAAAATTTTATCTCCTAATTCTACAGTGTCAACCATCTATGTAAGTCAAATGAACAGAAAGGAAAGAATAATTGAAAACGATGGGCTGACATAAACAAAATAAGAATATGTGCAAGGATTCTTATCTAGAGTGTCTGGGATTGTTAATCAAATGAAGTCTTATAGTGAACTGTGAATAACCAAACTGTTATAAGGTGTTAAGGAGTTTAATATCAAAATTTAATCATATTGTTACTGCAATTAAAGAGACTAAAGACCTGTTTGGTCACAATTTTGATGAAATAATGAGTTCTTTGATAGCCCATAAGGCTAAACTTGGCCAGTCCTATGGAAAGTTAGAGGAAAAGGCTATTCAAGTGTAAGGGGGAATCTTCAAAGAGAAAGACAAAAAACTTAGTAGGTTAAGAGGAAGAGGTGGATTTCGTGGAGAGGTCGTGGCGGCAGCAGAAGTAAAAGCCAATTTAGTGAACCAAATTAGTATAAAAGGTCAATCTAATGAAGCTATTATAGAAAATTGGGACAACAAGAAGCTAATTACTAGACCAAATAGAGAAGAGCATAAGCAAACAAATTCTATAGAGAAGGTTAAAGAGGAAGCAAATTGTTCATAGCCCATTCAAAGATTCAAAATGATGTCAACAATAAAGATGTATATTTTATAAATAGTAGATGCTCTAACCACATGTTCGAAACTAAATAATTGTTTAAATAACTTGATAAGTCACAAAAAGTGAAGTTTGACTCGGGGACAAAAAACAAATAAAAGTTGAAGGGAAAGGTACAATTGCCTTCAAAATTGTGTAAGGTGATATTAAACTTCTGTATAATATGCAATTTGTACCTAGCTTAGCTCACAGCTAATTGAGTATTGGACATTTAATCACTAGTGGATATTTTATTGTGTTTGATGGTGATTTATGATAAAAAAAATATGGTATGACCATAATAACTGTCTATATGACACAAAATAGTAAGTTTCCCATTGTTGTCTCAAATATTGTGAGTAAAGCCCAAAATGTTAGAAGAAATAATGAGACTAATTTACAACATTTATGTTATAGGCATTTGAATTGAATGGTTTGACAATTCTAATTAAAAAAGAAATGGTTGTTTTCTTGTCGAGAATCGGTGAACTTGTTTTTTTAATGAGGGATGTGCTTATAGGAAGCAGAATAGAAAGTCATTTCTTATTGGAAAATTATGGAGGGCTTCTAATTATCTTGAACTTATGCATGCTGATTTATATGAACTTATGAAAACAGTAATTTGGTGGAAGTTGCTATTTTTTAACATTTATGGATGAATATAATTGTATGAGTTGGATTTATTTCTTGAAATTCAAAATTGAACTCTTTGAAAATTTCAAAAAATTGAAGGAACTGGTGGAGAAACAAAGTGAGAGAAGCATAAAAATACTTTGAATTGATCATGACTGTGAGTTCTTATCTAATGATTTCATGGTTTTTCATGATGAGAATGGAATTCGAAGAGAACTTACGACACTATACACACCAAAACATAGAGCAAAAAGATAGAACAGTAGTGGAAATAGCCAAAAGCATATTAAAGGTGACCTTCCAAACTAATTTTAGGGAGAAGCAGTTGCAATAGTAGTGTACCTCCTAAACATCTCACTAAAAAAAGACAGTTTTAAATCAAACATCTTATGAAGTTTGGATGGATAAGAAGTCTCAGAAGAGTCATTTAAAAGTCTTCAATTATATAGCATATACTTCAATTAATTCTTGTTCAAAGCTTGATGAAAATTTTGTGAAATGTATTTTTGTTAGCTATAGTCTCCTATCAAAATCATATCATCTACATACTCCTATAAGTGGCAAAGTAATAATTAGTAGGAATCTTGTGTTCAATGAAAAAGCATATCTGAGGTGGAATTTTGATAAGAAGTTTTGAAATTTTAAGTTCCATGATATTTTGATGTTGGACAACCATCAAATTGAGACTCGTCATCACCTTAAATTTGAGCTCCTTGATTACCTACAAGTTTAATTCCACTATTGATAATAACACTGCAAGTTCTGTTAGTTCGGATTCTCCAACAATAGTAATGAAATGCTACCAAAAAAATTAAGATACGTTAAAGAAATTTATGAGTCATGTGACTTTACTTTATTAGTCATTAATCGATTCTTTTTGAAAAAGTTACAAAATAACTTGAGTAGCAGATTGTTATGATAGAGATGCAGGCTATTGAAAGAAATTCAACTAGAAGTTGGTTGATGTCTTCAAAAGAACGAATGCCATAGGGCTTAAATGGGTGTTTCAAATAAAATATAATGATGATGGAAGCATGCAAAAGCACAAATCTCAACTTATTCCAAAGGGATACTCACAATAATAAGTAATAGATTTTGAAGAGATTTTTTCTTTTATTACTTAATTTAATACTGTGAGAATTATTTCGACATTGGCTGCTTAGCTGGAATTACCTATGTATCAATTTGATATGAATTCCGTTTTTTGAATGGTGATTTAAAAGAGGAGGTTTATGTTTCATAACCTCTGGGCTTTATTATTAGTGGTAATGAAAACACAGTTTACAAGCTGAGAAAAGCTCTTTAAAGGTTAAGCAAGCGTTATGTGCATGGTATACTAGAATTGATTCATTCTTCCAAGATAGCAGGTTTCATGAGAAGTGAAAATGAACCTACTCTTTTTTTTTTAAAAAAAAGCAAGGTAATAGAGATTTTTTGGTATGTTGCCTTTATGTGGATGATACGATTTATGTGGGTTCCTTAATATCCTTGATTGATGATTTTGAGTCTTGTATATTAAGAAATTTGAGATGACATATTAGGGCATATTACAATATTTTTAGGACTTGAGATCTTGCAAGGTGTTGATGGAAATTTTGTGTTTTAAAAGAAATAAGATGCAGACATTTTAAAGAGGTTTAGTACAGCAAATTATGAAGTGATGGCCATACCAATAAACATAAGTAGGAAGCTACAACATAAAGATGGGCCTAAAAAAATTAATCCAATAATATTCAAAAGTTTAGTTAGTGGTTTAAACTATTTGAAATACATTAAACCTAACTTTACTTTTTATATTAGTATTATGTCCACATCTGTGCATAGTCCTACAAAATAACACTTTGGAATAGCAAAAGGGACTCTTCATCATGTTGTAGGGATTGTAAATTTGGGAATTTGGTATGCGAAGTATTGAATTCTAGAATAATTGCATTTCTTGACAATGAATGGGCAACATGTGTAGATGATCGAAAAAGTAATTCTGGCAATGTTTTTAGCTTTGATTCTACAACAGTGACATGGAGTTCAAAGAAGCAAGAAACAATAGCTTTATCATCATCCAAAGTAGATTATGTAGTAGCAACTTCAATAACATGATAAGCTTTATGGCTCAGAAAAGTTCTTATAGATTTTAGTCTTAAGAAAAAGGAAGCTATTGAGATATTTTGTGACAATCGATCCACAATTGAAATTTGTATTATAAAGAAATTTGATTTTGGATTGGCAAAGAATTATAATTTTTATTGATATGCATCATCATTTCATTAGAAAGCTAATAGTTGATGGCAAAATAATGCTAAAATTTTATGGCGCAATGAACAAGTATTGGATATTTTTACAAAAATCTCTTTCCTAGGCTAATCATAAGTAAAGCACATTGTTTAACTTACATGCTTAGTTTAATCATATTCTTAGTATTAAGCTCCCCCATTAGAGCTAACCATAAGATGAAGGAGGTTTTTGGGATGTTATTACCTTTCTATAAAATATAAAACCAATGCAATTCCTATTCTGGTGGAGAGAAAATATATAAGAAATATTGATCTATAAACACTTTAGAACTAAATATAAGCCAGATTCAAGAATCAATTCGATCTAGGTTAAAAGCTTTAGGTTGGAGCTAGCCTTTCCCAAATATTCGAAAATCTCCTAATAGAATGGAGTTGCATGTTCTGTCTTTCATCCTTCATAATTACTTCCAATCTAGAGTTATTAAGAAAAGAAGCTCTTAAAGTGTTATAGTTATGTGATGGAAAAAAAAAATGCCAATTCACTACAACAGAAGGGATTTTTAGCAATGAATTTTTTTCCCTAATTTGTCACTAATTCTAATTAGTAATGATTTATTTTCATCTCCTTTATCTTCGCCAAAGCTTCGTAACAAAAAACTATAGGCGACGTTTTTTATCAAATTGTCACTAATCTTTTTTACAAGTAATTTTTGTTGTGAAAAATTATAGGAAACATTTTACTAAATTGTCGCCAATAACTTTTGGTTGACGTAGCTAAAGGATTTTAGCTACGTTTTTGAAATTGTAGGTAATAACTTTTAGCTACAGTAACAAAATGTATCCAAAAGCTATTGGCGATGTTTTTAAAAACATAAGAAAAAATTTGCCAAATTTTCTAGCTATGTTTTGAAATTTTTAATATACGTTATAACTAAATATTATATATTGTAAATTATAATTATTGGTGACATTTTATTAATATTATTGTATGTAATATTTGTATTTTTGTTGTATAATTTATTATACAAAATATAATAAAATAATTAGAAGCATTGTATATAAAAATATGATTAAATTTGATCATCTACAAGATGTTAATTACAATTTCAAAAAATAATGTACAAAATAAAAATACAAATATTAGTTTAATGGCTAAGACTCGTTTTCATCTTCACTGCTTACATAATCTAGGACAAATAAGTTTTGACGTATTTTTCAAGCTTGGCCAACTTTTTTTCATTACATTCTACTTTAGCTTGAAGCGACAAGTTCTCCTCTTCAAAATGTTCAATAAATGGTGGTCTTGATGAGGATGAGGCAATTGACTTAGGCCTAAACCCAAGACTTTTGATATAGCTGGATTGTGTACCAAGCACCTTGTTGCAAATTTCATCTACATTTGGCTCGTTTTCATCAGACATTGATGCTTGCAATAATTCCAGCATCTTATTCTAAAATTTAAAAATAAAATCAATATTCAATTCAAATATTATTAGTTAGTACTACATAAATAAATAAACTTAAAATTTAAATAAAAATTTATACTTATATAATTATTGTGTGCTTCTTTACACATCCAACTAATTTGTAGAATGTGATCCTATTACACTATTCTTCATGTAATTCCTTCTGACTCTATTTTATGAAAAAAAAAATGCAAAACACAATAAATAATATAACAAAGAACTTACATATTCATTTGGTAGGATAACAAATTATTTGGAGCCTTGGTTGTGAGGAGTTTCCATTTGTCCTCTGTTCACCTTAGCCTTTTCACACTTTTCCTAAATTAAAAAAGGTCATTAAATCATGCAACAAGATTAATGAAAGCAAATGTGAAGGAAAGAATACAAATATGAACATTGGGAGAGGCCAAATAATTACATAAATTGTTTCAATTTCTAAATACATTTGTTTCAGAATATGTCTCCTTGCCTCCTCATCTAAAGGAAAAGGTTTGTAATATTTATGCAATCGATAGTAGAAATAAGCTCTACTGGGAGGAATATGGCAAAATTCTTCCTAATGAGGAACAAATCGATGCAGAACAAATCTCTTCTTCAAACACTAATCACCCTTTGCCTTCTATGGCTGATCTTCTTCTTCAAGATTTTTAGTATCATCTTAATTATCTCTCTTCCTTAATTATCTGTATCTCATTTTTTGTTCGGAAGCTATTAAATGAATGTTTGATTGTATATACTATGTATTATGTAAAGCTTCCTCAAATCTCCAAGAGAACATAGATAAAATGGAGGTGGTGGCAATGTCCCAATGGTCGGTACAGGAAATCGGTTATTTTAGAACAGTCATAGATTCCAATTACTATGTTTGTTCAATCAAGTGTGTATGTATTCGAATTTGGGTTCGTTATACTATTTGACTTAATTAGCTATTTAAGTTCTATACTAATTGTTTCTTAGGTGAAAAACATCATAATGGCAGTTCATTTAATCCAGTGATCCATACTGTATCTAGGGATTTGTTCACTGTATGTTCTACTATTTCAGTTAAAGTCAAAGTCAAGTCGTTGGAAGAGAGTGTCAGTAACCCAACACTTGAGAGAAAATCTTTGACTGTTTCAATTGATGTTTTCAAATGTGCAAGGACTCTTCTTAGGAATCCAGACATAGGAAAATCCTTTACCTTTTTTATATTTATGAAATATTTGTATTAAGTGAGGTGTAGTACTATGTACAATAGGCATCGTTAAATAATTATTTGTGTATAAATCTATAAATTTAAAAAAATTTATAGAGTTTGAACGAAGTTAGCTATTTAAACAAATTTATAAAGAAAGCAAATGAAAAAATATGAAAATTCATATAAATGTCAATTATAATTAACCTTAGGATTATTAAGCACACTTACTATTAAAAATTATCTTTTTAACATTATTATTTTTAATAATACTATCACACACAAAAATTCCTCAAAATTTTTATAAGAAATACATAAGATATAGAATCTTTATGGTTGTCAAAGTCCAATTTTTAGCAACAATTAAGGGAATGAACCAAAGGCTCGATGTCTGGCGACGAAATTTTTAAGTTGTCGCAAAATGTCATTCCTTTTGTGACGATTCATATAAATCGTCGTAGAATATATTTCTTTAGCGAAGATTAAGTAAAATGTCCCAAAAAGTTGGATTTTAATTTGGTGACGAATTGAGAAATTGTGTCAAAATTGACCGTTTGAAATCGTCGTAAAAAAATAGCTAAAAGTCAGTTTTGTTATAGTGATTATCAAACTCAATTAAACATGTTATTATCAAATATTTAAAGGGGACTAGGACTCATTTCATTTAAATTTTGATTTTGAACTAAAATAAGAAACATATTTTGAGTATTTAAAATTTTCGATTATGATAAATTTTTTATTAAACTTCTATCATAACTTAATATTATGTTTAATTCTGTAAAATTTTCTATCAAATTAAATCAGCAATATTAGGGCGGCCGCTCTCTCTCTTTTAGGTCTTGCCTCTCTCTCTCTCTCTCTACGAGTGCAAGTGTTGGTCTTGCCGTTTATGTGCAAGGTGATGTCTAGGTATTATTTTTACGTTGGTCTCTCTTAGATTTTCGTTTCAGCTTCATGGATTCAGGGTTGCAAAGGCTCTCTATTCGGGAGAAAGACGATAGCGAGTTCGTTGTTTCTCCAGAGGATGTTCAGACGGAAGACTTTGCTGCGGTTCTTAGGGACACACGAGGTAGATCTGTGACTGCTATTTCAGGTTTTTTCCCTGCCCTGTTTGACCCAGTTCTTGGCTAAATTATGTCTATAAGGGAAGCTCTTTCTTGGCTAAAAGACCACCAGCTTGCCAAGGTCATTGTAGAATCGGATTGTTTGGCAGTTGTCCAATCAATATTATCATTCAAGCGATATTTTCTTCACTTGTCTTTTCAATGGACGCGTAGGATTGTCAATAAAGCGGCTCATGCTTTAGCCAGGATAGCTTTATTACATGCAACCCATATCATTGGATTGATCGTTCTTCTTGTTTAGTCTCCATTTTACATTCAGATTGTTCGGCTTCTGTTTTTGTTAAGGGGGAAAGGCTATTAAGTTTCGGGTGTACGGGGTAAGTCTGTTGGCTTGGGTTAGTTTTCTTTGCCTTCCCTGCCTTTATCTGTTTTTTGCGCTAATGTTGGTTTTATTCAAAAAAAAAAATCAGCAATAAAGAATAACAACGACAAAAAAGAGATAAGAATCGGTGGTTAATTCGGTTATTGTCCCCCATACGACGAGTCGTTTGTCCTTGCCATCATTAATTAACATTGCATTTGTTAAACTTTAAACCTATATAAGTTAATTAACAAGGCCTTCCAACAAAACAATCAAGTGAACCGGAGTAACGGGTGAGCCTGGTGACGTAGGTTCCTGGTTTCCAGCTGAACACATCTTGCTTTGTGAACATTTTGCTTGCCGCCGGGTTTCCTGACGGAACGAAGAATGCTCCGTTCATCATCAGATCGCCCTCCGATATCCAGTTCCAATTCTTCCACTCGCTCTGCATTGCGTACTCTCTCTTGGTCACCTGTGTCACCATTTCACTAATAATGTTAATATAAAACAATCTTAACTTTGAGTTGAATGATTTGGCTTTCTTACCTCTTTAGCAGCGATGTTGTTTGGAGCAATGAATCTGTTGCCCTGACTGACGATGATGGGTGCTTTGCTACCACCAATGGCGTACATATTCCAATGAGTGTAGTCGTTATTGACGACATGAACGAAACCCCATCTGCACCTTGGCATCCTCTGCACCAATCCTTGCCCGAAATGTGTGAATGCAACAGTGACTTGCATTATCTTGTCATTTGAATAGCTGTCACTTGCACCGAATAACATCACCTGAATTTCACACATTGTTATTGAATATGCAGCTTTGTCACTAGAGAAAACTTACTATTTACCTCATTGTGGCTGGTGAAATGAGCGTTGGAGATGGTTACAGCGGTTGATCCTTGAACGACGTCAATGAGACCGTCCCGACAGTTTGACATGGACACATGATCGATCCAGATGTTAGAAGAACCAAAGATAGAAATTCCATCGCCGTCACTCCTTGTCCTAAGTCCATAGTGATCCACGGAATCCCTAATCATTCCACCGGAGCCCTCAACAATGTCGTGAATGCGTAGGCCATGAATTATCACATTTCTAACAAACTGGAGCGTGAGACCAGCACCGTTCGCAATATGGACGTTGCCTCCTCTAGCATCAATTGTTTTGTCGCTAGTTATCAAAAGCTCCTGGTTGAGTCTGATCACCATACTATGAGCAAAGATGATCCAGAGTGGTCCCTTCTGAATCACTGCGTGGCGTAGGGTTCCAGGTTTAGGGTTTACCATGTCGTTGTCTGATGGATCAGTAACTACGTAAATTGGTCCACCCTTGCCGCCAATGGTGTTCCGGCCAAAGCCAAGGACGCAGTCCGCCAGCTTCTGGCGGTTGTTAGCCCAGTTTGGGTCGCAGCGCCAGCATCTGTCGATAGGGTTTGAGGCCACACATTTGCCTGGTCTCTTTTTTTGCCCTCTTAGATTCCTTCTAGTGGTGTTCGTCCCAAACAAGGCCCTGCATGTAATGTTAATTTATAGCCATGCAGTTTACAAGAGTCAATTACTAGAGCGACGGCAACATCTTCCATCTCTTTGTTTTAATCATTTAGCAATTAAAATGTGTGTGAAAAGATGTAGGAAGGGTGACTCACATATGAACATGGGCGTTGAAGTGGTGGGTGACATTCCAGGGGTCGGGGTGGTAGGCATCGAGATTAGCAGTTTGGGCCTCAGTTAGCTTCCGACTCCAGTACTCATCGAATTCAGCGACATGGGCATCAATGCTTGGAACTATCACCGTAACTATCAAGGAGAAGAGCAGAAACAAAACGTCGTTGAGGGTTGTCATTGATTGCTTCTTAAAGAGTAATTAATAGTCTATTAATCTTGCTGGAAAAGCCAAGGTCCAGTCCAGAGGCTGCAACTCTTTGGTTGAGCCGAGACAGGACCAAGAAAAGGGCACCAAGGCCAATTTTATGGAATCGCTTGCCCCGTCCTGACTGTCGTGTTTGTTCCGAGGGTGTTCTTTTATAGCCACTCTTAATTTGCGCTGAAACAAGCAAATTAAGAGTGGTTGAGTAGGTCAGGTTCGGAGATATTTACGGCGGGTGCCTTGGACAGCCACATTTCTAAATCGACGGCTGTTTCTCAGTGTAAATAATAAAAGAAACTGACCATTTAAAGGGCTCCTATTTTTGTTTCTAAATCGTTAAAATTAGACCCTTTGGACTAACAAAACCGTATCATACTAGAAATAGCTTGTCTAACTTTAATTTGTTTTCTTTATTAACATTTCTGCATTGTAAAAAGAGAGCTAGCTTGGGGAAACTCAACATAGATATCAAGAATAGTGATTTCAGTTAGTGTTATAATTTATTTTTAGCCACCTTCTCCAAAAACATGTCCAAGTCTTTCAAAACTACTGATTTTTTTTTTTCCCATTCTCAACTTGCAAAAGATATTTTTCAATTAGAGCAACTCTCTTCGTACAACATTTTGAAATTAATTGTGAACTACTAATTGTGTTTGCATATTCATTCGTAACTTTATACTCATCCATAAATTTTGTTTACCTTAACCAAAACTCATTTGGTTTATTTTTCATCATCAAAAGCAGCATATTTGATTCTTGAGTAATTCATCTTCTATTTTGAGTTTTGAATAGTGATACCTGAGACTTAAACTACATTTTTGTATTATTTGACATCAAATAATATTATTAAAAAATAACTCAAAGATCAATTTGAACTCAAAACGAAGTTTGTTTTAAGGATTTGACCGATAAATAACTAGTGATCAAAGTTTGACCGATAAATAATGAAAATCAAACCCAAAATATTACTAGAAATAAATGATATTAATTAAGGTTTTTATGTAGTGTTGATATTTTTCTTATGGGTTTTTTTTTATTGAGAAGAAGACAAGAATGGATTAAAAGTTAAAGTTAATTTTAGGTTTTTTTAAAATAAAAAAGAGTTATTAAGAGAGCACATGTCATTTTCTTGGCTACCTACCCTCTCTTCTTCACCAAGAAGTGCCAAGAACAACCCTTTCTTCTTTTTTCTCCATTTTCTTTCAACTTCTTCCACTTTCAAGCCATCTTTCTCTATTTTTAACCCTCAAATCACCTATTAAACATTAAATCATTAACCTAAAGCCCCTAAACTTACCATATCAATAAAAAAATTTGGAAAAAGATGAAGAAAAGACACATGGGTGTTCTTGATGAATAGTACCTAAAACATTATAAGGTAAGTTAATGAAGTTTTGATTATTTTTAGTACATAATTTTGGTATAGTTGCATGCATTGATGAATAAAACACATGAAATTCAATGTTTATGCAATATTATGAAGATAAAGAAGAGGAATTAAAGGAGAGAGAGAAAGAGAAAGAGAACGAATAAAGAATTGTTGGTGAAATTGAAGTTGATGGAAGCTTAATTCGAAAAATTGGACATCAATTTGATATGTATTCTTGCAATTCTGTTTTTTCCTAAAAATTGTATGTTAGGTAATTTAGAGTTCTTGAGATAAAATTGGGAGTTTATGAAATTGTTGTTAAAAATATTTTATTGGATTGTAAACGAAGTAGTATATGTGACTAATTTAAATTTTAGACTTATAATTTGTATTTTTCCCAATTTGCATACATTGTGTTTGAATTGGGAAACTTGATATACATGCTATTTTTTACTAATTGGTGAGATGAATATGTCTTAAATATTGCATGAACTAAATTAAAACCAATAACAGAAGAAAAAAATTGACATTAAGTAGTAACATTTGCTTTGATCGAATATGTAATAGCTTGAATTGGCTATTATGAGTGTTTATCATTAAATTTCAATGGAATTTAATTAGATTTGCCCCTAATAATATAGATAGAAACTGAAAGAATGCGACAAGGTTTGTATGCTAATTACGAAGCTATTAGTACTGCATCATGATATGTGTTATTAGACTACATGGCTTCGAGAGCTTGGTTCTAATGTAAGACATTTGATTTATGTTATGAATTGCATGACTCGGGGAGCTCAGTTCCAATATGAATGTATATAAAAAATAGACCGTATGGTTCCGAGAACCCGATCTTGTATTTTAAACTCCTGCTTATCCAACTCGATGATGCAATTCTGTAATAGCCTAGATCACTCGTCTATAGATATTGTCCTCTTTGATTTGCCCATCGGGTCAAGGTTCTCACAATTTTGCTTTTCCCACTCCCAGGAAAATGCGTCGGCCAATTTTTTCTTTCAAAAGATCCAATATTTTGACAGAACGGAATTCTTCATTTCAAAATCCTAATTTGAAGTGGCTCTTTCGTTCATTCATTGGAAAGAGGAAATTTCTTCAAATTTGAGCATGGGAAAGAAGTATTTGTACTCTTATAAGGCGTACTTCGTTTTTCTCTCCAACCGATGTGGAGTCTCACAATCCACTCCCTTTTAGGTCCTAGCGTCCTTGTTGGCACAACGAGTCAGGAACCAGCTCTAATACCATTTGTAACAACCCAGACTACCCATCCATAAATATTATCTACTTTAGGTTGGCCATCGAGCTAAGACTCTCAAGATTTTGCTCTTCTCGCACCTAAAAAATGAGTCTATAGGGCAAAGGTATTCATACCCTTATAAGGTGTACTTCGTTCTCATCTCCAACCAATGTGAGATCTCATAATCCACCCCCTTAGGGACCAACGTCCTAGCTGGCATAATGGGTCGAGAACCAGCTCTGATACCAATTGTAACAGCTCAGACCACTCGCTCATAGATATTGTCCACCTTAGGTTGCCCATCGAGCCAAGACCCTCAAAGTTTTGCTCTTCTCACACCCAGGAAAATGTGCCTATGGGGAAGACCTATTTGTAACCTTATAAGACGTTCTTCGTTCTCCTCTCTAACTGATGTGTGATCTCACAACTTTCGAATATATATGGATGGGTGATCTAGGCTGTTACAAATTCCGTTGGATTTTACTTTAGGAAAATTACAAAAATCAAATAAATGCATGATTAATCATTAAAGAACTTCAAATGAAAGTAGTGATTGAATGTACAATTAATTGATCATTGTATAATTAGATATTAATTATTATAATAGATACATGTTTGTATTTCATAAATTGATTTTAAATACCTATTTATGCTTAGAAATAAATGAAGATATTTGTCTTCGAAAAATATTATATGTTATGCATGTTACGGTGGAATGAATTAAATTGAATAAGAAATAAAATTGTTTAAACATCACTAAGACTATAACTTAGCGTGTGAATTTTCTTCCTGCACGTAGATTTTGAAGAGAATTAGAAGAAAGCTATGGTGGATTTACTACAAGACAAGAATTACATCGAGGATCTCGGAAGACTTAGAGGTAGATGTAATATAAAATGTTATTTTTGTTTTTGGTTATGGCATGTACACAGTCAGTTCAGTCAGTTTCCAGTTCGCAATCCAATCAATTCATACTCACAATAAAATGCCGAAAAATCATGAATGTATGTACCTATGAATAAATGAATACGCAAGAAACATGTTTCTCTATGATCAGAGGCCAGTAACATGTTCAATCGGTAAATGCAATGAAACCTATCAGTCCGTCTCAATTACCAAAATACCCTTGCTAACAGTAACGGGATGTTACACATTGTGCGCCTCATCCAGAATCTCATCCTTCACCTCCTTGACATCTGGAATACAAAGCCTATTCCCGACTGTCAGGAGTCCATCATCACTCACCACCATATCGGACTTCTTACCCTGCTGAATCTCATCCCACAGCTTATTCAGTTCTGCATCCTGAACCTGCAATCCTCTCACTTTTTTCCTGAGGATTGGTCTCACCCTAAAAGTAGCAATTACACAATCGGACTCCTCCTGCTTTAAACTGATCCTGAGCTTAGCCATCTTTTCCAATAGCGGCAGATACACTGTCTAAACATATGCTATGGAAGACTTCCTGCTCAAAGTATCAGCAACAACATCGGCCTTACCTGGATGATACTCAATCAACAGATCATAGTCTTTAAGCAGTTCAATCCACCTCCTCTGTCTCAAATTCAGCTCCTTCTGACTCAACAAGTATTTGAGACTCTTGTGATCTGTAAAGATCTTGGTTTGCACCCCATACAGATAATGCCTCCAGATCTTCAAGGCAAAGATCACAGCTGCTAATTTCAGATCGTGGGTCGGATAATTCACCTCATAAGACTTTAGCTGCTGTGAGGCATATGCTATCACCTTATCTCCCTGCATAAGTACACATCCCAGCCCCTTTTTGGAAGCATCACTATACACGGTATAACTCTCCTCTCCTGTGGGCAAAGCCAGAACTGGTGCACTAGTCAATCTGTGCTTGAGCTCCTCAAAGCTCTGCTGGCACTCATCACTCCAGACAAACTTTTGGTTCTTTCTCAATAACTTGGTCAAAGGAGAAGCAATCATGGAGAAACCCTCCACGAATCTCCTGTAATAGCCTGCTAAGCCCAGAAAGCTCCTTACCTCTGTCACTATCGTCGGAGCATGCCAGTTCACTACTGCTTCAATCTTCTTTGGGTTTACATGCACCCCACTCTCAGAAATAATGTGACTCAAAAAGACCACTTCATGAAGCCAAAATTCACATTTAGTGAATTTGGCATAAAGCTCCCTGTCCCTCAACCTCTGCAATACAATCCTCAAGTGTTCCCCGTGCTCTCCTACACTCTTTGAATATACCAGAATGTCATCGATGAACACGATAATAAACTGATCCAAAAACTTCTTAAAGATCCTATTCATCAAATCCATAAAAGCAGCAGGAGCATTGGTCAGTCCAAAAGGCATAACCAAAAACTCATAATAGATATACCGTGTTCTGAAAGCTGTCTTACTCACATCAGACTCCTTAATCCTGAGTTAATAGTAGCCAGACCTGAGATCAATTTTAGAAAAGACCGTTGCCCCCTGCAGCTGATCAAACAAGTCATCTATCCGAGGCAGAGGATATTTTTTTTAACTGTCACCTTATTAATCATTCTGTAGTCAATACACATCCGCCAGGTTTCATCCTTCTTTTTAACAAACAAGACCGGTGCTCCCTAAGGCGAGGAACTCGGTCTAATAAACCCCTTCGCCAATAACTCCTCCAATTGCTCCTTAAGCTCCTTCAGCTCAGCTGGAGCCATCCTGTAAGGTGGAATGGATATAGGAGCCATCCCGGGAGCCAAATCAATAGCAACTCAATCTCACTCTCCGATGGCAAACCGGGCAACTCCTCTGGAAACACATCAAAAAATTCCCTCACAATAGGAATTTTCTCTACCCTGCTCTCCTTCACACGGGTATCCACTACACACGTCAAGAAGGCCTCACAGCCCCTTCCCATCAGTTTATCAGCTAACAAAGCTGAAATAAGCCTTGGCGGTGTCATCTTTCTATCCCCTCTGAAAGTTACTTTCTGATCATCCCCTAAGTCAAACTCCACTTCCTTTAGGCCACAGTCAAGCTTTGCCTGATACTTTTCCATTACATCCATGCCGATAATTACATCCAAACCCTTCAGATCTAGAGGTAGTAGATCTACTACCAAACTAGATCCCTCGATAATAAGCTCACAGTCTCTATAGATCCGACTTACAATGAAATTTCTCCCTAACGGAGTGCTAACAAGCAGAAAATTATCCAGAAGAACTGACTGCATACCAGGCAATATCATACTTGCAGAGACATAGGAATGTGTAGAACCATAATCAAATAGAACATATACATCTGAATGAAAAAGCTGAGCCATACCAGTAACAACCTCTGGTGCGGCTGCAGCCTCCTCCCGTGTCATAGCAAACACCTTGGCTTGTGCTTTCCCTCTCGGTCTCCCTGGAGGAATAGGCTTCCTAACTGAGCCAGAATTGTCTATCCCAGCAGCTGGTCTGGTCCCTACTGTCTCTGTTCTCCTCTGAGCCTGTGACTGAGATCCTTCCCCTCTAGTCATCTGAGGACAATCTTTTATCCTGTTTCCCTTCTCTCCACACTTGAAGCAGGCACCCAACAGCTTGTAACACTCACCCCGATGTAGCTTCCCACAGTGCTCACATTGGGGGTTCTTGTTCCTGCTCTCTCAGTTCTGCTATTTCCTCCCACTGAGGAGGCCTGTATTGACCCTGCCCTGAACTGCTTGCTCTGCTGAGGGGCACTACTGCCACCCTGACTCTGAGTACGGGCGCTCTTCTCACCCCTGTTGGCTTTCTGTACACTACCCCCGCTCCTGGAAGACTGCTCTCTGCTCTTTCTCTTCCTGCTCACCTCCTTCCTAATGTTCTCCAGCTTCTTAGCCTGGAGTGCAGCATCCACCAGCTGCTGATAATCACAGAAATTGTGAATAATAACTTTCTCCTTGATTCCCAGGTGGAGACCTCCCTCAAACTTGCGGCACTTATCTTCTTCACTGGCCACAATGTGAGGTGCATATTGAGATAACTGGGTGAATCTCAACTCATACTCACTCACAGACATCTCCCTCTGAGTCAGATTCAAGAACTCTCTAGCCTTTTCCTGGATGTAGACCCGGGAAAGGTACTTCTTCCGAAATACCTCCCCAAAATCCCTTCATGCAAGCACTGGTGGCACAGCCTGACTCTGTGGCACTGACTCCCACCAGTGAAGAGCATCCCCCTGCAATAAACTCACTGCATACTCTAACTTCTCCTCATCTGAGCACTTCATCTGCATAAGGACTCTCTCTGTCCTCTTCATCCAAGCTTCAGCTTCCTCTGGATTGGTGGTACCATGAAAGTCTACCGCTCTAAACTTCCGCAGCTTATCATATTGCCCGCCCCTAACTACTGGAGTTGGTACCGGAGCCTGAGACCCTTGACCCATGGCAAAGGTGAAAGCTTGGGCAAAGGCCTGAAAACACTGCGGATCCATTGCAAGCATAGTAGGAGGAGGAGGAGGCGGCGGCTCCTCAGGTTGCACACTAGGTGCCTCAGAGCTGGTAGCAAAGTGTGTCCCTGCATCCTGTGGGACATGGGATTCATCTGTACTCCCCTGGCGAGAGCGAGAACGAAGCCGAGCTCCTCGAGTTCTACTCCGAGGTGGCATATTGACTTTTTCAAAATAAAACCAGTGAAAAACTTTAGTTCATGCAAAAACAATTTTTAAAGTATATAGATCAATTTAAATCATGCAAAATCAACATTTAGATATGTAAAACAATTTAAAACAATGCAAAATCATGTAAATAATGCAAATGATGCAATTTCAAAAGAATGCACAATAGGTTATAAAAATCCTAAATTCCTCCTTCAACCCGGACCTAAACCAGAACGACTCTGATACCATAAGTGTTGGAACCCCTCTCCGGTGGATCACTGGCCCGACGTCCTACGTGACACCTAGGCGCGCAACCCACGAGGGAGGGATTCCTCACCAGTGAAAAGAAACTTAAATCGAACTTATATTAATGTCATCCGAGCAAATCTTGTAAGATTCACCTTAATATCTCTCAATAAAATTGATCTGCTTAGGGCCCAAAATTAAATCCAATTCTTAAACTAAAATGAAATTCCATGTCTCTAGATTAATTAGAATCAAAAATCTCCTCAATCGGACCTCTATAGACCGAGAAATCGCCCAAATACGGAATTGTATTCAATAACGCCACATAATTGACTCTCTTTCATTTTATCCGTAATTTTTAACTCAAACCTGAAAATTCTAAATTTGCATAAAAGGGGTAGAAATTTTTGAAAACCAATGCTTCGAAAATCACTTAAATCGGAGGTCAAACGAAAGAATTACAGATAAAATAGTGAATATAGTTTTACTTTGGAAAATAGGAAAAACAGGAAATTAAATTAAATTAATAAAAAATAAAAAATTAAAACAGAAACTCGTCGCACTCTGTTGAGTGCGACACCTCGCACTCAGCAGAGTGCGAGGCAATTTCTAATTTATTTTTTTTAACGAATTAAAACTTCTCCAACTTTGAAAATTTATAAGTCTTCACCCCAAAATCCAAACTTCGTAAATTTGGTATCAATAAAGAGGAAAAATAAAGCTCTACAACTTCCTAGAAGGATTTAAAAATTAATCTAGTCATTAAGGGGATCAAAAGTTGCTTCAACGTTTATGTTAAAATGAAAAAGTCCTATACTATACCCGAAGTTTGAAAATTCACATCTTTTAACACAAAAGCCTAAAAATGTCAAATTTTACCTCATTGGAAAGATAAAGAGATGATCTACAAATTTCATGAAGGGTGTAAAAATCAATTCAGTCATTTAAAGAGGTAAAAACACTCTCAAAGTTTCTGCTTATACAATGGCCAATGGAACAGTAAATATCACCAAATGAACAATAACTGCATTCTTTCCAACCTCATAACTTTTTATTCCTAACTCCAATAATTGCAAATTATACATCAATGGAAAGGGAAAAAGATAATCTACATCTTCTATCAAGGATGCAAAGATCAAATCAGGCTCTAAGGGGGGTGAAAAACCCTTCTAAAGGTACTGCACAATTATATCCCTTATCAACAGTAACTGAAATCTTTCAACCCTTATAACTTCTTCATCCTAAGTCCGAATGTGACAATTTATATATCATTGGAAAGTTCTAAACATGTACTACTATCTTTAAGAAGAACTCCCAATTCAATTCAAACTCTAAGGAGGTCTAAATCACAAATCAAGTTTCTGCTCATTTTAAGAAAAATTGGACAGCATCTCCCCTAAAATTGCTCTAGCAAAAAATTCCTCAAGCCACAACCCAAACTCCATTACCTGCATAAAAATTCAATCTCCAATCTCCCACAACACAATCCAATCCAAAAATATCTCCAAACACAATTCAAATGGCAGCAACTACACTCCTAAACATCTACTCAATTCCAAACTATAAAGCAACACAATCTCATTCTTTCTTTTTGTCAATTGTAACCATACAACAATAAATTTTTATAAAACATATACAAGATACATTTAAAATTCAAAACTCTTACATTTACATGGAAACAAGTTAATACAAAGCTTTAGAGGGCATTTTAGCTCGAATACAACGAAAGTATCAAAAGTTAAATACAAAGAGAGTCATTTCATCCAAAATGCGACCTAAAGCTTTGTTTTCTCAAATATGACTTCAAAAACAAAATGCATCGGAGTAATGCCTCAATCTCAATGTGGTGAATCGATTTCTCGCTCGACGCCTATGGAGAAAAAAATGGGGTGTGAGCTCGACGGCTCAGTGGGTAACAACTTAATAATAAGAATAAGCAAAAACATTATTCATTCATTCATTTTCAAAACAATATCACATTGATAAAAACGTTTTCAATTTCTCAAATCTCTTCACAAAATTCATCACATCAACCAATTTACAAATCAACCTATTACATAAATCAAAGAAAAGTGGTTCGGATGGATCCGAAACGGAACGTACTACACATTCCCGCGAAGCGGTCATGTGTAGTCGTGAACTTATGGGAGTCCGTGGGAGCTCCAATGCCACTAGCGGGCAGGCAGGAGAAGCCTATGGTTAGACAGGTGCACTTGATTCTTAAGGGACCACCACAAACTCAAATAAAGCATGCATATCACATAATTCACGCAATTCATAAGCATTAGCCACAAATGGCCCTTACAAAAATTTCACTTTCACATAATCGCCAAAAATCACACATTCAAATCTTTTTCGCTTAACAAACCATTTTACAAATATTCCCAACATGAATTTACATTCAAAAGACATCTCATACAAGTCAAAAACATCACAAAGAGTAATTAATGCAAAAATCTTTAATCATTGGAAAGCATTCATTAGCATTTATCATAAAAACTTTAATAAGCCTATTAACTCAATTATTAAGAAATCACCCACCTTAATTCCTTTAGCTTTGAGGTTGGTCAATTGGCCTTTCCTCTAACTCCAATTGCCTCACTTCACCTTCATCAAACACAAAAATCCCATATGAAGATGAGATATCAAAATTGGCAATTTTTAGGACATGAAAGCATGAATTTAATCCCATATAACCTTACCCATAAATTTCCTAAGCTATTAGAACCTAAACCCATCAAGAATCTCCAAAAATTTCGAAATTCCCCTTACCTTAATGACACCCACGAATTTGCTCTTCTTGCTTCTATTGGAAGATTAATCCTTCCCTTTCCTTTCTCTTCTAAAAGAACTCTTAATTTCTCCTTTCTAAAGCAAGACAAACCAAAGCCCTTACTTCACTTCTTCTTCTTATGCCTCTTCTTCCTTCAACCGAAAGTCTCCCTCTCTCCTTTCTCTTTGATAGTTTCGTAAGCTTCTTTCTTAAAAGCCTTAGGGAATCTATTTCTAACTTATAAAACCTACACTAAAACTATGTAATTTTAATTAGTCCCCTCCTTTCCTTGCAATTTTTGTGGTTTATCTCTTCACTCATGACAACTTTGGGGTTCCTTCCTTTGTTCTTCTTTTAATTGATATAAAAAGGACTAAAAAGCCCATCTTTATAAACCTTAACCCTTAAAAACATATGCAAACTTCCTAATTTGCCCTTACACCATCTTTTTTTTCTTTCTAATAACTTATCCAAACTCTAATTTAACTAAAATCCTTCATTTAATTTCCATCCACCTAAGCACTAAAAACCTCAAATTAATTACTAAAAGGAATTTAGACCACTAAACCTCAAAAAAATAAAATAAACATGCTTAAGTACTAAGAAGGAGGAATCGGGGCCCAACAAGCTTCTTTATCAGAAAGTGACGTCAAGGTTGAGGGAATTGCTAGAGAAGCAAAGATCACAATGATAATACTTAAACAATTTTAGGATTTCTAAAAAATAAGATAAATAAGATTTGACCTATATGCTTAGTTGAACACTTTTTATCATCTTTCACAATTGAGAAATATAAATTTTTAATAAAAAAACTCTCGTTAGCCACATTAGTAAATTAGTAACGGAATTAATGTTTTCAAATGTTAAAATTATCAAAATTTAGTCACTCAATTGAAAAAATTTTAAACTTTGACATTGAATTAAAAAAAATCAAAAGGTTAGGCATTGTTATGAATATTTTTCATTAAGGAGAAAAACAAAAAATATAGGAGAGAAGAAGATAGAAGAATCTCGGAGAAAAGAAGGAGGACACAAGCAGAGAGAGGTAAACAGCTAATTCGTATATTTCTTCTGTTAGGGAAACAATTACAGACGTATTTTTATACTACCCATAATTATATTTGCAGTTATATAATTGATGTAACATTTTATACGTAATAATTCCTCTCACTTTAGAAAACCTTGTCCATAAGGTTAACATGAAAATTATTAAGGAGGTATATAAAATGGTTAAAAAAGAAACAAACATGATTTTCTCTTTAACAACAATAAACTTTCCATCACCCTTCTGTAATTGTCTAATAACATTCTGATTGTTGTTCTCTTTTAAATGTTTAAGTTGGTGATTATGAAGGTGGAGAGTGATTTTGATTTTCTACTAAGTTACTCGCTATTAATGTCAATGGTGAATGAATCACCAACTTGAGACTTCCATAAGCATTGTGCCTTATTTTTAGCATCAATGGTGAATGAGCACCTACTCTAGAATTCCATATGTGTTCTCATTGTTCTATTCTATAATCACCATAATCCTTATATTAAAATTCAATTTGTTCCCAAGCCTCTCTTGTTAAACATCATTATCTATCTTTCTATCGTTAATAATATTATAAAACCTTTGACCTTATCTGTCAATCATTGTGGTATCAACAATAGCTTTGCATTTTCTGAGATAGCCATTCCTCTTGATTACATAAATTAATTAAACATTGCTTTAAGGCTATCTATCTCATTTTAATGTTAACCTTATCATACTTGAATTTTTTGCATCCATTTCTCACTTCAAATATGAGATTCCTTACTTTTTTAGATTCTTTCTTCAAGCTTCTTAAATTCTTGATTTTTTCCTATTTATGGAATTTCCTAGTCAAGAATCGTAAAACTCTAATAATATTTTTATGAATATTCTTTATTAAAGTGACAAACAAAAAACAAAGGAGAAAAGAAGAAAGAAGAATCCAAAAGGAGAAGAGAAGGTTGTAATATTTTTACGTAACAATTCCTCATACTTTAAGAAACCTTATCCATAAGGTTAACGAGAAAGTTATAAAGAGGTTTATACAATGGGTAAAAAGAAACAATCATGTTTTCTTTTTCACAAACCGAACTTCCCATCACCCTTTTGCAATTGTCCAATAACTTTCTGATTATTATTCTCCTTCAAATATTTAAGTTGGTGATTATGAAGGTGGAAAGTGATTTTGATTCTCTACCAAGTTGCTATCCGTTAATGTCAATGGTGAATGAATCACTAACTTGAGATTTTCATAAGTACTACTCCTTATTGTCAACATCAATGGTGAATTAATCACCTACTCATGAATTCCACACAACAGTACTCATGTTAAAATTCAAGTTGCTCCCAAGCCTCTCTTCTTCAACATCAATATTTATCTTTTATCATTAATACTGTTATAAAACTTTTGACCTTGTTTGATAGTTATTGTTGTATCAATAGTAAGCTTAGAATTTTCTGAAGTAGTCATTCCTCTTTATTACATAAATTGATTAAAACATTGCTTTAAGGTTACCTATCTCATATTGATGGTAATCTGATTTTACGTAAATTTTTTGTATCTAATTCTCACTTCGAATGTGAGATTTCTTAATTTTTTTGGATACTTTCTTCAATTTTAAACTCTTGATCCCAATCATTTTTTATAATGTTTATAGAATTTCCTAGTCGAGAAATTTAAAGCTCTGATATCATTTGTTATAAATATTTTTTGTTAAAGAGAAAAACGAAGAATAGAGGAGAGAAGAATCTACATGGAGGAGAGAAGGCAGAGAAATACCCAAGGAGAGAAAAAGGGAAATAGCTAACTCATATATTTCTTCTGCTAGAGAAATGGTTACAAGTGTATCTTTATACTACCCACAGTTGCATTTACTTATGTATAATTGTTGTAATATTTTATACGTAACAATTCCTCCTATTTTAGAAAAACATATCCATAAGGTTAATAGGAAAATTATTAAAGAAGTTTACAAAATAGGTAAAAAAAAAAAGAAACAACTATGTTTTCTTTTTAACAAATATGAACTTTCTACCACCCTTCTATACTTGTCCAATAACATTCTAATTATTATTCTCTTTCAAATATTTAAGTTAGTGATCATGAAGGTTGAGAGAAATTTTGATTTCTTTACCAAATTGCTCTCCAATAATGTCAATGGTGAATGAATCCACAAACGTATGACTTCTATAAGTGTTGCTCCTTATTGTCAACATCAATGGTGAATGGATCAATTTCTCAAGAATTCCATATTTGGTCATTATTGTTCTATTTTATAATCATCACAGTACTTATGTTAAAATTCAAGTTACTCCTAAGCATCTCTTTTTCAACATCATTATTCATTTTTTGTCATTAATTCTATTATAAAACCTTTGACCTTGTCTTATTTTTGTATCAATAGTAAGCTTGACATTTTTTGAAGTAACCATTCCTCTTGATCACGTAAATTGATTGAACATTGCTTTAGGGTTATCTATATCATATTGATGGTAACTGAATTGTATATGAATTTTCTACAACCATTTCTCATTTCAAATCTTAGATTATTTAATTTTTTGATGCTTTCTTCGAACTTCTCAAACTTTTGATTCCAATCATTTTCTGTAATGTTTATGGAATTTCTCGGTCAAGAATCGTAAAGCTATTATACCATTTGTTATGAATATTTTTTGTTAAAGAGAAAAATGAAAAACAGAGGAGACAAGAAGAGAGAGGAAGAAGGAGAGAGAAAAGCAAATAGCTAATTTATACATTTCTTTTTTCAGGAAAACAATTATAAGTGTATTTTTATACTACTCATAATTGTCAATGATTTTAAAACCGAACTAGACCGGCCAATTCGATGAGATTAACCTTGAACCGACTTGATTTTCAGCTTGATTTTTATTATTAACTGTTATAAATGAAAACCGGCCAATTTATTGTTAAATCGACTGGTTAAATCTGAATCATGAAGAACCGTAAATACGATTCTTCTTCTTCTTCACGATGGGTCACCAACAAACTTGTGTTTTGAAATCTTTCCTAATATGTAAAATCGCAAATTAGATCAAGGACATAAAAGGATCCTTCTTAACATACAAAGAGAAATTGCAAAACCCAAAGAGTACAAAGATTGAGAACAAAAAAAGTTTACCAAAAAGGAGAAGAAAACCACTTGTGATTATTGATAAGTCTTTCAAAATTTCCAGTTGATTACAAAACAAACAAAACAATGAAACACCCAAGGTTCAAAAAACACTGAAACACCCATTGTTCAAAGAAGAGAATAACTATCACAGAACAGACCCAAAGTCACGTAGAGAAGAGTCATCGTTGACCAAAAAAAACCACCCAAGTTTCCAAAAAAAGAACTATCGTAGAACAAATCCAAGGTCAAGTAGAGAAGAGTCACCGGAGAACAAACAAAACACCCAAAAGACATCTCTGTCCATTGCATACTAATAAAAGATTAATAATTTCTTATTGAATATTTCATTAAATATTTCAATTAAATATTTCATTTTTACTTATTTTATAATTTTGACTTCTTGTTTATTAAATACAACCTTTAAACTTTAAACCTTTCTTTGATCGGTTAGACAACCGATCGGGTTTTTAAAATGTCGATAATTGCATTTATCATTTATGGCTATATAATTGTTGTAATATTTTATACATATTAGGAATTATTTTGTAGATATATATTGTAGTTAATGTAAATATCTGTTTCCTTTTTATTAGGAGATTAGGTGCTATCGTTTAGGAGAGATTTTTGGTTTCTACCGTGTATATATGGCTTTGCATCAGAGGAATGAAATATACAGAAAATTCCTATAATCATTCTATTGATTTTTACATGGTATCAAAGCTGGTTTTGAACTTGTAAGATTTGCAAATGGCTGGAAAAGGTGGTTTCGGTGATCAATCCGGTGAAGGGACTGTTGCACGGAAAACGATTTCTCCATATGATATTACCTCACTTCATAATCCTGGAATTACAATCACTCAAGTGCAATTAAAGGGAGAAAACTATGAAGAATGGGCTCGCTCTTTCCGAACGGCGTTACGTGCCAGGAAGGAGTTCGAATTTATTGACGGATCGATTAAAAAATCCAGCGATACGTCGACCGACATTGAAGATTGGTGGACCATTAACTCGCTGTTAGTTTTGTGGATCCGCAATACCATTGAACCAACTCTCCGATCCACCATATCACATGTTGAGATGGCAAAGGATTTGTGGGATGATATCCGAGAGAGATTTTCAATGGCCAATGGTCCAAGAATTCAACAACTTCGATCTGATCTTGCAGATTGCAAACAGAAAGGATTGACAATTGTCAATTATTTTGGAAAATTGAAAATGATATAGGATGAAATGGCAAATTTTGACCAGTTGCCGACTTGTAGATGTGGGAACTGCACTTGTCAACTTTCTGCCAAGTTGGAAAAACGACGAGAAGAAGAAAAGGTTCATCATTTTCTGATGGGATTGGATGGGATATACAGCACGGTTAGATCCAAAATTTTGGCTAACGATCCATTGCCATCCTTGAACAAGGCCTACTCAATGGTTATTCAAGAAGAACGAGTGAAGACCATATCTCGTGAAATGGAATATCGTCCTAATATGATGGCTATGGCGGTAAAAAATCGAGGTCGTTGAGAAAGTAGGGAGAAAGGGGGGTTTGTTCCCATTGCAAACAATCTGGACATGATTATGATAATTGTATTGCTATTATTGGGTACCCTGAATGGTGGGGAGATCGACCCCGAGGAACTGTGAAAGGTGGAGGCCGTGGCAAGAACTCGGGTCAGCATCAATCAGGTGGTCGAGGACGAGGAGGGTAGCGAGCTAATGCTGTCCAGACCCACGCTGGGGGAGCAGCAGCCTCAACTGCTAGCACTGATGAAACAAAAACAACTAATTTGCCTAGGCTTAGCAATAAACAGTGGCAAGTCTTGCTCCAAGCATTAAAGGGTATGAAACCAACTTCAACTGAGAAGATGACGAGTAAGCAATTGTCTTGGATTATTGACACAGGAGCGTCTAATCATATAACGGATAATCTGAAAATTTTACATGACATTCATGAAATTTCTAGTTGTCCTGTTGGGTTACCAGATGGGAGTCAATCTATGGCTACTATGGAAGGATCTGTTGCTTTTGGAGGAGATTTATTGTTGCAAAATGTTCTCTTTGTGCCTAATTTGACATGCAATCTAATATCTGTGTCACAACTTATGGATCATAATGCTTATTTTATTCAGTTCACCAAAAATTTATGTGTTATACAGAACCGTACCTCGAGGATGCTGATTGGAGCGGGTGAACAAAGGGATGGACTCTATTACTTTCGAGAAATTCCAAGGATTAAGGCAATTAGAGTGTGTGCCGGCAACTCGTTAGAAATGTGGCACAAGCGGTTAGGACATCCATCTATGCAAATGACTAAACTTGTTCCGAAGGTAGATAGAGGTAGTAGGAATGAGAGTTTTAATAAGTGTTGTGATGTGTGCCTTCGAGCAAAACAAACTAGAGAAGTATTTCCTTTAAGTGAATATCGTGCAGTTGATATTTTTGAGTTGATACATTGTGATTTATGGGGTTCGTATAACACTTTGTCTACTTGTGGTGCGTCGTATTTTTTGACATTAGTTGATGATTTTTCAAGGAGTGTGTGGATTTTCTTGATCAATAACAAATCCAAAGTGCCTTCTATATTAAAAAATTTCTTCTCTATGATCAATTGACAATTTAATAAACAAGTAAAGATGGTTCGAAGAGACAATGGGAAAGAATTTACTTGCATGAACAATTATTTTCTGGAGCATAGTATTATTTTCCAATCTTCATGTACCGGTACTCCACAACAAAATGGGAGAGTCGAAAGGAAGCATAGGCATATCTTAAATGTTGCGCGTGCTCTTAGATTTCAAGGATCGCTTCCCATCAGGTTCTGGGGTGAGTGCATTTTGACTGCTGGTTACTTAATTAATAGAACTCCGTGTTTAAGTTTAAATGGAAAAACTCCATATGAGGTTCTCTATGGTCAACAGCCAGATTTTGGTCATCTAAGAATATTTGGGTCATTGTGTTATGCTCATTGTAAGACAAGGGATAAGTTTGTCAGTCGGAGTCAAAAGTGTGTGTTCATGGGTTATCCTTATGGGAAGAAGGGTTGGCGTTTGTACGACTTGGAAAACATGGAAAAAATTTTTTATCTCTAGAGATGTTGTTTTCTTTTAAGATCAATTTCCTTTTGCTACAGCTCTTGAAAAACAGTCCATAGTTGACACAACTACACTTTCTCAAAGTGAAGGACTCGACGAGGCATGGAATGAGGAAATGGTTTTGAATGACGGACAAGCTACTAACATGGATGAGCAACGGGCTGAAAATGACAATGAAAATAGTGAAATTGATGATCGAAATGATGGGGAAGAGTTGGGACGTGGAAGGCGTGTGAAGCAGCCCTCAGTTCGGTTGCGGGAGTATGTTACGCACACCATACAACGAAAGAGTCCATCCCTGAAATTCTCCACTCCACGGCATCCCCAAGGTAAGCTCTATCCTATAGCACATTATGTGAACTGTGATAATTTCTCTGCGCAACATCGGAACTTTCTTGCAACTATTACCGCAGAACGAGAACCGATGTCTTACTCAGAAGCTGCTAGAAGCAAAAGATGGCGTGACGTCATGTCTAGTGAAATCAAGGCTTTAAAAAAGAATGGAACTTGGGTGATAGAGGATCTTCCGAAAGGTAAAAAGGCGCTCGGATGCAAATGGGTATATAAAATAAAACATCACTCGGATGGCTCCATCGAACGGCTCAAAGCTCGTCTTGTGATCTATGGTAATCATCAAGTTGCTGGGATCGACTATGCTGACACATTTGCGCCGGTTGCTAAGATGGTTACTGTTCGAGTATTTCTTGCTATTGCAGCAGCCAAACAATGGGAATTACATCAAATGGATGTTCACAATGCCTTTTTACATGGGAATCTTCAGGAGGAAGTTTATGTGAAGATACCACCTGGCTTTCGAGTAACACAACCGGAAAAAGTGTGTAGGCTTCAAAAATCTCTTTATGGGCTCAGGCAAGCACCAAGATGCTGGTTTGCCAAGCTTTCGACAGCCTTGAAAGATTATGGATTCAAACAATCACATTCAGATTACTCTCTTTTTACCTTGCGACGAGATGCATCCCAAGTTAATGTTTTTGTTTATGTTGATGATTTGATTATCTCAGGTAATGATCATGAAGCCATTGAGTTATTTAAATCCTATCTTAGTGATCGTTTCCATATGAAGGATTTGGGACCTTTAAAATATTTTTTTGGCGTGGAAGTTGCGCGTTCTCAAAAGGGAATTTTTTTGAATCAACGCAAATACATACTTGACATCATCTCGGAAGTTGGACTTTTAGGGGCCAAACCAGCGAGTATTCCTATTGAGCAGAATCATAAGTTGGCTCTAGCTACAGGATCTCTTCTAAATGATCCGGAACAATATCGTCGTTTGGTTGGACGGTTGATTTATCTATGCTTCACCAGACCGGAGCTTGCATATAGTGTTCATGTTTTATCTCAATTTATGCATCAACCACGCATTGATCATTGGAATGTAGCGCTTCAAGTTGTTCGATTCTTGAAAGGGAATCCGGGTCAAGGGATATTTTTGAGCAGCAAGAGTGATATGCGGTTACACGGTTGGTGCGATGCGGACTGGGCTGGATGTTCGTTGACAAGAAGATCACTCACAGGATGGTTGATTTTCTTGGGCACTTCTCCGATATCTTGGAAGACAAAGAAGCAACATACGATTTCTCGATCCTTTGTCGAAGCGGAATATAGATCAATGGCAGTGACTACATGTGAGCTTAAATGGATGAAGGGATTGTTAGCTAGTCTTGGAGTATCTCATCCGCACTCAATGACGCTTGCTTGTGATAGTCAAGCCGCTCTCCATATCTCTCACAATCCGGTCTTTCATGAGCGCACCAAATATATTGAGGTAGATTGTCATTTCGTTCGAGATGAAATTCTCAACGGCAATGTGAGTCTTACCTATGTTTTAACATCTCAGCTTGCGGATATATTTACAAAGGCCGTTCTCTCCTTTGCAAGTTGGGCATATCAGCTTGCGGATATATTTACAAAGGCCCTTGATCAGGCATCATGTACCAACTTGAGAGGAGGTATTAGGAATTATTTTGTAGATATATATTGTAATTAATGTAAATATCTATTTTCTTTTTATTAGGAGATTAGGTGCTGCCGTTTAGAAGAGATTTTTGGTTTCTACTGTGTGTATATATGGCTTTGCATCAGAAGAATGAAATATACAGAAAATTCTCACAATCATTCTATTGATTTTTACAATACAAAACAGACACGATATGTATGCTTCTTGAACAAACAAGATTATTTGATACAATATGCAGTATAATGTTGCACAACGCAGTATCCTTATTTTTCCCGAATTTTGCAACAATGTTAAACTATTAGTATACAAATGAATCTATTGAGTAGAATGATACATCTCTATAGAGGATAAATACCTTATCCCCACCCTTCTGCTTCACCCACCAACAATTCTATGGTATGTCGGGAAAATATTGCTATAATACCAAACAACTTTCACTGAAGGCTTATGGCCAATCAGCCGTTTTGAACCTCTCAACTCCCAGTGGTCTTCGAGTTCCTTGCAGATTTAACTATCGCTGGACACTTTCTGATCAGCTTTTATGTATTTAAAAATAGATGACACCTATATGAATGAATTATAAGGATGCTTCCCAGACCCTGTAATCTCTTCCCTGGGTAGCCAAAGACCACTTTCTGGGTCCACTTGGTGGTTCGTAATAACCTGGTCCAATTTTCATCGCTACTTTCTCGTCGATGATAGCCGCATAGACATCCCTTTCTGCCTTGGTTATTTTAACCTTTCAAAACAGCATGTTCATATTAGCAAGTCCATGCTTGCTGTTCAAAAATTGGTCCATTCTTCTTGTGAATAGGATTTAAAAGGGTAGGAAGCAATTTCAGACCTGACTATTCAAAATAAAAACAAATGGATTGCACTTACCTTGCTCCGACAGTGGATTTTGTTCCTTTTTCTAAGAGCAATAAGAGCTGAAATCTCAGATCGGTGATGAGAGAAAATGTGGTCAAAAAAGACAGCTGGTGTGCCTGGATGAGTCAAGATGTATGCATATCCTTCCATTTCCTTCCCACCAGGGAATCTCCAATGCCCCTTTATGAAGAAACATCTTGGGTCAACTATCATCATAATACCAGTCTTATTGGCAGCGCAGAAACAAAACTGTATTCCATTTAATCTCCTAAACGGGCTAACGGTCTAGCTGAGGTCATTGCTCGGATATGTTTCCAACAAAGTAAGGCTTGAATGATGTCCTCTAATTGTTTCATCTATTGGTCTCCTTTTTGTGTTCTAAAAATTCCTCAATTTTTGGAACTAATGATTCGCCTTCTTTACCTTTCTCCTACTCCTTGATTTTTTTCATTATTTTCTTTTGTTCTTGCACCTAAGAACTGGAATACCTACTTTGTGTGCATGCAGCTTCCTTCTTAACCAATATTCTTCTCATTATAGAAACAACATATTCGGAATCTCATGTCTTTATAACTACTTTTAATTTAAGTCTTTGATCAATTTCCTTCCTCTAGAAGAATCAAATGTAAAGCAGATAAAACCTGAGTAGAGCCAGTGTCATGATTCTCTATGAAGGTAACAGCGCGAGATGGCCACCACCCAACAACCCCAGGAGGCTTTCCCTTTTGGTCTGATAATCGCCAGTACTCGCATCTTTCCAGCACCTACACAAAGTTAATAGCATCCTATCAATGCAGTAACCTTGTAACAAGTTGTTTTAATTATGCAATATCAGGAAGATAGGACAGGAAAATGGTTCATCAAGAGCAATACAGAAAGATCTATTTTCCCTGTCCTTATTCTTCGAGTTAAACAATTAGGCCTTCATAAAGATGCCGGATCAGAATAATGAAAGAACAAGTTTTGGCATTACTCTCAATTTCATGAAGCCCTTCCAATTATGTTAAAATTGTTCATGATAGTCTGATCATTACCGAATGAAGAATGCCCTTAGTGGTGATATCAAAAGCACCAGCAATTCCACCAGTCGCATTGATCCAGTCAATAATTCTCTGCCGATGAGCATCTTGATTGTAATTCATTTCACCATATGTGTAACCGAGAGAATCCCAATACTCGCCAACTACAAAATAAGGTTCACTTGCATCCAGGTAGTCTTTGACATAGCCTCCCCAGAAACCTCTGGCAAAATCAAGCCTCCATCCATCATACCCAATTTCTTTTCTACATATCAAACATGATCATAAATTAAGCAGATATAGAATAATCCCTTCATTTAAGCATCGACGCATGTTAAGCACAGAAAGCCTACCTGCGCAGTAGGAAGGGCTTCTAACTAATTAAAACAACTAAAGATATGAATAACAACAGAACATGGTTATAAAATGATTATCTACTCGCCTTAGCTTGGATCTTAAATGATAGAATCCAGAGCAAGGAAGCTTTACATGAGAAGAAGTTCAGGCATGTTTCAATTACTGATGTCAACCATATCATCTTTCCAGCACTATCAAATTCAAATTCAGTTTGTCCTCAAATCATCAGCCAATGACATAACTAGAAACAAGCACAAGCAAGCAACAAATAGAATCAATCAACAAGATTTTAAAGACAATACCGAGGGAAAACATGATTTATGATTAAGCTTTTTTTTTTCAGATTTTTAATCTTTTTAGGATATTTTGTACCCTTGTAACTAGGATGATAGTTTCCTATTTAGTTAGGATATCCCGTAATTATGGGATCTAATTATTTTTGTTTTCCTATTTAGTTAGGATATTTTATGATCGTCGAATCTAATTGTTTTTGTCTCTCTTTTTATTGATGGGTAACTTGTATATAATTGACCTTCTTCACACTTGTAAACAACTTAATGCAGAAAATATTTCTCAATCTCGAGTACTCTCATGGTACTATAGCTGTAAAGCTTTGACTTCCTAGAGAAAATCGATCTGAGTGTTAAGCCTTCATTGCAGACATTCTAATGATTCTGACCAACTTTTGTTGCTTGTGACTTTTTTTCCTTTAAGCAATCAACCTTCGTTGTCTAAAGCTCCTTTCTTTTCTTTTTTTTGGTGTGTGTGAAGAAGTCAGAGGCGCTAGAGACAACTACTACAACACAATTGGAGGAGACAGCTCACTCTCAACATCTCAATTAATTGCAAAATATCCAAATTGCATATATGTTGAACAAAAATTTTGCCTTAATGGGATTAACTCGTTTGCACCTTACTAAAACGGAAACTAAAGATCAGTCATCTCACAGACACGAGGCCAAAACCAAGGATCCTCAATTTGAAGCAGGAGATGAAGAAGATTCCATAATTATGGAATGACTACAGAACTCTATGCCACTTGAGATTATTGATACACTATGTCCTTTGTCACTGCCAAGGATATTTGAGATGCACTCCAATAACTGTATTATAAGGCTAGCACAATCTAAGTGTACTAAGTCAAGGTAAAGACCATGACTACAAAACAAGGGAGTAGGTCAATTACTGAATATGCCAATCAATTAAAATCCTTGTGGCAATGGCATAACTATTATAGGATTCAAAAACTAAATGTCCTGAATATGAAGCCATTTTAAAAGACTTTATTAAGGAAGATAGAGCCTATAATTCTTTTGCTGTACTTTATTTGGACTTTGACCAAGTGAGAATCGGGATGCATGAAGTTCCACATTTTAATGAGGTTGTGAACTAGTTTGTCAAGAAGAAAGTAGAAGAAACCTAATGCTTGAACCAAAAAACACGGCCAACTCTGCTATGGTAGCTAAAGGTGGCAATAATTCAACTACAAATTTTGATGAAACTCCAGCGGAGTGCTAACCTGTGGCATACTTACTGTCAGAAGGTATGTCATACCTATAAAAAGTGCTGGAAGTTTCATGCAAAGTCTCCAACCCAAGAATGGGTAAAAGAGGAGATCAATTTACAAAAGATGGTCAAGCTCATGTTGTTGCAATTCAACAAAATGAAGTAACACCTCAGGAGTTGGGTGGTCTCAACCAAGAAGAGGTCCAGAGGATAAGATCTCTTATTAATAACCTCGACAGACATTCAGGTACTTGTTCTTTGACATATTTAGGTGAGTTTCCAGTATCTATTAGATTAAACGTTGGGAAAAACCCTTGCCAACTCCTAATGGATCAAGAGTTATTGACCACATCAACCCTTTTTTCACATATTTCCCATCTCCAAGCAATAGAAAATAGCCACACAAATCGTTCATTGACCACTGTAGCAGGTATAGGAAATGTAAAGATTAGTCCATTACTGATTACAAAAAAGTTCCATATCCTTAGTTTTATCCACGAACCTGAACCTTATCAACAAAGTGACTCGATATTTGAACTTCTATGGGATTTTTGATCATAATTATTATGTATTTAGGACGAGGATTCAAGGAAGACAATTGAACATGCTAGAGTATGGGATGATCTCTACTACCCTGGAGAACTGAACCTGTCAAGAAAGATTAAGGGCAATTTACCTCAATCCTTTCTTTTAGAATCTTTTTCATCCAAAAAAGACACCATCACCAACTTGGACATCCATTCTTTATATTCATTAAAATTCTATTGCCTTCTTTATTTAAAGGTATAAATATTGACAATATTCATTGCAAAGTTTGTGAACTCGCCAACCACAAATATGTATCTTTTTCAAATATTAAACAAACAAAATCTATCCCTTTTTATCTCATTTATAGTGATATTTAGGGTCCTCCAATTTTTGATATTTTTGGGGTAAAATGTTTATTTCTTTCATTGATGATTGTAACCATAGTAATTGGATACGTTTACTACAAACACAAATCTCTTATCAGCAATATCCTCCCAAATTTTTATTCCAGGATTAAAAATCAATATGGGATCAATACCAAAAGGTTTAGATTTAATCATGCTTAAAATTATTTCAATTAAGTCCATCTTGTGTTAATACCCTATAACAAAATAGAGTGACAAAATGAAAAAAGGTCACTTCCTTATTATCCCGAGCCTTCTTTTTTCAAAAGAAATATACCTAAATCCTTTTAAGGGGAAACAGCATTGACAACTATTTTATATCTTATAAATCATTTTCCTTCGAGAGTCTTAGAATTCAAGAGTCCAATGGAAGTCAACATTTTATCATAATCTACAAACTACATATAACCTTGTTCCTAAGGTATTTGGTTGTGTCATCTGTCCATGCTCATGGAGAAAATCGTGAAGAGTTAGATCCAAAGGCACTAAAATGTTGTCTTTGAGGCTACTCTTCAACCCAAAAAGGGTATAAGTATTATCATCTTCTATCAAAAAGGTTTTATACCTGAACAGATGTCACTTTTAATGAACATGAGTCTTATTTCACCACTCCTTATCTTTAAGGTAAGAATTAAACAATAGAAGATAAGGATAGGAGGGACCTGAGGGGATTTCTTCTTGGTTGACCTACCATCTTCATCTAAGTTTATGTTAGGTCCCTTAGACATGGATCGAGTCACAGGACGATGTACAGAGTAATCTTGCCAATCTGTTATATTCCTGCTCTTGTTTAAATTCTTCTTCCGGCCTATTTTGAAAAGAAGAAAAGAAGTTCGGCTCTAAGGGAGACCGAAACCTTGGACCTCGTTGGAGAGAGCTCCTAATCTCTGTTTTGTGATAAAATATGACTTATCCCTTTATTTCTCTTATCTGCCTTTAAATAGCCAAGACGTAATATTGAAATAGAAGTCTTATGTGTGAAGACTTCTTAACAAGGAATAATAATAATAAAACCTATCTACACATCAGGTCATTATCTACGCATCAATAGGTTCTTCAGCACCACGAGACTTGCGCATATATTTCTTTCCTACAAATGCGTCCACAACATTACTCCCCTCCTGCTGAAAGAGTGTGTCCTCAAGCTCGAAGGAAGGAAAGGATTGCTGAAATTTCTGTAGGTCTTCCCAAGTAGCGTCATGTGCTGGCAGCCCTGTCCACTGAACTAATACCTCCTTCTTGCCCCTGTTTAAACGGCCACGTAGGACTGTTTGAGGTTGGAGAACAACTCGATCCTCTGCTGTGGATGGTAACGCCGTAATAGGTGGTAGTTGAGATCCTTTGAAGGCTTTGAGCAAGGAAACATGAAAAACATTGTGGATACGACTTTCACTTGGCAATTCCAGTTCGTATGCGACGGGTCCAATGCGGCGAGAAATTAGAAATGGACCATAAAACCGAGGAGAAAGCTTACTATATCCCGTCACTCTTGCTGACAGCTGACGATAAGGATGTAGACGCAGTCATACCCAATCTCCTACCTGAAATTTCACATCCCGATGACCCTTGTCATAATAATTCTTCATCCGTTGCTGAGCCAACAGCAGGCGATCCCGAACATCTTTCAGAACCTGATCACGATCCAATAATGCAGCATCCACAGCATCAACTCTAGTAGAACCAGCGAAGTAAGACAAAGAAGCGGCGGATCTCGACCGTAGACCACTTTAAAGGGAGTGGTTTGAAGGGCTAAATGAAATGATGTGTTATAACAAAATTCTGCCCAAGGTACCCAGGCGACCCATTTCTTAGGATAGTCCGCCACAAAGCTGCGAAGATACATTTCAACTGTCCTATTAACGACCTCAGTTTGTCCGTCAGTCTGAGGGTGATAAGCTGAAGAAAATTGTAACTTAGTACCACTAAGACGAAACAATTCCCTCCAAAAGGTGCTAGTGAATACCACATCCCGATCACAAGTAATTGTCTCGGGAATCCCATGCAAGCGAACAATCTGGTCAAAGAAAACCTGGGCCACGCGGGCAGCGGTATATGGATGTGCCAAGGGAAGGAAGTGGGCATATTTCGAAAACCTATCGACCACCACCAATAATACGGATTTGCCCCATGACTTCGGTAGACCATCAATAAAATCCATGGAGATATCTGCCCAAACTTGTGATGGTAATTGTAGTGGTTGTAACAATCCTGTCGGGCTGAGGTGCTCCGATTTGTTGCGTTGGCAAATAGGGCAAGCTGCCACATACGTCGCAACATCTGTCCGCATGCCTTTCCAGTAAAAATCCCCCCGAATCCTATGTAAAGTCTTTTGAATGCCTTCATGAAAACTATCATGGTAAGCTGCAAGTATAGCCGACTGCCATTGGAAGTCCTGTGGAAGATAGATGCGGCCTTTAAACAACAAACAATCATCACGGAGTTGCCAATCTGCCCCTAAGTCACCCGTTTGTACCTTTTGACATAAGTGTTGAAATTCCGGGGATCCCAATAAATCTGTTTTCAGCGCATCCAAGAAGGAGCTACAAGGATAACTCATGGCAAACATGACTGGGTCTGTCGAGGGTCGACGGGATAAGGCATCTGCCGCCTTGTTCAAGGAACCAGCCTTGTATTCGATTGTAAAGGTATACCCCATCAATTTTGCAAGCCAATGTTGTTGAGGAGGGGTAGTCAACCGCTGTTCCAACAAATATTTGAGGCTAAAATGGTCCGTTCGAATAAGAAACAAACTCCCCCACAAATAAGATCGCCAATGTTGTACTGCCTTGGCCAAACCAATTAATTCGCTTTCATACGCGGCCAATTTCTGGTGTCGGTTCGCAAGTTGACGACTAAAGAAAGCAATAGGGTGGCCACCCTGCTGCAAGACGGCTCCAATCCCACCACCAGATGCGTCACATTCAACGACAAATTCTTGCTCAAAGTCAGGTAGTTGCAATACGGGTGCTGTGGATAAAGTTGTTTTAAGTTTGTCAAAGGCCTGCAACGCTGTATCATTCCATTGAAAGGAGTTCTTTCTTAGCAAACTAGTCAATGGTGCCGCTAATTGGCCATAGTCACGCACAAATTTGTGGTAGTAGCCCGCCAAACCCAAGAATCCGCGCAAAGAAGTGATTGATTGCGGTTGGGGCCAGTCAAGAATGGCGTGAACCTTGCATGTATCAACACTTACCCCTGCGAAATTACATGGCCCAAGTATGCGACGGAGGGTGACCCAAAGCTGCATTTGGATCGTTTCAAGTAAAGCTTGTGCGCACGAAGTAAGTCGAAACCCTGTCTTAAGTGGATCAAATGACTCTCCCAATCACTGCTGTAAATCAGAATATCATCAAAGAAAACAAGCACAAAACGACGCAAAAAGGCATGAAACACCTCATTCATCAAGGCTTGAAAGGTGGATGGGGCATTGGTAAGGCCGAATGGCATTACTAAGAATTCAAAGTGGCCATGATGAGTGCGGAATGCAGTTTTTTCTACATCAGCCGGATGCATACGTACTTGATGGTAGCCAGATTTCAAGTCTAATTTAGTGAAGAAGTGAGCTCCATGTAACTCATCCAAAAGTTCATCCACGACTAGAATCGGAAATTTATCCTTTACTGTTTTATCATTCAATTCACAGTAATCGACGCAAACCCGCCATGACCCATCTTGCTTAGGGACCAGTAAGACCGGGGAAGAAAAAGGTGACTTACTTGGGCAAATAAATCCTTGTTGCAGCAATTCGGCACACTGCCTTTCAATTTCATCCTTCTGCCGGTGTGGGTATCGATAGGGCCAAACCACAATAGGCGTCGTTCCCGGTGATAGACAGATCCTGTGATCACAATGCCGAATGGGAGGTAACTCTGTGGGATCGAGGAACAAATCTGCAAATTCAGTGAGTAACCCATCTAGGTCCTGCTTGTCTGCTTTGGTGTCGCCCATCATGTGGAGAGCTCGTGGGCCATTTCGGTTCTGTCCTCGAAACAAAATTGATTTTCCTTCCATCGAAAAGGACATAGTAAGGGCAGCAAAATCCCACAATATTGGTCCTAGCGTTTCCAGCTATTTAATGCCCAAGACGATATCAAAGCCATCTAGGGGAATGACATAAAAATCAGCATAGAAACTATGGTCGTCAATAGAAAAATTTACCCGAGAACAGATCCCCTCGCTATGCATCTTATCCCCATTCGGAATCGATACGCTGGTATGTTGTAAAGAATGGAGGCGAAGGCCCAAGTGTCGGGCCGCACTAGTGCTAATGAAGTTGTGTGTACTGCCAGAGTCAATTAGGCTAAGTACAGGCTGGTCATTAATAATGGCTCGCATTTGCATAGTGCGGCTGTTTTTCTGACCCGTAATAGCATGCAAGGAAATTTCTGGAGCACCCACCAATTCTTCCTCTATTTTGTCTCCCTCTTGAACCTCTACTTCAATCCAAAATAGCCGTTGACATTGATGAGAGGCTGAATACAGCTCATCACAATTATAACATAGCCCTTTAGCCCGTCGCTCAACCATTTCAGCACGGTTCAACCTCTTGATAAATGGCCCTTGGTTACTTGATGGAGAACTAGCCGTGGCTGATAGGGATGATCGCATGGGTGAAGATCGGACTTGAGAATTTCCTGAAGCCACCGAACCTGTTCTAGTGGACTGCCAATTGCTTTTCCGACTATTACTCCCATTCTGCAATTTATATTTCTGCTCGTATGCCCGTGCTAAACTCATTGCGGCAGCTAAGTCAGGTGGCCGGAGCATTTGTACGTCCAACCGAATGGAATCGTCTAAACTGGCTATGAATAAACCTGTGTATACTTCTTCCGGAAGGTCCTCAGTACGTGCCATTTTTTCTTGGAACTGTTGCTGATAAACTTCCACCGTTCCTATTTGTCGCAGAATACTTAACTCTCCAATTGGATTATAACTATCCGGAGGTCCAAAGCGTTGGAAGCAATATTTCCTGAAGTCTTCCCAACGCATGGGTCCTTTGGTCTTCTTCAATTTCCAATACCAAAGTTGTGCTTCCCCCATCATGTGAAACCCAGCTAAACCAACCTTCTCTGGCTCTCCCGTATTCTGACTCTCAAAAAATTGCTCACATCTTTGTGCCCAAATTAAAGGATCTTCTCTGCCATCATAAATAGGAAAATCTAACTTTGCATAACGTGGGACTGTTGAGTGTGGGACTGCTTGTGAAACAGATTGTGTACCCCCACTAATATTAACGTTTTCAGATCTTCCCTTCAGTGGTACTGCAATGCTGTTGGTTTCATCCCCATTAGACGCGGATTTGGAAGTGCCGCAACCCAAACAGGACAGTTTGTCCATAATCAGTGCAAGTTTTTCTTCCAATCGATTCTCCATTGCTGACAATTTCGAATCTACGAGGGAACGTTCTTCCATCAGCCTACCTTCAATCTCATCGCCCATGTTTCCCTGCTTTGATACCAAATTGTTAGGTCCCTTAGACATGGATCGAGTCACAGGACGATGTACAGAGTAATCTTGCCACTCTGTTATATTCCTGCTCTTGTTTAAATTCTTCTTCCGGCCTATTTTGAAAAGAAGAAAAGAAGTTCGGCTCTAAGGGAGACCGAAACCTTGGACCTCGTTGGAGAGAGCTCCTAATCTCTGTTTTGTGATAAAATATGACTTATCCCTTTATTTCTCTTATCTGCCTTTAAATAGCCAAGACGTAATATTGAAATAGAAGTCTTATATGTGAAGACTTCTTAACAAGGAATTAACGATATGCTAACTACAACTAGCCTACCTAACTGCCCACGTAGGCTTATTAATAATAATAATAAAACCTATCTACACATCAGGTCATTATCTACGCATCAATAGGTTCTTCAGCACCACGAGACTTGCGCATATATTTCTTTCCTACAAATGCGTCCACAACAGTTTATGTCTAAATCTATACCTCAAAATCAACAAGGAAAGACATTTTATCTTTAAGAATGTGAGATTTGGTATAGTGCATTCAAGGAAAAAGATGATTACTCTTGGATCTACAAAAGCCCAAACCTCTAACCTGAATCTTGAGAATGATGTAACAATTTCTGAACCTTCTTTTCATAGTTAAATTGAATTTCACACGAACAATAATGATCAAGATCTTCCCATTGCTATTAGAAAAGGGATTAAGGAATGCACCAAGCAGCTACTATATCCTCTTATTTATTTCCTTTCTTTCAAAAAATTTTCACCATCTCATAGAGCCTTTCTTTGTTAGCCTAAACACCACTGTCATCCCTAAAACCCTATGTAAGGCTTTAACCAATGAGAAATAAACAAGCTATGAATGCAAAATCGGAGGCACTGGGAAAAAATAAAACTTGGGAGTTGGTGAAGCTATCGATTGGGAAGAAACTTGTGGGCTATTAATGGCTTTACATAGTGAAGTATAGGGCAGATGAATCGATTGAAAAATATAAAGCAAAATTAGTGGCTAAAGGTTATATCCAAACTTATGAAATCAACTACCTAGAGACTTTTTATCCAATTGTAAAGATGAATGATATTAGAGTTCTCTTATCTTTGGCAGCTAATTATGGTTGAGAATTGCACCAATTTGATGTCAACAGTGCATTTTTGCATGGAGAACTCAAGAAAGAAATCTACATAAAAGTGCTATCCAAATTATTGGAATAATTTGGATACTCAAACTGTTTGTAAGGAGTAAGACCTTATATGGACTGAAACAATCATCATAAGAATGGTTTGAGAGATTTGTAACGGTAATGATGGCTATAAATGTATAGATAAAGTGAAAGGGATCACATATTGTTCATCAGACACTCACCTTCAGGAAAGTCACAATACTTAGTGTATGTTGATGGCATAACAGTGACAGGGGATGGACAAGGCAAGACAATCTCTAAGTCAATGTTTCGCTAATGAATTCGAGATCAAGGAGTTAGGAAGGCTGAAGTATTTCCTCGGCATTAAAGTAGCTCACTCTAGTAAAGTTATTTTTATCTTCCAACAAAATTGTTATTGCTCTCCTGAGAAACAGGCAAGACAACTTGCAAACCAAGTACTATAATAGACCTGAACTTTAAACTTGAAAAGGTAAAGGAGGATTTTGCAATAAAGAACGCCTTGTAGGAAGGATCATTTATTTGTTTCTCACACGACTAGATATAGCACATGCAATAAGTGTAACAAGTCAATTCATGCATAGTCCAAAAAGAAGTTTATTTGCAAGCAACTCACCGAGTATTATAATATTCCAAGAGGACACCACAACAAGGTATTTGTTTTAAGAGAAATGGAGGTCTAGTAATTAAGACATATGCCAATGATTATGTAGGATGGATTGCTAAAAGCATATCAACTTCAAGAAATTGCACCTTTCTTGGTGAGTTAATAGGATTTTATTGCTTAGAGAACAAATGGATTCTCCTTGATTTAAAGAGGTGATTATGACTGCATTGTCATATATATTTCTTGTAATATTCATTAAAAAATTAAGGAAAATTTACTTTCTCCTCATTCTCCATGGTATCAAAGCCACGACTCTTTCACAAATTGTTTTTCCTTCTTCATTCAAATCAGTCCTATATGGACTATCGTTGAACAATGACTGGCAAGTAGAGAAGCTCCTCATCCTCCAATGATGATTTCAACAGTTCTTGTGTGACTAATCTGGGCGTTGTAATGGAAAACGTACAATGTAGTTGTGATCTTCTTGGCTCAAACTTGCCTTCTCAATTGACGAATCACAAGTTGAATGGCCAGAATTACCCAGAATGGTCTCAAACAATAAAGTTGTCCATTGATGATAGAGGAAAAGTCAGATATTTGAGTGGAGAGATAATAAGGTTGACTTCATATGATCCAAATATGGCAATATAGAGTTCAAAAATTCTTTGATCACAACTTGGTTGTTTAATTCCACGGAACTTATAATTGGAAAACCCCATATGTTTTTGCCAACAGCAAAAGATGTATGGGATATGAATTGCAAGATGTATTTTGATATTGAGAACTCTTCTCAAATTTTTAAACTAAAAACAACGAAGTGGGAAGTGGAAGGCCAAGCAAGGAGACCGTGACGTTGCTTTGTTTTTTAACAAACTTGTAACCTTGTGGCAGAGGCTGAAGGTTTTGGAAATAGAGGCTGAAGGAGAGAGGAAAAACAACAAAAAGTTGTGGCGTGATCACTTTAAACATGATTCACACAAATGCAAAACATGTTGGAAAATTCATAGGAAGCCAAAAATTTAGAAGAACAAACAATCAATTCGGAGGAAATCGTACGTCCCAAGCCAACATTACTGAATCTGAGCCCAAAACATTTGCTGGCACAGAGAAGATCTGTAAAATTCTTCAATCTCAAAATTTCTCCAGTTTCAAATCCTACATGTTTTTTAGTTCAGAAAGGTAATTATCTAGGCAACTCTTATTTCAATGTCAATTCAGATTCTTGGATAATGATTCTGGGGCAACAGATTATATGATTGGGCATTCTAAATTGTTTTCTTCCTATAGTCTTCTTCAGGAAATTAGAGTAAAAATAGCAGATGGTCCCCGTGTCCGTGTCGGTGTCGTGTCCCGTGTCCGTGTCCGTGTCCGTGTCTATGCTTGGGAAAGCTAATCTATTTATCTCATACCAGACCAAATATTTACTTTGTCGTCAGTATACTAAGCTAGTTTATACATACTTTCTATGAAGAACACTAGGAAGTAGTGTACAAAATCTTAAGATATTTAAAAGGAAATCTAAGTAAAGGATTATTCTTCAAGAAAAGTGATCAACAAAAAGTTGAAGTCTACATTGATGTAGACAGGGTAGGGTCTCTTACTGACAAAAGATCAACTTCTGAATATTGCACATATCTGTAGGAAAATCTAGTAGCATAGCAAGTAAAAAAACAAAATGTGGTAGCCAGAAATAGTGCAGAGGCAAAACATAGGGCAATGGCTCAAAGAATTTGTAAAATAATCTAGCTTAAAAGAGTAATGAAAGAACTTAAGAAACCAGTGGAGCACCCAATGAAGTTCTGATAAAAAAGTAGCTATCGATATTGCCAACACACCATTTCAATATGATTGGACGAAGCAAGTGGAGATTGACAGACATTTTATAAAAGAAAAACTTAAAAGTGGAATCAATTTCATAGCATTTGTACCTAAAATACAACAAGTTGTTGATAAAGGGCTACTAAGAGAGGATTTTGAGCTCTTTGTAAGCAAGTTGGGCATGATCAATATCTATGCATCAACTTGAGGGGGAGTGTTGATATTAGTTGATTCTCTATGATAATTAGTTGATATTATATTAATTAGTTGCTGAATTAATGGGATTTTATTGATTAGAAAATAATAGATTCTCCTTGATTTAAAGAGGTAATTAGGGCAGGAAGAAATATTTTTCCCTCTTTCTTCAATGTAAGGAGCAAAATGTGGTAGCATGACCTGGAATAAAGACAGAATTTTGAGTAATGGTTCAAGGTGTATGTGAACTACTTTCATCAATAATTATACTAGAAGACTTGAAAATTAAGTGATATGACCCAATAAGACTACTTTGAAAATAAATTTGTCATCAGTATAGCTCATAACTCAGTACAACATGATCAATGAAGCACTTTAAATTTGACAAACACTTCATAAAAGAAAAACTAAAGAGTGATTTGATTTGTACACCTTATGTGACTACAAAGAACCAACTCGTCAATGTACTTACCAAGGGGTTAAGTAGTTTAAGTTTTAATTTTATAATATCTAATCTAAGAATGAAGAATTCCAATTCATCAACTTGAGGAAGAGTGTGGGAAAACAAGATTTAAGACTAAGTTAGCTATTTTAAGATTCTTGTATCTTTTAGGACATTTTGTATCGTTCTAATTAGGCAGGTAGTTTCTTATTTAATTAGGATATGTCGTATCATCTTATTTTTTTCAATCTCAAGTTCTGTCAAATGTCAAAGCTTATTAAAGAACACAAGAATTCATGCAGCAATATGGTCAAGGATAGAAGCCTAGAACAACGTTATAGGTTTCATACCATATTGGTCAAAAGGTACCGTACTGGCCAAAAAATGATACGAAACCATGTTTAAAGGTACCGGTCATCGATACCATTTGTAGCATTCTAATTAGGCTGGTAGTTTCTTATTTAATTAGGATATGTCGTATCACCTTATTTTTTTCAATCTCAAGTTCTATCAAATGTCAAAGCTTATTAAAGAACACCACAAGAATTCATGCGGCAACATGGTCAAGGATAGAAGCCTAGAACAACGTTATGGGTTTCATACCGTACCGGCCGGAAGGTACCATACCGGCCAAAAAATAGTAAGAAACCATGTTTAAAGGTACCGATCGTCGATACCACTCGATACCGACGATTTCGCATAGTATCGACCAGTATTTAAATAGGGGGACTATTTAGCAAAATTTTCAAATAATATACATTTAATTGATAGTAAATTAAATGATATATGTCTTTGTTTCAGGTTTCATTTATAGTTGGTCATTTCCTCATCACGAACTCTTGTTGTAAATTATAATAGGATCTTTATTGTTCTTTTTATTTGATGTTTTGATGTAATTATTATTTATTATATGATGAAATTGTAATATTTCAAATACCTTGTATCGCTCTTAATTTTATACTTGAATGATGATTAAATGATCTTTTTGTATATTAATTGTAGTTATTATTTATAAGTGAAATATGTGAAAATTAATGTTAATAAAAATAAATAAATTGTTACTTTAAATTCTTATTATTATGATTTTTAGAGACATGGTTGATATAAATTATAAAGGATACAGTATAATATACTAATAGATTATTTTATAATTTTAAAAAAGTTTAGGGACTATTTTATAAATTTAAAAAATTACCCGAAACGGTATCCAGTATTATCCGGTACCGATATAGGTACAGTACTGTGCCAGAACCCAATCCGGTACAGTATTCATAACATTGGCCTAGAATCAATCACATTCACCATCCTATTGTAACATGATTTAAACTACTTTACCATATAAAGGAATAACAGGTGCAAATTCAAAACATATTAGCATTTGGTCCATTAGATAGACCTAAACACTTAGTATGGACAAAGAGCAATGGAATTTTAGGTCAGGCACATATCACACATCAATTCCATAATTAGTTTGGAACTTGCACGACTCTTTTGACATGTAATGTTCATATGGCATAAGGAACTTTTTCATCCAAACAAACAAATTATTACTAAATTAAGATTACGACTTCATGTTGAACCCTAAAGTTCCTTCAGTCTAACACTAAGTTTATATTTCTTTTGTATTTCAAATGAAAAGTAAGCACTAACTGGTAAATAAAGGGGACTCAAAAAGAAATTTGGATAAGGAAAAGATAAAACAATAACCTTAACCAGTTTAGCCATTCTTTAATATCTTTCCGCACAAAATCTTGCGAATGATCAATGTTTGGGGCAGCATGGAAAATGTCTCCACTACTCTTGTTGCCCCTACCCTGCATTAGAGAAACTAAAAACTTTGAAGATCTAGAGTATAATTGATTGAATGTAGGTATTGCTCTTTCATACATTTCTAATTAAAATAGTGGAAAGTACTCCAGCAAGATGCAAGTGCAGAACATTTACATGAGACAATGAGTTATGAACATTCATGGATAATGACAGAGCACATGCACCAACATAATGATCAAATAAGTCAACTTGTCATCTTGCTACCGCCAAAGTAACAATTGCTTTTACTACTTAACTGCACTGCCTAGTTTCTAGGATAGTTCATAGGTATTCATTCAAGATCATAGTACATAGAAAAAGATGCTTGAAAACACTTGAACAAAGACATGCAATTCCTAAATACTCGAATAATATGAATTGAATTTAAAGACCAAGCTAAAATAGGAACATGATAGCAATGAGGAATCTTCTTAAGTGCTACGAAACTATCTATCAAACAATGGATCCTCAAAGCTTAAGTACCTGAAAATGAGGATCATCAGCAACAATTGCCCGGTCATCCCATTTTAAACGGCCTCCAAATATATTCCATACACCATTTTGATTTTGATAGTGTGCACAACGATGATTTAAGACAACATCTCCAAGAACTTTGATGTTCACGTCATGGAGATTTCTCACAAGATCCTTCAATTGATCAATATTCCCATATCTAATAGAAAAAGAAATTAGAAGTATCACGAAATCAGTTTAACATTTTGGTATTATCCATCTCAAGGACTAGAAAACCACTCTAAAAGAACACTCTTTAGAAAGGTTGGCTGGTAGTCACAAAAATCGAAGACAATAAATCTCAAGGCACACTAAAAAGTAACGAATATGGAAGTAAATCTCCAAAAATACTACCAGCTAGAACCAAAAAAATGGTTGTTATAATGTTTGCTTTAATCAGCTTGAATGATTTCCAAAACTAAGACAATCAAATAATCGTTCAAGTCATGAATGATAATGTCTCTAATAAACTTGGAAAAACTACCTAGAATTCAGATTATACAAATCCTTCGGCATGTATCCCTCAGGTGAGACAGATTCTGTTGGTGGGGGTAACCAAATCACAGTAAATCCAAGTGAAGCTATTTCTGTGGCCTTTTCTTTAAGCTCCAGGTACCATCTTCTGGATTTATGGGATTCCCAGTTAAAGCCTTGGAGCAATATCTCGTACCCTGTCCCTGTCCCTGGGGCTACTTTAGGAGGAGCCTTTAGTTCCTCAGGCTTCAAAGTAGTTTCTTTTGACAATGTAGCAATGGAACTTTTGAAGAAGTTGTAGGCTTCAGCAGCCAATTTTTCAATTTCTTGGAGAATACTTTCTTGTGTTGTTTTGGTTTTTGCCTTCCCACCACTTTCTTGTGTTTTTTTGGTTTTTGCCTTCCCACCACTCTGAGAGGAAACTTCACCCGCTAAGTTTCTTATTTCATCAATACTCCCATCAGTATCAGCAGTCCTAGAATTTTCTTGATTTGATTCAGCAGCCTCTCCAGACACTAGTGCACTTACAGGTGCTTTTGGCCTAGGTTGAGCTGTTTGAGCAGTCAAGCTATTTGAACTTGAAAGGGGAATGAAGAAGTAATTTCTTTCAGGTTTCAGCCAATTATTCTCACCCAGCTTGAGAACAAAAAGAAATCCCATAAGTTCTTCGTCCAAAGTAAATGACCCTGAACACCCATTTCCATCCTCTTTTCGCTGCAAGAAATTACACCATAAAAATGATAAATAGCAACAAGAAATATTCAACATTAACGCAAAAAGCACATGCCTTAAGATCATCCTCCTAAGATGTAATTCCATAAATAGACCAACAATTCACATTGATCAGATTTAACAAAAACTCCACAAACAATTGTGCCTTAAGAACTGATTAAATGTGCCAAATAAAGTCTATTGTCGAATTAGCTACACAAACTAAAAAAGAGATAAGAAGCAAAGTGTTTTCAACATGACCTCACATCTTATGTCAACATGGATGAACATGAATTTTGAATACACTTCTAAATAGATTTGATTACTAGACAAGATCATAAACCATATAGTAAAGATATTGATACATATTAAACTATAGATACATATATGTATATATATATGTATGTATGTATGTATGTATGTATGTATGTAACCAGTTATTATAGCTTGACATTGTCAAATTCTAATCAAATCCAATCAAAAGAAGAGGAGGGGGAGAAGAAAAAGAACAACAACAACAATAACAGCAACAAAATTCATCCTTGACATAGGCACCATAAAATTATGAAGTATATAATTTATATTACCTCTATAAGTGATCAATTAAGAAACAATTACCCTATGATATGCAAGCAATTCCTAAAAAAGAGTGTAGTTGAGCCTATAGGTAATTGGGGAATGTATATTTAACAACAATAGGAAACTGTGTTATCCACATTTGAACAACTAAAACTGAAACAAAATTTATAAACACAAATATTTACAAATAACAAAACCAAAATGTAAAAGCAAAGTTCTAGTTAATTTAGCATCCTCGTAAAAGAAGGAAAGAACTAAAGTTTCATAATTAGATAAACCAGTGTCATTATATAGAACCCTTCAGAGAACAGATTTCGTCTTGCACCTGCAATAAAGTTCGCAAGGCCTTGTTCTTGTATAAAGTGGTTCCTGGTGGATGTGGAGCTGGTGGAATCTCCCAATTTTTATCATCCCCTCTGCAAACTCCCCAGTGAACAACTACTTCAGGTAGATCAGTTTCTAGATATAGAAGAAACTTAGCTGTGTTTGGGCACTTTCTAACTGAAACAGTCACTGAGTTTGCAATAGCAATGTGCTTAGCGATAGGTTGCTCTTCATAAAAAGCTTCCAACTGCCTACTTCCTTGTTTGAAATCTTTGGACTCACTGTTGTTATCTTCATTTTTTGAAGGCAATGCTTCTGCCTTGTGAAATATGTTAGATAACAGAGCCCCTGTGATTAAGAGCACCAAAACAGTCAATTCGTCAGTTAATACAATACAACAAAGCAGTAGGTACACCAAAGAACAAATTGAAATGACAAGCCACCAACTCATGACCCACCTCATTAGTATCAGTAAGCATGAGTTGGATCTACAACTTAGCCAGAAGCAGGTCACCTGCTTCAATTTCAACATTTATTTGAAACTTGAACGAAAATGTTGAAACCCGTTTCGGTAACAAATAATAAGCCAAAGATTTAACAGATCAATTACTCATCATAAGAAGTATGCAAAAGAAAGAGGGAAAGAAAGACTAGGCAATACATCATTAGACTAACAACCCAAAGTGCGTTGATTGTTGTCTGATTATGCCAAATAACAAAAGCCATCCAAATTATGTGACAGATAACTATGTCACTAACGCACCGTAAATCTTGCATTATTAAGGCAACTAATTAAAATTACGAATCACACCATGAAACACAGAGAGGAAAATAGGTAATAATCAGCATAGGACTTATGATATATATACCTGGCCATATATTGAAGCCCCATTTTGCTTCAACTACATTGCTATCATGTACAAGGTAGTCGACAAGAGGCACCTTAAAATCTCTTCCCTTATGCTGATAACAAGTTCCTGTTTCTTCATCCTAGACCACCACAATCCCATGAATAAAAAGAGAATTAGTATCATATGGATGCACATTGAATAATAAACAAAATATTAAGATTCTGGACCATTAAATTTCAAAAATCAGAACCTTCAAGACAAAATTTATGACTGCAATAGAACTATTGGAATCAACATTAATCATCACTTCATGAAAGATATCTCCTTCTGAAGGTTTCTTTAGTGGTGTCTCTATTGCATAGTCCTGTAAAATGCAAAAAGAGAGTACGGGCATGAGCTCAGAAAGGGATGCAGCTATAGTGCTAAAATTTTAGAATCAAACAGCAAATTACTTTTATAGCAATTGAACCAGGTGGTCTCATGTTGTTAGGAGGCTGATCCCATTCGCTGCAAAATTTGAAAATTTGTCAATAATATATCACTAAGTAACTTTCATAGTCTTTGCACGTGACAAGGAGCAAATGAATGTGATCAAATCTTAGAAATAGAACAAAGATCAAGCGCATAATGGAAAAAGTGTAAAACATAAACAAGTGGAAGTTATGACCTGCCATTATCATCAACATAAGTAACTCCCCAGTGAAGTATCCATTTCCCAGGAAGACTACAACCTACAGTAAGCTGCCAATTCTTTTGATCGCTGGCCTGATCCAATCTGACAAAAATCTTTCCCTCAACCTACCGTCAGAAATCAAGCAAATCAATCTCTATGTCAAATCACGACATATTAAAGGTCATCAAAACGAGCAGAAGCTTAATCCTTTCTATTGGTACAAACTCTACAATCCAATTTCCAGTAAAAATGAAACATTCCACTGAATTGAACCAAATAATCCCTCGCATCCTCAGATTACGCCTGATTTGTCGGCTATTCGGCTATTAACAGTAAGACAAAACAAGAAAACACACCCAAGAAAAAATAACGGGCCTTAAACTTGCCAAAGTATCCTCTATCAATCAAGGAACTAACCATCATCAACACTTCCATAACTTTTTCCGTCGACTTTCTCAGCAAGTAACCAGAACAAAAAGAAAACACGCAAACAAATACAAACCGAGTTGCATTTCACATTACCGTTTCAGTACGAGGGAGACGGAAGGTCTCTCGAAAGCACACACCATCGCTAGTGGATCCTTCAAGAGTCTCGGCGAGAGCCGTATCGGCGGAGGAGCTAGCTCGAACAGCGTGAGTCGTACTACTAAGCCTCAAGCTGCAGAAACTGGCGAGAACAGGTGACAGCTTCGTCAGAGAGCAAAAATTAACAGAGCAAGGACTGGGAATCTTCGGTCTACACCGGAATCCGGCTCTCTCTCGCCGGGAGTACCTTAGAAGCGGCTCAATCGCAACCGTCGACATGGATTTGACGGTATTTGTCTAAAGTTGCGGAATTTGAATGGAAAAGATAGATGACTGAGAAATTTAAAGAGCAGATAGTTCCGTGATGTATCATATATAATGGCTGCTAGTGTAAACAAACAGTGAATATAACCTTTTTCTGCATCTGATGACGATACTTTGCAGTAATCACAAGGGTCGAATCATAAAAAGGACAAAAGATTCAACAGTTACACATTTGCTTAAATTTTAATTTGAAGAGGATAAGTATTGTTCCCAGCCTCCTCCATTTTGTCACTTCGACGGTCGTAAATTTTCTTCCCGGTACAAATCTTACCCGAGAAGCAAGGAGCTTGCGCGTTTAAAGCATGGAGGATAGAAAGTCAAGTGTTCCAATCGGGGATTGACATTGAAACTTTTCATCAGTTTCTTGATCCAATCGCGGATTGACATTGAAACCTTTTCATCAGTTTCTTTTCCAAAATCACTGTATCAGAGACTTTTACTGGATAATCAACGTTACGTTTGCGTCCATAATCATGACGTCTCAAATCAGTTCATTCATTGATAAGAGTTAGTAGTCCTTGGAGATGTGCTTTTTAGGAACCGGAGTTCATACAAATGGGTCATGTTTGGAAAGGACTGAATTGAATTCAATCATTGAGCTGTTTGGAACAACAAAAAAGTTAAGACGCGTGGGTTTAAAACCTCCTGGTCCTCCTCCTTTCATAAAATCAATTCACTCTAAAATCGCGTGAATTGAATTCCAAAAGCTGCTAGATTCTTCCTCTTCTCCTATTCTCCAACCAGATCACAACCTTTTCCTTTATAACAATTATTATTATTATTATTATTATTATTATGACCCTAATTATTATTAATATTATTTATATTATTAGTGTCGTTATTTTTCCTTAATAGTAATAATAATAATAAAAACAACAGAAATAATAATCAAAAATGAATATCCAAAAGGAATTTGTAAATAATAATAATAATAATAATAATAACAATTTATAATAATAATAATAATAATAATAATAATAACCCATATATAATTTCATAATTATAACACATCAGAATAATTTTATTTACATAATAATAAAAATAAAATTATATAATTTATTTACTTATAAGTTTATAAAATATAAATTTAATTAATTAAAATAATTTATTTTTAAGTTTATATAATTTATTTATATAAAACTATAATAAAAGCCAACCTCGCGAGGAGCCTCGAAAGGCGAGCCTGCGAGCCTAGCGACAAATGGCCAGGCTCGCGATCGCGAGAGCTCGTGACCTCGAGCCTGTCCATTTGTCTATTATTATTTATTTTTGTCTATTATTAATTTATTATTCATAGCATTATTAAATTCGATATTATTATTAACTGTTGTTATTTATGTAATTATTTATTTATGGATTTATTATTATTATTATTATTATTTCTATTATTATTATTATTATTATTAAAGAGTACTTTTGAAGTAAAATTATAAACATTCATATAAAGTCAAGAATGACACTTATTTTGAATAATTAAAATCTATCTAAAATGATTTTTATTTTAGATAATATTATTTTTTAGTCAGGGGTAAATGTGTCATATGAAATAATTGAATTCAATTCTAATCTTATTGGATTTGTTCCAAATAGTGTAATTGAATTAAATTATAATATTACTGGATTTGTTCCAAACAGTGTAATTGAATTCAATTCTAATATTACTGGATTTGTTCCAAACAGTGTAAATTGAATTCAATCCCAACTTCATTAATGCAATTGAATTCAATTCTTTAATGAATTCAATTCGAAGGTTTCCAAACAGTCCGTAAAGGAAAACTAAAGAAATTCTTCCAGGAGAAGATTAAGAACACAAATCTCTCAAATAATAGAGCAAGGGAGGAATTGAGTTATATAAAGAGAGGAAGAATAATAGAATATGGTTATGTTTACTATAATTTAATATATAACAAGTTATAGAGAAAGAAACTCCAACTTTAAAATTTTATATTAACTTTAAAAATAAAGTCTTTATTATAATAAATATCTATTTAAATTTTAATTTTAACTTTGCTATCTCAATTTTTAATTTAAAACCGATATACATCTTTAGATTTATTAATTAAATACTTAGATGCTTCCTTAAGTTTCTCATCTTAATTTTCAACTCAAACCTTAGATACCTCTTTAAGTTTGTAGATTAAATACCTAGATACTTCTTTAGGTCTCTCGCCTAATTTTTAGTTCAATTTCGATATCTCTCTAAATTCATAGACTAATTACCTAGATAAAATTTTTATGTTCACATTTTTTAAAATCTTAGATATTTCTTTAGATTTTCATTATAATTTTATGTCATGTATATGGTTATTGGTCCTTATCTTTTAACACTTAAAATTCTTTTAATCCTTTAATTAAGTTATTGTTATTTAATGCTCGTTATTTTAATTCATTGGAAGGATAGAATTAAGGATAATTGTCTTATATACCTGTTGTTATAAAATATGAATACCTATGGTTTACGCATTCCTATAAAGTATGACACATAAAATGTAACATCTCGTTCCTATATTAAGAGTTAGAGTCCAAAAATACGGTACATGTGAGATCAAAGAGAGATTTGAAAAACTACATTTTCATGCTCATGCGTAATGTTAGCATACACACATGTGAATTTGAATTTTTGCACACATTAAAATGATTATACGTGCATTCATTGACATTCTGGGTATAATTGATTATAAATGTGCTTATATGAGAATTGTGAATTATTTGTATTAAAAACCGAATTGGAGAAGTATAAATAGTTGGATTAGAATTTTGGTAAATTTTAGGAGAAATTTTTGAAAAATGTTGGGTATACTGGCCTAGGAAAATGCCACTTGGAAAATAAATTAATGAATGAAAATAGAAATAATAATTCAATGATATTGAAGAAATTTCATAAATGACTTTGGATTTATTGAGAAAATGATATTGAGAATTTGGAGACAATTAAAGTAGAAATTTGAGAGACAAATGGATTGATTATTAACAATTATGTAGTAGCATAAGTGAAAGGCATTAGTATTTATTTTATATGGTAAGTGTCGTAACATGTGTAATGACACTTACCAAGCTTTTTAACTCACATTTATTTACATCTATGGATGTCACGACACTTACCAAGCTTTTTAACTCACGTTTATTTACATCTATGGAAAGACCATCTTCATTTTGTCATGTCTTTCATTTTCACGAAATAATCTCTTCTTCTTCATCTCTTTTTCTCTCATACACGATGCTCTCATAACCCATCCATCAAGGTTGAGCTTTTGTATCATCCTTCACCTTACATGTAACATCTCATCCCCGATGGGAAGGGTAAATTGGTCAATTGTGACAGGCTAGTAATTTGTATTGCATATTTTGATTGAGCATTCATTTTGACCTCTAATTTTAGAGGAATGAGTCAATTGGCACATGCACATGTAGGTACATGCATTCATGACATTTTTCCGGCAATTAATTGTGATTATGATGGGATTTGTGAATTTGAGATAAAAATGTTTGATTTTGATTTGTTACGAATTAAGGAACAATTGGGTCTGAATAGTTGAATTGGAAATGTTTTAAAGTGTCTGCCAGTCGTTAATGACCCTTAGGAATTTTCTGAAATAATTGGGAGGAAATGCCCGGACCGGAAATTTTCTTAGTGATGGACTGATCGATTTTATAGGACTGAAATAATTGTCTAATAGCAAAGGAAAATTTGATATATGATCTTAGAGATTAAATTGTTGAGCCATCGAAATTTGGAGACGAATTGGACTGGGAACGAAACTGAATAGAGGAAGAGATTTAAATGTATTGTGAGGAAATGTCTTGTGGCTTATTTGATTAACCTTTAAAATGCCTTAGGTTATAAGATACGGAGAAAAGAAATCCTTTCTCTCCTAGGGCACGATCGTTTCTTTTCCCTTGGTGATTCCCGTTCCTCCTCCCTTTATGATTTCCATTGCTAGCTTGCTTGCTTCTTTTCTTCTTGCAAAGCCAAGCTTTAACCCTAAGGAAGATGAAGATTTTGAGGTTTTGAGAGGGAGCCCATAAGTGTTAAAGAAATTGGAGGATTTGTCGAGAGTTGAAGATTTGAGCTTGATTTGGTAAGTAGATTAATTGTATGTTGTTTATTTGTTAGTTAATGCATTCATGGGTTTGATTGTGAAAGATTGGGGTAGTTTTAGTTGAGTATGGTTGAGTTTTAGAGAGAGAAATGGGAAAAATGCATCGGAGAAGACGATCGGGCCTTCGCACGTCGCGACGTGCGCGGAGGGCCTCGTCGTGACGAGTAAATAGTTACTCGCCACGGCGAGCTCGGCGGGACGTTGCGGCGAGCGTGCAGTTTTACGTCGCGGCAAGCCCTTCCTTAGTCGTCGCGGCGAGCTCACTTGACGTCGCGGCGAGTGATTCCAGACGCCGCGGCGAGCGTTCCTTGGTCGCGGCGAGGGACACTTTTCAGAATTGATTTGGTTTTGTTTTTGGGGCATAACTTATAGCGTAAACCTCCAATTGAGGTGATTCTTGATTTGTTATGATCTAGAGAAAGATGTCTACAATTGAGATAAAGAAAGAAAATATTGAATGAAATTTGAGAATAGGTTCTATTACAACCTAAGGATTGTTTATTGATAATTGAGATTTAATTGTGAGATTTTTGGATTTAAGGAAATGCTATTGGGATTGTAGAAACTGAGCTCAATGGATGAATTTTGATCTAGAGTATAGTGACATTGAAATTGAGGTCCTCCTTGAGAATATCCAAATGAGTATGACTTGGTAAATTGACTAAATGTTAGAATTGAAATTGGGGAGTTCCGTAATATACCATTGAATTGACATGAGTTATTATTGAACAATTGAGTGAAAGTTTAGGTTTGTCATCAGAAAGTGGAAATTGGGAATTAGTGCCGGGAAGGTCATAAATAGGCATCGTACATCTTTTATTTCAAACATGTGCATCATTGAATTATTCTGATTGTGCATTTAGTAATGAGAAACTATTTGATTGTTATAGAGGCACCGATAGAACGATATTCTACGGATATTGCTGGGACTTCCAGGTAGTAGCTCGGAAGTGCAGGTGAGTAACCTAGTTGGTTTCTCAACCTTTATGTGTTTAATTTTATGCACTCATGCCCTGTGAAGATAATGGAGGGTTTATTTGTGATTGCTTTTGATTGACTTCGGACCACGGGTGTCTGAAATATTTGGAACTTGTTATAGAAGTGTAAATTGTGATACATGGCACTAAATTGATGGTTAATGTGAATTGATACATGGGCATTGATGCATAAAGACATGATCAGATAATGACAGTTGTGACCGGAGCAGCCAACGTATATCAGAGCTTCAAGCTCAACGCTCAGGGCTTCGTGCACAACGTATTACAGAGCCACTGACTCACCGTATCAGGGCATATCACGCCCAACGTATTCAGAGCCACAGGCTCAACGCAATGTGCCCGTCACTGGGACAGTTTCAGGCGCACGGTCACAACAACGTAATGAAAATGGGAAGTGTCACATGTGCATCGCATATACATATGATTAAATGTATGGTAGTGTGAAAGTGGAAATGTTATGTCTGTTACTGATAATTTTATTATGATTGCATGTGATAAATGAATTCCATAATCGATTTATTGACGACGGTTGTGACTGGAGCTGCTACTGAGAACTACACGCTCGATCACTGAAAAAAAGCTTCGAGCTCGATACTGATGCGTGGAAAGTAGTGCATACCCAGAGGGCTCTCCTACTTTCGAAGACGCAATTACTGTTTACTATGCCCGAAAAAGGGGCAGATGTGTTTGCATCTCTCGAGTAGGGGCGAAGCAAAACCGTGAGGGTGGTTCTCCACGCCAAAGCGGACAATATCGAAGGGCGGAAGTGCATTCCCTGAGGACTCTCCTCCCCCTAAGACGCGTCTACTAAATACTGTTCACTGTTTAAGCGCTCAGTCACAACTCAGAATAATGGGAAAGGATTAAATTGTGGACTAAGAAAAAGGGTTAAACGTTCATAATTATGTAATATTTCTGAATGTTCTAATATGTGATATTCTGTGAATTGTGTGAATATGCATGAGTTGAGTGAACCATCGATGATGGTTTTTCACTGAGTTCGCAAACTCACCCAACATTGCAAATATTTTTCAGGGATCGAAGAGTACCCGTTAGAGAAACGGGAGTATGTTTACTGCATGCAAGTCAGAGTTCGAGTTCGGGATCAGCTCGCGTCTGCATTTATATCATTCTGTAATTGTGTAAATTGTATTTCTGCAATTTCTGCAGAATAGTACTGTTATTTCAGAGGGCCTCAATTGATAAATGTTATAATTGTAACGTGGCTACTGAAATGATATTTTGATCAAAATGTTTTGGTATAAGAGTGGGCCCAAGTTGGTTACTGATTTCTGCGCATGTGATTGTTTTTATTTGTGTAAAAATGTCTTACTGCATTTTTGAACGGTTTTGACTGCTCTAGCATGCCACCCTCGTGAGGCACGAGCTCGGATATCACCTTCGATATCGGGTTCGGGTCTTGCGGGAGTGGGATGCTACATTACCACTTCAACACTTTGTCATGTTCTTTATGTTGATAAAAACCCAACCAATTCCACCTTCAAAAGGTGATGATCGGATGATGCTTGGAGGCTAGGGTTATTTGAAGTTTGAAGAAGCTTTGAAGCTAAACATGTAAATTAAGCTTTGTTCTTCATGGGTGGTCTAAATAGTAGCATATATGATGATATATGGTGATATAGGAGTGAAATATATGTACAGAAAATTGATAATGAATGGGTACATGTATATGTTCTATTTTTTGGTTAATGATCAAACATAGACCATGATTTGTTTGTGATTGAAATTGAACTGAAATGGAAGTAGTAATGAAGAGGAAATATTGAGGAAATAAGTTAGAAGTGATAGACTAAGGAAAAGAGATTAACTAAGATGAAAATGATGATGAAGAGTGTTAGAAAATGTACAGATGCAGAGTTTTCACTAAACATGCATCTGTATTTTTGCCACATCTTGATCTGTAGACATCCAAATGAGATGTTTTTTAGTTCAGATTAAACTAGAGACACATGGCTATATTTTTTATGAGAAATCTAAGTTGAATTCTATCTCAAAGAGTTTCAAAATTTAGCTCAAAGTTGAGTTTTCGTGGTTTGGAATAGTCTATAGTATTTTTAGCATAACTTTCAGAATATCAAACCAAATTGCATGAAATTGGTTTCATTTGAAACTTAAGACAAAAAAGAACAACTGTTTAGAAGAGTGTTTTGCCTAAATCCTTCATTTTCCTTGTCAAATTTCCATGAAAGTGTGACCCAAAGGTCTATTTTGGAGAAGAAGAGACTTTGCAGCACTTAAATTTGGAGAAGATAAAGAGGGGTTGCATGATCATGACTTTTTCAAGAAGTCCGGAAAAGCACGATCGTGACTTTTCTTATTCAACTTGAACCTCACGATCGTGACATTGAATGCTTGTTGAAGTGGACCGATGTGAACATCCTTCACTCTTTTGGTCATAACTTCTTCTCTCGACCTTCAAATGATATGAGACTTGAACCATTGGACTTGTAACTCATTGATCTTCATCTCCACCAAAATTTATAACCATATGAAATCATTCTAGAGAGATTTATTGATGAATTTGGGATGGAATTGATGAGAAGTTCTGTAAAATGATAACTGGAGTATTTTCACATAACATTATGCACGATCGTGACATTGAATGCTTGTTGAAGTGGATTGATGTAAACATCCTTCACTCTTTTGGTCATAACTTCTTATCCCGACCTCCAAATGAGATGAGACTTAAACCATTGGACTAGTAACTCATTGATCTTCATCTCCACCAAAATTTATAACCATATGAAATCATTCTGGAGAGATTTATTGATGAATTTGGGAGGGAATTGATGAGGAGTTCTGGAAAATGATAACTGGAGTATTTTCATAGACCATGCTTCTGTATTTTAGGTATAACTTGTTATGTAGTTATCAAAATGGAATGATTCTTAATTTATATTAAAATAGAGACATAGGGCTATAATTGTTATGCAGAAATCAAATTCCAATTCTGTCTCTATAGTTCCAGAATCTGACTTGAAGTTGGGTATAGAATACTATTATAGTTAAGGAATGGTCCGAATTATTTGGAATATAACTTTTGTAATATTGAGCCAAATTGAATGATATTAGTGTTATTAGAAACTTAAGACAATAGGGAACATGTTATTAAAAGAAATTTTTGCCAAATTATCTCATTTGTATTATATAATTGGTCATGGAAAATAGACCCATTGGTCTGGAATTTTGGAGAATTTATAAGAAATAATGAGAGTTTGAATATTATATGATCATATAATGTTAGAATAACAATAGTAAATGAATTGTTGGTATTAAAGTGCCAAGGACATATGTATAATGGAGATGAGGGGGTTCATATGATTGTGGTTGTGATTCAAAGGAAACGAGTAATGAGTACCAAGTTTAAGTTAAAGTGAATGAGAATTTGATTTTTAAGAGAGCAAATAATGCTAAAAATGAAATGGCGAGTAATTGAGTTATAAAATGAGAATGTAGATAAGATATGAAATTTGATAATATACCCGAGATTATCGAGAACATGCATTATTGTAGCATCCCGTTACCAATGTGAATGACATATTGGTAATTTGGATGGATTAGGATTGGGTGCATGTATACTTTGAAATTGCTCATGCATTTAGCCTCTTTAATTATTGATAAATGATTGTTATTGCACCAGCATATAAGTGTACATACATATACGACATATCCCCGATATAATTGTGTAAATTGAAAAATCAGGTGATAATTGTGCAGATTAGGTTTTGATTATAGAATTGGAATGAAAATTGAATTTAGGGGTTTAAAAATTGGAATTTGAGTATAGGATTATGTTTTTTATATTTTGAGGATTTATAGGAATTTTTCGGAAATTTTTAGAGATATGGGTCCGGACCGAAAAAATGGTTTAATGCCTGATTAATTGGATTCCGGTTCCGAAATTGATTGACAATTGACATGGGATAAATTGAGTTACAATTTTAGGATTTATTATTCATAGTCGTTGCGAAATTGGGAGAAAATTTGAATAAGGATCGGATTGTTAGACCCTAAGATTTGGGCATGTGGCATGATAATTGGCCAAACATGCCCTTAGCATTAAAGCCTTAGTATAAAACCCCTTACCTTTGAATTGTTTTCCACGAAGCTTGCTTCCTTTGAAAGAAAAATTGATCTTCTTCTTCGTGGATTGCATCCGTGCCCTTTTCCTTTCATTCTCTTCTTGTTAAATTGCTCCTTCCTCATCTCCTAACCTAGCTTAAGTTTTGTGATGGAGAAGAAAAATGTTTGGTGTTTTGTGAAGGATTGTCGTCGATGTGCTTAGGCTTGGTAATTGGAATTTCTTGGTGATTTGTGAGAGATTAAAGCTTAAATCAAGTAAGTTCCTACTTCTCTATGTTTTAAGTTGTTTGATTTGATCATTGAATCAAGTTATTCATTGTTTAGAAAGTTATAAGTTTCGGATGATATAGGGTTTGAGAATTTTGTTGATTTTGATTTGGGTATTTGAGAGATAATAGCTTTTTGATGGATTTAAGGTTAGAAATGAGTTGTGTTAAGTATAGGAAGTTGTTTTGGAGTGTTTAAAATGGAATTGGAGGAATTAGATTCCTGTCGCACGCCGCGACGAGCCGATTCCTATCTACGCCATGACGAATGGATTCTCAAGTCGCCGCCATTTAACATATACGCATGCATGACGCCTGCTTTTCGTATGTCGAGACGAGCAAAAGCGCACGTCGCGACGAGCGTAAGAGGATTCGCCGCGGGGAGAGAAGAAGTGGGCGTCGCGGCGAAGGCGAGCGACCTTGCGCCGCAGCGAGGGAGTCTAATTTCTGAAATGGAATTAAGCTGTTTAAGTGATGATTTTTGAGGTTTTAGATTCTTATTGAATTGTATATTGATTGATTGTGGTTTAGAGACTCAGAATTTGCGATCTAGAATAATGGAATCCGAAATTGAATTCGGTGGTTCTCGAAATTGGATGGTGATTGAATAGTGAATTTGATTTTGATTTAAGGATAATTCTAATGTCTTGGAATTTAGCTTTAAAGAGTTCGGAATCTAGTCAATTGAATTATGGTATTAGGAATTGCTATTATTTAGAGGAAAAGAGAATTGAATTGGAAGATTCGGGAATAGGATCAGGAATGTCATAACATGTATAGTACTTATCGCATTCGCTACATATGCATTATTGAATATTAAAAATTGCGCAATGAGTAATAATGATTTATTCTGATTGTTATAGAGGCTCAAGTGGAGCGTCAATCGTCCGATATAGCTGAGACTTCCCGGTAATAGCTCGGAAGTTCAGAGGTGAGTAACCTAGTTAGTTTCTCAACTTGTATGTGTTACATTTTATGCACCTATGCCATGTGGAGTTAAGGATGGATCTATGTGCTTGCTTTTGATTGATTTCGGACCACAGGTGTCCGAAATATTTGGAATTGCTATAGAAGTGTTATTTGTGCATAAAATTGAAATTAATTGGTTTCATGCGAAATCGGACATAGTGTGATAGGCTGTGACACATGTATTGTGAATTGAACATGCGCATACATGCATAAAAGTATGATTAGATAAAGACAGTTGTGACTGGTGCAGCCACCGTATTTCAAAGCTTTAAGCTCAACGCACCAGGGTCTCGTGCTCAACGATTTTAGAGCCACAGGCTCAACGTATTAGGGCTTCAAGCCCAACGAAATTCAGAGCCACTGGTTCAACGTTAATGAGCTCAGGCGCACGGTCACAACAACGTAATAACCGGAAAGCGTCACATATGCATTTTTCATATGAAATGATCAAATATGAATCGTATGAAAGGCGAAACGCCTTATAAATGTGAAATTGAATATATGTGATTTTCTGAAAATGTTGATATATGTTATTTCTGTAAATTACGTGTATATGCATGAGTTGGGTGGACCATCGATGATGGTTTCTCGCTGAGTTCGCAAACTCACCCAATATTGCAATTATATTTCAGGACAGTGATAGTAGGCTCCTAGCTCCAGGGTTCGACTTTTCCGCTGTGTGAGCGCGTTGGCTCGGGAAGCATAGCTCACAGGTCGGTCAGCTGGGTTCGATTTTGATGATGACCTAGCCTAGGTTTTCATTTCAGTTCCTTTTTGAAGATATATGTGTAAACTGTGGAAATTGATATTTCTGTAAATGATAATTTGAGGTTTGAATGAAAGTATTTTGGTTTTAAAATTTAGTGAATTCGATATTACAGTTTTATTATATTGATGCCATGAGGTTTATAGAATTGATCGAATCGTAGTGCACCCTCGTCGTAGGTTATGTATCGGAATGACCTACGGGCGTCCCGGTGTGTACCCTACGGTGAGGGGGCGCTACATTAGGTGGTATCAGAGCATGGTTTGACATCTTTTAGGCATAGTGTATTTTAGGCTTGAATTTCAGTAAGAAAAGCAGAAATTGATTAGAATTGTGGTTTTGTTGTAGGTCATCCATCCTTGGTGATCAGGTAGATCAACCAGCTGACCATGGATCAGTCGGAGCTAGTAGGGAGTCTTCAGTGCCTCTTTTTGAGGAGCAGCCTCCTAGAGTCTCCATGAGACGGGAGAGGAGGTATGATCGATTGCGCAAGCAGGGAGCTGTAGACTTTTATGGCAGCACAGACCCTGCTGAGGCGGAGGGATGGTTGGAGAGGACTGTGAGAGTCCTAGATCAGATGGACTGCGACTCTGATGAGCGCTTCGATTATGCGGTCTCTCTGTTTCAGGGTCCAGCATATCAGTGGTGGAAGACTGTCCCGGGCAGTACCACCGGACCCTGTATTCTAACATGGGAGGATTTCTTGAGAGCCTTTCGGGATAATTACATGCCCAAGGTCTATTTTGAGATGAAGATGCAGGAGTTTCTGGAGTTGAGACAGGGTCAGATGTCAGTGGCAGAATATGAGGTACGGTTCAATGAGTTGATGGGTTATGCCTCTGTTCTGATTGCTACAGAGTCTGATAGGTGCCGAAGATTTGAGGGTGGGCTTAATCTGGAGATCCGTACCAGGTTAGCTCGATCTGATATGGGCACCTTTGTAGAGTTGAGAGCTGCTGCTGTGCGGATTGAGCAGCTTTTGAGACAGAGTCAGGCTGAGACTGGTCAGGGATCTAGGGGTAAGAGGTCAGGTGACAGTCAGGGTAGCTCTAGTAGGAGTTTTATCAGGCGTCAGAGCAGGTTTAGATCTTCAAGTGGATCCAGACAGTCTGGTTTTATTCAGAGGGGGAGATTTGGGCAGTCCGGCAGTGGTAGTGGCAGAGGATCAGGGCAGTCTCCTGTTTGTGTACATTGTGATAAGAGGCATAGTGGAGAGTGCTGGAGAGTGACTGGAGCCTGTTTAGCATGCGGCTCCATGGATCATATGATTAGGAATTGCCCTTCGACTTTGGGAGTTCAGTCTGCTGCGAGTGGGAGAGCTGGTAGTAGCACGACAGTGCAGCAGAGTCGGGGTGGTGGACTTGGATTCAAGGGCCGAGGCAGAGCTCGAGGCAGAGCTAGAGATTCTTTTATGGGGACCGAGAGTCGTGGCAGCCGACCACAGTCCCAGGCCAGAGTCTACGCCATGACTAGGCAGGAGGCCCAAGATTCTCCGGATGTCGTAGCGAGTATGCTTTTGATTTCCAGTTTTGAGGTTTTTGCATTGATAGATCCAGGTTCCACGCATTCTTTTATTGCACCGCATGTGACATGTAGATTGCATGGGGATAGGGAGATGTTGCAGTATGGGTTGCAAGTGAGTATACCTCTGGGTAGTACTACTGCTTTGGGAGAGGTCTGCAAGGGATGCTCGATCCAGATAGATCAAGTAGTGTTGAGTGCAGACCTGATAGTTTTGCCGTTGAGAGAGATAGATGTGATTATGGGGATGGACTGGCTCACTGCCCATAGGGCTATTATGGATTGCTATACCAAGGAGGTCGTGTTGGAGTCTCCTGGTCAGCTTAGAGTAGTTTTTCGAGGTGTTAGTCAGGCAGTGCCAGCCAGGATGATTTCATTTATGAGTGCCTTGAGGTTGATGCAGGGAGGTTGTGAGGCTTATTTGGCTCATGTGGTTAATTCTAGAGTTGAGCAGAGGTTGTAGGATGTTCCCGTGATCAGGGAGTTTTTAGATGTGTTTCCTGAGGAGCTACCGGGTTTGCCGCCGGATCGGGAGACGGAGTTCTCGATTGACCTCGTTCCAGGTACCGCTCCTATATCTATATCTCCGTATAGGATGGCACCGGTGAAACTGAGGGAGCTTAAGGCTCAGCTGCAGGAGTTGTTGGATAAAGGGTTTATCAGGCCGAGTGTTTCGCCGTGGGGAGCCCCAGTATTGTTTGTGAAGAAGAAAGATGGGACTTTGAGGTTATGCATCGATTATAGGCAATTGAATCGGGTGACAGTAAAGAATAAATATCCACTGCCTAAGATCGATGATTTATTTGATCAGTTGCAGGGAGCTCAGGTGTTTACTAAGTTGGATATGAGATCTGGGTATTATCAGTTGAGGAAAGTAGAGGCCGATGTGCCTAAGAGTGCTTTCAGGAGCAGGTATGGACATTTCGAGTTCTTAATGATGCCGTTCGGGTTGACTAATGCCCCGGCAGGCTTCATGGCCTTGATGAATAAGGTCTTTCAGCCCTACCTTGATCAGTTCGTGATTGTGTTTATTGATGATATCTTGGTGTATTCGAGAGATATACAAGAGCATGCGGAGCATCTGAGGACAATTTTGCAGATCATGAGAGAGAGAAAGTTGTATGCCAAATTCACTAAATGTGAATTTTGGCTGGATGAGGTGGTGTTTCTAGGGCACATTGTGTGTAGCACCCCACTCCCGACGAGACCCGAACCCGATATCCATGGTGATATCCGAGCCCGTGACCCGCGAGGGTGGCGTACTAGAACACTCGCCGTAAAATCGAGACACTACTTTCTATAACAAATGCGCGAATTCTATACTCAATTTGGGTACTCATTCAATCCCGCCCAATAGGATACACTCATTTTCAAAAGCCACTTAGGTCAATTTTACAAATACATAATAAACACTTTAGTACAAAAGTAAAGACGCAATGCGCATACACGAACCGATCCCGACTTCTCGACCTTCACTAATCTGCGCCATACTCCGCTTTGCTAACGGGTACTCTTCGATTCTGAAAAATAATTGCAATGTTGGGTGAGTTTATGAACTCAATGAGAAACCATCATCGATGGTTCACTAAATCATGCATTACGAAATCATGTGCAAGACGACACAAGAATAACAATTAACAAAGATATATAACGATTATACAGAGAGTCTATAATAGTTTGCTACAAGATACGTGATCATTAGTATAATATCTGATGGCGTAGAATGCTTCACATAACGATTATGTACGATATTACATCACAATTTACATAAATCATGGCATCGCATTCGATGAATCGTCACACAATTTAGCGCTTCAATACCATGTATATGATGCATATGAGACTCTTTCCGGTTATTCAGTGTTGTGCCCAAGTGCTCAACAAGAAATGGGGGGGCGCGTCAGTGATTTCTCCCTGCCAAGCCCGACAAGACAAAGATTCGAGCTCTAGGCTCTTTTCAAAGGAAATTAGCAACTTGGGGCACGCCCATTATCCGATCATGCATTTATGCATGCGGTAAATGTTCAAGAATTCAAGATTCATGATTCAAGAAGTCACAGTATGGCTATAAAGCCCAGTGTAACAGTAATCAGTAATTCAGTAATCCAATCCAATACGGTAAACACATACAATTCAATCGTACCCCTTTCCAGTAGTCATGCAGTCATACATTGAAATTCACATTATTCAGTTCTATACAGTAAGAGCATGCAATTCATTCATACACATTTCAGTACTAATACAGTTCACCTTTATACATTTCAGTGGTCATACAGTGCAATTCGATCACATATAACTCAGTAGTCATGTAATTCACATTGTCAAGTAATTCACAGTGAACATTTAGACACTCAAGAATTTGAGAAACCAACTAGGTTACTCACCTGTTACTTCCGAGCTATTGCCTAGAAGTCCCAGCAATGTCCGTGGAACGACGATCCAATCTGTGTCTCTATAACAAGATAATATACCCATTACTAATCGCTCAATTAAACAAGACAAGAATGCATATGTCTCTATGAAATTATGTCCACTAAGTACAATCCAATCCAATAAAACGGTTCTCGCCGTGACCTCGCGGCGTTATTCGCCGCGACGAAGAGGCACGCCGCCACAAGTGAAACACGCCGCGGCGCGGCGTCGTCTCCTCATGCTCGCCATGACGTCTTCGCCTACGTCGCGACCAATACATTTAACTCAATTCAATTTTATTCGTCATGACGAAGCCCTAACGCTTCGATGCTCGTCGCGACGCATGAAGACCAGATCGTCTTCTCCGATCGATTTCACCATTTCTCTCACTAAAACGCCCATTAACACCCTCAACTACTCAATCAACCACAATAAAAGCCATAGATGCTATAGAAACCATTAATAACAACATTAAACACAAAACACTTACCAATCAAGCTCAAATCTACGATTCCACCAGAACCCTAAAATCCTTGCAATCAACGATTTCTCCACTTACACCTCTCAATCCTTCATCAATAACAAGAACAAGTTAGCCTAGCATACTAGAAGAAACCATGAGAAGAAATCAAGGATCTCTCACCGATGGGAGGAATCGCAAGACACCGAAGAGGGAAGAAGAGAACTCAGAAATGCCTTAGCCAAAATTTCCCAAATTTCTTTCAAACCTAGCTATTTATAGACAAAGGTCTCCATTTCGGTCCAAATTTCGCCTCTAAATTTCAATGGCTCAAAGATATGTATTTCCTATCATCCACTCTAACTTTTCCAATGCCATCGACAGTTCTTTTCAAGATTATACAAATAATCACCGCCTCTCAATATTTTCGGTCCGCATTATTTTCCTAATTTCCTAAATCTCCTATAAGCCACTATAAAATACCGCTACACTTAAATTATTCTAAATCAATCATTCAACCCAATTACTCACTCAATCATATTCCAATCGATTCAATACCTCTATATTACCAAAATACCCTTGTTGACAATAATCGGATGTTACAATTCACCCTCCTAATTAAAATTTCGCCCTCAAATTTCATATACAATAGATCTCGATAAGGGAATTAACCCGCCCCTTCTATTCTCGATTCTCACTCACATCTTTATAATTAATCGCATGACCTCACATTCTGCATCGAAACACATCTATCGATCTTAACACTGCTTATTATTCCAATCCATAAAACATTTTACCGATCTATTTACACATTTTGTCACTTAATTGCATTGATTCTCAATTTTCACAACATACCTACAATACACAATCGTAACACTATCGATAATTTCACGCTTCATTATAATCACAATTTAACCATATCAATCGAGCAATTTTCACAATTCACTTCCTCTCATGCATTGCCACTTTACACATATGAGGCGACGCTTTCACACTATCACAATGTATCACCACAACACAACCGATGCTTAATGTAAACAAATTCCCATTTATGATATCACAGGATCGAGCATTTCCCGTCCCGATTCGGGCACTTTTCACATCGATCACATTTTCTAAGCGGGAGAGCCCTCCGGCATGCACTATCGCCCACTCACATAAGGGATAGGAGAGCCCTCCGGTATGCACTATTCCCTTTACACTAATCGCATTCTTGGCAAGTAGGAGAGCCCTCCGGGTATGCACCATCGCCATTATAGCCTTAGGCCGTTTCATCGATATCGAGCTCAAAGCTCGATCACTAAGCTCCAGCCACAACAGTTTAATTACCGCTTATTATTGTACTAAGCATTTACTCACATTTACACACCACTAGCACTTATCGACATATATCTAGCACTTCACTCGCTTATCACAAATTGGAACGCTACTTATAATTTTATACACTCAATCACAATCACAAATGTTCACATTTGCACAATCAATCACATGTATCTCATTTCACTACACTTATCATATTCGAACATTATTCACAGCCTCAAAGACATTTATCTCACCGCTATACTCACTCACACTTGCACAATCACTAACACATATATTTATATATCACTTTACTCGCTTGTCACAATCGAGCACTTACTCACAATTGTATACACCGATTCTCAATCACAAGTATTCACATTTATATATACAACACACTTGGTGCAATCACTAACACTTATCACATTTAACTTATTCACTTCACATTTATATCACTCACTTTTATACTTTCAAACACAACACAAACATATACAACTCTATTTTCTTTTCACATCTGCAGCTAACATTCCCTTGATATTCAAGAATTCTCTTACACAATCGAGTCATCTCATCAACATAATGTACACATTTTCAAGAATATATGGTATCTCTTACACTTGAGTCTTCGCTAGGATGAGGACTCCAAAATCAACTTTCACTTCATTTCAAAGTGTATCTCTTCAATGGTCACTCTCAAGTCAAATTATCGGATCAAACCTTATCACCATTAACACTGCTCATAAAATCTTGTCAATCAACTATCTCTCCTCACTATCGATCACCACTCTTATTCCAATAGAGGCGCTCATGCCATGCCTTACAAGATTATAACATTCCTTATGATGAGGCTCTACAGAGCATTTAAATAATGTCATTTACTTTAATATCTTGAACGATCGCTATAATCATCACATCATATCCGAATATACACTTACATCGCTTTACCCATTAGTAGCCTATACTACTAAGGACACTTTAATCTCATTTAATTCTCGATAACCTTTCTCTTTTGGTACCAGCTCTCGATCATTAATAGTCTCACTTCTTTCTCAATTGATCACTACAAACATTCTCGTGCCTTGCCTAACTCATCTCGAGCTTGGGGCCACAGAATAATAATCGGGCTTATTTAATAGGCCACCTAATTTCCTCCTATAACATATTCACGCATATTATTCACTTATGCCCAATCATTTCACCCATAAGGGTGATCCCACTATCAAATGTACACTTCCAAAGGAAATCAAATCTGAGCTCAACAACTTTCCTTTTTGCACCCGACCTGCGTGCGAGAGGATCGAATACAATCTCTATTCATTTCCAATTGATCACTATAAACACTTTCATTCTATAAGAATCGAACGGCAATTATCCACTAACTCATTAATTTATTCTCATGCCATTTCACAAATAAGACACTTACGCCCATATTTCCACTTGTCACGGGGCTCCATGATTAGGTGTGTATTCACTTGACAAATCAAATGAACCCTATTCACTCTTTCACCGCTATTATCGATTTTACACTTTAATCTTTTCATAATTGTCTCATACTCACTAACTTTTCACACTCAACTCAATATCATCACTTGATACAAATCATTCTTGATTTCTTACTAAGATAATTGATTCTCACCATAAATCATGATTTATAACTCTCATCACTGTAATCAATCCCAATTGCAACTTCTATAACATAGAACACTTTTTTTCATCCACAATATACACTTGAACTCTTTTCATTTTCATCATATTTATATTCTCATTTTCCTCTCTCAATCCATAACTATCACTTTATTTCTATTTCACATTCCAAAAGTATACTCAGCAGAACTCTCAAAGTGCATTTCATACTATAAATCACGATACCAAGACACAAATCTTCACTTATCAAATCAAACCATATACTCTTTTCGGGTTTCATGATGTACACAACTTCCTTTTATCACATTCTCACACATTATCATTTTCCTCACTATCTCTAATCGCTTAAACGACTGATACATGCTCATGCATGTGACTCATATGCTAGACTAGGGATTAGTTGGCACTGTCTGCTATGACGCGACTTAGATGCATGCACTGACACATTTTTCTCGTAACGCCCATGTAAGATTGTACTTACGGGCTCGATACCTAAATGTAGCACCACTCCCGACGAGACCCAACCCGATATCCATGGTGATATCCGAGCCTGTGACCATGAGGGTGGCGATTAGAACACTCGCCGTAAAATCCAGACACTACTTTCTATAACAAATGCGCGAATTCTATACTCAATTTTGGGTACTCATTCAATCCGTCCAATAGATACACTCATTTTCAAAAGCCACTTAGGTCAATTTTACAAATACATAATAAACACTTTAGTACAAAAGTAAAGACGTGCAATGCGCATACCGAACCGATCCCGACTTCGACCTTCACTTGAATCTCGCGCCATACTCCGCTTTGCTAACGGGGTACTCTTCGATTCTGAAAAATAATTGCAATGTTGGGTGAGTTTATGAACTCAAAGAGAAACCATCATCGATGGTTCACTCAAATCATGCATTACGAAATTGCATGACAAAGACGACACAAGAATAACAATTAACAAGATTATATAACAATTACAAGAGTCTATAATAGTTTGCTACAATGATACAGATCATTAGCAATAATACAAGATGGCGTAGAATGCTTCACATAACGAAAGGTATATTACATCACAATTTACAGAAATCATGGCATCGCATACCAAGAATCGTCACACAATTTAGCGATTCACTACCATGTATATGATGCATATGAGACTCTTCCTATTATTCATGTTGTGCCCAAGTGCTCAACAAGAACAATGGGGACGCCGTGATTTCTCCCTGCTAAGCCCGACAAGACAAAGATTCGAGCTCTAGGCTCTTTTCAAAGAAATTAGCAACTGGGGCACGCCCATTATCCGATCATGCATTTATGCATGCAAAGGCAATGTTCAAGAATTCAAGATTCAAAGGATTCAAGAAGTCACAGTGTATGGCTATAAAGCCCAAAGGTAACAAAGAATCGAATTCAAGAATCCAATCCAATACGGTAAACACATACAATTCAATCGTACCCCTTTCCAGTAGTCATGCAGTCATACATTGAAATTCACATTATTCAGTTCTATACAGTAAGAGCATGCAATTCATTCATACACATTTCAGTACTAATACAGTTCACCTTTATACATTTCAGTGGTCATACAGTGCAATTCGATCACATATAACTCAGTAGTCATGTAATTCACATTGTCAAGTAATTCACAAGGAACATTTAGACACTCAAGAATTTGAGAAACCAACTAGGTTACTCACCACACTTAGAGCTATTGCTAGAAGTCCCAAAGAATGTCCGTGGAACGACGATCCAATCGGTGTTTCTATAACAAGACAAGACAAGATACCCATTACTAATCGCTCAATTAAACAAAGACAAGAATGCATATGTCTCTATGAAATTATGTCCAATTAAGTACAATCCAATCCAATAAAAGCGGTTCCTCGCCATGACCTCGCGGCGCAGATTCGGCCGCGACGAAGAGGCACGCCACCATGGGCGTGAAACACGCCGCATGGCGCGTGACACACGCCATTCGCCAAGGCTGCGTCTCTCCTCTGCGGCTCGCCTCGACGTCTTGCGCCTACGTCGCGACCAATACATTTAACTCAATTCAATTTTATTCGTCATGACGAAGCCCTAACGCTTCGATGCTCGTCGCGACGCGAAGACCAGTCGCCTTCTCCGATCGATTTCACCATTTCTCTCACTAAAACGCCCATTAACACCCTCAACTACTCAATTAACCACAATAAAAGCCATAGATGCTATAGAAACCATTAATAACAACATTAAACACAAAACACTTACCAATCAAGCTCAAATCTACGATTCCACCAGAAACCCTAAAATCCTTGCAATCAACGATTTCTCCACTTACGCCTCTCAATCCTTCATCAATAACAAGAAACAAGTTAGCCTAGCATACTAGGAAGAAACCATGAGAAGAAATCAAAGGATCTCTCACCGATGGGAGGAATCGAAGACAATCAAGAGGAAGAAGAGAACTCAGAAATGCCTTAGCCAAAATTTCCCAAATTTCTTTCAAACCTAGCTATTTATAGACAAAGGTCTCCAAATGATCCAAATTTCAGCCTCTAAATTTCAATGGCTCAAAGATATGTATTTCCTATCACCACTCTAACTTTTCCAATGCCATCGGACAGCTTCTTTCAAGATTATACAAATAATCACCGATCGATCTCTCAATATTTTCGATCCGCATTATCTCCCGAATTTCCGGAAATCTCCTATAAGCCACTATAAAATACCGCTACACTTAAATTATTCTAAATCAATCATTTGAACCCAATTACTCACTCAATCATATTCCATCGATTCGATCACTCTCTATATTACCAAAATACCTCACGACAAAGAATCGGATGTTACATTGTGTCTGGTGATGGTATCCAGGTGGATCCTCACAAAATTGAGGCAGTTAGGAGTTGGGAGATTCCGAGGAATGTGTCTGAGGTGCGGAGTTTCCTCGGATTAGCAGGTTATTATCAGAGATTTGTCGAGGGGTTTTCAATGATCTCAGCCCCTTTGTCAAAACTTCTGAGGAAGTTTATCGAGGGGTTTTCAATGATCTCAGCCCCTTTGACAAAACTTCTGAGGAAGAATGTGGCTTTCATATGGACTGATGAGTGTCAGAGGAGTTTTGAGGAGCTGAAACATCGGTTGACTACGACACCGGTGTTAGCTTTGCCATCAGAAGCTGGAGGCTTTGAGGTGTTTAGTGATGCTTCGCAGCAGGGTTTAGGGTGTGTCTTGATGCAGCATGGGAGAGTGATAGCTTATGCCTCGAGACAGTTGAGGTCTCATGAGATGAATTATCCCGTGCATGATTTGGAGTTAGCAGCAGTGGTTTTTACCCTAAAGATCTGGAGACATTATTTGTATGGTGAGACGTTCCAGATCTTCACTGATCATAAGAGTTTAAGGTATTTGCTGAGTCAGAAGGAGTTGAATCTCAGACAGAGGAGATGGATTGAGCTGCTTAAGGACTATGATTGCACTATTGAATATCACCCTGGGAAGGCCAATGTGGTGGTAGATGCTTTGAGTAGGAGATCTCGTATCAGTGCAGCTCAGATTCAGATTGGTAGGTTGCCTAGCTTGATTCAGTTGAGAGCTCTGAATGTGCAGATGGATTTGGGTCAGGATGGTGCTCTGATTGCTACTCTGAGGCTTAGGCCGATGTTGCATGACAGGATCACGCAAGTTCAGGATCAGGATCCTGTGTTGGTGAGATTGATGGAGAGAGTGAGATCTGATGGAGATTCTGATTTTGAGTTGAGAGATGGGACTCTTTGGATGGGTCAGAGATTATGTGTTCCAGATGTGGACGATTTCAGGCGTGAGTGTTGGGCTCGGGTCCCGGATCTCCGATTCCCAAGACGACCCCTCGGGCTGCACCAGCGACGGCGCCCAAATATAGCGTCAGACCCGATCCCAACGTCCATACAAAAGTTCGATTCACACAACATATACTCATACATACATTCTACACATGCATTCCATCTATGAATTAAACATCCCATAACCTAAGGAGCTTCATGCCATTACAAATCAAAGGAAATTCAGCAAGTATTCTCAAATGTAGCATAATACAAAATAAAATTTAAAATCCAAAATACATGAGTATGCTCCATGATGATATGCTAGCGGGCTAACCAAAATACTAACTTAATACAAAGCTCCTAACTAGCTTGAAGTTTCCGATGCCTTGCAAGGTCAACGATCGTCTCGATCTGCACCTGAGGAGGGGAGAGTAATGGGGTGAGCTGCGAAGCTCAGTGGCATATACGTTTATAGCCATTGGCAACGAGCCACACAATCAAGCAATATGTATAAATATACACAAGCTCATAACAAGTCAATGCTTATCAATTTACAATCATCACTATCATATGTCATAAGATTCATAATATAACAACTCATTATGTATCATGCTTAGCAAGCCAAATATGAATGCACACAAATGGTTCGAGAATTCCGTAAAACGATCCGGATAAACCGAAGTTTATTCCATAAACTATCCGAGTCCGATTTCTCAAGGATCTCGTTGCCTCAAGCGGGCAGCTGGGAGAAGGCTTTATGTCAACGTGCACGTGACTCCATCCGTTACTCTCTCACCCAAACAAACACATAGCCATTCGTTTCATGCTCAAAGCATTTATCAAAGCTTTCGAAATTTTCATTCTTTTCATTCTTGCAAAATGCCATAAGGCCTATCAAGGCCATGCATAATCATAATCACAATGCATGATCATAGAATTCCACACAAGCAATGTCACATAATGCAAGCAAGCATACATAAGGCAATTTGCCCATACACACAATAACCAAAAACATATTACCCACCTAGTATCGCTTGAGTAGCCAACTCACTGTTGTTCTTCCTCTTGCGATTGGGTCCGGTCGGCTTGGTTTCCTAAAACAAACCAAGTTTCCATTCAATTCACATTCAAAGGAAAATACTCAAAAGCTTGAAAATCCAAAAGGAAAAGTACTAAAAGTCTCCACTTGACTTCCACCTAAAATTCTGAACCCTTAGAGGCTAATTCCAAACTTCCCTTCTTCATAAACTTGTAGCCCTTTATTTCTAGTTCACAACGAATCCAAAATCACCTCATTTGGACATCTACACCAAAAGATATGCTCAAAAATCTCTCTTTCGAAAAAAAGCGGGGGCTCGTCATGGCGGAAGCATCGCCATGGGCGATCGACCCACTGGCCACAAGGCACATCTTTTCAAGATGTCATGCAAGGCACGCCGACGCCTCTACGACTCCAAACCCCAATTTTTATGCATTTTCCAACTTCAATCCTTCCCTTAACCAAATGCAACACATCTAAACTTTAGATCATGTCTTATACTACATTTCTAACCCAGCAACAACTCAAAATCAGTCATAAACACATCAACCCACGAAATCTAACCATTTTTGCCCTAAAACCCTAAATCCACCGATTCTACTACTTTCATCCTATCTTTTGGTTTAATCCAACCGAAACAAGGTTAAAAGAAACGAAACTTACCCGAAAATTGCTTCAAACTGTCGAAAAATCGCTTGGATCGCAAACCCTATTCTCTTCTCTTTTCCCTCTCCCACGACTCTTCTCCTCTTCTTCTTCCTTCTTTTCTTTCTTTCTCTTCTAATTTCTCTCTTTTAAACCTAAAGGAAGACAAATACCACAATACCCCTCTTGTAAAGCCTTAACCTATCTAACTCAATCAATCTTCCCAAAATGCCCTCAAACATATTTACCCTATAATTCTCATCAAAATCACATTAAACTCGATTATCCACTAATACTCCCAAATTAAATCAAACTAAGCCTTAATCACATAATTAACACAATTTATGCTTAATGACATCATATAAAAAATTCAGGGTCCAACAGTGAGATTCTTGAGGAAGCGCATTTGGCTGCCTATGCTATGCATCCTGGTACTACCAAGATGTATCGCACTCTTAAGTTGCATTTCTGGTGGCCTGGCATGAAGAGGCAGGTGGCAGAGTTTGTTTCTCGGTGTCTGACGTGCCAACAGGTTAAGGCTGAGCACCAGGCTCCAGTGGGTAAGTTGCATTCGTTGCCCATTCCGGAGTAGAAATGGGAGCGAATTTCGATGGATTTCATTATGAGATTGCCTAGGACGCCGAGGCAGCATGATGCGATCTGGGTCATAGTGGACCGGTTGACTAAATCGGCTCACTTCTTACCAGTGAGGGAGAATAATACCATTGATCAGTTAGCCCAGAAGTATGTGGCAGAGATTGTAAGACTGCATGGGATCCGGGTGTCTATAGTCTCAGACAGGGATCCGAGGTTTACTTCGAGATTTTGGAGGAGTTTGCAGTCTGCTATGGGTACTCGGTTGAACTTCAGTATGGCATTTCATCCTCAGACAGATGGGCAGAGTGAGAGAACGATTAAGACTGTTGAGGATATGTTGCGAGCCTGTGTATTAGAGTTCCGAGGTGCTTGGGATCAGTATTTGCCTCTGGTTGAGTTTGCTTATAATAATCAGTACCAGAGCAGCATTGGGATGGCACCGTATGAGGCGTTGTATAGAAGGCAGTGTAGATCGCCTCTTTATTGGGATGAAGAGGGTATGAGGATGTTAAAGGGTCCCGAGCTGATTCAGGATACTGTAGATAAGGTACAAATGATTCGAGTCGACATTAAATGGCTCAGATAGATGTAAGAGCTATGTGGATCAGCATCGGAGAGAGATGGAGTACTGTGTGGGAGATAGAGTGTTCCTCCGAGTGTCTCCGTAGAGAGGAGTTTTGAGATTCGGCCGGAAGGGCAAGTTAAATCCTCGGTATATTGGTCCTTATCAGATCCTCGAGAGGATAGGACCATTGGCTTACAGATTGCCGTTGCCGAGCGAGATGTCTCAATTGCATGACGTCTTCCATGTGAGCATGCTCCGGAGATATCGATCAGACCTGACCCATGTGATCCCGACTTAGGAGATTGAGATAGCCAACGATTTGAGTTATGTTGAAGAGTCGGTACGGATTATTGGATCGCGGGTTAAGCAATTGAGGAGCAGGGTGATTCTATTGATGAAAGTCCTTTGGAAGAACCACTCCACCGAGGAAGCGACTTGGGAGACTGAGGAGCACATGAGGAGGCAGTATCCTCACTTGTTCGATCAGTCAGGTAAGAAAATTTCGGGACGAAATTTTTATTAGGAGGGGAGAATTGTAACATCCCGTTACCGATGTGAAGGGCATATTGGTAATTTGGATGGATTAGGATTGGGTGCATGTATACTTTGAAATTGTTCATGCATTTAGCCTCTTCAATTATTGATAAATGACTGTTATTGCACTAGCATATAAGTGTACATACATGTATGACATATCCCCGATATAATTGTGTAAATTGGAAAATTAGGTGATAATTGTGCAGATTAGGTTTTGATTATAGAATTGGAATGAAAATTGAATTTAGGGGTTTAAAAATTGGAATTTGAGTATAGGATTATGTGTTTTATATTTTGAGGATTTATAGAAATTTTTCGAGAATTTTTAGAGATATGGGTCCGGACCGAAAAAATGGTTTAATGCTTGATTAATTGGATTCCGATTCCGAAATTGATTGACAATTGACATGAGATAAATTGAGTTACAATTTTAGGATTTATTATTCATAGTCGTTGCGAAATTGGGAGAAAATTTGAATAAGGATCGGATTGTTAGATCCTAAGATTTGGGCATGTGGCATGATAATTGGCCAAACATGCCCTTAGCATTAAAGCCTTAGTATAAAACCCCTTACCTTTGAATTGTTTTCCACGAAGCTTGCTTCCTTTGAAAGAAAATTTGATCTTCTTCTTCTTCTTCTTCGTGGATTGCATCCGTGCCCTTTTCCTTTCATTCTCTTCTTGTTAAATTGCTCCTTCCTCATCTCCTAACCTAGCTTAAGTTTTGTGATGGAGAAGAAAAATGTTTGGTGTTTTGTGAAGGATTGTCGTCGATGTGCTTAGGTTTGGTAATTGGAATTTCTTGGTAATTTGTGAGAGATTAAAGCTTAAATCAAGTAAGTTCCTACTTCTCTATGTTTTAAGTTGTTTGATTTGATCATTGAATCAAGTTATTCATTGTTTAGAAATTTATAAGTTTCGGACGATATAAGGTTTGAGAATTTTGTTGATTTTGATTTGGGTATTTGAGAGATAATAGATTTTTGATGGATTTAAGGTTAGAAATGAGTTGTGTTAAATATAGGAAGTTGTTTTGGAGTGTTTAAAATGGAATTGGAGGAATTAGAAATCTGCAGATCTGGGAATTCTGGGTTTCAGACGCGAATCTGGGAACGCACGTCGCGACGAATATTTAATTCTACGCCGCAACGAGCCGATTCCTGTGGCACGCCGCGACGAACAGATATGCACGCCGCGACGAGCGTCTGCCTTTTACATGTCGCGACTAGCGAAGGTGCACGTCGCGACGAGCGTAAGAGGATTCGTCGCGGGGAGAGAAGAAGCGGGCGTCGCGGCGAAGGCGAGATGACTTGCCGCGGCGAGCGACCTTGCTGTAGGAAAATCCCGATGTGAGCATCACATACCCACGGTGCGGAAAACAAAAATTTTTTATTCCGGGACCTTCCCGAAAGCCAGGATCCATGTGTATATATATAACAAACTCAAACCGAATGACCAAAGGAGACCGTCTCTAACGGTATCCACGCAGAGATCGGAGAACCTAACCGGGACAAACCCTTTGACCCGGGAATAGCTAGAACAAATTAAAGACTGCTAGATCTTACCTTTGTTCTATGGAGAGCTTGATTCAATGATGGAGGAAGATGAAAAAGAAGCTTGAAAGATGATGAACTTGAGAGAGAAAAACACATTCTCTTCAAACCTTAGGCTTCTTTTTCAAGACCCACGAAAATCATCGTCCAAAAGGACCAAGAAACTCTTTCTTTACTTGCTTATATCCAAAAGCAACGAACATCATCTTCACCTCTCCCTATTTTGTCTTGTAGCCATTAAATGTTTTTAATGACTAAGCTAAATGGAGAAGTTTCCATTCTCATCTCCTCCATCCACGTACACACTTATATATATATATATATATATATTAATTAATTCTTTAATTAATTAATTATATATATATAAATAAATGTCAAGTAGTCCACCACACTGGGTCGGTCTACCGCCACTGGTCCTAGATGGGAAAAACCCCTAAACGTTTTTCAAGAATATCGATGTCGCGATCTCATCGGGATCCATTTAATCCGATCGCTTCTATATATCGAACTCTGTCCAAAACTATTTTACGAAGTTCTCCGAGACACTCTTATGCGTGTGACCCATTAGGTTCCGGTTATGTTGGCCACTTAGATTAACACTTAATCTAAGCAAGTCATGAGCGTATCTAGCAACACATCATGACCCTCAATCGACCGGAAAGTAATTGGTTTGACTAATGAATATATATTCATCATGGACCATATCACTTAACCTTTCCATAGACAATTACCGCAATTCGTCCTTTCACCATCCTATACCCCACTTGGTTATGAGTATGGGCAATGTGTCAACTCACTAGATCGACTACGCCAAATCTAGTCCAGTGATTTCAGTTCTTGTCCTGGACTCATTACTTTATATGTCATCAAGACACTCTTCACGACATACATACTCCGACCAGAGATTTCTAAGTAATGACCCGACAAGAGGCCATGGGTATCATCTTCGCTATCACGTAGTGGTGAATCCTCTATTGGCTACTCAATTACCTTCAATACCTCAAACCGTATCTAAGCACCACCCTATGAGCGACCTCTCAGAAGGAAACAAGGAATGGAGTCAAAGCACAAAATCAAGACTCAAGATATCCTCGAGCACCTCAAGTCTAAGGATACTTGCACCATTGCTATGATGAGATTATCACCGACATTAGAATAGGACATCCATGTGATGATCTCATGGCAGTCATCCAATGTACTTACTACCTCTAGTAAGCATCCACATCTCAACCCTAAATATCTCATATTTACGCTTCGAGATCCACCGCTGATCAAATCAAGGAGCATGAGATGTGTTAGTCTTTCCGGACATCATGTCCAGCCTCAAGAATCCTATGACTAGGATAATTTAGATATCACATAATTGCACATGATAGAATCTCAGAGTATGATCACATCATAATTTCCTTCATGCTATGTCATATATCATGGACTTCATTAATTTGATTACAGATCTATATCGCTTCATAAATAATGAACAACAAATTAATGAAATATGCCTTTCTTTATTTATTTATAAATCTGTGTCAGAAATTTATACAAAATGCGCTAAAGGCGATTGCCTTTAGGCACTACTCTAACAATCTCCCACTTGACCTAAAGCCAATCGCCTTGATATCTAATACCATAGGCGAGTACATGAGAATCAAAACTCTTTTGTGACAATGGCTTCAGCGGACTGATCAATAATATTCGCCGGTGGGAACTCTCTCGATCCGACATCACCACGCCCCATGATCTCCTTATCAAATGATATCTGCGAGTACGTGTTTGGATCGTTGATGAGACCTTGGTTCCTTCGTCACAGAATAGCCTCATTGTTGTTACAATACAATCAGATGGGCCCATCATCGCTAGGAACCACACCAAGTTCAAGAATGAACTTCGATCCAAACCGCCTTTTCACGCTCGAAGCGGCAATGTACTCTGCCTCGGTTGTTGAATCGGCAATCGCCTCGTTTGGAACTCTTCCAATTGATCGCCTACTGCTCAAAGGTGAATACATAACCCGATTGGGATTTGGAATCATCCTTATCGATTGAAAACTGCATCCAGATACCCGCCACTTGAGATCTCCATCCTCATATATCAAAAACATCCTTAGTTCTTCGTAAGTACTTAAGGATATTCTCGACACTACCCAAAGGATCCTCACCAGATCCGATTGGTATCTGCCGTAACACTTAGAGCATATGATACATCGGGTCTTGTACATAGCATAGCATACATGATAGATCCTACCTGATGCATACGGATCATATTCATGCGCATCCTCTCATCTTGTGTTTTAGACACATAGATTTCGAGAGTGTTATCCCACGAGTCACGGAAGGTACCTCTCTTGGATTGCTCCATGCTAAACCTTTTAGCATCTTGTCTATGTACGCTGATTGTGAAAACCAAGCAACCTTTTGATCTATCTCTATAGATCCTTATCCCAAGGATATAAGTTGCTTCACCAAGGTCTTTCATGGCAAATTGTTTGACAACCAAATCTTGATCGCATAAAGATAGAGACATCGCTTCCTAGTAATAATATGTCATCCACATATAGCACAAGGAATACGCTTGCAGTCCCATTAACCTTCTTATACACACGATTCATCCGGATTTTGTGAGAAACCAAACTCTTTGATTACCTCATCAAAACGGATATTCCAACTTCGATGCTTGCTTCAATCCATAGATGGATTTCAAGCTTGCATACCTTTTCGCCATCATAGAGGTGAAGCCCTCGTGTTGTGTCATATACACATCCTCGCCTAGATTTCCATTTAGGAAAGTCGTTTTCACATCCATTTGCCATATCTCATAATCATAATGAGTGGCAATGGCTAGGAGTATTCTAATGGATTTAAGCATTGCTCTCGGGTCAAGGTCTCGTCAGAGTCAACTCCTTGTCTTTGACGAAAACCTTTAGCCACAAGCCTTGCTTTATAGGTAATTACATTACCATCCATGTCGGTTTTCTTTGAAAACCCATTTGCACCCTATGGTTTAATTCCTTCGAGTGCCTCAACCAAAGTCCATACTTGGTTTTCATACATGGAATCCATTTCGGCTTGCATGGCATGAAGCCATTTCTGAGACTCTGAACTCTTCAGAACCTCTTCATAGGTGGTAGGCTCATCATCTTCTATGAGCAATACGTCATTCTGCTCATTCACGAAATTTATATCTCTCGAACAGAGCGATCCTACGTGACCTATTTAACTTCGTGTGTTGTAGAAGGTTGAATCACACTTCATCTCGTATGAGTTACGCTTTGTGTTCAGCAAATTGATCTGCGTCTGTCACAAGATCTTGAACTTCTTCAAGTTCAATTTTGCTCCCACCGCCTTCTTCTTGTAAAAGAAACTATTTCTTTAAAGACAGATGCTTTGAAACAAACACCTTTTGTTCCTCAAAGAAGGTGAATTGATATCCCATTGTTTCTTTAGGATATCCTACGAACAAACACCAGACTTTGCATCAAGTTTATCCGACCGAGTCCGCTTCACATAAGCGTGACAGCCCCAAACTTTCAAATGAGTAAGATAGGGTCTTTGTTAGTCCACATCTCATATGGAGTAACATCAATCGCTTTGATGGAACTCTGCTTAGCAAGTAAACAAATGTCTCGATTGCATACCCCAAAAGGATTTTGGTAACTTTGCAAAGCCTATCATTGATCGTACCATGTCTAACAAGGTTCGATTTCTCCTTTCTCGCCACACCATTATGTCATGCGGTGTGTAAGGAGGAGTCCATTGAGATAAAATCCCATTATCTCTCGAGATAATCCAAAACTCTTGGTCTAAGTATTCCCCACCACGATCGATCGTAATGTCTTGATACTTTTCCCAAGTTGGTTTTCTACTTCATTTCAATTGTTTGAACTTTTCAAATGCTTCAGATTTGTATCTCATCGATACAAGTACCCATATCGAGAATAGTCATCGATAAAGGTAATGAAGTAAAGATAACCACTTCTAGCATGGATGGACATCGGACCGCATACATCCGAATGTATTAGGTCTAATACTCCATCGCTGCTCACCCTTTCCTTAAAGGGTAACTTAGTCATCTTGCCTAATAAACAAGATTCGCATGTGTCATATGATTCATAATCAAATGACTCTAAATTACCACTCTTATGGAGCTTATCTATCGCTCTCTCATTTATATGGCCAAGCGATAATGCCATAAGTAAGTTGATTTTAAATTATCTCGCTTATGTCTTTTCGTGTCATTGACATTCATAATTGGATGACATATCTAATATGTAAATTCCATTGCATAATGTACCAGTACCATAAAGCATTCCATTCAAACTAATAGAACAACCATTGTTACTAAAAGTCAAATGGAAACCAAATTTATTTAAACAAGAAATGCATAATATGTTCTTTGTTAATACATGTACAAAATAGCAATCATCCAATTTAATTACAAGCCCACCGGAGAGTGACAAAAGTAAGTGCCTACGGCTAATGCAAAGAACTCTTGCTCCATTTCCCACACGCAGTTCACTCTCCCTTCATGAGTCGCTCATCGTCCCCGAGGCCCTACATATCATTGCATATGTATGAGCCACAACCGGTATCTAATACCCATATGTTATGATCAGAAACAGTATTAACCTCAATAACAAACATACCGAAGAAGTCGAGGCATCCGATGCCTTCTTCGCTTCACCCTCCAGATAGATTTTATAGCCCGCCTAAAGGCTGCTTGCCACAATGGAAGCAAGTTCCTTTTGGTGCAATCTCTTTGGTTTTCTTCTTGGCTGTACTTCCTATTTTCTGATCTTCATCAGAAGCTTCACCAGTAGGTGAATTAGGAAGTGGAACATCTAGGATATATCCCAGTTCCTCAGACCTGAGAACAATTCTCAGATTTCTCAGCCAATCAAGAAAATTTGGTCCAGTTAATTTGTTCGAGTCTATAAGTGAGCGCAAATTCACACTAGAGGTCATCTTCATTCAACCTAAAGGGATAGAGAGAAAGAATGTTATAATAGAATTAAATGCATGATCATAAGGACTTGCATGACATGCATATGGCTCCCACTAGTTTCAAAGAATCCATTACCCTCATAACGAATCCAAGAAAAATTATGACAAAATGTCCTAGTGGGTCGATATCCGACATTCCTAAAAATGACATTGGATTTGCCCAACAAGCCACCTTAGTTCAATCGGTAGGTATCGGTCATACCAATTGCATCATAGATAGATATCCGACATTCCTAAAATGACCTTGGATTTGCCCAACAAGCCACCTTAGTTCAATCGGCAGGTATCAATCATACAATTTCCATCTTAGGTGCAACTATCGACTAGTGCTATCAACTTTTGATGTATGCACACACATTGGGTTATCAACTCTTGATGCGTGTACATCTGATGTACACTACCCAATTTCGCCTCTGTCCCACGCTGACCTTGAGTTTGCTCAACAAATCAACGCTTCTAGTGAAAATCGAGCCATTAATCCAAAATCTCATTTTCCATGGTTCAACATATCCAGATAGAGTGAGCTTGGGTTTGCCCAACAACCCAACTCTATAAGAACTCTGGTTCTCCCCATATTAATGGAAGGCGTTAGCTTTCATATGATTTGAGGGTTTTCAGGTCTCATCTTCTTCTTCTCCAAGCCGTAGGATTATAGTCACCATGACTATATGGAATGATTTAGGGCATATGATCAATCACATTGAGTTTATACCTAAAATCATCCATCATCCCTCCTTTGCATGTTATAAGTCGACTTGTGTATGTATAAGTCGACTTATGCCTCTGTGTAAGTCGACTTATGCATGTGTAAGTCAACTTGTGCAACTGTGCACGAACAAGTCGATTTGTACCATTATGCAAGTCGACTTATACGTCTGCAGTGCACGGACAAGTCGACTTATCCAAGAGAAATTGCTATCTAATCGACTAATTTCTCAATCCGTGTAGTTCAAATTCACAACACCAAGTCTAATACACATTATTATGATGTACCAATGAAACACTTTCATTGTTGCTTACCATATATAGTCAAACTATATATGAAGAATTTGAAATCGGTGAATATACTGTTATTCACTTGGATTTTCAAATAATTCGAGAATATCAAATTATCAACCTAAGTATCTCTAGGTAGTCTACACTTTATCAAGACTACTTCGGCACTGGTCACAAAATTTGTGACGGCCAAAACAATCAAGATAAGGGAATATACTAACGAGACGCTAATGAGACACATTTGACATCCGAAAATTATTTGGAAACCTAATTTCAAAAACTTCATTTAGGCAAGCATACAACATCAATGTAACACATTTTAATCACATTAAAATGATCCAAGGCATTGAACTGAAATCTACACAATTTCTTAGTTCAAACAAAACAACTCCAGCAATTTTCTCAAAACTGCCAAGTTCTATGTTTTGCTTGAAAAACTCATTGAAACAATTTCAATAAATTCTGAGAAAATTACAGAGGTCACTAAATGTTCCCAAAATGCTCCATGAAATTTTTCAGGATTTATTTCCATCAAAAACTCATTCAACATCAGCAACAAAGCCAATGCAAAATCTGTGTTCCTTAACACAGCTATTCCCAGCAGCACACAATAAATTTTCAAATAAATAGTAAATCACCTCGAAAACGTTTTTCCATCCACATAGACATTCATAAACATCTTAGGGACATGTAGGTGAAAGAAAATCTGAAAAACCATTTTTCTACAATTTATTCTCGAATTTATAAGCATGCCTATTCAGTGAATGTGCACAAAGACAGCACCCAGCACATTAGGGAATAAATTAGCAAAACCATATCAAATCACATTGATAAATTCCGGGCTTCCACAGACATATGCAACAACATCTTGTGAACATATCTGGGCAAGAAAATTTTGAAAACTATATCTCATACTGAATTCGAAATTCAACACATACAACATGCATCATCATCACAAGCTATAGCAACTCCGACCTAGTCATGGTTTCGTTGTTATATACGACACAAGTGGCTCTGATACCACTGTAGGAAAATCCCGGTGTGAGCATCACATACCCACGGTGCGGAAAACAAATTTTTTTTGTTCCGGGACCTTCCCGAAAGCCAGGATCCATGTGTATATATATAACAAACTCAAACCAAACGACCAAAGGAGACCGTCTCTAACGGTATCCACGCAGAGATCGGTGAACCTAACCGGGACAAACCCTTTGACCCGGGAATAACTAGAACAAATTAAAGACTGCTAGATCTTACCTTTGTTCTATGGAGAGCTTGATTCAATGATGGAGGAAGATGAAAAAGAAGCTTGAAAGATGATGAACTTGAGAGAGAAAAACACTTTCTCTTCAAACCTTAGGCTTCTTTTTCAAGACCCACGAAAATCATCTTCCAAAAGGACCAAGAAACTCTTTCTTTACTTGCTTATATCCAAAAGCAACGAACATCATCTTCACCTCTCCCTATTTTGTCTGGTAGCCATTAAATGTTTTTAATGACTAAGCTAAATGGAGAAGTTTCCATTCTCATCTCCTCCATCACACACTATATATATATATATATATATATATATATATATATATATATATATATATATATATATATATATATATATATATATATATATATATATATATATATATATATATATATATATATATATATATATATTAATTTAATTAATTAATTAATTATATATAAATAAATATTGAAGTAGTCCAACCACACTGGTTTGGCCCTACCTACCTACTGGTCCCATATGGGAAAAACTCCTGTAAACATTTTTCAGCAATATCGATGTCGCGATCTCATCGGACATATCTCGATCTCATCGGATCCATTTAATCCGATTGTTTCCATATATCGAACTCGTCCAAAACTATTTTACGAGTTCTCCGAGACACTCTTATGCGTGACCCATTAGGTTCCGGTTATGTTGGCCATTTAGATTAACACTTAATCTAAGCAAGTCATGAGCGGTATCTAGCAACACATCATGACCCCCAATTGACCGGAAAGTAATTAGTTTGACGAATGAATATATATTCATCATGGACCATATCACTAACCTTTCCATAGACAATTACCGTGCAATTCGTCCTTTCACCATCCTATACCCCACTTGGTTATGAGTATGGGCAATGTGTCAACTCACTAGATCGACTACGCCAAATCTAGTCCAGTGATTTCAGTTCTTGTCCTGGGACTCATTACTTTATATGTCATCAAGACACTCTTCACGACATACATACTCCTACCAGAGATTTCTAAGTAATGACCCCGACAAGAGGCCATGGTATCATCTTCGCTATCACGTATGGTGAATCCTCTATTGGCTACTCAATTACCTTCAATACCTCAAACTGCACTCCAAGCACCACCCTATGAGCGACCTCTCGAAGGAAACAAGGAATGGAGTCAAAGCACAAAATCAAGACTCAAGATATCCTCGAGCACCTCAAGTCTAAGGATACTTGCACCATTCTATGATGAGATTATCACCGACATTAGAATAGACATCCATGTGATGATCTCATGGCAGTCATCCAATGTACTTACTACCTCTAGTAAGCATCCACATCTCAACCCTAAATATCTCATATTTACAGCTTCGAGATCCACCGCTGATCAAATCAAGGAGCATGAGATGTGCTAGTCTTTCCGGATTCCGATGTCCAGCCTCAAGAATCCTATGACTAGGATAATTTAGATATCGATATAATTGCACATGATAGAATCTCAATAGTATGATCACATCATAATTTCCTTCATGCTATGTCATATATCATGGACTTCATTAATTTGATTACAGATCTATATTAGTTCATAAATAATGAACAACAAATTAATGAAATATGCCTTTCTTTATTTATTTATAAAGACTGTACACAAATTTATACAAAATGCGCTAAAAGCGATTGCCTTTAGGGCACTACTCTAACACTTGCGCCGCGGCGAGGGAGTCTGATTTCTGAAATGGAATTAAGTTGTTTAAGTGATGATTTTTGAGGTTTTAGATTCTTATTGAATTGTATATTGATTGATTGTGGTTTAGAGACTCAGAATTTGCGATCTAGAATAATGGAATCTCGAAATTGAATTCGGTGGTTCTCGAAATTGGATGGTGATTGAATAGTGAATTTGATTTTGATTTAAGGATAATTCTAATGTCTTGGAATTTAGCTTTAAAGAGTTCGAAATCTAGTCAATTGAATTATGGTATTAGGAATTGCTATTATTTAAAGGAAAAGAGAATTGAATTGGAAGATTCGGGAATAGGATCAGGAATGTCATAACATGTATAGTACTCATCGCATTCGCTACATATGCATTATTGAATATTAGAAATTGTGCAATGAGTAATAATGATTTATTCTGATTGTTATAGAGGCTCAAGTGGAGCGTCAATCGTCCGATATAGCTGAGACTTCCCGGTAATAGCTCGGAAGTTCAGAGGTGAGTAACCTAGTTAGTTTCTCAACCTGTATGTGTTACATTTTATGCACCTATGCCATGTGGAGTTAAGGATGGATCTATGTGCTTGCTTTTGATTGATTTCTGACCACGTGTCCAAATATTTGGAATTGCTATGTATGTTATTTGTGCATAAAATTGAAATTAATTGGTTTCATGCGAAATCGGACATAGTGTGATAGGCTGTGACACATGTATTGTGAATTGAACATGCGCATAGATGCATAAAAGTATGATAAGATAAAGACAGTTGTGACTAGTGCAGCCACCGTATTTCAGAGCTTTAAGCTCCACGCACCAGGGTCTCGTGCCCAACGATTTTAGAGCCACAGGCTTAACGTATTAGGGCTTCAAGCCCAACAAAATTTAGAACCACTGGCTCAACGTTAATGAGCTCAGGCGCACGGTCACAACAACGTAATAACCGGAAAGCGTCACATATGCATTTTTCATATGAAATGATCAAATGTGAATCGTATGAAAGGCGAAACGCCTTATAAATGTGAAATTGAATATATGTGATTTTCTGAAAATGTTGATATATGTTATTTCCGTAAATTACGTGTATATGCATGAGTTGGGTGGACCATCGATGATGGTTTCTCGCTGAGTTCGCAAACTCACCCAATATTGCAATTATATTTCAGGACAGTGATAGTAGGCTCCTAGCTCCAGGGTTCGACTTTTTCCATTGTGTGGCGCTGTTGGCTCGTGAAGCATAGCTCATGTGCGGCCAAATGGGTTCGATTTTGAGGATGACCTAGACTAGGTTTTTATTTTAGTTCCTTTTTGAAGATATATGTGTAAACTGTGGAAATTGATATTTCTGTAAATGATAATTTGAGGTTATGAATGAAAGTATTTTGGTTTTAAAATTTAGTGAATTCGATATTACAGTTGTATTATATTGATGCCATGAGGTTTATAGAATTGATCGAATCGTAGTGCACCCTCGTCATAGGTTATGTATCGGAATGACCTACGGGCGTCTCGGTGTGTACCCTACGGTGAGGGGGCGCTACAATTGTACATAGTCCGTATATACATTTGTGCATAAATAAATGTTTATAATTGTGCAAAGTTTTTAATGTGTGTGTGCAATGTGTGTATTGTATAATTTTGATGTGCCGGATAATCGTCTACATTCAGGCCTTTCCAGATCATAGAAGCTAATGCTAATCTGGAGCGTACTATCAATAGATCTAGATGGTCTCATTTCATTGTTTGTTCTGTTTTGAATTTTTGTATTGATTGACTACCGAATGACTATATGAATGTGATTGATTGTGTTGGTTTCCGAATAGGAGGTTCGATGAATGTGATGTATGAATGAAATATTGAAGTGCTCATCGAATGTGAATTGGACAAAATAAGTGTTTTCTTGACTTAAGTGTTGAATGCCAGACTAAGATCCGATGACAATGTGAATGAGATGTGATAGTGAATATGATTATATGTTATTGAGCACTTTCAATCGACTGAATATTGTGATGCATTTTATTACTTGAATGCATGAAACATAATGACAGTTATGACCAAAGTAGCTACCCACTGATCAGAGCTTAAAGCTTAACGAGTGAAAAAAAAAGCCTCGAGCTCAAAAGTAATTAAGAGCCTAAGGCTTACTATGTAAAATGAGTCATGTATCCCCCAAGCAGATAAGGGACAGTTAACAATGAACTCGGTATCTAATGGATACTGAACGGTTTAGGCACTCGGTCACAACAAAGTAACAAATAAAAAGTGAGTCTTATGTGTGTAAACGATCTAGAAGGGGGGTTGAATAGATCTTTAAAGCTTTTTATAAGTTATACAAAAATCAGAAGTTAATTCCCACAAAAACAAATTAAACAAATTTAAATGCAGAGAATAAGAAAGAAGAGCAAACACTGTTTTTATAGAGGTTCGATGTTAAGACCTACGTCCTCTACCTAAGCTCCCACTTAGGATTTGACAAACCACTTTACTGTACACTTTTTAGTTTAGTGTGAACTCTTACAATACCACTTGATTTTCGGCTCAAGCTACCCTTACAATTGATTTGTTTTCTCGGCACAAATCCTACCTCACAAGTGATTTTTCACTAATCACTCAACTCACAATAATAACAAGATAGAAAATTGAAAACAATAACTCTCAGTACAAAATGAATGGAATTCAGACAAAGCTAAGAGTAGAATGAGAGCAAATTTATGGAACTATGGTAGTATGCTTTGATTTAGACATTAATACACAAATCCCTTGATGTGTCTCTATTTATTTGTAGGCTCTAGGATGATTGTAGCCATTGGAGAATTCTACTAGCCGTTGCTTGATTGCCAATAGACGTTACTTAACTTTCTCCTTTCCATTTGTGAAAGATTCGGATAAATTTTGTTCAGCTCTATCTGATAGTCGACTAGTCGAGCTATTATAGTCGATTAGTACCTTATAGTCAGCTACCTGATATTCGACTAGTCGAGGTCTTTTAGTCGACTAGTACCTTATAGTCAGCTTGTCTCCAAAGCATCAGTCGATTAACTCTTACGTTTTTCATGCGAGTTTCATCTCCGCTCTTCGAATAGTCGACTTATGTGATGATAGTCGACTAGTGCTCCTATTCACTTGATTAATAGTCGACTTGTAATAAGTTGGTCGACTTATTTCATGCCCCACTTACATATCTGAATATTATTAGCCGACTTGCCACATTGTAGTCAACTAGTGATGACTCCAACGGATAGATTTAACAAGATCTTCCCATAATCTTCAATTTTGAATATCTCTAGCATATTTAAGGTAATTTTCATCTTGATTCCACAACGATTAATCTCTTGCCCATCAAAGATTAATGCTATCATGATTTGCACAATTCTTTTATTGAATATCAATCTCAAAATACCTGAAATAATTTCTTAACCAATTCTATACATTTTATTATTATCAAAACATAAAAGGATTTAATTTGTCAACCACCATTGGTCCAACAATCTCCCCCTTTTTAATAATGACAAAATATTTAGAAATTGTTTAAAAAATGAAAACAAAGAAACATTGATCAAGGTTTTATGCCTTGTCTTTTTGGTTAGATTGTCTCCCCTTTAATCATATAAATCATTGAATTCAAATAACCTTGTAAAAACAAATTTTTAACATACTCCCCTTAATAAAGTAACTAAACAATTATCCAATTTCTAATTTTACTCCCCTTTTTTGTCATAATCAAAACAATTAATATAAACAAAAATCACAATCACATTAATAAGGGAACAAGCCATCAAACACAAATAAGCTTAAGTAACACAAAAAAATATGAAATGTCGGTCTTGATTAGATACAAAAACCATCATGGTGGAGAAACATCATCATGAAGAAATCTCAAAGGTAGAAGAGAAAGTGTTTTCGGAGATTTGAGGAAAAAGTGAGTTTTTAAAGAAGACCCAGATGACAGGTAGAAGAGAAAGTGTTTTCGGAGATTTGAGGAAAAAGTGAGTTTTTAAAGAAGACCCAGATGACTTATAGTCAACTGGTAGGATGTTAGTCGACTAATAAAAATGAAAGAAAGAGTAGGGTTTGTCTGATATAAAACTAGTCGATTTGTCGGGCCGCTAATCGATCGGGTTTGGAAAATATGTATTAGTCTTACTATGGCTGTAATACTCGACTGAAGCATTTAAACACCTTATCTTTTGATGCAATAGTCAACAAGCCAATCAACAATTACTCGACTAATTCCTCAACCTCAGTCGACTTAAACTCCAATTAGTCGACTGGAATATTTCTAAACTCCAGAAAAATCACATTTTAGCCTAAACGTAGATCATAATGATGTATTCTCAGATAGAATTGCAGATTTGTCTAATATCTTGACCATTTTGTTGTGCTAGTGTATGCAGAAAATTACAATCAACCAATAGAATTCAAATCACACATACCAAGTCTCAATTTAATGTTCACAAACAAATCTTCCTTAAGGGATTTAGTAAATATGTCAGCCAATTGATCATTAGAAGATACATGTTTCAAACATATATCACCTTTCAAACAAGATTCATACAAGTGGTCTTTAACAAATTTGATCTTAGGCAAACCTCTCAAAATATCATTTTTAGAAAGTTTAGAAATTAAAGGCAATGGTGCATGTCCTAACTTTCTATGCCATAAAAATGCATTTCCTTCTAATGTTACCAAACACTTTTCATTAGAAGAACTATCATCATGTAAATCAACAATATATGTATTTCCATATCTCAAACCAATGAAAGCAACAATTTCATCTTTCTTAACCATACAATGAGATGATTCAAATGGCACATTAAAATTCATATCACATAATTGAGAGACACTTAGCAAATTATGTTTCAAGCCATCAACAAGCAATACATTGTCAATGATAGGCAAAGGTTTCTTATCCACTTTACCAACACCAATGACTTTACCTTTGTTATTGTCTCCAAATGTGACATATCCTTGATTCTTTGGTTTAATTTATGCAAATAGATTCTTGTCTCCACTCATGTGCCTTGAACATCCACCATCAATGTACCATGTGCTTGGTGGATTTTCATTCCTTGCTTGTACCTACAATTGAAACATTCTTTCTTCTCATTGGTACCCAAGCTATTTTAGGTCCATTTTGGTTAGTCATATAAACCGCATTAGGAGGTGTTGTACCTTTTACTACCCATATTTTCTTCACATTAATACATCTTCTAATACTTTTGCATGTAATTTCTATATGACCATTTTTTAAGCATTTAGCACATTTTGCAACTTTTCCATCCTTAGTGAATTTCGAAATTAGGGAACAATCTCTATCAAAAGGATCATATCCTAAACCATGTTTAGAAATAGAATATCTTTATAAGGACAATATCTTTTCAAACTTTTCATTTCCACCAGCAAATTTACCAACCACATAAGAAAACTCCTTTCTAAGTCTATCAAGCTCACAAATAAAATTTTCTTTTTCAGCAAGGCATGTAGAGTGGTCTTCCTTAGTGCAATATAAATCATCAATAGTCTCATGCAAAACATTATTTTCAGCAACTATATCTCTTATTTTCTTTCTCAACCTCTTGTTGATTTCAATAGCTTCTTCAAAATCAATTTGTAAAGCATCAAAAGAATCTCTAAGATCTTGATCAATGAATGTTACCTCATCTTCATCATCACTTGTTAAGGAGCTATTTTTCATAAGAGCCAGGTTATTTTCATCATTGCTTTGATATGCCTCCTCATCATCACTCCAAGTGGCTACTAGGCTAGCTTTCTTTTTCCCTTTGTCATACTTGTCATTTTTTTGGAAATTTGAAGTGAAAGATGAGCTTTTGCATTCTCTAGCATGATGTCCTCTCTTTCCATATTTCCAACATTCTTCATTGCTCTTCTTTTCTTCATAGTCCTTAGATCTTCTTTCCATGGTGTACTTCTTTCTTATTCCTTTTCTTCCACCACTTAATTCTTTCCTCCTATTTTTGAGTAGTCCTTTGAACTTTCTCAAGTTTCTGGCATACATTGCTATTTCTTTGTCTTCTTCTTCTTCATCTATTTCTTCGACACTTTCATCAAGAGAAGAAGCATTAACTTTTAAAACAATTGATTTTTGTAACTTACCTCTTCCTCCTCTTGATTTGAGAATGATCTCATAATTTATGAGAGATCCTACCAAGGCGTTGAATTCCAAATGATTGAGATCCTTAGACTCCATAATAGCGGTGACTTGTGAGTCTCATTCTTTCGGTAGTGAACGAAGAATCTTTTTCACCTTCTCGCTATCCGTCATATGCTTGCCAAGGTTGCCTAATCCATTTATGATTTCTACAAAACGATCAAGCATAGTAGAAATAGTGTTGGGCCCCGATTCGTATTAAACATGTTTTAATCATTTTGAGGATTAGTTTGCTAATTTCCTTCTAGTTAGAATAATTTGGGATTTTAGTGTTTAATACATGGAAATAAATTGAAGGTTTGGTAAAAATTAAAAATTTTGATGAATTGTTAGAAGGAAAAAGAATAAATTTGTATAAGGGCAGTTGAGGAAGTCCATAAATGTTTTTAAGGCTTAAGGCTTCAAGGAGGGCTATTATGGTCCTTTTAGTTAATTAAAACAAGAATAAAGAATAGAAATAAATGTAGTGTAGCCGTATGGTGAAGGAAGAACCACGAAATTTCAAGGAAATAGAAGAGTTTTATTAAAACTACGTAGTTTAGAGGCTTAGGTTTTAAGTTAAAAACAAGACTTTCCCTAAGTCTTTTAAGAAAGCTACGAAATTCACCAAGGAGAAAGCAAAGAAGGAGTTTCGGCTAAGAGAGAAAAAGAAGAAAAAGAAGAAGAGGAGATGGGCTTTGTTGATTTCTTACTTGAGAAAAGGGATTCTAAGAGTTTCTTTAAGAAGAAAAGGAAGAGAAAGAGTTCAATCCTCCATTAGAAACAAAATCAGAATTTCGTGGGTTTCATATAGGTAAGGGAAATTTCGAAATTTTTGAAGTTTCTTGATGGGTTTTGGATTCTAATAGCTTAGGAAAGTTATGGGTAAAGTAGATAGGTATATTTGTACAAGTCCAAGAGGTTTAAATTGTTGTTATTGTGAGTATCTATATGATGACCCATCAGCATACACAAGTGAGTATATTAAGCACGTAGGTTATATAAATATATGTGGAGATAACAGAGGAAGAAACTTATGACTTATTGGATATTTGTTAGTCATAGCTCCCATAGTCTACAGTTTGAGGAGAAACTAGAGTAACATATGAAGGTGCTCATAAGGCTTATATGGGAATAGATTGAGATTTGTTAAAAATGTCACAATAAGAAATAAATTGATCCGGGAAGAATATTGTCTGGGATTAATGGAGACCCAAGTATCAAGTATGAAAAATATGAATTAGTAAGTGGACAGAATAGGATGAATTAGATGACGCCACCCAAGCATATACGACAATAAGTATGTTCATTACTCCCTTAGGTTTTGGGTGATTTGAACATTATGACCTTGTGAGGAAGATAGAAATTGTTCTTCCTGCAGTATTAAGAATAGCTGATAATAGGAGATTGATCAAGATTGCATGAATCATATAGATGATGGTAGCAAGAAACCCTCTTTTGAAATTTTTTTTTGTTAAGTTAGAATAAGCAGATCGGGTAATTTATATTAAGAATGATCAATGGAAGAACTGATCATGAAGGAATATGTAATGATTTGAAAGTAAGGACACTCCCTAACAGAGTATCAAGCAGGGAGGTGAAATATGTTACCGAAAAAGGTATGCACTTTTGTTTGATGTAAAGGGTCATATGAGTGGATTTTTGAATTTATGGAGACACGACTTTGCTAGTATGAGGAATATGTACGTTCAAGTTATATTATGTGAAAGTATGTTCGAGAGATCCAAATCCGACTTGATGAAGGTATTCAAATCAAGAATTTAAGTTTGCAAATAAATGACAATGTATGGAGAAATTGGTATGAATGAGCAAACATAAGAATAAGTCCAAGCGAGATCTGAGGAAATTCAAGGAATGGAGAAAATCACCCGCGGAAGGAAGTCAATTAGGAAATTGAAAGGAAAGTGAGACAATGCACTTCATTAAGGAATCAGTTATTTAAGAAATCACGAGAGCTAGTAAGGAGGCACATGAAATGTGTTAATAAATGCTTGAGTTAACAAATGCCCAATAGCACTATGCTATTGGAGACTAAAAAGATTCAAGATTTGATGGTGTATTCAAGGCAGTCGAAGAATTGAGAAGAATAGTTTGAAATGTGTAAAGCGTATGAGTAACGTAAGTAAAGAGAATTTTGAAGGAACTATGCTGAGGTAAATTATATCATATAGATTTGGAAATTTTATAGTATGTACTGATGTTGTATAAGACATTTGGCTGAAATCCAACGCAGTGTAACAAAGTGATTTCATATGTATGGAGACAACTGAAGTCCTATGAGTTGATTATTGGATACATGATTTAGAACTGCTATATAAATGATTATTTTTGAAAGTTTGAAGATATTATATGTACAGGAATATCTTAAATATACATATGCAAGTACAGATCATAAAAGTTTGAGGAAATCATGAATTGGGAGAATTAATTATGAGACGCAGGAGATTGATATAAATACCGAAAGGCTATGATTGTTCTAGCGAGAAAGTCCAAGTGAAGTTAAGTGTTATATCAGATACCTTAAGTAGAAATTTGATTTTGAGGTTATCAGAACTAATACAAAAGAAAGCATTGAATAGAGGGTTTGGTTTACCTCAAATTAAGGATTAAGAGATTGAGAGATTTAAAACAGATCTGAGTGTCAAGTTTGAATGAGAAGAAGGATATAGGGTGAGTGAAACAAGAAGTATGAAAAATCAATAACGATGCTTGAGTTGAAAGAATTGAATATGAGACTGAGGTAATAGATAGAATTAGTCAAAGGATTATGATTGTATAAGTAAGTACTATACTGGTAAAGCTAATGTTATGATCGGATGCATTGAATAGAGACTTTAATAGCAGTGTCTCATAAATTTGGATATTGAGATCATCAAATCTAGTGCAGTAAAGAGTGTAGACTGTAGAATTAAATTTTGGACAAAATGATTAGTCACTGAAAGTTTAGATCAGTTCATATAAACCAAGCCCCAATTGAAGATTCAAAACTTGTGAATGTTACTAAAAAAATTAGAAATGAGTATGAATTTTGAGTTCGAGTAGGAAAAATGATATTAGGTAATCGAGATAAGAAGTATGCGTACTGGCAAAGATGATTAAGCAAAGAGACTGTGAGAAAAGTAAAAATGGTGATTTCAGCGATACAGCCTAGAAGAAATATGTCAAGTGATTGAAAGTTTGTATTGTCGACGGTTTTAACTATCGGAGATATGCTTAAAGTTTATAGTTTAGAGTTTGTAGGAACATGAGATCAATGTATAGTTCTATTTGACCTTAAGCATCATAATCGTTGTCATAGTGTTTTCAATAGAATACTGTATGACGAGTTAGATGATAGAAAGAGTCATCGCTTTTGTATTATGATGAGTAAGGCCTAAAAATGATTGAATGTCAGATCGATTGGAGAGGTTATTGATAAGTGAAGTCAATCAGTATAAGATAGGACATACGGGAGATTGACATAAGAGTTACATGAACTGAGACTAAAGTGATGTGAATCAGTAAGTGAAAGCTGAATTGTCTCGGAAGGTATTACCTTGCTAAGATGTGCTCACGATAGGAAAAAGAATTCGCTAAGCCGCTATGAATTGGGTCGTATGAAATTATTCTGAGTTAGTGCTACTGACAAAAGATGACTTGGATTCAAAATGTGATATACGTGAGTATGTTAAGGAAATATTGATGTGATAAGATTAGGGTGTTACCGACACAGGAAATGGAAATTGTGAGAGATATGAAGCATAAGGAGGAACTAGTTAAAAAAGTGAACGACCAACCCCGAATTGAATGACCGAGTGAGTCTACTGAATACTATCATTTGAAAGAAAATTTTCGAGTGACGAAGTTAAATGAGAAACGGAGGAGCATCCTGCACTCCTAATCAATCCGATAAGAATTTTGAGGACAAAATTCTTTTAAGGGGGGAGAAATATTGAGCCCTGATTCGTATTAAACATGTTTTAATCATTTTGAGGATTAGTTTGCTAATTTCCTTCTAGTTAGAATAATTTGGGATTTTAGTGTTTAATACATGGAAATAAATTGAAGGTTTGGTAAAAATTAAAAATTTTGATGAATTGTTAGAAGGAAAAAGAATAAATTTGTATAAGGACAGTTTAGGAAGTCCATAAATGTTTTTAAGGCTTAAGGCTTTCAAGGAGGGCTATTATGGTCCTTTTAGTTAATTAAAACAAGAATAAAGGATAGAAATAAATGTAGTGTAACCGTATGGTGAAGGAAGAACCACGAAATTTCAAGGAAATAGAAGAGTTTTATTAAAACTACATAGTTTAGAGGCTTAGGTTTTAAGTTAAAAACAAGACTTTCCCTAAGTCTTTTAAGAAAGCTACGAAATTCACCAAGAAGAAAGCAAAGAAGGAGTTTCGGCTAAGAGAGAAAAAGAAGAAGAAGAAGAAGAGGAGATGGGCTTTGTTGATTTCTTGCTTGAGAAAAGGGGTTCTAAGAGTTTCTTTAAGAAGAAAAGGAAGAGAAAGAGTTTAATCCTCCATTAGAAGGAAAATCAGAATTTCGTGGGTTTCATATAGGTAAGGGAAATTTCGAAATTTTTGAAGTTTCTTGATGGGTTTTGGGTTCTAATAGCTTAGGAAAGTTACGGGTAAAGTAGATAGGTTAATTTCCATGCTTTCATATCCTTAGAAATGTCCAATTTTAATATCCTATGTTAAATTGGGATTATTGTGCTTGGTGAAGGTGAATTGAGGAAATTAGAGGAAGAGCCAAGGCAAATTGACCAATCCTAGAGTTAAAGGACTTAAGGTGGGTGATTTCTTAATACTTGAGATAATAGGCCTATTAGAGTTTTTATTACAAATACAAATTAATGCTTTCCAATGACTTAGAATTTTTCGTATGAAGTATTCTTTGTGATGTTTTTCACTTGTATGTGATGTTCTGTGATTGTGAATTTATGTTGAAATCATGAGTAGCATGTTTTGTTATGTGAAGAAGACTCAAATGTGTGATTTCGGAAAAAGATTTGCCAGTTTGGCCCAGTTATGCGAAAGTGGATTTGTAAAGGCCAGTTACGGCTAATAATTTCGAATTGTGTGAATTATGTGTAGTACGTTCCGTTTCAGATCCACCCGAACCACTTTTATTGTGATTTCGTGATATGTGATTTGTAACTTGTTTAATATGATGAATTGGGTGAAGAAATTGAGAAATGGAAAATGTTTTATCAATGTGATATTGATTTTGAAAGTAAATGAATTGATAATGTTTTGCTTATTCCTTGATTATTAAGTTGTTACCCACTGAGCCGTCGTGCTCACACCCCATCTTTCCCTCTACAGGCATCGAGCGAGAAACCGAGTCATCGCATCGGGATTGAGGAAATACTCCGATACATTTTGCTTTTGAAGTCATATTTGAGAAAACAATGCTTTAGGTTGCATTGTGGAGAAATGGTTCTCTTTGTAGTTTGGATTTTGCTACTTTCGATGTATTCGGACTAAAATGCCCTCTAAAGCTTTGTATAATGTATACCCTCCTTGTAAATGCAAAAAGAATTGGGTTTTAATGTATTTTGTGTATATTGGTCAAAATGTATTGTTGTATGCTTTAAAAATGATTAACAAAGGAAGATTGAGGTTGCTTTATGTTTGAGAATAATTAGAATCCTAAGAGTTTGGTTGCTGCCATTTGAGGATATATATTTAGATTGGATTGAGTTGTGGAAGATTGGAAATTGAGTTTTTATGCAGGTACTTGAGTTGGGTTGAATTGAATTTAAGTTTGGCTAGTGAAAGGTTCAAAGGAGGTGCTGTCAAAATTTTGCAAAATTTGACAAAAACTTCGCTTAGGTTTTAGACCCTCTTAGAGCTTGTTTTGAATTGAGAGGTCTTCTTGAAGATTGTAGTATATGTTTAGATCTTTTCAATGATATATAATTTGCCACATTTGGACTTAGGATGAAGAAGATATAAGGGTTGAAATGTTTCAGCTACTGTTGTTAAGAGTTAGAATTCTGCAGAACCTTTAGAGGGCTTTTTTACCCTCTTAGAGACAGTTTCGATTTTTGCTTTCTTCATAGAAAATGTAGATTGTCTTTCTATCTTTAAAATGAGGCATAATTTGCAATTATTGGAGTTAGGAATAAAAAGTTATGAGGTTGAGAAGATGACAATTACTGTTCATTGTGCCAAATTACTGTTCCATTGGTTTTTCATTTAGGCTGAAACTTTAAGTGTGTTTTTATCTCTCTTAATGATCGATTTAATTTTTGCACCCTTCAGGAAGTTTGTAGATCCTCTCCTTATCTTTCCAATGAGGTCAAATGTGTCACTTTTAGACTTTTGTGTTAAAAGTTATGAATTTTCAAAGTTCTAATCTAGTGTGGGACTATTTCAAATTTAGCTGAAACTTTGAGAGTGTTTTTACCCCTTTAAATGATTGAATTGAATTTTTCTCCCTTCACAAAACTTGTAGGCCATCTTGTTATCTTTCCAATGAGGTAAAATGTTTCATTTTTAGACTTTTGTGTCAAAAGATATGAATTTTCAAAATTTTGGCATTGTGTAGGAAAATTTGAGTTTGGGCAGAAACTTTGAAGTCATTTTTGATTCCCTTAAAGCCCAAACTAGTTTTTCAATCTTTCATGGAAGTTGTAGAGCTTCCTTTTATCTTTTTATTGATATCAAATTTTTGAAATTTGAATTTCGAGGTACAAAGTTATTAATTTTCAAAGATAGGAGAAAAGTAATTCGTTAAAAAAAAACAATATATATGTATATGAATCTGCCTCGCACTCTACTGAGTGCGACACTCTACTGAGTGCGAGGAGGTCACACTCAGTAGAGTGCGACAGTAATTTTAATTTTTTTTAATTCTGATTTTTCATTTTTGATAAAGTTAAACCTCTTTCCTATTTTTTTATTCGTCCTTCCTCCATTTGACCTCCAATTTTCACGATTCTCGAAGCATTAGTTGTCTAATTTTTATTTCTACCCCTTTTTTTGTGGAATTAGAGTTTCGGGTTTTATTCGGAATTCACGGAAAATATTAAAGAGAATCAATTATGTGACGGTTTTCGATATAATTCCGTTGTTGGGCGATTTTGTGATCTATAGAGATCCGATTGAGGCGATTTTTGATTCTATTTGACCTAGAGACATGAAATTTTATTTTAGCTTAGGAATCGGATTTAATTATGGGCCCTAAGTAGATCAATTTTTATTGGAGAAAAATTAGGGTAAAATTATCAAGATTTGTTTGGATGACATTAAAATAAGTTCGATTTGAGGTTCCTTTTGTGGTGAGGAATTCCTCCCTCGTGGGATGCACGTCCAGATTTCACGCAGGACGTCGGGCCCGCGATTTACCGGGGAGGGGTTCCAACAAATAGACTCACCTTACTTCATGAAAAATATTTCATAGTCATGGAGAAGCATGTTGATCTTTGTCTCTCGAACTTGATTAGTTCCTTCATGAGTGATGCGAAGTCTTTCCCACATTTCTTTAGCACTAGTACAAGAGTTTACTCGATTTCTTTCCTCAACCGTGAGAGCACAGTATATCAATTTCATAGCTTTTGCGTTGATGTAAGCTTGCTTCCAATCATTGTCGTCATATTCCAGCTCTGTTTTTACCTCGCCATTTTCTTTCAATGGTGCTTGTGGACAGAAGATGATGATCTTCCAATACTCTACTCCCTCGCTTATAATATGATATTTCATAGGATTTTTTCAAGAAGATTAGTTAGTACCATTAAACAAATGAGGGCGATTATTAGTGTTACCTTCTTTCGCTAGGTTGTTGTGTGCCATCCCTGGATACTTCTGCTCTGATACCAATTGTAAACGATCTAAAAGAGGGGTTGAATAGATCTTTAAAGTTTTTTGTAAAGTTCTACAAAAAATCAGAAGTTAATTCACACAAAAACAAATTAAACAAATTTAAATGCAGAGAATAAGGAAGAAGAGCAAACATTGTTTTTATAGAGGTTCGGTGCTAAGACCTACATCCTCTACTTAAGCTCCCACTTAGGATTTGGCAAACCACTTTACTGCACACTTTTTAGTTTAGTGTGAACTCTTACAATACCACTTGATTTTCGGCTCAAGCTACTCTTACAATTGATTTGTTTTCCCGGCACAAATCCTACCTCACAAGTGATTTTTCACTAATCACTCAACTCACAATAATAACAAGATAGAAAATTGAAAGCAATAACTCTCAGTACAAAATGAATGAAATTCAGACAAAACTAAGAGTAGAATGAGAGCAAATTTATGGAACTATGGTAGTATGCTTTGATTTGCACATTAATACAAAAATCCCTTGATGTGTCTCTATTTATTTGCAGGCTCTAGGATGATTGTAGCCGTTGGAGAATTCTACTAGTCGTTGTTTGATTGCTAATAGACGTTGCTTAACTTTCTCCTTTCCATTTGTGAAAGATTCGGATAAATTTTGTTCAGCTCTATCTGATAGTCGACTAGTCGAGCTGTTATAGTTGACTAGTACCTTATAATCAGCTACCTGATAGTCGACTAGTCGAGGTGTTATAGTCTACTAGTACCTTATAGTCAGCTTGTCTCCAAAGCATCAGTCGACTAACTCTTACGTTTTTCACGCGAGTTTCATCTCCGCTCTTCGAATAGTCGACTTATGTGATGATAGTCGACTAGTGCTCCTATTCACTTGATTAATAGTCGACTTGTAACAAGTTGGTCGACTTATTTCATGCCCCACTTACATATCTGAATATTATTAGTCGACTTGCCACATTATAGTCGACTAGTGATGACTCCAACGGATAGATTTAACAAGATCTTCCCATAATCTTAATCTTTGAATGTCTCTAGCACATTTAAGATAATTTTCATGTTGATTCCACAATGATTAATCTCTTGCCCATCAAAGATTAATGCTATCTTGATTTGCACAATTCTTTTATTGAATATCAATCCCAAAATACCTAAAATAATTTCTTAACCAATTCTATACATTTTATTATTATCAAAACATAAAAGGATTTAATTTGTCAACCACCATTGGTCCAACAATGTGCACTGCATATGCATAATATGAATGATTAAATTGTATTGAATGTGAAATGTGAAATGATATGAATGTGAATTACGTGTTATGTGACTGAGTGAGCCATCGATGATGGTCACTCATTGAATTCACAAAACTTACTCAAAATTTACAAATATTTTTTAGGACCAGAAGAATATCTCGTTAAGCAAACGGGAGTATCCCTATAGCATGCAAGTGAGGGATAGGGTCGAAACCAATTCGCATCTGCATTATATTTTTTTCTTTTTGTATGAAATTATATTTTCCGCAACTTTTGTATCAAATTATGTATTCTGAAAGTTTTGTAAAAAGGTGTATATGATTTATGTTATAATGTAAAGACTTTATGACTAAAGTGTTTTGTTTTTGTGAAAGGGCCCAAATGACTATTGAAAATTATGTTGATTGTATTGTTATGAATGAAAAAGTTTACTAATAAAGTAGGCTCAAATTAATTATCAATTTTTGCATATTTTGATTGTATTAAAAAAAATTATACTGAGTTTTCGAGTGGTTGACTGTTCCAGCATCCCACCCTTGCGGGATTCGCACTCGGACATCACTCAAAATGTCCAGTACGTGTCTCGAGAGGGTGGGGAGTTACATAAAGGAGGAACTATAAACACTTAATTTTGTCTTTATAATTTACTTCTTTATAAATTTAAGAAATAAAAATTAATATTTTCTATTTATTTTAATCCAATTTTATTTTCAAATAGGCATGTTACTTATTTGAAATGACTAATGGTATTTTTTATAAATAGATATGATATGAGATGTATAAATTCCTTGCATAATTTGTATTTAGGTATGATATTTTTATACTTAGCAATGGTATTCCTATATTAAAGCCAATATGTTACTTATTTTTAATGAGTGATGGTAGATTTGTATATAGACATTATATTAATACATTGAATCCCAATATACTTTGTATTGATGCATGATATTCTTTGTATTCAGTCATGATATTCTCATTTTATAGTATATGTGTTACTTATCTTTAATAAGTGATGATTTTTTGAATATATGTGGTATTAGATTTATAGGAGTTCTAGTATAGTTTGTATTGAGCCAAGATATTCTTTGTACTAAATGATGGTTTTTTCATATCGAAGTGGTGATGTTATTTATCTAAAATGAGTGATGGTATGGTTTGTATTGATAATGGTGACTTTTTTTTTACAAGATTTTAGTTTTTGATACGTAGAGACATGATATTTAAACATTTGGCTTAAGGCCCTTTAATTCTTTTTATTAGTTGCAATATTTAATTGGGAAAATTATATTAGTGGAGATGGATGATAATGTTATAAAATTTTAGAAGCACTGTCCTTTTAAATTGTTCTCAAAATGAGCACCTTACAATGTACTATAACAAAAATGGAATATTTGCAGTTAGTTCCATAATTCAATTATCTTAATGCTCCCAACAACCTTATCACTAATGACTTTCAATTAACAAATTAGTATAAAATGCTATAGTAATCCTTATATTAATTATTAAGCAACAATACACAATATAATTCTTACATTATAGGCAATTATTGAATGGTATTTTATGAACGTGTATTTATTCAAAGTTTTACTATATGAGGTATGTATTGAAGGTGCAAAGAGTTGAAATCACTTAACATTACCCGATTGTAAAGGTCCTTCCAAATCTTAGTCAACTCCTTTCATTATAAGTCATATATTTCAACAATAATTTATTGCATATTAAAGGTGTTCACAACATATAAATATGAACCTATAATATTCTCTAATTTGTGTGACTAATCCCCACACTAAGATTCCAAGGCACAAAGTAGGTAAATCCCATTGTTGTAGCTTTGTACAACAATATACATATTACTTAAAATGTAAGTTAATCTTTATTAATTCAACTTAATAACAATATGTCACTAGAAAACCCAATTCATTCAAACAAAGATAAACATATAATTTTTCTTACTTGTTCTTTTACCTTAAGAATTATCTTGCATAAGAGACAGAAAAAATAGACCAAAAAACTTTATCATCACATTATAGATTGAAAGACACCATTACCAACCATAAGATATGTGCTTATAGCCTCAAATCAATATGTCGTTACATAAGAAAAATCTAATGAGATCTTATATTGTCACATACAATATAAGTAACAAGCTGCAACCCACTAATGCTTTGTTCAGGTCCTTTTTAAGCCACCCTAAGTATGATTGGAGTTGAATATCATAGTCTCCTCTTTTTTCATTGAAATTTATAGCACCACTAATGATCAATATGAAGTATCCAAATCATTGACAATATTTCTTATAAACTTGGAAATAATATGTAAGAAATCAAAAGATGAAAAAGAATTGTTCACATTTCCTCAAACACTTAGTTTGCATCCACTTAATAACATTACAACATTAAATTCAATTCCAACATAATTTTTATTATTCTTCTTTCATGACCAAAGATGCCAATATTATTCACAAAAATATTGATTCCAATATGTATCAACCTAGATGAACTCTATGATCCATAATCTCGTGTAATAAAATTGATGAAAAGTCTCTAACAAAATTTTAGCTATTTATACCATAATATATACATAAAAATCACAATATTGTAAAGAAAATTTGATATTATTTTATTTATTTAATTTACATAGTGTAACCCACCATATCATATCTGTAATTCCTAGGTTTAGAACATGAAAGGACATTGCTCAATGTTAGACCAAATCGATCAATATTAAATAATTCCACTATGTACAAACTTACTAAAACATTTCAGCTAAAAACATATTAATGTTAAATATATATAACATCAAATCGTCAACATTAATTTTAGTTTAATAAAATAACCATGTTACCTTATTTTAAAATTAGCTTTTTTAAAGAGGTGCTTAACATATATACATTCAAAAGTTAAGTTCTCTTCTAAGACATAGATTTCTTCTTTGATAGCACTCACTTTGTGTGTCATTCTTATAGCCTTACCATTTAGATGCATGTATAAATAAGAAAGTAAGGATAAGTGGACTACATAGCGTTAAAGCATCCCAAAATGTGATCATTGATGATAATCATGACTTAGATGTATTAATGTATGAGAATAAAACATTGAAAAAGTATGTAGATTCTCTCAAGGATTCATGATCCAAGTATACAAAGGGATATGAAAAAAATAAAGAACATGCTAAAAGCTCAAAAGAATTTCAATAATAGGCATAGAATATGATTTAATCATAAAAGTGAAGCCAATTCTAAAATCACGATTTTCAAAGAAAAATGTTTGTATAGTAAAGAACCATTGCCTAAAGTGAAAAATGAGTATAAAGCATCCACTTCTAAGCATATGCATACACATGTCACATTCTCTAGAACTAATTCTAAAATCAAGCATCATACTTTTATATATGGCCCATAACATAGGCATAGAGTTTAATACTATCAAGAGAAGAATAGGCATAAATTATATAATCACAAGCAAATTCACTCACACCCTTTTAAGCCTAAAAAAGCATACATCAATCTTGCATTCATAGTAGACATCATACATATAATCATAGTAGCTCATTTCATTATTCTAGGAAATCGTTCAACATCTTTAGTGTCTAAAGGAAGTTTTCTCATTATGCACACACATATAGTAATGCATTTACGCATCATCATCTCCAATAAACATGGTATGTCACTTTTGTGGTAAGTTTGGACATACTGATAGATTTTGTTTCTCAAACAAAAAATGGGAAGCAAACCCTTAAAAGTGTGGTTTAGAAAGAATAACCTAACAATCAAGCAACTAAGCTTATTTTGATACCTAAAAGATATTGATTAGCTTATTTTGGAGGTTTCTTAAAGACAAAATGATATGTAGTAGAGATGGCAGTTATTGAATTGAGTATTATTTTTTAAGAGTTTATATTTTTTATCTTAACAAATCTAACCTTCTTATGTCCACTTTTGAAGAGTTTATGTAGAATATAGAGAAGTTTGTCCTTAAAAAGAGCAAGAATGATTAAAGACTCTTCAGAAGAAATAAGTGTTAAACTAGGTATGGATGGTAATAAGGATGAGATGCCTCTAATAGGTTGTAAACTCAAAAAAAATCCTCATTCAAATAATTCACAAGTGATGTTAAACAAAAGGTAACTATTAATTCATATGTTAGAAATTTGTTGCAACATCCCAATAGCATAGGGTACATACCAAACTTTTAGGAACATAACCTATGATAATGGCATGTTAGAGCAAAAACAAAGCCAACTTACACATGGCATCATCTAACATCATTTAAAAGTCAACAAATTTTAAAAATCATTCATTGCATTAATCCACAAAATTTACATTGTTTCTTTTAGACAAATATTTACATAACCTCATACAAGTTCTAACAAAAACAACAAAATACAAGATACAACACTCCTAGAGCTAGCTGACAGACTTCTGTACCATAACAAAATCCAAAGGGTCCTTTAGTCATGTCTAAGAACTAGGTCTTCTGTCTTGTACCTAAAAAATCATGTTGCAATTTTTATGAGTTTTGTGAACTCAATAAGTGAATCATCATTGGTGATTTCACCGGATCACATACACATAATATATATTTTACAGACACCCATTCAGATCATAAACACATTCTAGATGTTCATATAACATGCTATATCATAAGATCACACAGTTCACATTACTAAGCATAGCAAATAAATCACATAAATTTATCACTCATTCAGCTTTGCAAATCATTCAATAAATTCCAGTCTTATAATGTCATATGCATGAGACTCATATTCTTTCTTACTGTTGTAACCGAGTGCCTATCACAAACTTATACAAATACCGACCTATAGGGCTCGGTCAAACAGAATCACGGAGCATAGCTCTACGTGCAAAATCAGAAATTATAGAGCAAAGTTCTACGTGGAAGCGCTTCATATTAGCAACTCAAGTCACAACGCCTTTATCTGAGCATGCAATTTGTGAAATGCAACAATTTCAGAAAATCTCATATATTACAATCTTATACAGATGCTTTGGCAAGATTTCACAGTCATCAGACCTAAGTCTGGCATTTAACTTTCGTCAAATTCATATTAAATCAAAATACTCCCAATACATATCCAACTATTAAACTCCTCGGACCTTAGGTCCAGAATCCAGAAACAATTCACAAACAGTTCAATAATATTGGAAGTTTAACAAATCAAATTAAATTCGTCAAATTCATTGTTGGGACCCGATCCGGGAACCGGATCCCAACCGAAAAAGCAAAAGAACGGAGGGAAACGAAACAACTGAAGCAGACTCACCGCAGAAGCATTATCAAATGGCCGATATATAAAAGAAAATACGGATCGAATACGAATTAAAACGGAAGCAAATGAAAGCGGAAGCAATAACTAATCGAATCAAACGAATAGATTTCGAAGCGAAACGAAATCAAGTAGAACAGATCCGACATCCGAGCACAATAATAAAAGAAAACGATCGGATGGACATAATCGCGTTGGAATTCCTTAGACTAATCCGATGCGAAAATTCGGTATAATTTTTCTTTTCTTTTCTTTTCTATTCCATCTCTTATGACCATTTTTACTCAAACCCATACAAAGCAATATTTATCAATTTCATCATCCCACTCAAATCATAACAAAGTTCTTTACATTTATACCAATCTCATAAATCCATCTTTCATATATCTAAATCTTATTTTTCTTCATTTTCACTTTATTTTCTAACGAAATTTCGGCAGCATAACGGCTGCATTTATCCTAACCCAAAACCTGCAAAGGTAAATAACCACTTCTATAATCCCAAACAGATCTCAGAATCATCGGACACTCCCGTCCGAAATCCAAACACCAGCAAAACGCAAACCTAAATCTAACACTTCCATAAATCTCAATATACATTCATAACGCAATTTAATATCCAAAACTCATTCACATTTATTCTTATACCAGATACAATGCTTTAATTCAATCTAAACACAACCCAATCATTTATGTACATACACCATACTCATTTTTCTACGCAAATCTACTTATCCAAACTTATCTAACTCATATACACATCAACTCACGAATCCAAAAGATACAAAATCAAACCAAACGTCTTGACATACTTTCATCTGATCTCCTGCTCGAAACCTGGAGATGGGGATGAAAGGGGGGGTGAGCTACACAGCTCCGTGGATAACACATTTATAAACTGATAAATAAGCTGAAATCATTTTAATAATCTTTTGCCAAAAGGGCTTAATTTTTCAAACTTTATAATTTTATAATTAAATTTTTTTTTCCAAACTTTTCATAGTAATCTCACTTTTCTTATTTTTCAAACATTCTCAAATTTTCATAAATATGAATGCAACATACGAAACAAAATTGAAATCACATAACATATCGAATGGTGCAGCTAGGTCCAAAGAGAGCGTCTTGCATAGCCTCATGAGAGCGGTCCTGCGGATCATGAGCGAAACGTCTTACACTTTTCCTCATAGCGGTCCAGTGTAGCCGTGAAGGAGTCCGAATCGAGTTCCGTGCCACTAGCGAGCAAATGGGAGAGGCTATACACATAGAGACAAACGACTCACCAAAGGACCTACCAAACCCACATAACACATCGAAAACCGAAATTCAAATTACCCGAAGGCACTTTTCAAAAGTCTTGTTTTTCATACGCAGCATACTATACACATTCTCAGTTCTACACAATTCATACAATTAAATCAAATCCAACACTTTGCACAGTTTATCAATGCACTCATAACATATGAATTTTCGTAAATTTCTATCGATTTATCAAATCATTTCAAACAATAAATTTAAGCTTGTAATAATGTTTCAAAATTCATTCGGAAACGAATAAAGTACGAAAATTTTTTCTTTCATTTCCTTGAATTTTCGAAAAGTAATATATAACTTACAAATCAAAATATAAATATGCTACCCACCTCGAATTATTGCCAGAAACTTGATCCTAGCTCCAATTTGATCCTTGCTTTTTTTCTTCTTTCAATTAAAAATGACCTAAGCCATAATCACCCAAATTCACATCATAAATTTGCATAATCTCAAAATTAACTATCGGAAATTCATAAACATCATATTTCCAAGCTATTTCAATCTCCAATTTTGAAAATCCCAAATTTTCAAAATTGGCCTAAACCAATACACCCAAATTCAATCTCATAAAACATAATTTCTTCAAAATTGATTCCATATTTCATCCATTCATGCTATTATTGATGATTCTACACCTTTAATTCACAAAATTTGGGAAAACCCCCAAATATCTAATTTGGCCTAAACCCCCAATTCATAATTTTTTAAATTAAACTTCACCTAAAGCATAAACATCAAAATTAACTTAGGATATCTCAAATTCATCACTAATTCTACCCATCTAAAGCATCAATTTCACAAAACCCCAATTTCAAAATTTGACATAAACTCAAATTTCATCCTAATCCAAAATTAAGCATAATCATAGCCTAATGTCTTCAATTAATCCTAGGAAACTTCAATTCATAACTATATTAAGCTAAATCAATCAATAAACTCATCAAAATTCAAACATAAAAATGTTCTCTCTCTTACCTTCTCTCTCTAAGATTCGGCCATGAGAGCTCCAAGCAAGTTTTCATGTTCTTCTTCCCCTTTCCTCTTAGAAACAATGAAAATCCCTTAGAATATCAAAGAAAATCGGAAATCTTCTTCTTCTCCAATCTTTTCTCCCATACGAAACTCTCTCATCTTTTCTCTCTTCTCATTTTCTTCTTATTTTCTCTTCTTCCTTCTTTCCTCCACGACTTCTACTCTTTTAATTTTATTCTTTCATTTTCCAGATCCTTCTTACACGACAACTCATCACTTAATGTGTCATGTCATTAAAATTTGATCAAAAGACCAAAATGTCCTTGTCATGTTACTTTAAGTCATGTTCACTTGCGGGTCTGATTCGCACTATCAATTCGAAGGAATTTGTTCAAACTTTCTTCTTGAGAAATGTTCCTCTAAATCATACAAATCCAACGCCACCGACCGCGCTCAATTCGGATCACTATATCAAAAGTTATGCGCAAAACAGTTCGGGAATATCCATATTCTAAGACATTTTCTATGTACGATTATTTCCGTCCAACAATTCACATTCTTAATCCCAGAATTGAAACTCTATGTCTTCATAACAATTGTAGCCTTATGTCTCTAGTTTAATTCAAAACAAGAATCACCTCATTTCGATTCTCAGATCAAAAGTTATGCTCAAATTACTCTCAGATGTTCCAAATCCAAAAACTGCACATGAATTTGAACTTCCATTCATAATTTGAGGGTCTTAGGGGCAAAATTGACATTTTATTTCTTCATAAGATTTGTAGCCCCTTGTCTTATCTTTATTTCGCCTCAAGAATCGCTTCAATCAAATCTCTACAGATCCTGAATTTCTCAAAATACTGAACTATGTTCAAAAACTTTCCCGACTCACTTTGATTAAACTAATCACCATTAATTTAATCTCAAAAATTCACAAATTTCTATGAAGATGTAGATAATTGTCTTAGGAATCCAACGCCATAAGAATCAACTCAATCGGATGTCGGACGGAAAAGATATAAACAAAATAGTGAACAAAGGTCGAATTTGTGAAAGGAAACTAACAAAGGAATCAAAACGGCGCCGTATTGGAGAAACAAAAACGGCGTCGTTCCAAGCAGAAATGCCCGCGTTTGGGCGAGGCGAAGACGCAGTCGCCCTGGCGACCGCGTCGCCCTAGCGACGCGAGCCGAATGCTCGCCATCACTATGACGATGCGCGTCGCCGTAGCGACGGCGGTTGGACGTTCGCCATCACTATGGCGATACGCGTCGCCGTAGCGACGGCAGCTGGACGCTCGCCGTCGCTATGGCGATACGCGTCGCCCTAGTGACGGGAATAAATCATTTTCCTCTCTTTTTTTTTTCATCTAAACTTCCAAAATTCATAATTCTCAATCCCGAACTCCAATTTTGACAAACTTAGTCTCTATAGAAAGCTTGAGGGAAACTCTACATCTTTCACGAAGGACATAAAACTCAATTCGACTCCTACGGAAGTCCATTCTTCGGTCAAAGATACTATCCTCTATACAAACTCGTAAAAATCATAACTTATTATTCCGAGATCGAAAAATTGCATACTTTATATCGAAATAAAGATCAAAACAAACCCTTCAATTTTAATGAAGAACATTAAAACTCAATTAACCTCTAACTAGGTTAATTTCTCAGTCAAAGATTCAGTCATAATAAAAGTTAAACCCTATCAAACATAAATTTTGACTGATCATAACTTTCACTCCCGATGTCGAAAAATTGCAAACTTTATGTCTACAGAAAGCTCTTAACATAATCTACAAGTTTCCAGTAGATCATTTTATCAAATTTTGCCTGTATCAAAAGTCAATGTTCAAAGGCCAAAAAGTCAACTATTACACAATTTTTCATATTTTCACTCTTTCTCTTTTTATCCTTGATTTTCAACTCTATTTCAATCAACTCATCCACTTTATCATTCATATTTCTAAGTCAAATTGTCACTCAAGGTTCGGGGTCCAACATTCATATCAAATCAAAACACTCCCAATACACACCCAACTATTAAACTCCTTGGACCTCAGGTCCGAAATCCAGAAACAACTCACAAGCAGTTCAATAATATTGGAAGTGTAATAAATTAAATTAAATTCAAATTAAATCAAATCAATCCTAGAAAATTATCTTGGTTGATTCACAGTACGCTCCAAGAAGCTATTGTCTGGATGGTCTAGCAATGTCCAATTGGCGTTCGATGTGCTCTTCTAAAACATACACAACACATTTACAAATATCACATTTTTGCACAAATGTACCAGTGTTCTTTTATGCACATCAATGTATAGAAAGTATGCACAATGCATATTCAATGACAATTCCGGGTATCTAATTGTAATTCTCATCATCAAATCGATTAGATATCAAAGCCCTCCTTAACATCATTTGTATTTATAATATGGACCATAATGAATCATATGTGAAATCCATTACAAACTTAATTGACCATTTCAGATTTTCTACCCAAATGATTTCGGGTCAACTTTGCATAATTAATCTAATAGGGTAAATGACAAAATTAGGCAAAACTTTCTTTTGGAAAATTGTTCTACAGTGTCTTGATTTTCTAATGACTCCAAGATCATCTAATTTGATTTAGTATTCAATGAGTTATGCAAAAGATAGCACAGACTATGCACATTTGAGCTTTTAGCTAGTACATGATCATACCCTCCAATTGTACAACTCATATCATTCAGCTAAGACATAAAAAAATTATGAACTTTATACCAATTTAAAGCTAAGAGAATAAGCTACAACTTTGATGAGGACAACTCAGTCTAATTTGGCCCAAATTAGTATAGTTTATTCAATAACCATAGGACATGATTTCTGTCCCTGGTAGTGCTACAGCCTAAGCTAAAACTCAGTTCCATGCCAATTTTGAAAATCATAGAGACAGAATCAAAATTCAACTTCTTCACAAAAGTTGTAAAAATATTTCTATAGTTTAATATGAATTAAAAATCAACTCATTCAGAAATCTACAGCTCAAGCTATACTTAGAAAACTAAAGCATGATCATGGAAATTTTCCAATTCATAAAATTTCAGCAGACTTCCACAATTTCATCGTATCAATCACTTTTAGATCAATTCAAATAACTCTAAATTTTTATTGAAAAACAGAAAAATATCTTAGGAATCCATTGGTCTAAGTTTCAAGTTATTTGGAATTCAGATGAAAAAGTTATAGGCAAAATACTTAGGGTTGTTCAATGAAATACTCTAGTTTTTAACCCATACATGCAACCGCTACCCTTTTCTCTCTCTAACACGCAAAACTTCATCTTCTTCATCGAAAACCCATATTTTTTTTCCCACTTTTACACTTTCTAACTACTGCATCCATTTCATAAACTAACTTTCCTGTCCTCTTTTCAACTCAACAACTTACAACAAATCAAGAATCCAAGGTTCAAAATTCAAACATAAACCTCCATGCACTCATCACCGAATTGCTTCCTCCTACAACAACTCATGCAAGCATTCATTTACAATATTAGAACATCAGCAAAATCACTTATTGGTTCCACAAAGTCTCCAACAAGTGAGACTGAATCAATAGCACAAAAACAATGCAACAGTTGATGTGTTCGGTGGATGAGCTAAAGAAGAGTTTTAGTAAAGGGGGTTGTTTTCGTGAAGAAAAAAAACATAATAATATCACTTAATAATTTCTCTCAAGCCACACACTTCACCACGTGTGTTCCTTGCATGTGGGTCATATGTCAACCTGCAAGGCTGTCACATGTCACTCTTTCATTTGTCACCTTTTTTTAATCCAAAATACTCCAAAAATTTTAAAATTTATCAAAAATTCTGAAATAATAATATGACTCTCCAAATATATTTTTAGCCCCAATAATTCACAATTCACATTTTAATTACATTTTTAACAATTAATTATACCCAGAAAATGTCAATGAATGCATATACAATTTTTTTAATGTATCAAAATAAATATTCACATATGTGTGAATATACACTGATGCATGAGTATGAATTATGCTTCCTAATTTCTCATTAATCTATAATAATCACCATTTTAATCTTAATTCAAGTGACGGGATGTTACATTTGTCACGTATTGCTTTTATTTATCTATTTGACTATAAATCCTTGGTGCTGATTTTTTTGGTTTGAATTATGAATAAGGTTTTTAATTGTTCATTTTATAGTGTGAACCTTAGTACCTATACTTAGAGACTATGTACAAAACGAGGTTATTAAGTTGGAATTTATATCAATTAGGTAATAATTTCTTTCAAACATTAAATAATAATAGATTTTGTACAATTAAAAGAGAATTAGTTATAATCATTCTTAATATTTAATTGAATGATTATGTGCTTTTAAACTTGTTTTTATTTGAGTTTTGAGACTATTTCCAAGACTTTTAAAACACACTAGTTGATCAGTGTTATTATGGTCAACTGGTGTTATTATGGTTGACTAGTGTACCTAAAAATCATATTTTGTACCTTTCCAATGAGTTTGTTATATATCTAGTTGTTTGTTCGGTCGCCCATATAGACAAATTAGTCAACCAATGCCCTCCTATGGTTGACCAATATCCCTGTATCTGACATTCTTATCTTTCTAGTGAGCTCTTAAGGATTTTGGTTACTCCTTTGGACGAATATTTATGCACACTGGTCGACTACTGTCTTTGAGTAGTAGACCAATATCCACTTGACTAAGAATTTGTTTCACTCCGGTAAGTTTGTGATTTTTTTGGTTGATTGAATGGTCGATCACACATTATCACTGGTTGACCAGCCGAGACATATGGTTAACCAATCTTCTTAGTTTGACCTTTTTTCCTTTATTTTTCATCTTAGTTGTTTATATCTTCCAAAATCCTAAATAACTAACTATTTTCTTTGAAAATTTTCCTTCTTTTATTTCATAAAAATCTCGTTAAACTGCATTAAATTAAAAAAATTTCATTCCTAAGTTTCAAATTTAGGGATTTTGAGAATTTCCCTTTATTAAGAGTTATCTTTTCAATTGATGCTTTCATAGTAAAATTCTAAAAGGAGTTAAGGTTGTTTTCCCTTTAACTGTGCCAATAAATCTTTAATTTTGTCCAATTTTGGCATTCTGGGCACTTTTTCATATTTTTATTATTTTAAAATTTTGTTTTTTAAATTATAAAACTTTTAAAATTGATTGTTAGATATTACAATTATGCTTATATTTGTTACAATTTCAGCCCCTAATTTTGTCAAAACTTGTCCTTGTTGCTTAATTAAAATTTTAACTTAGGGCCAATACTGAAATTAGAGTTTTTTCATCATTAGGCAAAATTAGGGATTTTTCTTTCAAAATTGAGCAATTACTTTAACTCCTTAAATATTTAATAGCCTTCTTTCTTGAATAAGCTTACCATTATCAAACAATTTTGTTTTGATCTTTTAACCAAGTTAGTTTGACGTATGATATTTTATATTATGCATTCATGGATAAAATGATTTGTCTTTCATGATTCCAAAAAGTGAAAAACTAGTGATATTTGATTTATTGGGAGTGATGACATTCAGGGAGAGTGATTTCTTTATTATTTTGTATTCCTTGCATTTCATGTTATATGCTTAAGCAAATTTATGTTGCTTATGTGTATGGATATTTTTTGATACTAAATATCTCTTTTCTTGATATTAAATTATGTCTTATGTATGAATTAAAGGAAAGGTAATTATTATCTTGATAGTTGCTTATGTGTTTAATTTTATTATTCTCTAATATCACAAATATTTTGTGATCATTGAAAAGGGGAGATTATTTAACTAAGGAAGGTTCTAATTAATGTTTTTATGATAATAAAAATAATAGCTACCAATGAGTTTATTATTTTGATAAAATCAATATAAAAATAAGATAAAGTTATAAACTTATAAACATAGCTTATGAAGTTGATAAAGAGAAGTTGAAGTTTTGCAATAATCAAAATGAAGATTAAATAAGAACAAAAGAAGATTAGGCGTATTAAGGTAATTCTTTAGATTGTAATGTCAATTATAATGTTATTTAACCACTTTGATGTTCTAAAAGGCTCACCATATATAAATATTTTATCCAATTCATTACATTAGTCTCTCTATTCATCAACAGGCTTTAATGCTTTCGATATTAATATAAAAACCTCTTAATCTAGCAAAACAAACTTTAAGGAATATTTTGAAAAGTTTCTAAATTATAATTGCATTAAAGAAATTGAATTTGAGCATTTAAAGTTGTTAAATAATGTTTTGGGGTGATTAGTTGACTTATATGAGTTTGAGCATTTAACTAATTTGATGTTCTAAAAGGCTTACTGTGTATAAATATTTAATTTCACTTCATTGCATTAGTCTCTCCATTCATCAGGAGGCATTAAAGCTTTTGATAGTAATATAAAAGCCTCTTGATCTTTTAAGAAAACTTTAAGGAACATTTTGCGAAATATCTAAATCATAATTGTATTTTTAAAAAATTGAGTTTAAGCATTTAAAGTTATTAAAATCATGTTTTTAGGGTGATTAGTTAACTTATATGGGTTAGTGATAGATCAATATAGGCTAAAGTTATTAAATTTGATGTACTGTGAGTTTGTTGTAATAGTTCACTAATATACTATAATGGTTGACTAGTATCCCAATGACTAGTGAATATGGTGCTTTTAATGTATATAAGTCAGCCAATACACAGCAAGTAATCGTTGTAACGGCTAGTTCTTGAATCCAACAACTAAGAAGGGTCCCAAATCACTATAAATATGTATTTTCTCATTGGTTTTAACATCGAAAAGTATTTGGATGTATTTTACACATGTTTCTAAGTGTTTTTCAATTATATGAGCATCATTGTTACATATTTGTGTAAGTGAGCCTCTTTAAACTTATCAAGTTTTAAAGTGAGGTATTTTGAGTTATAATATTTTATTGGGGGCATCATATTATTATACTTGTGGGTGATCCAAATGAGATTAAGGTTCCTCTTCATCTTGGAAGAAGATTGTAAAATGGTTCCTCTTTCCCGAGAAAGATTATATAAAGGATATTCTTCACCTTGAAACACTAACTATACTAGAATTCCAAGGGCAGTTTTGGGAGTAGACGTAGGAAATGGTTGTTTGCTAAACCATTATAAATCAATTTGCATTCTCATTTTCCTATCATTTTAAAATTATTATTCAATTATTTGATTAATTTATATTAAGCAATTTCTTCGTCCTTATTTAGTTGATTGTTACATTGGTTATAAAAGATTGTTAATTTTTTTTTTAAAAAACCTAATTCACCACCTCTCTTGGGTGCCATTAGGGACTAACAAACATCTTTATGCCTCTTAAGAAGAAGCTTCCCTAGTTTCTCAAAGGAATTATTATACAATCATTTATGATATTTTATGTGGCTTGTGTCAATAGGATTAATTGTTTAGTTTTCTAGTTATTTTTTGCATAATGATGGATAAATGGTTTGGTATGTCAATAAATCGTAATTTTCTGGTTGCCTTAAGAAGTAATGCAACATTATACTTTTGCATCCATATTACTACTTTCTATTTTGTAGATATATGTATACATTTATAATAAGCTCTACGCTTTACTTTATATCCGCATTTTGGTATAGATATTTGGCATTGCTTCTTAGATCCATGCTACCACCCAAATCCTTGTTTTCCCCTAATTAACTAAAGTCTATCTAGAATTGTGATTTAACAAATGCACCTAAAATATTTGTAAGTTTTGACTCTCATTTCTAGCTAAAGAATAAATTAGGCAATATATGTACAATACTTAAGCATATGTGACTATGATCACTTATTCCTATTATTGGAATTTTTGTGCCATCTTAAAGCTCAATCAAGCTTGAAGCATCTTGTGAGCCAAAAGTGATATGTTGTCATTCTCACTAGGGAGGAAATTTGATGATAAGTTTGAAAGACAAAACCTCTTACTAGACTTAACTAAGCCAAGTTCATATGACACTCTAAAAAGAATGACAATTACTATAGATAACATAGATAGGGTTACTATAAATCTATTGATATAAGGATGCAACTCCTGCGATTTAATACAATTAAACTTATGTTCTTATAACTGCTATAACTATTAGCTTTACTCTTTAAGCTCTTTATATCATCTCATCGCCTCTCTATAACTTATGAAATTTAAGGAGGAACAGATGTAACCTTACTTATAAAAAGAGGATAGGTCTATGGATCACCTTAAAGTTGAAAGTTTTTTCAAAAAATAGGCATAAATGAAAGCGAGAGTATTTTCTCTATCTAATAACTCTTTAAATATGGAAAAGGCAAGTCATCTTGCATATCATGTACCTTATATAAAGGAATGGATAGTTAAGATTGCTTTAGATTAATTAATAATATTTGATTGATGCTTTCTCCAATATCCTCGCATAATACCATATGCAAGTGGATCTATCATATTATATTAGTCAAGAGATAAGTAGAGGTTAATCTTATAAAGAAAGTATAATTACTATCATATGGTCAGTAATAAAGAGAGTACTTGATTAATCTAAAGTTAGCTTAAATTAGATAGAGCAAGTTACCATTACATACAAACAAGTAAATAATCAATGATAGGAAAACAAATATGATATAAAACCTAAACCAAAATTTCCCCAAGCATTATCTTGTATTTTAATTCAATTATTTAGATTTTGATAATTTGTACGAGAAAATTTCTCCTAATATAATGAATGATCACCTTTCAATGTATAATCACCTATCCACTGATTAATTAATAAATGTATCTTTATAATTAACATATCTAATAATGCACTAAATTTTGTGAAACTTCATAAAAGGTCACCCAAATACCAAAAGCATCATTTTAATACCTCATTCAATCATCAATATAAGTTTAAGTTTTCTCTTGTATCTAATCAACATTAATATAAACACAAATATTAAAGAAATATATAACTATTTATATATAAAGTTGATTCAATCTAGAGAAGAAAAAACTAAGGCTCCTTCTAATTTAGATGTACATAAAACTAGACACAAAACATTTTGAACCAACAAAAAACAAACAAAAGAATTGGAGATTCATAAAAAAAAAAGGTTTCCCAGTGAAGATCTCAATCTCTTAACATGAAATGCTTCCTTGTTAAGTATAAATGTACTATATGTTTTATGACTTCTCTCTCTATTAAAATTAAACTCTAATTAGTAAGCCTTCTTTAGCTAGGGTTTTCACATATTTAAATAGGCATTCCCACTTAGAACATGGTATGTGAAACAGTTCTAATCCATATACTTATTGTTTCTCTCAAAACTTAAAGTAAGAAGATTCTAAAGCTCTTCCTAAGCTTTTTGTAGCATTTTAAATCATCTCAATCAAAGGCCAAATGAGAAAGTTATCTGTAATTTAAGAAGTATTATTAAAATAGTATAAAATTGTCCAATTATCTTCATTTTTCTCTTAACACCTCTATTTGCATTATTCTATCATGTACTTTAATATTTTCCAATTTTTCTACTAGAGTGGAACACGAACAATAACACATTTGTGTTGTATATCCTGTATCACACTATATCTCTACCTTATATGACATAAGCTCTAACTCGACCATATAAGAGGTTATGTTTTACACCAAAGTTCTAGTGAGGAATATGCCTCAACACATGACTATATATCATGCCATATTTAATCTTCTCACTTTATGTTTTTGTTTAGAGAGGGACACGCCTTAGCATATGGTCATGTGTTAGACTGTTTCAACCAATAATGAGTTTTCTTCTTATTTTACCTTATAAATCCTTAACTAATATAGTTCCCATAAAGCAATTCCATAATTACATAAAATGTGGTATAAAACCAATTAAATCAAGGTAATTTAGTTGGAAAACATAGTAAAATACTAAGTAAAATATATGTATATTACATATACATTAAGATTAACAACACTTTGCTTCCTTGTGGGGGGGCATGAACATCTCTATGATAGTTGTATTTTACAAGAAACATTCCTGTTAAGGCTTTTGAAAGACAATTCTTTCCAAATCATTAGCATGCCTCATAGAGGCTGCTAAAGAGAAGTCAGAGATGATTGTCAATATATGGCATAAGTAGATTTACTTAAAGTGGCTTGAAATGAGTGTGGATTATTGTTATTTTTGTGCCTGCCTCTATTAGGCTAATTAATTATTTATCATTGGCTTTAAAAACTAACTTAAAGTAATTTAAACTGATTATTATAAATCTATAGTATATATGAGTGAGTGATTAACATATGACCAATGGGAGTAATTTCAACATCTTTGCACTCCTTATTACTAAAAGTTTCATTCTCGATCCAAGTTCTGATAAGAAACTAAGGGAAAATTAATACACACCTAATTATCATAACTGGTTAGTCTTCCTATAGGTTAAACAAGCCTTCAAAAATAACTTTTAAAGTGCCCTTTAAAGCTTATTCTCTATTTTTATGCAAGAAAAGATGTTAATAGCCTATTTTAATGATAAGCTCAAGTAGGCAACCTTGAACTGCCTAACTTATAAATGGTTATATATGTTGTTAAGCTGTGAGTTTACCTATAACATGAAGAGTTTATATACATACTGATTATGAGCCACTGGTACACCTAGGGGGAAAATAAGATGAAGAAATGTCATATCAGGTGGATGAAACATATTAAAACATTCTCATTTATCATTACGTATAAACAAGGTAAGGAGAATGGGGGGGTTTCATAAGTATGTTCTTCTCACTTCTTTAAATGCAAGGTTATTAGTATTTGAATATATAAATAATTTATATGCTAATGACAATGAATTTGGTAATATTTATTTGACCTGTGCAAGGGGTGCATTTGAGAAATTTTATAGGTATTATGGTTATTTATTTCATGAAAATAAACTTTGAGTGCTTATGTGATATATGTGTGAGATGTTTACGAGTCAGGCATATGATAGAGGTTTGATGGATCACTTCAGCACTAAAAAGACCTTGGATATGTTAAACGAGCATTTTGATTAGTCTAAAATGAGATATGATGTAGAACGAGTGTGTGGTAGGTACATCACTTGTAGGAAGGCTAAATATAAGGTTTTATCATATAGGTTATACATGCCTTTTCTTATACCTAGTGAACTATGGGTCAATATTAGTATGAATTTGGTAATAATTTTGCCTAGCTCGAAGAATAGAAAGGACTATACTTTTAGTGATGAATAAGTTTTCTAAGATGGAATTTTATTTATTGTGACAAAATTGATGATGCAACCAATATTTTCGACTTGTTTTTTAAGGAAATAGTACGCATATATGGAGCTCTTATGAGTATAGTGAGTAAACAAGATATTAGACTCCTTAGTTACTTTTGGAGAGTTTTGTGAAAAATTTAAAGAAAAAAGTTGTTATTTTCTAATATTATTCTTCCTCAAACTGATGGTCAAAATAAAGTCATAAATAGATCTTTAAATACAATACTTCATGCTCTCATTTGAAGGAACTTAAAGAATTTGGAATATTGCTTACTGATTATTAAGTTTGTATATAAAGAGTGTACATTCATCTAACCTAGTAAATATAACTCATCTTTCTCATTTTGGAATATTGAGGAAGAATAGGTAAAAGATGAGTTATATATATATATATATATATATATAAGGAAGGAATGATTCCCATTGTAGAGGCAGTATAAGTGACAACTAAGAGCGGATGGTCTATTCCAATTCATTAAGAAGATCTATGATAATGCTTACAAAGTAGAGCTTCAAGGTGAGTATAATATCAGTGCTATTTTTAATGTTGTTAATCTTTCTCATTTTGATGTAGGTAATGATTCAAGGTCGAATCTTTTGAAGAGACGAGGAATGATGTGATTGCAATAGCTAAGATTCAAGGTATTCATTACTTAAGAACTAGTTACAAATGTTAAGAGTGAGAAGGATAAAGAGGCTTTAAATAAGATGATTTAAGACATATATGTCAATTAAGTTTCAAATGGCACTTGAAGAATTATTTTGGGATACTTGTTGGACCTATAAGAAGACCAACCATTGGTTAACTTGATTTAGGCTAAGATCATAGAAGACTTAAACTTGGACATGACTTTAGACATGATTATGTTATAGCATGTGTAACTCACAAGAATCAACTATTGAATATCACCACATAAAATAGGACTATGTACCCAATCTGTGTCCTTGTCAAAAATGTAAAAGTGAAGTTATGGCGAGTTACACTACCTCTAACATAACTGTTTACTAGCCCATATATTTACATCTTATTAAAATTATGAATTTTATATTAATTTAATTTATTTGTATTATTTTTGTATGCAATTAATATCAATATTTTAGTTCAAAACAATTTTATAGTTTCATTTATAAATAATTTAATTATGTTTTATATAATTATTAAAAACTTTATATTTAATTAAGTTTGGATATGAAGATAAGAATTATTCATCAATTAGATATAGTGAAAGCCTAAAAAATTATGAGTCAAATTCTTGACTAAACTTGATCCAATGTAAAGCCACCCAACTGAACTTATATATACAAGTTATGAAATAAAGCCTGCTACATTACACATGCAAACATTTAGAAAGAAAAGAAGTATCTTAAGTAATTAGATAAAATATGTAATCAAAATATTAAGTTATGAGATGGAAGAGAATGTAGTTGTTATTTAAAATTTAAGAAAATAAAATTGACTAAAATGTTTGAATTATAAAATTATAATTAAAATTTTAGAATTAAACCATAATTAATATTATAACTACACAAATAATACAATTTTATTTATTAGTAGGAAAATAAGAGTAATCTTTAATGCAACTTCTATAATCTCTAATCTTTATAATCAAAGAGATAAGGGATTTAGTTAGGTAGGCTCGACAATTAGGTCCAAGCCAAGCCCTAGGGTAAAGTTCGATTAGGCCCAAAATTCTGAATGGGTTCAGGTTGTCCAAAGTTTGATCGATAATAATTAAATTTAATTTTGTTAATAATAATAATAATAATAATAATAATAATAATAATAATATGTTTTGTTATTATATTAAAATTACAATTAAAATATTATTTAGTATAATACTTTAAATTTTATGAAATTTTGAATTTTATATTAATTTAATTTATTTTGTTATAAATTATCAGTATTATTATTTTGTGTTTATTTTAATATTAATGTTTTTAGTTTGAAACAATTTTATATATTTTTATTTATAAATAATTCAATAATTTAATTATATTTTATATAGTTATTAAAAAAGCTTTAAATTTAGTTAAGTTTGGATGTGAAAGAAAGACTCGTTAGAAGGAGAAGCTTACAAATCTTTTTAAAATATGAGTGAAGTATAAGTATTTACTAAACTTGATCCCAACCTATATATTTAATTATATACAATTTAGAAAATAAAAGTCTTGCTTATTACAAACTAGACATTACACTTGCAAAAATTCTAGAAAACTAGCATCTCACGTAATTAGATAAATATGTGATCAAAATATTAAAATATGAAATGGAAGAGGAAATAGTTGTTATTTACAATTTAAGAAAATTATAATTAATATTTTTGAGAATTAGACCATAATTAATATTGTAAGTACATAAATTATACAATTTAATATATGAGTACGAATGGAATAAAAAAGATTTGAGGCTCAATTGGGGAATAAGAAAAGGTCGAGGGTTACAAAAAACAATAACGGAAGATATGCCTCCCTTAACCTTGAACCGTTGGTTGAAAACAAAACCGCCAAGGCGAATATGCCCACAGCCACAGGCCGCGAGTGCCAACTATTCCGATTCCCGAGGTCGCAAGCAACAACCGAAGCCCTCGTCCAAATTAACGGCCAGCATGCGAATACGTATCCCAGACTTGAGATCCAACGGCCCAAATCACAGGCTTAGACGCATTTCTGTCGTTTACTCGCTTGATTTTAAGAAGATTTCACTCAGGATTATTCAGGGCATAGATATATCAGGTTGAAGGTTCTAGAAATTTACCCCCGAAGCTCAAAGCTCTCGTTTTCTTTCCCATTTTCCTTCTCCGTCTTCTCGGGAAAATCATGGGAATAGGCCCTGGTCTCTACACCGATATTGGCAAGAGAGCTAGAGGTAGTTCTGATTTTCTTTTCTTTTCTTTTTCTGTGCATTTGATTGATTAGTGACTAGTTAGTGCTTCGGGTTTTGAATCGTCGTCTAGTGATCTTATTTCTTTTTGGCAATTTTCAGATCTTCTTTACAAGGATTACCAGGGTGACCAGAAGTTTACTGTCACTACCTATACCTCCACTGGAGTCGTAAGTTTCTTTGTTCTCGAGTACTGAACTCCGTTTTATTTTGTTTGTAAGATTAATGTACCTTTTTGGATGAATAGAAGATAAAGGTTAATCGGAGAGAAAATTTTGACTGAATTGCTTTTGAAAGATTAAGGGTGGTTTTATGCATGTATTCATGGGACTTTGTTTTACAATCGCTATCGATGCCCTTCCAGAGTATCTAATTCATGACGAAAATTGTTTATAGGCTATGGTACTGTGAGATTATTTGTATGAGAAATAGATATCTGACTGTATCGTGGAGATTTCTACGGTTGGTTGTATCAGATATGGAATATTTCCAAGTACTTGTGACATGTTTTATCTTGTTCTTTTGTGGAGATTTAATGTATTTATCTTTTTCAGGCAATCACTTCAAGTGGCATAAGAAAGGATGAGCTGTTTTTGGCTGACGTGAGCACTAAACTGAAGAACAAGAACATCACAACTGATGTAAAAGTGGACACAAACTCCAATGTAGGAAACAAAAACTTGATTTATCTTATATTCGTCATTTAAGCTACAAAATCAATGTACCCCCTTCAGTGCCTTTTTAGCGTAAAGTTTAAACTAATACCCTCCTTCAGTACTTCTTTAGTTTTCGCTACTGTTTTAAGATAGAACAAACTGAAGTATGGAGCTCATGATGCTTTCAGAATTTGTCGTAGTTTTGTTCTGTACTCTCAGGTTTAGTAATGCAAATCTTTTCGTTCAGTCCAATGTATATGGCAAGAAATCAATTAGTCATTGTTATTTAGGGTTTCATAAACTATTTCATCTGTTCCTGTGTAATGCAGCAGGTGTAAGAATCTCTGCATGTAAATAAAAATTATGCCTTTACAGGTTACTGTTTCATTTTTACTAAAATAATGTGCAACTATTTATGTGAAATTCCCATTTACTTATGGTTAGCTATTCTTTTCCTTTTTTATTCTTGTACTGCACTTTGATACCATACAACTTTTGTCAATTTAAATAGTAGGATAACGAGGCTTTGTCTATCTGTAGCTTTTCACAACCATCACAGTTGATGAACCAGCCCCTGGATTGAAGGCAATCTTTAGTTTTAAAGTCCCTGATCAGAGGTCTGGAAAGGTAAGCAGCCTTCGTGATCTCTATGCTTAATTAACTTTTTGTTGCTGGAAGCAGTTTGATCTGCATTCAGGTCTGAGAGATTCGTGTATTAATCATTGCTTTGCTTCTCTTTGGTCTGATATATGGTTGTGACGACAGGTTGAGCTCCAGTATCAGCATCAGTATGCTGGAATAAGCACTGGCATTGGATTGACTGCGAATCCCATCATTAACTTCTCTGGTGTTGTTGGAAACAGTGGTCTTGCTCTTGGAACTGATATCTCGTTTGACACTGCCTCTGGGAACTTTACAAAATTAAATGCGGGTTTGGGTTACACTGATGCGGACCTTACTGCTTCTGTTACATTGTGAGTGTTCTTTTTGTTGGTAAAAAGGGAGTTGCTTTGATCCTTTTTTAAGTCCTTTAAGAAATGTCATAGCGAATTTGATAGCTGATGCCTGACACTTGCGGGATGGTGAGAATTTCTTACTTATCTTTGCATACATTTGGCTTGTGAAAAATCTTTTCCTATTTTGTTTTGGGATGAGGTTGATATAGGTAGACTAAGAGTCCCATGATCGCCCTCGTTGTTTTCATTTTTTATATATAACTAAAGAGTTGGATAATTTCCGTTTAGCTTATGTTTTTGAGTTATTGCCTCTCTTGTCACTGATGAAGTAAATTTTTATGATTGCTACAGGAATGATAAAGGAGATTCTCTTAGTGCTTCGTATTACCACTTAGTTAACCCATCATGTGATACAGCTGTTGGAGCTGAGCTGACTCATAGCTTTTCGACCAATGAAAACACACTGACAGTCGGAACTCAGCATTCCCTTGACCCACTAACCACACTAAAGGCCCGGGTGAACAACTATGGCCAAGCCAGTGCCCTCATCCAGCATGAATGGCGACGCAGTTCTTTTTTCACCATCTCAGGAGAAGTGGACACAAGGGCAATTGAAAAGAGCGCTAAGATTGGTCTTGCATTGGCCCTCAAACCATAGACCAAGTCACGTCTTGGGGCGCCAGGAAGGCTGGGGTTTTAGCAGCAGAGGGCAATGCTGGAAGGTAGGCTGATGGACTTTACCTTGTTCAGAACGTTCCGTCCATTTGGGTTGCTGGGTTTTTCACATGATTTGATGGTTTATGGTGTAGACAATAATCTTAGCTGGTGTCGAGAACCATAAGTCGTCAATTTGTTCTTTGAATTTCGCATCTGCCCTTAAATTCAAGGGTATTATACATGCTTCTCAGAATATACTGCACATTTAATCTTGATATATTCAGTATTCTGCTCCAAGTTGGGTTGGGTTGGTTTGGTTTGGTTTGTAGCTGCTTTATAATCATTGCGTTATCTAGGGCACTTTCGCCGGGCTATGTATGATAGTCAATAGTCCAGTCTTTGATTTGTTTAATCGTTCGAGTTGCTTGCACGTCTAGTCTAAGCCAAGTCTTTTGTTTATCATGCACACGCATTTGGATTGCAATTTTTCGAATAGTTGGATTTTTTGGGCAAAGTTGTCAAAATGTTCTATTAATTTTCTTTATGCATCTAAAACGAGAAAATTGAATTTTGCCACTTTTCTTCTAAAACTTCATATATGGCTCAAGATCTCTATAACATGAAAAAGCTAGTGTAATGCGCTTATTGTATTAGTACTTTAGTTACCTTGAAGTAAATATCAAATTAAGGGAGTGTTGCAACAGCTCAATAATGGCTACCAAGAAAGTTTGCGATAGTAATGAAGACGTTGAACTTGTGCAAACCTTCCATTAAAGTGTTTATTATATGTGATAGAAACCAACACCATGGTCACGTTCAAACCTATTCCTACCAGCAAGCAATAATAGAAACTTTGCAAGTATTAAGGACACACTCTTCACTCCTTCAAAGCCCTATAGGCTATAACCATATGTAGAATGTTTACAATAGCTTATTATTTCTTCGCAGATCATCTGATATTAATTTGTTGTATTGGCCTGAAGAAGACCATCTCTGATCTGACTAGCAATGTCTCTCACTGCTCCAGGTCCGTGAGGGATGAAAACAGAGTTAGACTTGGAAGATGCACCAATTTCTTTCATTGTGTCAAAGTATTGGGTCACTAAAACCATGTCCATGACGTCCTTCGATGTTGTACCAGGTACATTAACAGAGAAGGCCAGTACACTGTCTCTCAGTCCATCTACAATGGCTTGACGCTGCCTTGCTATACCAAGACCAGCCAGATACTTCGATTCTGCGTCTCCTTCGGCTCTTTTAATCTGTAAAATCTTCTCAGCTTCAGCTTTCTCGTTGGCAGCGACCCTCAATCTAGCAGCTGTTACCACAGTTGAAGAGTAAGTCAACCAATTATACATACAAACTTAAGTAGGCATATAACAACCAAGTGAGATGGATTTTTGGAAGCATCTGACATTGATCAGTAATCCAAGATGTCATATAAAACCCATTTATCAATATAATCACTGTGAATGAGTATTGCTACACAAGAGAAAAGGCCTCGATTAAAAAAAATCACTAAACTATTAAGCTTGTCAGTGAGGAAATAACAAAAATCAGGCTAAACAAAGAAACATGTATACCTGCATTAATCTCATTCATTGCCCTCTTGACATGCTCATCCGGCTCAATGTCCACAATAAGAGTCTGAACTATTTCATAACCATAATGAGACATGGCCTACATATTGACAGTCAAAAGGGAAAAGTAAGATTGAATGAGTGATGTAGTTCGGTCAGCCATGAACCAAGTATAGAAAACTGCATTCTACCTTTTCAAGCTCATCTTCGACAGCTTTTGCAATCTCATTTTTCTGTTCAAAGGCAGCATCAAGTTCCAATTTTGGAACGCTTGCCCTAATAACTAAAAAATTGAGGAAAAAGGAATTCCAGTGACAACGTTTAGACACCGATAAAGTACAAACTAAAAGAAAAGAAATCAAGTCTCCTCAAATATTAGATACCAAGATGCACAATCTTATATTTATGTTCTACAAGTTACGACACATAGCAGTAATTATAATGGGCAGTCCACCAAACACATCCTACCATTTTAAAAACCTTTACCAAATCATTGAAAGGAAAATAAGAGATAACAATGGAGTATTGCAATGTTTTTGTTCATGATAGTGCTTAAATATGATTAAAATTCACAAAAAGAAAGGTGCATAAATGCTGTATGAATGATCAATTTGTTCTCTAGTAACCACTAAGGTTTTCCAGTAGCAAGAAAGCATAAGAATGGGGCTCAATGTAATAACCCCTGATTAATGTAGTTTAGAATTGAGGATCACCAACTAAATGAACTGACGCGATGAATATGATGAATGAACTCTTGGTGTCCAAAGTTACGATAGTTGAATGCTGATATGATATACACAAGATTGCAAGAATTCCGCTCCCCAAACTAAAACAGATGCACTAAAGTAACAAAATATGACATCCAAAACAAATCCAACGAAGATAAGAGTGACAACTATTTACAAATTCTGGGAATTCCAACAAGAGCTAAGTGCCATACCATCAAAGACATAAGCTTGAATCTGTGCTCTGGTATTGCTGAGCTTATAGAAAGCATCTTGAGCACTTTCAGCCAGGGCTCTGTATTGCACAGATGCCACGACGGTGACAAACACGTTGTCCTGAAGAGGAAACATAAAAAAGATCACAGCCTGCCATCCATGGAACTTTGATGTACAAAAACTACCACTGCAACTATTATGATGGAATCAAATAAGACGCTTGCAATCAATACTATTTAATGTCTTCAAATTGTTATTCCTGGCTTATATCAAGCCCTCAATCCTGTAATATGCTTACATGGCAAAACAAAAGAAAGTAAACTAATTTTATGTCATAGAATAACAAGAAAGAACCTTGGTTTTGGTTTCACATCGAACATCCAGCTGTTGCACACGCAAAGAAAGGTGACCGGCTATTTGGCTTCCAATACACCAGGGTACACAGTGACAACCCGGCTGAAGGACATCACCAAACTTGCCAAAATTCTCCTTGACAGCTACAGTTGACTGGTCCACTTGAATACAACCCAGAACCTGTCCCATTTCCTGAGGATAATCAATAACATAAGATCAATAGCAATCCACAGAGAAATTACCAAAAACCAAATCATTGCTAAAAAATAAGAAGCATATCCCCGTAAACTGCCCTGACACAAAAACACATCAAGTTAGAGTTTTCATGCCTTAGAAAGACTCAAAATCCATCAAAAGGTAAAGTGTAAGACTTCTTTTGATAGAAAAAAACAGAACATGGTAAGAAAACTAAATTCCAGCGGTCAGTCATCCAAACCCAACCATGGACATCACCTCTGATTCTTGTCAAGATCATCGCATGATATAAACCGTCAAACAAGACCGATTTTATTACTCACCAAGCACTTCTTTCTCTAGCCAGAACAAAGACTACACTCCGTAATAAACATCTTAAGAACACCCCGTGGCTGTCTTAAATACCCGAGGCCAACAAGAAAAGCAGATTTAATAATGGAATATGACGATTGAAAACTGCACAGAATATCGGCTACTGGATTAGGAGAATACCGGCTCCTGGATTAGGAGAATACTATCCAATAACAAAAATTTCAAATTGTTCACAATTTTATGAATGCAATAGCGTGAGAAATACAAAAATGATTGACTGCAATTATATACAACCGTTTCCACAAAGCATTAGATGAGATACAACCAGAAGTTTACTGATCACTCTCGCAGTTTAACATATAAAATAAAAAGGAATACGATTGATCCAAGAGATTACTACTCCAGAGAAATCTGAGAAGAAGCAGTCACCTTCTTACCAGAAAATTGAAATCAGCTTTGTCCTAGCCAGCATCGGAACAAAGAAAAACTGGGATCTTATTGGGATACAATTGGAGAAAATTTGAAAGAAAGGATGGCTATTGGTGGAAACCAAAGTTGACAATGACAAGTCAAGTCTAGAGCAGATGTGGGGAACAGAGAACCTAAGGAAGAAAATAAAAGAACTGATAATTTCAACGACTTATTGGTCAATGCCGGACTTTTTAACAAATATCTCCCACTCACTATCCACTCTATATAATATCAAATGAACAATAACAACAATAACCTTGACTATTCCACACTTCACCCAACTCAGAACCACAAGCATACAGCTGATTTATAGACACTCATATCTGGATAAGAATTGACATGTTAAGTGCAGGTAAGAATATGAAACCAATTCGTCAGCCTTCATTTGTGATGATCTTATCGAAGTGGTCAATTTTGAAAGCCAAAAAAGAAAAAGAAAAACACCATCAGAGTTGAGAAAATTCAAACAACAACTGCAACAAAGGTGATTCCTTTGCGTCTTCCTACACTAAGTAACTGACGACCGAACATAACTCATGCTAAATACGAGTCCCCGATTTCCAAATAAGATAGGGAAAACAAAAAGAAGATAGAAAGAAGCGTTAAAGTTGGCAACTTGAGAAGAAAACCCGTCCCCGTCAATTCGGTAAAGAACCCATCAAACAGATGATGAGAACAACAATGGCCGTTTACCTGTTAGGATTTGAGCAGAGGAAATTGGAAGATGTCGAGAGAAGACTGTGACTGAAGAAGATGCAATGAACACAGAGGCGTGGATTGCTCCCTTTATATACTTGTGTGTACCATGTACAAAAAATGAAATTAAAACAACAAAATATTGAATGACAAAGCGATCGGCTTGCCTCGTATTTTCCAAGAAACCATTTTGGAATCGAAAACTTCGTCAAAAGGGAAGTAATAACAGTTGGAAATTAATTCAGATTTTAGAATTAGAGTTAGGATTTAAATTTTTGAATTTATTTTATTTTATCTAGATATTAGATAAGATTATTATTTAATTCTCTATATATGTAAATTTTATGTCAATATAAAGTGAAACTAATCAATAAATTATCTCTTTTATTATCTCTTTCTTTTCTATTTTTTATAGACAATATGTAACACTCCTATATTTTATTATTAAACTTGGTTGCTTTATATAGACAAAATATAAACAACTAAAATAGATTTTCAACCACCAAATTTAGCTTATAAGATAAAATGAAATATAATCTAAGATTTATTCTAAGATAATCTAAGACCTATTCTAAAAGAATTTAAACAACTCTAAAATTTGAATTAATTCCCAATATTCCTCTTAATTCAAATTTTCTGTGTTGAAATTTTGAAGAAAAATAGAGGATGAAGGAGATAGGATAAGATAAAGTTTAAACAATATGTAACACTCCCATTCTTTTATTATTAAACTTGGTTGCCTTATATAGACAAAATACAAACAACTAAAATAGATTTTTCAACCACCAAATCTAACTTATAAAATAAGATGAAACATAATCTGAGACTTATTCTAAGATAATCTAAGACTTATTTTAAAAGAATTTAAACAACTCTAAAATTTGAATTAATTCCCAACAACAACGTAATGATTATTATTATTATATTAAAAATTTAAAATATAACTTAAAACATTATATAAGAAAATTTATTAAATAAAAATTAATTGATTTATTTTATTTATAAGAACTTATTAATTAATAAATTGATCGATTTTAATAAAAAATTATTGAAATAAATCGAATAAAAATTAAAAATCGAATAAAAATGAGATGATTCAAAATTTTATAATTGAATCAATCGAATTAGTTGTAATTTTAATTATTTCTTAAATATATCATATTATTAAATGCTTAAATTTAAAAGCAAAATTTGAAGTTTCTGGTTGACCCCTAGCTTGAGCCTTCATTGTAAAGGGCAAATTAATTTTCTACGTGTTATGAACAATTCTTCCAAGATTGCTTTGAATTGAATACTAATTTATATGTCCAATTTAAATACAATAATTATTAAAAATATACAATTTGGGGGTTGTAATTGGCTGTCTGTTATCTGTCAGCGTTGATTTGACTTAGAACCATTCTTGTTGTCCGGATTGTACAAGAAATGCAATCTTAGGTCTTGACATTACAAAACTTAAAAGCCTAAAAGGCTAAAACAACTTTTCTTAAGATCAGAAAAAAAAAAAATTTAAAAAAAATATTTCATTTCATCCTTATCCTACAAACTTCAAATTCTCAGAACATTGACACGGTTCTTTGACTATTGTTGGAAAATCATGTATGTCTGATTGCATTACATCTTCATGGTAATCAACAAGAAAGACAGCCAGAATGTCTCAGCCAATTTCCTCGTAAAGGAGGAGTTGGTGTTTGGTACGGAAGAATACGAAAAGGTACGGATATATAAACGAAACCAACCCTCACAAGGTCGGATTTATATTGACAACGTGTAAAGTGGGCGGACTTTCTAATAACCTTCGTCTCGACCCTGTGCAAGTTTCGAAGTAAAAGAGTTTCGGAACAAAAACTGCTTGTGTCGTTCTGTCCGCGAATGCTAATCGTTAAACTGAACTTCTAAGCTCTAACACCATCTTACGAAACTGTTACGAATCGGATCCACCGATCTAAGTCCGAGCCCAATTGAGCTTTAAGTCGGGCTTTAATTCAAGGGCTCGTCACCCGAGCAAGATTGAGTTTCGACAGTTTCAAGTCTATTTTTTTTTAATTTAAATTATTTCATTTAGTTTAAAAATAAAAGATTTTTTTCTGATATTCAAAAAATTGAATAATTTTTCTTTTAAAATTTATGTTTTAACCGACAAAATCTTTAAAACTTGATCTTTTTAATTCCTTATAATTAAGTCAAATAAACTTTTAATGATTTATGTCTACGATTAGTAGTTTCTTTCTTTAAAATTTTCTCTACCTTTGCATTTAAAATTAGGTAATGAAAAATTCTATTATTATTATTTGCATCATAATCCTTTATTGTATATTTCTTTTCTATATCAAATAATAAGGTAAATCAAATTTAATAGAAGTTATGGGAAAATCTACTTTCATAAAATTCTCTCTAACCTTCATTAACTTTTTAAATAAATGCAATTATTTTTTATTTGTTCCAACTTATTCTTATAAGAAGAGATTTAATTGTTAAATGAGAAAAAATTTAGGTTGGACCAATAATTATCAATAAAAATAATAATAGGAGGAGCTAACTAGTAAGGAAGAAGACTTAAAGATACAAAAATATTATCTTATAAGCTAATTTTATTAATTTTATAAGCCATCAATATAAATTGAATGAAGAATGATTATTTACTTGGATAGGGCACCTTTTTTTATGTGCAAAGAAACTACAAAACATGAAGAGGCCTATTGTTAATTATAATATATGAGTAGGATGAATAGAAACAGAAATTGAAAAGAAAATACCAAGTCTAGAAATTAAAAAATCAAAATGACATCATTTACATCATCAATCCATAACCTTAAAAATTATAGATACAATTATTTTCCTTTGATGCTTCATAACAAAACAAAAAAGGCAATCCTTGTATTTGGTCTGTTTGAAACATGAAAGAATAATATCAATCAATATTATGTCTATACAAAGAGTATCACTATACTATTATCAAAATCATGTTATTTTGGAAACTTAAGAGTATCATAGTGCCATTATCCAAATAAAAAAGGCACAAAAATATCAATTAAAGCTGAAGAGAATGAAGTTGAGCCAATGGGAAGAGAAAACAGTATGGAGTTTTCTTTGTTAATATGCATAAAACCACCCAAGTAAAGAGTTATATCTTTAATTCTAAAAAACTAAACCAATCACATTAAAAATATAGTAAATTGATAAGTAAAGATTAATGAAAGCAATCCAACAGTAGATGAAATGGGCTAGTTGATCATTATAATTAGGATCATTAATAGTTTGCACAACTTCATCTATACATAGAAATATTATTATGTAAATTATACTTAATTATGCACTATTTGTATTAAATGAATATTCAACATATGATAATTGAAAATTAAATATAGTTTCACCATCAAATATTTGTTCAAAGAAAATTTCAGTTAAAAAATGGTCTCAATATCTCGTATCAATATAAAAAGATAATATAATATAATATTTAAAATTATTATGGTAAACAAAACTAACATATAATTTCTCTTTTAGTTGTCATACTCCAATTCTCTATGCTAATTTGGATTGATTTTACCGCTTCCTTTATTACCTCCAACTATCCTTTACAATCAAATTTACAATGTGCATGAAATAACTCATATATAATAACTTTCCAATAATCAGAAAGCTACCAACCTGTAACTTGTTCTTCAATGTTTCTATCATTATATCATTTGTGCGAAAATTTGTCTAGAGTTATGGTTAAAAGCTTGTTGTTGATGTTCTAATTTATTATGCATTTCACTATCATAGTTGTCAACCTTTGACTTGCGTGTGAAGTCAACACATAAATAAACCCACTATTTAAAAATACGATCAAATACGATTATAGCATAACCAATAAATAAATGATATAACATTAAATAATATAATTTACTTTAATAGTCGACTGCATAAAGTCTAATCGTTGTTAATATAGCAAGTTTTCACTATCATATAATCCTTCTTTTAGTTATCAAATCATCCATATATTTGGCGTAATGATTACTCATTCGTGAATACTTGACAACATATTCAATATTTCTTTATTTTTTGTTGTAAATCTTAAAAGTATATTTCTTGACAGTATTCCAAGTTATGATCTTAAAGGTCAGTTGGAGTAAGGTAAGTAACATCTTGAAGTTTTTGCTATCGATAATAGAGGGTGGTTATTCATCACCAATAATCACCTAACTTTGATTTGCTGTTGTAATAAATGTAACATCTATTTCATTCTTCCCTCTCATTAGGTTAGAGGTTAAAAACGTTTGACCTTATAATACCACCTTCTTTTTGTTGCATACCCTAGACTAACATCTTGTGATAATACTTGCATTCGCCCTTTTTAACTCCATCTCTTGATATAATCTTGGTAAAATTCTGCCCACTGTCAACAATTAAATCATTATTAGTACTGCTCATATTAAAATAAGACGAGAGAGTACCTGAAGATGAAGTCATATGTGATGTCGCTCCTGTATCCATGAACCAAGTTTCTTCGGGTGGGTTTAGAGACATGGTTTGCATTGCAGCATCAATGTCACTAGGTGCATAGCGAGAAAGAGGTGCTTGAGCAGCATATTCCTGTTGCGGACGAGAGCCAAGGAGTCCGGACTGTCTGGTAGTTGGTCGTGTCCCAGAAGTAGTCGGATATGGACATGGCGGTGCAGGACAAGCTTGTTATCCCCAAGATTGCCAAGGCGGATAAGCAGACCATGGATAAAACGGTGGTTGCTACTATTGTTGAAAACGCTACTGCCCACCCATTTGATTACCTCCTTGCTGCCTTCTTCCTTGATTTTGTCCAGTATCGTGGTTGTTACCACTACAACCTCTACCTCTGTCGCCATTACTTCTGCCTCTGTTATTATTTCGAGACTACCCTCTTTTCTGCCCATTACTGTTGAGTGGATTGGCATTATCAAAACCATAGTTAGAGCCACGATTAGAAGGAGTATTCTCATCGATTATACCAGCAGTAAGAAGAGCGGTTCTAGCAGCAGCAGAGGTAGTAGCTGATTGTTTAACTTTGCGGGTTTCTTCAAAAATTAACCTTGAACATGCCTCATAAAACGGAGGCAAGGGATCACTCTGTTGAATAAAAGTAGCAACACCATCGTAATTTTCATTTAATTCCGCAATTAACTGAAGAACTAACCTTTGATTTGAGACTAGTGCATCAACGTTGGAGAGCTAATCAGAAAGCATCTTAAGCTCCTGAAAATAGGCAGAAATGTTCGAAAAATCATCCAGAAGAACATGAGAGAATTGATTTTCCAAATAAACAGCACAAGAATTTTTATTATCCTGAAAAATATTTTTCAGTCGTTCCCACGCTTGTTATGCAGTTGTATCCGTCTCTAAGATGGTGTTGAGAAGATCAATAGAGATCGTTCCATAAATCCATTGAAGAACTGTAGCATCAAGTTGTGACCACAGTGTAGGATCGACTTCAGCAGACGATTCTTTGCCTTTATCAGATGGCTTTTGTGGAATAGTGTGATCAATCACTTTGTATGCACGACAGTGAATTTTAAATAGTTTAGCCCATGAAGTGTAACATCCCGTTACCGTTAGCAAAAGCATTATGGTAATATTGGGTTAAACTGATAGGTTTCATTGCATTCACTGATTGAGCATGTTATTGGCCTCTAATTATGGAGGAACAGGTTTCTTGCATATGCATTTATTCATAGGTACATGCATTCATGATTTTCCGGCATTTTAATTGTGAATATGAATTGATTGGATTGTGGACTGACTGAACTGACTAGATTGATTGATTGAGAAATTAGGAGTAATTGGGTTCAAATAATAGATTTAGAATAGTCTAAGAGTGATTGGCTACTGATAGCGGCTTATAGAAAATTTTTGGGAAATTCAGGAGAAAATGCCCGGACCGAAAATTTTGGAGTGGCAGACCGATTGACTGTATAATACTGAAAGAATTGTCCAATGACAAAGGAACTATTAGAGTTATACTGTTAGGAAATTAAAATGTTGAGCCATTGAAATTTAGAGACTGCAATTTGGACTGATTTAAAGACCTATGTCTATAAATAGCTAGGTTTGAATTTGGGGATTTATCCTAAGGCAAAAAGCATTTCTTCTCTTCCTCCTCCCACGACGATCTTCGACTCCTCCTACCGGTGAGGATTCCTTGATCTTTCCTTATGGTTTTCTTATCATTATGCTAGCCTAACTGGTTTATTGTGATTGATGAAGGTTGAGAAGGATTTGGAGTGGGTTATCGTTGAGTTTGAAAGATTTTAGGGTTACGGTGATTTTTGAGAAATTTGTGGATTGATCTTCGATTGGTAAGTTTTAATGGCTTTAATGTTGTTATTAATGGTTGTTTGAGCATTTATGGCATTTATTATGGTTGATTTGGGTAGTTGAGAGTGTTATTGGAGGTTTTAGAGTGAGAAATGGACGAAATGCGATCGAAGAAGACGGTGGCGCGACCCGCATGTCGCGACGTCTGGCATAGCCTCGCCGTAATGAGTAATTAAGTTCTTGTCGCGACGGCGCGAGACCTTGTGACAGCGTCAAATTTGTTGACGCTTGGCGAGCCTCCTTGCCATCATGCGCTGCCTGAATGGATTGTTACATGGCGGCGATCTTCACGCCAGCGCGAGCTTCTTGGTTGCGGCGAAGGGATTTTTCTGATTGGATTGATTTTAGTTTAATGGGTATAACTTATGGTATAGACCTCCGATTGAGGCGATTCCTGATTCGTTATGAGCTAGGGAAAGAGGTCTACAATTGAGGATAATTATGGGAGTTGGAATTTAATTTAAATGGTATGGATTCATTGAGAATAAGGTCAATTTTGGTTCATAGTGTGACCTAAATATTGAATTGAGACAATTGGAGCTTTAATTGGGATTTCAATAGGGGTTTTGACCCAATGGATAGGGAATTGCTATAGGAAGTATGAATTGAGGAAATTGAACTGAATTTTAGGATTGGATCAATTATTGTCGATCAATTGAGCGAAGAGCTAGAATGGGGCACCAGAGTTCAAAATTGGGTTTTAGCGCCGGGAAAAATCGTGAACATGCATTGTACATAATTCCACTGAGACATATGCATTACTGAATCATTTTATTGAGCATCTAGTAATGAGACTGTATTTTACTGTTATAGAGGCGCCGTTGGATCATCGTTCCACGGACATTGCTGAGACTTCCAGGCAATAGCTCGGAAGTTACAGGTGAGTAACCTAGTTGATTTCTCAAATTCTTAACTGTTTAAATGCTCAGTGTGAATTACTTGCCACTGTGAAATTGCATGATTACTGAAATATACATGATCGAATGGCATGCTTCTACTGTATTGGATTGGACTACTGCATGAAACTGGGAATTGTAATACTGGGCTTTTATAGCCGTACACTGTAGATTACTGAACACTGAATTACTGAACACTGCATTGCATGCATAAATGCATGATCAGATAATGGATATGTGACCCAAGTTGCTACTATCACTGGAAAGAGCCGCGAGCTCGAACATCAGATCGACCGCCTCGAGTCCGAGGAGAGAAATCCTGACGCCCCCATCAATCTTGATCGAGCACTTGGGCACAACATCAATAATCGGAAAAGAGTCTCATATGCATTGTATACATGGTGATTGAATTGCAAACTTCTTGAATTGTGTGATGACATGAGAGATTGCAAATTGTTACATGCTATCGTAAATCTGTTGCATAATATCGTGAATTGTGATATGATCACATAAATTGTTATATGTTATTGTAAATTGCTATTTGATCTCTGCAATCGTTATAGACTCATCGTAAATTTTATATAATATCGTTAATTGAATATTATCGTCGTCGTCTTTGTCTAATTTATGTAATGCATGATTTGAGTGAACCATCGATGATGGTTTCTCACTGAGTTCGCAAACTTACCCAAAATTGCAACCTATTTTTCAGGACTGATAGAGTAGACTCCTAGCTCCGGAGATAGCCTTTTCCTGCCGTGCGAGCGTGCGGGCAAGAAAAGTAATGGCACACAGGTCGGTCAGCTGGGTTGGACTTTTGAGGATGACTTAGGATAGATGCTTGTATCAGTTTCCTTTTTGGTTTTGTTTAGGGGACTGATAGACTTGTCTATTCGATCTTGGATGATCAGATCAAGATTATTTGGATTTTAAAATTCTTGATTTACGATATTATGGTTTTAATTATTGCGATGCCATGTGGATTATTAGTGGGAATGTTCTGGTGGTGCACCTTTATCGTGTGATACGTGTCGGAGTGACCTCCGGACGTCCCGATGTATACCCTACGGTGGGGGGGCGCTACATGAAGAATACTGTCCTTTTTCCATCTCAACAGTGATGGGAATGAAGTTTTTGATGTTATTGACAGTGAGGGCTGGGTGGAATTCATGTTTGCCTGCCATTGAAGAAAAGAAGCAAAGAAGAAAAATAGGATTTGGAAGAAAAGAAGAAAAATAGGGTTTGGAAGAGAGAATGTAGTCGGCGATGATATTAGGGCTCTAATACCATGAAGGAAATCATCCGTCAGCCATTCTATTGATTTGTGAATTCCTTATATACAGATGGGTAGCCTTGATAGCGTTGATTAATTACAGTTGTACAACTAATTATATAAAAATAATAAGATAAATACTATTTACATAGTCTAACACATCATTTCTCAATAAACTTGTTCTTTCAACATGAATCATTTCTTCACTTGGTATATTGCTACAAGGTACCAAATTAGAACCCTCCACTGATATATTGTCAAGTACTGGATTAGAAACTCTCGACTAAGGAATATTGATATCTATCTAAAATAGTTAACATATATGAGGCATTATATGTTTATATACTTTACACTTCACTGAACATTATACATGTATTCGTAATAAATTTAATGAGCATATAAGTTATTAATGGATACTGACAGCTAAGGACTTGCCATCTCTGCTCTTTACTTCCTCCTCCTCCTCCTCCTCCTCTTCTTCTTCAACATCATCATCTTCTTTTACGCTCAACATAGCTAATGGTACATCTAGGACCAAAAGGGATGATGATTCTTTGATTGGTCCTAATAATGCCTCTGCCTGGTATGTCTATTTGCTCCAAGATTTATTGGATCCTGTAGTATCTTTTTGTTGGTTTTACTTATTAAATAACTACGTTTCTTGGTGGCTTTCTTCGTTCGATCCGCTTCTTGGCAATTTCTTCTTTTCTTATTTGTTTTTCTTTAATGGTTTTTCTTGTTAGCTAATGTCTCATATCATGTTGCCTTAGAGAGGACAAGGGGATCCTTCTAGTTTGTGGGTTTTTATTCAATACATAATCTAGTTTGATGTGACTTTTCTTTGTGATGGTGAGCTGGGTTTTGGTGTGTCGTTTTTTGGATCTGAGGAGGTTGAGGGCTTAAGTGTGGTTATGTGGCTGTGTGGGTATGGGTGTGTGTTTGTGGTGATAATGAAGAGGAAAGTTAGGGCCTTTTTTATGATGTGTTTGATCTTGGTGCTGCATCCATTAGGGCTAGTGTTGGGAAACATGGAAGGTTTTTGTTCTACTGCTATCTTTGGTTACAGAGTTAAGAGCTTGATCTTAGTTTATACGCTCTTTTTTTTCTTTTAAATGGCAAAAGTGGGGTTTTTGTTATCCTTCGCAGTGATTGATTGGCGTTGCTAGAAGCTGATTGTTAGTTACTCTATAAAATTGGTCTTGTGTTAGATTGGTATCTTGGTTTCATTGAATTGTTCAACAACTATGTGCTTCTATTCCTCTTACTCACGCGAAGCTATTGGGGAATTGTGTATTTGATGGAAAGGCTTTTTATTGATGGAAGCAGGATAAATAATGATATTGTTTCCCATTTATGGTTCTGAAGATCTCTTCAGTCTTTAGCTTGGTCTTCTTTTCAAACCCCAAGTCTCTATCTTCAGTTTCTGTATAAGGTAATCAAGCATCGACCTTTTTCTGTATATATACTCTATTGGGTTTTATTATTTTGGAGTTTTTTGATTTTCATGTGAAAGGTTGGTTCTTTAAGACCATCGGGTTTAGTTTGATGATATGAAGTATGATTGGATCTAGTCATGTTCCTGTGCTGATGATCCGTGGCTTGTCTTTGGTTGCCTGATCTGTAGTTCCTGGATGTAGATCTGTGTTGGATTGTCATTTGGTTTTGATAAAAGATTCTGTCTTTTCTTTCACTTCATAATCGAGTTCCTTAGTTGATGTTTGTGTGTGATTGAAAGTGAAGTAACTTGTGCAAAATCAAGATCCAGATTTTGCTCTGTTAGGTGATGAATTGTTTAAATTTTTATTCTTTTGGAGATAAAAGTAGTTAAGTTTTGTAGAATTTTTGGTTGGCGATGGTGTTGATTTGTAGTTTAGTTTTTACAAAATACATTTAAGATATTTTGTATTTGAAACCGATGAAGGAGCACTGGATCTCTGCCAATCTTCTCGCCCCTTTTTCTTACGAAGGTTATGCCCTCTTTTTTGACGAGGTATGTAAACAGGCAATTTTTTTTTAGGATTGAATAAGAGGTATGTAAATGTTGTCCTTTCCCTTTCTTAGCGCTCTCACTCTCTCTTCCTTCTCCGCAGCTTCCTCTTTTCGGATATAGTTCTTGATTAATCAGTCTCTTCTGCTTTTTTTTAATCATCTGGGTATTGGTACTTTCCTACAGTTTTTTAATACTTTATTGCTCTCTTATCATCTAAGTATTGGTTCTTTTCTGCAGATAAAGAGATGATATATGTCGTTACATTTTAGTTTTAAATTATATTTTATTTTTAAAAGTTGAGTTATTTATTCTTTATTTATGTATTTATTGTAATTTTATTTACATAATTTATTTAGCGTGTCAGTTTTACTTATTTATTCTTTAACCAACGTCACTCTTTTATTGTCACATTTACATGTAGGTCTACCGAAAACAGCCTCTCTATTATGTAGGGTTAAAGTTGTGTACTATCAGACTTCCTTATATCTCACTTTATTGTGGGACTTCGAACTGGGTGTGGTGATGATGATGATAAGTTATTCATGGATATTAACTTGTATACATATTAAATTTAACAAGCATATAAATTATTCATGGACATTTACATGTCTATATACTAAATTTAATGAGCATATAAGTTATTCACACACACACACACACACATACATACATACATACATATATATATAATAAGCATAAAATTATTTATAGAAATTTACATATATATGTACACTTTATTAAACATAGATCTCTATTTCTAATAGTCTACAAATGAGAATTCTTAAATGAAAATTCAGATGACCAAGAAACTGAAAAAAAAGGGTGAAAAAAATGGGACAAGACCTACTAATATAAAAATTTAAAATACTAGATCCCTTGATAGACCAAAAATAGCACCTATAGTACTATGATTTTCCCATCAAAAACTAATTTCCTTTTATCATGATGATGCCCATAAATGGTACAGGTGACTTGCCTACACTTAAATAAAGTATAAGAACTATAATCACAATACCATAACATGCCTTTCTGTAAAACTATTAAGCATTTCAAGTCATGTCAGGCTAGGCCGTTGTAGGTTGTATACAGATACAACCTTGCACTCAAATATACAGATATAACCTAATTTTACGTTAGATTTCATCTAGTGCTCTGAGATATTTCGACGCCTGCACCAAGTGCCAATTGTAACCTAAACCTCAAACTTGAGCTTGAGCTTGAGCATAGTTTACATTATATCATCTCAAAGACTAACTATTTTATTTGCAAATGGATGACATAAATCACCCCAAGTTCCTTACAACAATTGTAGGTTTTAAAAGTAGACCCTATTCTTTTACAAGTTCAAAGACTAAAAATGGAAAGAAAGATGCACAAAGCAATATGTAAAAATAAAGAATGACGTGTCGAAACACTCAATTGTCTGTGGCATAAATAGGTTTAAAGAAGTCATTAGGAAATGAGAATCTACACGATACAACTAAGAACACGAGAGTCGGGAGGCACAGATGCGAGAGTAGGAGATTGGAGGGGTGATGATAGCGGCGACTTTCTTTAAAGCCTGTTTAGTTGGATGTTAATTAATAGAATGGAATGTAATGTATGTTTATAATATAATAGAATGTAATACGGTGAAAAGTTGTTTGGAAGAGATGATAAAAAATATATTAAAAATTATTCTTGTTTGTATATATTTCTATATAAATAATAAATAAATATATATATTTTCAATATATTTTATTTTATTATTAAATATATATAATTATTAATAATATAAAACATTATTATTAATTATTTCATAAAAATTTTATATTAAATATTATGATATTTTATTTAATATATTAATATTATAAATTGATCACAGTTGACATTAAAAAGAATTATTGAGGGTATATTAAGTAATATATATTTATTAGTTTATATTCAACCTAAACCTTCTAAATCGAAGGTTTCTTATGTTCACTGTTTAGGATATAATAGAATGTAACATGAAACATTCCGCTTCTATCTCATTTCATTCCATTCTATTATAAAACCTTCAACCAAACGATAGAGTTGTGTTATGATCCATCTCATTCTATTACTAACCCTTCGACTAAACAGGGTCGTAAGTATTGCTACAGTGTGTGACAGAGTTAACGAAGGATAGGTTTTTGTCGTTGAAATAGCGTCGTTTTTGTTAATAAACATTATTTTAAAAAATGATGTTGTTTTGTTAATTAAAAATAACATTGTTTTAACATTCTATCGGATGACTAACTTGGATATCCGAATTTAGATTGAGCCGAATGAAAAGATCAGAGTTAGAACCAATGTTATGAATACCGTACTGAGTTTGGTACCGAATTGAACTCTAGAACGAAACTGTACCGGTACCGGGTATCGTTTCGGGATATTTTTTAAATTTATAAAATAGTCCCTAAAATTTTTAAAAATTGCAAAATAGTCCAAATTGATATATTATACAATTGCATCTTTGTATACTTTACTAGTTCACTGTTTACATCAACTATGTTTTCAAAATCTTAATAATAAATAATAATGACAATTAATTTGAAATAACAATAAATTTTAAATATTTTACATATAAATAATAATCACAATTAATATAAACAAAGACAATCATCATCATACAATTATAAAATTAAGAATAATACAAAGCATTGAAAATATTACAATCACACAATTTCATCATTATAATAAATAATATTACATATTTACATCAAAAGATTCAAAACATCCGATAAAAAGAACAATAAATATTACAAAAAGAGTTGATGACGAATAAGCAATCAAGTAGAAGTTGAACCTAAAACAAAAATATTACAGTTACATTACATACATATAATTAAACATAAACATCAATGATCAAATACAAGTAAAATTAAAAGAAGAGGAAAAATAAAAACCTGAAATTCAATCATCAATGGGTGGATACCCGCTTGAACTGCACTGACCCCAGTGATCATTTGGTACAAAATCCTCATCATTGAGAGGAGCTTCATCATCATTATCATTCAAATTTAATGCACCAAATGACATGTCAATGCTTTCCCATCCAAGATTATCTTCCAAATTCAAATCACTCACATCAACCAAATTGGGTTCTTCAGAAACCCAATCCGCCAAAATATCAATATTATCAATTGCAATTGGATCATTTGAACAACTTGTGCTACTAAAAGCCCTAGTAAACAATTAAATTTAATTATTAGAAAATTATAAGAAATTATATCAAAATTAATAATGAAAATGACATACATTTCTCGAAGCTTTAAATTGTAACGAACATAAACCAAGCCATTCAACCTCTTATGCTCCAATCTATTCATTTTCTTGGAATGGATAAATTCAAATGTGCTCCAGTTTCGTTCACACTCAGTTGCACTCACACATTGACTTAAAATCCGAATCGCAAACCTTCTCAATTCTGGAACGTTACATCCGAATAGATCCCACCAAGAAACTGCAAGTTATAAGAAAACAAAAGTAGTGTTATAAATAAAATAAAGTAATAAATAATTTTTAACAAATAAGAAATAGGAAATCAGTCATACCTGGAGAAAGAATTCCTCTTTGTCGAATAGCGACCGACATTCTAAAATCCCCATAAGAGTACTTATAAGCATCCATTTGAGTGGTTAAAACATCTTGCATTGAATCATGATTCACAATTGTTGTAATTATGAAAAACATTCCTCTGCTAACTTCAGCTTGCTTTTCAACATCCAGCCTAAAATACACACTAGGATTTAAAAATGCCCCAGCTGTAAACAATGGAGAAGAAAGTTGTTTTCTCCTTCTCTGATTAATGATTGAGAGATATGGTAAGTATAAAAAAGGCCTATTTTTTAGATTGGCCTTGATTGCTTCCATTGCTCTATCCATAGCATCAAAAATATAACCTATTGTTAGCTTTTGTTCACTATCAGCCAACCGAAACATCCTCACCAAAGGCTCACAAACTCGAATAATGAATTGACATTGGGACCAAAATTCCCTATCTTTCAGTATGATACTACAAACCTCCATTCCAGCATTAGACCTAGCATGCTGAGATGTAACCCACTTATCACTTGTAAACATTTGCCTTAACTCCTTCTTCAACGAAACAAAAGACTGAAGTGATAAGAAATTTGTTGCAAATCTTGTCACAGCAGGGCGACACAAATTCCTACCATTGGTAAATTCCCTTCTCATCAAATTTAAAACCCATACACGATTATAAATAAATTTTGTCACCTTTTTTTCCTTCTGCATGGTCTCATCAAAAATAAGAAAATACTTAGGATTTCCTATATCCTCCAGCATTAAGTCAATGCAATGTGCAACACAAGGAGTCCAAAAAAATAAATTATAGGTACTCTACAACCTTTTCCCTGCCGCTTTATAAGCGGAATCATTGTCAGTAAAAAATTGAACAATGTTTTTCACCCCTACTTCATTCACAACTTGATCAAATATCCCAAACAAATTATCAGCATTTATAATCAGGCCAGATGCATCAATAGATTTTAAAACATAGAGCCATTACAAGAATAAACCAAAAAATTTATAATAGGCTCTTGTCTCCTATTCGTCCAACCATCACATATAACTGAGCATCCATTAATACCCCAACTCACACTTCTTTCAGCCAAATAAGTTCTCATTTCAGATACAACACAACTTTAAAGTTTACCTCTTAAGTCATCAATCGATGACCCTTTATATCCTGGACCATAAGAGGCTATGACATCTATCATAGGTTGATAATAATATGATTGAGAAGCATTAAATGACGAACCTGTATCATACCACCATCTAGCTACTGCCATATCTACATTGTGAGTCACATCTCTTGTCTGCATTGCACTACGAATTGAAGGTTGGGCTCCAGGAATTGTTCGTGGTGCAATGAAACCAGACACCTGCCTTCTTCTCTTCCTCACATCAGATTCTTCGGGATCTTGAGGCTGAGATGGAACACTACCAGTACCACTACCACTACTACTTCCACCTTCAACATCTCCATAATCACCACGAAAACCAGGAAATGAACTTCCACTTCCAATTTCAAAACTCAATCTTCCCCTTTTATCTTTCTCAAATTGATGTTCATCAAGCAATGTTTTCATCTGTCATTTCACATCATGACTAACTTTTTTACACGCTTCCACATCTCCTTTAACTCCAGTTAAATGCCTTTTCAATCGAGTGATTCCTCCACTTTTCAAATGCTTGTTACAAAACAAGCAAATGGTATGATTCTTTTGACCGAGAACCACACCAGCGTGAGCCCAAGCTGGATCATTGTATCTTCTTGAACTAGGTTGATTGGGAGTGTTTGAACTTCCTTCCATTTATCTATATATATTCACAAATAACACATAATTTCAGTACACAATGACAATATACATATCTATCTTATATAATATAAGTCATGCTGTAATAATCACAAAGTTCCATTTCCAACAATTCTCATTCCCAATAATTACAAAACAATCATAATTCAATTTCTATTCATTTCATTTCCAACAATTCTCAATCCTAACAATTACAAAACAATCATAATTCAATTTCCATTCATTCCATTTCCAACAATTCCCAATCCTAACAATTACAAAACAATCACAATTCAATTTTCATTCATTCCATTTACAACAATTCCCAATCCTAACAATTACAAAATAATCACAATTCAATTTCTATTCATTCCATTTACAACAATTCCCAATCCTAACAATTACAAAACAATCACAATTCAATTTCCATTTCCAACAATTCTCAATCCTAACAATTACAAAACAATAACAATTTAATTTCCATTCATTCCATTTACAACAATTCCCAATCCTAACAATTACAAAACAATCACAATTCAATTTCCATTCATTCCATTTACAACAATTCCCAATCTTAACAATTACAAAACAATCACAATTCAATTTTCATTCATTCCATTTACAACAATTCCCAATCCTAACAATTACAAAACAATCACAATTAAATTTCCATTCATTCCATTTCCAACAATTCCTAATCCTAACAATTACAAAACAATCACAATTCAATTTCCATTCATTCCATTTACAACAATTTCCAATCCTAACAATTACAAAACAATCACAATTCAATTCTCATTCATTCCATTTACAACAATTCTCAATCCTAACAATTACACAACAATCACAATTCAATTTCCATTCATTCCATTTCCAACAATTCCCAATCCTAACAATTACAAAACAATCACAATTCAATTTTCATTCATTCCATTTACAACAATTTCCAATCCTAACAATTACAAAACAATCACAATTCAATTTTCATTCATTCAATTTACAACAATTCTCAATCCTAACAATTACAAAACAATCACAATTCAATTTCCATTCATTCCATTTCCAACAATTCTCAATCCTAACAATTACAAAACAATCACAATTCAATTTCCATTCATTCCATTTCTAACAATTCTCAATCCTAACAATTATAAAACAATCACAATTCAATTTTCATTCGTTCCAATTCCAACAATTCTCAATCCTAACAATTACAAAACAATCATAATTCAATTTCCATTCATTCCATTTACAACAATTCCTAATCCTAACAATTACAAAACAATCATAATTCAATTTCCATTCATTTCATTTTCAACAATTATAATTCACAAATTACAATTTGATAACATTACCAATTTTAAACATTTATGATTCACTACACATATATATTACCATTCCATTAAAATTCAACATCTTTTAACTTTTATAGTCAATTAATTATTTACCTACCTAAAACTAATACTCACATAAGCAAATACTATCATTAACTACAATCAAATTATTATTAATTTCTAATTCCATAATTTTATACTTAACTAATTATTTACCAAAATTCAATACCCAAATATTACAAATAAATTACCATTTAACAAAGATTAAGAATGAGTAGATTAATGTTAAGCTTTTTCAATTTTATTTACTAATTTTGATTATCAATTTTACATTTAATTATTAAATTCACATTTGATTATCAATTTTACAATTAGGTTTAAATGTTGATTTGATTTTGATTATCAACTTTCAATTTTAAGTTTTAAAACCAATTAATCAACATCAACAATTTAACTTTAAAGTTTAATTTTAAAATATAAGGTTAACCATAAGTACCAAATTATTAAATAAAATACATGTACAATTAAACATTTCAAATTATCAAACTCAATCTCAAATTCAATTGCTCAAACTCAAATTCAATCTCAATCATCAATAATTAAACAATTCAATATTAATACCATAATAAATCACAAGCCAATTTCCACCATTCAATAATCAATAAATCACCATTTCAAATTTAATTTCCAATCCACTTTCCAATTACAAAATGCAAAATGCCAAAATCCAATTACAAACTCTAATTGCAAATCCTCAATTTCAGTTCAATTCAATTTCATAACTCACAATTCACAAATGACAACCATTTCAAATTTAATTTCCAATCCACTTTCCAATTACAAAATGCCAAATGCCAAAATCCAATTCCAAACTCTAATTGCAAATCCCCAATTTCGGTCCAATTCAATTTCATAACTCACAATTCACAATTCACAAATGACAAATGACAAAATCCAATCAAAGTCAACATCCAAATATTCACTTCCAACCGAAATCTAACATCCAACATCCAATTCCAAAATTTTCCCCAAATCTAACACAATTTTTTCTCCAAATCAACCGAAACTCACTTCCAATTTTTTCTCCAAATCCAACAACCAACACAATCAGAAGCAATCATTTTCAAAATGCATAAAAAATGGAACGAAAATAAAAAACATACACCCCAAAAATAATCGGGTCTTCGGTGCCAATCCTGGTCGACGTCGGGTCGTGTGCTCCGGAGGTGGTCTTCCCGTCGTCTGGTGCGTCAAAGAGTCGAGGAGAACGAATGAGAAGGCTGAAGCTGGCGTGGAGGACCAACGACGCAGCGAAGAAGAGAGAAGACTCGACAGAAGGACGGACGAGAAGAGGAAGGCTCGAGGAGACCACCGGAGTCCAAATCCAAACCAGGGAGGGGGAGTGACGCGGCGGGAGAGAGACAGACGGCAAAGATCAGGTGGCAGAAGGCGGCGGAGACGGACGGCACAGCGACAGCGAGAAGAGAGAAGAGAGTGAGGCTACTGGAGGCCGAAGGTCGGGGGTAGATTTTTAGTTTTTTTTTTGCAACTAGGTCCCTAGAAATATTATAATTACCAGAATCACCTGAATTTTTGGTTTTTATAGTGCTTGGCCAAGTCCGATTGTCGATTGTCGATTCCGTGCGATGCGATGACGAAATTCATACCGTTGGTTAGAACCCAACTTGAAATTTTTAAAAAAAAAAACTTGAGCCCAACGCTTAGCTTCAAAGATAATCTTATAATTCAATTTGTCAAATTCCAAATTAATTGTAAAGTGATTTACTTTTCTGCCCTCACAAGCATCGATTAACATTATATGATAGGACATAAGAACGACCGCACTGTTCAATCGGTGAAACTAAAGCAATTTCTTAATACGACTGTTGTCCTTGTCCATGATGTCCTCTCTTTTCTCATCAACGATCAAAACCGCCAATTCCAGCTCTTTAGCTCTCGCTCCTTACCGGCCTTGTTCTCTTTCATCGCATTTTCTGCAACCCACGTCAAGGAACTTTGTTTTCTTGAAGAAGTCGTGTTTTCCAGGAAATTCAATCTGTACCCAGAAACGATCTCTTTCTATCTCATCGGCTTCTATGTCTGAATATGAATCTGGACCATCTTCTCAGGTTAAAGTCTGCATCTTTGATATATAGTGTCATACCTGAGGTGTTTGCGGTTATAATTTATTGTTTCGGTGTCATATTATGAATCAACGAACTGGGTCTAAATCGTGTATTCACAGGGAACGGATTCGTTTTTAAGGAATGTGTTGGCAAATATGGAGAGGGTCTATTTGGACAGGAATCCCACTGCAAAAGCAATCCTGGAACTAGTACATTCAGCTGACGGTGGACAAATAGCCTATGATCATTTCGCCTTCAGGACATTTGGGGTATATCTTACGAAAGTTTATTACCTTGTTGTCATTTCTTCAACAATTTTCTGTACATACTATGGAAAAGATTTTCTGGTCTTAGTTTGTCGTTTTCCACATAATGATTCTATAGCTCCCTATCATTTATGTTGGTTTCGTTCCATTTAGATTGAGGAGTGTAATACATTGATGGTTAAGTAGTTCTTCTGATTGATGAATTGTAGGTGGGTGGTCACGGCATTGACTCCTTGGCTAGTTTTTTTAAGGATTATGGCTATACGCAACGGGAGGAGCTAAGATTTCCCGTTAAAAAGATTAAAGCTCTGTGGTTTTCACCTCCATCTACTCCTTTGGACCTTGCTGGAGGGGGTGTTAATGGTCCTTTGCCGCGAGTTTTTATATCCGAGCTTCTTGTCGATGAGTTGAGCCCAGAAGCTCAAGTTAGTACCAAAATCCACGACATAGTTATTTTCACACTTTACTCTTGAGGATGTTGTATTGATTGCATTTTTACTTGTTCGTTTTTGCTACTAAATGTTTGATGGCGACAGTTCAGGTTGTTATTCTTGTTCCGTTCATCTATCTTTTGTTACAATCCCTGGGACTCTTGTTTGTTTCGTGGAAGAACTTTCCTCGAATCTTTGATGTTGATGGAGAAGAAGAGCTACTTTATAAATCATAATCAATTGTACCATTTGACACGTCTTTTATTTTTCTATGACCTTATTTTCTATTCCCCCTTGAATACCGTCGCATCATGGTTCAAATGTTACTTACAGGAAATTATTAAGAAGTACATAAATGTGTCTGGTAGAGGATATAGACATGCAGCTCTTGCCAGTTCTGTGGGATCCTTAACATGGGAGAAGCCCTTATATTCTGAGTTTCAGCAATTGGCTAGGTAAATACTCCACCTTTGTGTGTGATCTCTGTTAAGTTATATTCTTCTGTCTCTACGAATATCACATATATGTGAAATTTGTAATATATGCTGATATAGTAAATTATTGCTGTGATTTCTGGAAGCAATACACTTAAATGATCTTTAAGATCCGACAATTTTCACTTTTATTGATTTACTCCTACTTGTCAATGCCCAGGGAGAGTGAATATGCTGCCTGGACCCTTGTCAATGGTTTCGCACTGAACCATGTCACTATTTCCACGCACCAGCTCAAATCTCACTTGAGAAGTATAAATGGCCTCAATCAGTTTGTTGAAGAAAAGGGGTTCAAGTTGAATTCTGAAGGAGGTGTTCTTAAAGGTTTGTTATCTCCTGCTAACTGTTGTCTTTTTACTTCTGAGTGTACTAGTTATAGTGGAAAATGATCTCGGCTGCTCCATTTTGATGTTGATTGCTATCTTTCTCAAATGATTAAGAGGTCTAGTTGTGGTGATGACTTGTAGATTCTCAATAGGATATCTAGACGTGGACCTTGGATCCCTTGTCAAATCGATGCCAGATGTACAGGTCTGGCTGAAATAGAAATATAGGTTGCACCAAAGTTCCTTCAATCTGAATGTTCTTCCTACCTTTGGAATTCATCCTTGCGTTGCTTCATGAGCTAGGAGATGCTTTGTTTCAAATTCATTTCATGCATGAAAATGCATTACCGAAATTGAATACATTTTAGATTCCCAAGGAGGCTATAGGATCGGCAATTCAGCTTAGTTACATAGATACGGTAAAATGAAAACTACATTGTTCGTACACATTTTTGCTTTATGTACTCTATAAAGCATCAATCATTGAGATTGGCTATTCAAAAATTGGATTCGAGCTCGTATGACTTAGTGTACTCTGTTGCCAGTGAGTCCTGATGGCCTTCTTCTGCAAAGTTCAACAGTAGCGGATTCTATTTCCTTTAAATTTTCAGATGGCACCACTGAATCAGTTCCCTGTTCATACATTGAATTTGCTGAACGGCTTGTGTTGCCACAATACAAGGATCTACCAGCCGAAGAGGTATCTAGTTCTAGTGCTTGCAGATTACATTTTATTTTTCTATATTGATCTTTCTGTAATTATTCCAATGATAAAAAATGTGACGATTTACATGATATTTACGTATTTGGCAGATTAAGGAGTTCCACAGGCGTGATGGATTTGAGGTTGGAAATGCTGATAAGATCTTTGAGAGCACATATAAAGAGCAGTTGACAAGGAGAGCTGCCTAAGATGCAGAAAGATATGTGAACACAGTGGATGCGTGCAGCCAGAAGCTCCCTGAAAAAGGTTCCTTAAATCTGAGATGCTGGTGTAAATAGTTCTATGCAAACATTATCCAAATGGTTTTATTTAATGAAAATAAAATGCTACAGCTTTCATTCGAGTGAGAGGGCACCTGTTATCTGAATCATATGTTATGTTGTCTTACTCTTAACACCTTGAATGCCCTTTGCCATACCTTCTTTTACTGTTAACTAGTGAGTAGCTGCTTTAACCAGTATTATAATTATTCGAGAGATTTCTAGCCAAGGGATTATAAGAAATCTGTTAACTCAAATTCCTTCCTTATTAGGTTCTGATATCTGCCTCCACATGGAAAAGTCATATCTGGATGACACATCCAAAAGCCTTATGAAACTTCTTCTCATTTTCTATCTCAAAACATTTTTCACAAATGACCAGACCTAATTATGAGAGAAACCTCAAGCATATGAACTCATCAACAGCCGGGGGGGAAAAAAAAAACCAGGTGGCTCAGGACAGGCAAATATTTCAAGATTATTGCAACTTTCAAGTACATTGACAAGTAATCTGTTTGGTTGTGTATGGCTGATTGAAGGGTGGTATGAACCTGCAATGATCTCGACCAAACTCTATGTCGACAAAAGCTCTTACCAAACTATCCTCCACATCCACTAAAAGGGCACTTTGTCTGGTTTTCACTAAGTGCCTCGAACTTAATCAAACATCAACTGAATCTAACCACTATATCATCTCTCCACAAAGTTGACTACGAAGGTGATAGGAAGCTCAAGCTTAAGTCAGCTAATGAGCAAAATATTATTCAATATATTGAGTGACTAGCACTGCTAATACAATAGGATACTCAGACTTCTCTAAAACCAGAGCAAGACGATGCTCCTCAGGGAGAATCACGATTCTCTCTCGCCCCAAATTCACCTAAGTTCTTTCGCCTACCTCTCTCTTCCTCCTCCCACACAAAACCAGACCTCACACTCCCTCTCACCATTCTGTTATGCCACTCATCATTCCAAACTAACTCCTCGTACCCTCTTCCCTACCCTCTTTCATTCTCCTTGAGTACACTCTCCAAACACTAGGTTTATTCCCTTATTATCCCTTCCCTAATCTCACCCCTAACATTGCCCCTTACGGAAGAACAACCTTGTCCTCAAGGTTGAGTTGAGAAATTGGCTGCGGATAACTAGTTCGTCCTCCCATGTTGCATTCTCCATCGGTTTGCCTTTCCATTGAATCACCATTGACGGATGGAAGTACCACCTTAGTGAGTTCTCTGCTGCCAACACCGTTTCGGTTCTATTACTTCCTCCAATTCCACCTCCAGCCCGTCAGGAAGATTAGGCTCGACGGAATAATCTCCCACTTGCCTTCTTGGTGGGATACATGAAACACCGGGTGAATCCTAGAATGGGGGTAATTGGAGCTTGTAGGTGACAGCCCCATACCTCTCCATAATCTGAAATGGGCCAAAGAATCTAGTGATAACCCGGGTTAATTCGCAATCACCGACACTTGTCTATGAGGGCGAAGTTTGAGAACACCCACTCTCCCACCGAAAAGTTTGTGGAGTCCTCTTCTTGTCGACTTGTTTCTTCATCTGTTGTTGTGCCGAATTAGATTGTACTTGGTGATTCAACGCTTCATCTCGATCGAGATAAGTCTCTAGCCACGACTTCCACCTTTGTTTCCCTTGTGAGTATCGCACCAATGGAGGTGGTTTTCTTCCATAAACCACCTCAAATGGGGTTGACCAAGAGATATGTGAAAAGTGGTATTGTACCACAATTACGCCAAGCAATCCAAAAGACCAAGTCCTAGGCGTTGAAGCAAAACACCTCAAGTAAGTTTCCAAACATCGATTTAAAACTTCCGTTTGCCCATCCGTTTCGGGATGGTATGCGAGCTCATTTTCAGCCGTGTACCACAAACGAAATAATTCTCTCAAAACATACTAACAAACAGAGGATCCCGATCACTGATGATGGATTGAGGAATTCCATGCAATCGAACCACCTCTTTCATAAATACCTCTGCTATAGTTTTCGCCGTGTATGGATGTTTAAGTAAGATAAAATGTCCATATTTTGACAATCTGTCCACCACCACCAACACAGCTTCGTACCCTTTGGATTTCGGAAGTCCGGTAATGAAATCCATCGCAATGTCCTCCCAAATCTGATTCGGGATAGGCAAGGGTTGGAGCAAACCTGCAGGAGAAGTGGCAACATATTTCTGCCGTTGACAAGTATCACAAGCCTTCACAAACTCCTGAACACACTTTTTCATGCCAACCCAATACAAATTACTTGCAATTCTTCTATAGGTTCTTAGAAAACCCGAATGTCCACCCATCGGTGATGAATGGAACTCTCTTAGAAGGGTGGGGATGTACACCGAAGAAGCAGAAATCACCAGTCGCCCCTTGTACATTAGAACTCCCTGCTGCCATGTAAACCCTGGCCTAGAATGTGGATTATTCTGCAGATCACTAATAATTTCACAAAGGGTCAAATCTTGTTGTACCTCTTCTTTGTAGATTTAGGCCCTCCATCCATTGAGGATAAGAAATAATAGCTTTGACTCCCCATCATCATGAATCCTTGATAAGGCATCAGCAGCCTTATTTTCGGTCCGGCTTATAAACAATCTCAAAATGATAGCCTAAAAGCTTAGCCATCCAACATTGTTGATCCGTGGTAGTCACCCTCTGTTGCAACAAGTGTCAAGGCTTTTTGATCGGAAAACACCACAAAGGACCTTCCCAATAAATAATGGCGCCATGATGCACAGCTAGCACCAAAGCCATTAATTCTTTCTCATACGCGGACTTGGAAAGGTTCCCTTCCGAGAGAGCCTTGCTGAAATACGCTATGGGCTTCCTATTTTGCATCAAAACTGCACCCACTCCTTTACCTGAGGACGCATCACATTCAATTTCGAAAGGTTGTGCAAAATTAGGAAGAGCCAATACCGGCGATGTGGTCAATACCTTCTTTAAAGCCTCAAAGGACTCTAAAGCTCTTGCATTCCAATGAAACCCGTCTTTCTTTGTCAATTCCGTTAGTGGTTTAGCAATTTTACCATAGTTCATGATGAACTTACGGTAATATCCTGTCAATCCCAAAAAACCCCTCACGCCTTTAACATTCCGAGGTATGGGCCAGCTTATCACGCTCTGAATTTTTGCAGGATCCACTGCTACCCCTTCCCCTGAAATCACATGACCCAAATAGTCAACAGACCGCCTTCGAAGGAAAGGTCTGAAAATGTCATTCATTGCCGATTGGAAAGTGGCCGGTGCATTGGTTAGTCCGAACGGCATTACCAGAAACTCGTAGTGACCATCATGTGTTCGGAATGCCGTTTTGTGAATATCATCCTCCACCACTCTGATTTGATGATACCCCGATTTAAGATCTAGCTTAGAGAAAAGATAAGCTCCGTGTAATTCGTCTAACAACTCATCCACCACCGGAATCGGATATTTGTCAGGTACTGTAACCTTGTTTAAGGCTCTATAGTCCACGCACATTCGCCAAGATGCATCCTTCTTTTTGACCAAAATAACAGGACTGGAATAGGCACTTGAGCTAGGTCGAATAATTCCTAGCTGAAGCATCTGTCGGGTCTGCTTCTCTATCTCATCTTTGTGATGATGAGGGTACCTATAAGGCCGTACACTGATGGGGCCTTGTCCCGGGTGTAAGACTATAGCATGAGAATGATTCCTCTGGGGAGGCAACCCCTGAATCTCCCTAAAAACTTCTGGGAAGTTACACAAAATCTGGTTCAAATCATGTTGTTCTCTGCTGCCCATCTGCAGCTGAAACCCCTCCTTGTTCTCTTCTAATTCCACCGATGGAGCCCCCTTCTGTAAACTGGCCAGTAACCCATGTAAGGGTGCTGGACTTTTGTCCTCTCTTCTCCCGTGCGGTTGTATGGTCTTGCTGTCAGCTCTGCCACACAACTCTACATTTTGCCCATCATGCTGAAACTGCATTGTCATTTCCTTCCAGTCTACTATGACTTTCCCTAAGGTCTGCAACCAAGCAATTCCCAAAATGACATCCATTCCACCCAAATCCAGCACATCGCCTCCACCTTTAAGTCCAAATTTCCCAATGCATTGGAACCCTATACACTTCCTTTTGTCCTCACCTTGTGGCCATCACCCAATCTGATTCCCAAAGTGCCAGTGAACACTGTCTTTAACCCTAAACCCGTAGCCAACTCAGGAGAAATGAAATTGTGGCTAGCCCCACTATCCACTAATACCACTATCGGAACCCCAAAAATTTTTCCCTCCACCTCATGGTCTTCGTTTGAGACGTTGGAGCCTTGTTTACCCAAAACTCCCATGACCCGACACTCCAAAGCCACATCACCCTCGTCGTCTTCCTCCTCCATCTCCACTGCAATTATTTCTCCTTCTTCGTTTAGTGTCTCATTTTCGTCCAACACCAACAATCGAAGTTGCCGCTCGGCGCACTGATGGAGTGGGTGAAAACGTTCTCCACAACGAAAACATAGCCCTTTGCCTTGCGGTTCATCGACTCTTGGTAGGAAATATGGCGTAACCCCGATTTTTTCCTTTGGTGGTCTCCGTCGTCGTCGATCCTCCTCTCTGCGTCGCTGGATGGTTGGTTAGGCGCTGGTATTCACTCGATACCCATTAGTATCATGATTCGACCGCTCCAGATCCACCCCCACCGAGTTCGACCCATGGAGTTGGGATGACCGGGTCCGATCGCCTCAGGTTGGCCGAATTGGGTGCAGTTTTAAACCCGACTTCTCTTGGCGACCCCATGGTCGTTGTCGTAAGTCCACCTTCTTCACCACACTTCCTCTTCCACCGCCTAGCAATCTTCATCAGATGGTATCGATTTGTGGGGTTGAACGTGCGCACTCTCCTCCTGATATCCGACCTCAGGCCACTCATAAAATACCCCATGAACTGCTCTTCTGGAAGTCGACCAATTTGAGAAGAGATGAATTCAAACGCCTCAATATATTCATCCACGGTATCTGTTTGTCGAAGATCAGAAAGCTCCTCGTAAGGATTCTCAAACCTCCTCCCTCCATAACGATCGATTAAAGCCTTCTTAAAGGTCTCCCAACTCAAATCTGTCTCCGTCTCCCGTAAGAGATTAAACCAGTGGATAGTTGAGCCCTCCATGCTTAAAAGGGCAAGTTTGATCCTCACTGCATCTGAAGTATGGTGGACCTCAAAATAAACTTCTGCTCTAGTGATCCATCCCACCGGGTCAGACCCATCAAACATTGGTAGCTCTACCTTCCTTACTGACATTCTGTACTCGTCCATGTCCGTAGCTGATTCCCCAAGCGGTCTGGATTGTTGCGGCAGTGTATTAGTCCTATCATCGGACGGCGTTTGCCCATTCCGCACTGTATCACTCCCCTGTCCTTCCTCGGGCCTCTTGCCCATAATCTTATTCATCTCTAGCAGTAGCGCTCGTTGCATTTCCCCCATCGCCAGTCGCATGGAGGATTGAATGTCTTCCATTCCCGCTTCCAGACTAGCCATACGAGACTCCAGAACATCTACTCTGTCGGACATCTTAGGTGGCATGAATGGTAACCGGCTTCCTACTCTCCTAGACGTATCCGGCAGGTCGGACCAATTGATAGGAAGCTCAAGCTTAAGTCAGCTAATGAGCAAAATATTATTCAATATATTGAGTGACTAGCACTGCTAATACAATAGGATACTCAGACTTCTCTAAAACCAGAGCAAGACGATGCTCCTCAGGGAGAATCACGATTCTCTCTGCCCCCAAATTCACCTAAGTTCTTTACGCCTACCTCTCTCTTTCCTCCTCCCACACAAAACCAGACCTCACACTCCCTCTCACCATTCATTATGCCACTCATCATTCCAAACTAACTCCTCGTACCCTCTTCCCTACCCTCTTTCATTCTCCTTGAGTACACTCTCCAAACACTAGGTTTATTCCCCTTATTATCCCTTCCCCTAATCTCAGTCCTAACAGAAGGCCACCTTAGAAATATGATAAATGAACATGATTCAAGGAGCTAATAATCTTTTCATAACATACTGCACTAACACATAACTGTTGACAGACATTTTCCTCTGTAGCTTGACCTTCCCTGAGATGCTCTCCCCATCTGGGATCTTTCATTTTAAACAAAAAACAAAGCAGACTGTTCCTCTATTGCTTGTCAGCAGTCCAATAACAAATGCTTTTACAGAAAATACAACTATACCATGAACTAAGGGGTTGAAGAGAAGAGAAGTGAAGGAATGGAATAAAATAGATAATTACTGACACTGTGCTATGCTTTAACATTTGGCTTTGGTGATTGATGGGGATATTGATGATGGTAAGGAGAAGCGTAGGAGCCATTTGGTATTGACAGGCTTCTCTGTTGCCCATTTCTAGACAGTAATCCCATCTGCGTGCGAATACCATTTTTGCCATTAGGGCTGGTACCAACACGGTCAGCTTGCATGGTCTGAAAATAGTACGCTGAGCTGGCCATGTCCTTAAGGTTAGGCAATGGTTTTAGTGCCTCGACAACTTCACTCATTAAGGGCCTGGCTTTTGGATCCCGGCTAAGGCAGTGAACAGCCAGTTGTGCAGCTTTCTGGGCACCTTTTATAGAAAAGTGACCTTCAAGCCGGGGGTCAATCAATCTGTAGAATCTTCTTTTCTCTCCTAGATGCGGCCGAGCCCATTCTACCAAGTTATGTTCTCCATTGGGTCGGTTCTTGTCCATGGATCTTCTGCCAGTAATCATCTCAAGCAAAACCACACCAAAACTGTATACATCACTCTTTGATGTAAGATGTCCTGACGCAACAAATTGTTCAACAGATGAGAATTGACATAACAACAATAATAATCCTTTTTACAGGTTTAGTGTTAATCATTGTCTCAACCAACCAATCTGAAGAAGACTAGGACCAAGAATGGAGCAGGGTTAGTGAGAATCTGACCTTATAAATTACCAAATTGACCTGCAACCCTCTTAAGCCTTTACCGCAAAAACTAACAGTTCAGACCAATAATATGAATTATGATGTTTCACACAAGGAGATATGCTCTTGGTTAAGTCGTGAGCACATAATGGATAGAAAAATCTTAGTTCAACATCTTACATCCATAAGGCAGGATATAATTTATACAACTGCCATGAACCAGCATTATTCAAGACTCTAAAGAAGCCACATGAGTCAACATAAAAAGATTCAAGCACAGTAGCCGACAAGACAAATGTTTCAACCTTCCTATAACTAGAGGTAGAAGCATCATCATTATATATCCACCAGGACATTCACTCGGAGAGTAAATGGCGTGGGAAAACTTTTACATGAGAAACCCATTGTTAGTCATCAATTATGTTTAGGTTGTCAAAATGGTATCCCAAAAGGAATGGAACTTTTACTTGAGAAACCCATTGTTAAAGCACATCTGTAAAGTATGTTGTCAAGTATGAACGGCAAGGAGTATTTACCAGTCATTACATATTCTGGTGCTGCATATCCATAGGTCCCCATCACACGGGTTGATACATGCGTCTTATCTCCCTCAGGACCATCCTTGGCAAGTCCAAAATCTGAAAGCTTGGCATTGTAGTCCTGAATAGCAAATTATTAGAATGCATAAAGTAAAAAGAAAAAAACTTGATGAGTAAGCTACTCACTGCATCTAATAGGATATTTGAAGTTTTGAAATCACGATATATGACTGGCCTTTCTGCTTCTTCATGAAGAAAAGCAAGACCCTTTGCAGCACCTAGTGCAATTTTCATCCTTATGGACCATGGAAGTGGAAGTGACCCTATATAATAGTAGCGTTACAAGGAACATCAGATTGTGACATGAAAGAGATTATGCTGTATGAAGTAAAGCTATTAGATGTCAAAACCTATTTTAAAGTCTGAGTGAAGACTTGGAAACTCATATTCTAATCTAGTTTACTAGACAGTTCCATCATACGAATAAGCAGAAGTCAGATAGAAAAACTTTCCAAAGTTATAGCCTAACTCAGTCAAGAGAGAAACTAGATAAACAAACTGGAGAAAATTTTCTGTATAACAGTATGCTTATCACTTTTCGATGAAGGATATAAATTTTTGCTTGTAACAGTACGCTGCAGCATATCAATATTGGTCGAGGGAAGCCATCTTAATCAAAATGAAAGATTCAAAATTCTAACTGTCTTCTTACTCTTGCTTACTGAAATCTCAACAATATTTAGATGAAAAAGAGCATCTAGAAAGATAAATAAGGCAGTTAAAATACTTCTAAACAGGTGATTCTCCAGGCTTCCTCGAGGCATGAATTCATAAACTAGAAGCCTTTGATCGTCTTCAATGCAATAACCTATCAGCTTAACCAAGTTTGGGTGAACAAGATCACCTAGAAAACTTACTTCAGCCTGCAATGTAGAGGAGCCGACAATAAAAGAAACTCATCTGACTATTTGAAAAAACATCAATAAAAAGATAGCTAGAAAGGTTAAAAAATATTCATAAAAACTTGAGAAGTATAACATGTTCATATAATTCTATACCAGCCATTCTTTATGACCTTGAAGCCCATCATGATTAAGAGTTTTAACAGCAACAGTAAGCCCTGTACCGGGTTTCACAGGAGCAGTTCCATTTTCTTCAATCCAACCCTTGAACACACAACCAAAACCTCCTTCACCAAGAAGACTCTCAGGCCTAAAATTTCTTGTTGCAAACTTAAGGTCATTAAAAGAAAACTTCCGAAGTCGAGAAGCAACTTTGAGCTCCTCTTCAAGTTTGGAAGTAGATGAATTACTTTCTGCAATACTTGTGGCTGTAGATGAGAGTACTGGAGCAGCTGGTTGGTCTCTGCTTGTATCGTTTGTAGATTTACTTACTGTTGACATCAGACAATTTCCATGTTGAGGTGTCTGAAAGATTTAAAGGACATGTAGACATAGATTGCAAGTATTTGACAGAGCAACATTACAGTATAAGTACTTGCAAACGCAAATTAATCTGTGAGATTTCAATGCAATAAGATGGATCCCAATAATCCAAGTTTAAAGCAAAGAAATCATATAAAAAAATTCTATTCAAAGAAAGCTAAATTGAACAAATGGAACTTCAAATGGCTTCTCAATAACAGCAGCACTCTAGTTATTTTAATATGTCTGGAGAGCAACTATCAAGACTAGTTTAGACAGCAATAGTCAAGAGTAATCCACAAATAGTTTGCTCAGCTGCAGTTAAAGTTTACATCCACCTAACATCTATTATGGGAATTCAGCATATTCAAGTTTATCTTCTACTTGGAAAGGTTTATTTCCATTCCATCAACTATTCAGATCGTTTGTGGAACCCAATTTAAGCTACATTCTGACCTTTCAGCAATTGATATTTATATACAAATATAGAAAAACAATAAAGAAGAAAGAAAAGGTCTTCAGGCATAAAATTTGAGGAAAAACTATTGTGAAGTTTAGACAGGTAAAAAAGGTTCCTATAGAAACAAATTGCTCAATGTTAAAAAGAAGTTGACTGGGAACACAGTTCAGCAGGTGTGTAGATAAGAAGTCAACCGATGAGAACAGGAAGTCTTATGGTGAATCTCAATATAACTTGATGAAATGAATGCTTGCCCAAAGTAAAGCATAAGCACATACCAACTCGTAGTTTTACACATCCAATCTAAGCTGAAATTGACTGTTTAAGCACTTACGTAAATTCCAAAAGCAATATTTGTTGGGTAGACATGATTTCGGACAAGATATCAAGTGATCATAATGATATTGAGTTTTGTATTCAAATGAAGACAGCTTTATTTATTCTAAATGTTTGAATTTTGAAGACAGAATCGGTAAAGCGCAGCTTATTATGGGCATATGAAAGAAAACATTTCCTAATCTCGGCATCAATTGGCTTATTGCTAGCAACCGAGTAGTAACATACAAATTTCTTTCGCTTTTTTGTCTTACACACAATTACTAACCATTTCCATAAAGTAGCCAACGCACAACGCCAGAAGAAAACAAAGTCTTAAGTAAAAATATCAACTTGTCAACAGAAAGATGTGAAACAGTGCCATGAAAGAGATGCAAGTTACCGAAATGTGCACTGATCCCGCTAACAGAGCTATCAACTTTGGATCTTGAAGAAATGCAGCTCCCCATAAACGTCAACTTAAACCAGCACCCCGTCTCCACTCTCTCTACACCATCACCGTCGCTGTGGGAGCCGCCACCGCCAACTCTCTTTTTCTTCTTCCTCCCCTGTGATTTGCCCCCAGACAAAGAAGACCTAACTTTACCATCTTCACCACCTAATCCCATGTCAGCCTAAAAACCCAAAAACCCCTTCTCATCCACGAAGAAAAGGCAGCCCCAAAACCCACCTCTCAACCAAAAACTGCTCCAGACCCAGAATAGCAAACGAAACAAAGAACCCAAAAGGCACTAAAATATATCAATTTCTCCTCAAGACCCACCAACCCAGGAGAGTAAACGAACCGGAAGGAGACCAAAAATGGCAAACCTTTGAAGTCATAAAACCAAACCAAGTTGAATAAACTGTCTGGAGGGACACCAAAAGTAAGTTTGGCTGTGGTTCACTTTTCCTTTTGTGTTTCCAATCTCTTTTGCTTTTTTCTATGCAACAAAGATAGAAACAACAAATCCCAGTTGAACCAGGAAATGTCTGTTCTATAGGGAGTAGAAAACCTCAAAAGGAACAAACTTCTTCACATACACTCAATGCTGACCAGTTTAGAACCAAAGAAATGGAAATAAAAAAAAAAATGATTTCCAAATAATCATCGAGTAAGACTCACTCTCCCTTATCTATACTATTGTTGATTCCATTCCATCTTATTTTTGTCATATTGCTTGTTATTTATTTTATAATATGCTTGACACTGGAGAAAAGCCAAATCAAGCTGCCCGCGAAATCGGGGAACGCAAGTGCGGCCTGCCCGAGTCTACCCCATAAGCATAAAGTGCTGCCCGTGAGAGAGGGGCAAAATGGGGAGAGATGGGCAGCTCGGGCCTTGAGGAGAAGGAGAAATTGGGAGGTTCGGTCAGGAGAGATATTAGAAGAAACGTGGTACCCGCTGTGGGCAGGAGGACAATGAACTTGACATGTCCAACAATGCCATCTATATTTATGGTTAAATTTATTTTAATATATTATATTATCATTGTACTTTTAAATTTTATTTTTTATAATTAAAAATTTTCTTATAAATAATTTTATTAAAATTTTAAAATGACATCATATAATAATATGTGTAGTAAAACAATGTCATTTTAAAGTTTGCAATTATATTTTTAATGAAAATTATCCATGTAAGAGAACAAGTATTATAAAATCAAAATTATAAGATAATTATTAATAATATTGAAAATGAAAATATATTAATAATATAACAATTCAAGTTTATTAAATTTAACTCTTATTTTATTCTTTATTTTATCTTTTATTTTCTTACATATATTACATGTTTTACCATACTTCTACTTGAAATTAATCTCATATCTTGAATTATTAGCTGTCATGGTAAATATATTATTTGTTTCATATCAAGTTATATCTTTTTCTACTAATTCTATTAATATTGTAAAAGGTAAATTATCTTCGAATTATGAAGAAATACCAAATCTTTCACAAATTTTATTTTAACATGATTTATAAAAAATAAGCAAAAGTACGAATTGTCATTTAACGTTTTTTAAAATCTAATTTAATCCCTACGATCAGGTTACATTTTAATATTTATTAAAAAAGTACCTGTAGCACCCTAAATCTCAATTGAATTAAGTTTTTTTGGTATATTTTAGTACAGCTTATGTCATGTCATTATGCAATTTAGAATTACTAATTATTAATGTGATCTTTAAAATAATTTTTAAATATTTATTAAATATGTAATCTTTACCTTAACATTTCACAAAATGATATAATTAAGATTTTATCGTTATCTCTTTTACTATTTTCAAGCTGCAATAAGTATTATTTTAATAACGGTAAAACACAATGAATACTATTTTAACAATATTGAATGCAAAGTAGTATAAGAGATATAAGTAGAGACCTACTTAAATTCTGTGTGAAACATTAAGGTACACATAACACCTTTGATAAAAATTATTTTTTATATGCATTTTATTTAGTGAAAATTTTAAATATGAAAATTTTAATACTTAGAATTTTAACTTAAGATTTTGTAAAAGTGTTAATAATAATCTAATGTATATTTAGTAAATTTTGAAGAAGAATTTCATGAGGAAATCTTTTAATAAATTTCAAAATGATTAAAATTTAAAAATCACAAAAATAAAGAACATGTTCAAATGTTGCCAAAAATTCTTTTCTTTCTTGCCTCACTTTTGCTTCTTACATCTTTTCCTTTTTTTTCATAAAGGGAAAAGAATATACCGAAAGTTAAATAAATCGGGAGAAACTAATCCCGGATATATCCTCTAAAAGGATACTGTGGCACTCTAAAGGTGGAACATTAAAATAAGTGACTCCAATGTCGTCCTAGCCTGCCAGATCAGCGAACCAGTCCGCGCATCTATTACTCTCTCTGTATATATGGCGATGAACAACAGATCAGTTTCGGTTGAGGAGTTTCCCGGATACCCATGATGAGAGAGTTGCCCGACTGAGAGCGAGAGGTCACAAATAACAAGAGCTGGTGTACCCCCATTGAGTCCACTTCCAGCTCAATCCGACGGAAGCCCAATCTTTCTCTATTTTTTTTTTAGTATTTATATATGATGGCCCACTTGAGACCAAACTTGTGTCTCATCTTCGAGGGGAACAAGGTTCCTTCCAATCAGAACATGGTTGGTTCTTTATTGGCTTTTGTTCTTATTACTTACCCTTCTCAGCGGTAGTTTCCACAGCCTAAACTCTAAAACCTGTTTGGTTCACTAAATGAAATAGATAAGGAATAGAATAGGTATTTTTTGGAATATAAAAGATGAGGAATAAAATAAAATGTGTATTACTTTGTTTGGTTTAAGGCATAAAATAGATAAAGAATTTGTATTACATTGTTTGGTTTGAAAATATAAACCTGTAATAGGAAAGGAATAACTAACTAAAAGACCAAAATATCCTTGTTATTACTCTTATTATTATTATTTGAATACCATTATTATTAATTGTTATTGTTATTATTATTATTATTATTATTATTATTATTATTATTATTATTATTATTATTATTATTATACAAAATAATAATCTTATTATTATTATTATTATTATACAAAACTAAATTTTCTTATTATTATTTTATTATCATTATTATAAAAATTAATTTTCTTCTTATTATTATTAGTATTATTAAATTCCTTATTATTATTATTATTATTATACAAAATAATAATATTATTATTATTATTAACTTTATTATTCTTATTATTATTATAAATTTTCTACTTATTATTATTAATTTTATCAATTAATTTTATTCTTATTTTATTATTAAATTCCTTAAGAATTTTTTAAAAAGGTTACTACAAAATTGGAAAAGTCAAAATTGCTTTGACCATTCATTATCATAGACAGTACACACAATTCAACTCATAGGTGGAGAAAAAGAACACTTATCTTGAAATTTCATTTCAAAAATAGTACAGACATTCTTTTAGACAACTTGAATTGGACCAAAGAAAAGGTAAATGAATCCAAATGTTTATGTTTTGGCTATAAGATATCCTCAATGCAAGATACAGAACAACCTCCTTATGTAAGATTATTATTACTGCATCTGTAAGAATTTTGTTTCCAGCTAGATAAAGAATAGTTGAGCCCCCTCTATTTTCAAGGATATCAAGCATTCAAGCTGCAACTAAAGGCTCTTAATTCTGGCACGTGCGATGAAGAGGTACCTTCTAAGAGCTGTCAATAAAACCCATGTTGTCTTTGAGATCTTCTCCTTAATCATCAGAAGCAATGCAGAGCTTAGCACAGTCTTCAGGATCTGGGCCTTTAATCCTTTGAAGAAGCCAAGCAAGCCTTCCCTTATCCAAATAGCATGCATTGCACCTGATGTTGTCTTCTTGGTTGTCAGCTCAACTTCCTCATCCTGATTATCATCTGATTCAGCAGCCAGAAGCATCACTTTACATCTGCATATAATACATTTTGGTTTCTTTATAGTGTCAGTGACTCACACATGGAAAATCTTGCCAGTCATCTAATCGGAACATAATCTATGACTTCGCTATTCAAAGAGTTGCAGAAGCAAAGTTAAACAACTTTAACATGATAATTGAGCTGCTTAGGAAATAATGCTTATATTCACTTCATACCTAATAGCTGGATATGTAACAAAAGTAGCAATACACTTTGAAACTGCGTTAAACATGACAAGTCAAACCCTTTTAATAAAGAAAAAAAGCTCCTCAAATGTCCATAAAACCACTTCTGTTGCTCCAGTGTACCGTTACAAGTGAAAACAAATATATGATATGTCTAAAGGACTCAGATGCAACCCAGATAAATTGAAGACAAATATATACATACAGTCATATAATCACCAAATTCAAGCATCCGAAGTATATAAAAATCATCAATCACAAGGATAAAGAGTCACAATTTAAAATGAATCAATTCTAATGGCAATCAATACCTAAACAACGTAAAGAAGAAACACCTAGGACGCTTCCACCCAAGGGAGCAACCGAATTTAATACTTCAGTTAAATTTAATACCTAAACATGGTTGGTTCTTCATTGGCTTTTGTTCTTATTACTTACCCTTCTCAGCAGTAGCTTCCACAGCCTAAACTCTAAGCTTCTCTTAGCAGGCTGATGGCTCGTATCTTGTAATTTTTAGTAGGCTGAGGGGTTGTTTCTTGTAGACAATATTGATTGCAACGTTGCTATTGTATTGGAAAACCTGTCCTGATTTCCTTTTGTGTAATTTGACTCTGGTATTTTATTCCTGTTTGAGGAAATTTAATCCAATTTTTTTTAATTTCTAAAAGAATATGTGAAGGTTTAGAAAAAATAAAGTTGTGCTTTATGATATATTTGTGTGTGTTGAATTGAAAGTTAAAATGCAGATATTAGTTTAGTGATTATTTAAATTTTTTATTATTATTCATGAAATATTTTAGAAATGTCTCAATTATAAGAAGGCATTTTTAAGCCATCCACGTTCAGATTAATTTCTACTCAAGTCAGATAGGTTTCTCACGAAAAGCAAAAGCTCTAATCTTAAATTTTAAACAACTATATATATATATACACACGAGGGCAAGTTTAAGTTTTTGTTTTTAAATGCAAGAATTGATGTAACTTCAAATTATATATTGCTACTTAGTTGTCTTTTCAAAGCATACTGTGGTTTTGTTTTTTTGTTTTTTTCTTTTACTTAGTGATTACAAACAATACGTAGGAGCATTGACTTCCAGTTCCAGTGCTAACAAATAGCCTATCTCATCATCTAGCAAGTGACTTTCAAGGTGTGATTACTGACTTCAGCTTACTCAGTTACTCGTTCATTGTCTGTGTACTAGTCACAAATTTCCATATTCTACAAGGTTTTGAATTTAGACGTCATGGTGGCAAACAGAGAAAATGGTGGTTCTTCTAAAGTTGTGACATTAATAGTATCGTCAATACGCACAAAACCATGAAGTGGACACTAACCAGGGTCAGAGTTTGAAACACAGTTGACTTTGATTTCTTTTTTAAGGAATCACGATTGACCTTCTGGTTTCCGTTTTCTTTTTGTTAATGAAAGAAAGGCAGTCAGGTGATGAATTCATGCGTCTCCACACTTGCACCAATAAGTTCCTGTCCAGACTCAAGCACAACTTTTCTCCAATTTTAGTCCTCAACAATAGCAAGACGGATTCTCATGCTTACATTCAAGACGTTGCTCGACTGTAAAACATTTTAATTAATATATAACAAAACTACAACTCTTGGTCAGCATGCAAGTCTTCACTCAACATTATAGACCTGCTTCCTTTCAAAGGGCCTGAACCGATGGTCGCAACTTTCTCAGTCACAGATGCACATCGGAGCACAAAATAATTTAATCAGAAATGGAAATGCAAATCATAACAGGTATGCGCCATGTAATAGGAACATCACCTGAATTCACCATCACAAACACTAAGAACAGGAATGATTTCTATTAGAACGACAAGGTATAAAGCATAAAAGTGGGCGAATGTACAGAAGAACACGATCTTTTCACTTTCCCATTGAGGGTAACATGTAACTAAATGGAGTTTATCGAATTCCTAATCTTACATGACGCGAGACTACATTTCTTTATACATACCAACATAAGAATTCCATTCCACTCAGGTTTGGGGCGAAAACCAGTTTCTACAAATCCACTCAACCCCTCCGAATCTTTCTCAGTGGTCGAAGTCTGAACTTCGCCACACATATTACACCAAAATGATCCTATAAGATCCCTGTGGAAATGCTGGAAGTGGCCTTTATCTTCAAGGAGTGCTCCGGAACGTATGTCAGACCTATATGATCAGGGATAAGTTAAATCAAAAGAACTTCAACAACAACAGGAGCAAGGCACACGAATATGATCGACCAATTTGAAATGATATACCAACTTCTGTCAATAATACAACCGAGTAGCAGATACAAGTCATAACAACAGCAGATGATATCAAGCAACAATTCTGCCAGCTCATACGAAACTAAGAACTTGGCTCACATAAATGTGTGCATTTTCAAAGGGAGGAAGACTAATCACTATTCAGATCTTGTTGAACTAGATGTGTAAGTAAATGGATTATACCTTTCTCCTTAACATCAATCTGTAAAGTATCCAGAGTAATTACGCCATCAGTCAAAGGAAGTAACTCAAGCTTGATAGTGGAGGTAGATTGAGCAGGTACACATCTGATGTAACCACAATAAGAAGTTATCATCTTTGGAATCAGAGTCTGAGGAAAGGAAATGAATGAAGAAGAATAAAAAGCATTACCCTAATGGAACTCTACTCTGTAGCCACAAATGTGTACAACCCAAACCACTAATTGGAATGACATCAGATATGGGAGAAAACTGATCATTGAAAGAAACAGGCAGAACTCCACCATCATCATTTTTTTCACAACTCTCAGATGTATGAGGTGCCGAGCTCAGCCTCTGCATTGCAGCATCAGTAATTGTACCTGTGGACTTGGGCAAACTATCGAACGGGCTCATAGGAGTCGATGGAGGGGAACTCAAGGACCCCAATGAACGGGGAGGAATAAAAGATGCAGGCGCGAGAACTGTCAGAGTTAGATCTTCAGATGTCAAATTTGAAGCCTGGAGGGTTAAAATCTGGCAAGTTGACAAAGTAAACAATTAACAACTCGATGAAAAAGTAAGTATACAAATAAAGGACAAAATAGGAGAGAACTAGAAACCTGAACTGGAAGCTGCGACACTCTTTCATTAGGTGCAACTGATTGTCCTGATATCTCAGATGCAACAGAGATCATAAGATCCCTTGAGATGCGTGGACGCCAACTAGTAGGCTGCTTGAAAAACAACCTGGACTCTGAATTTGGCACAGAACATCCAAAACAACTTAAAACTAGGCACTTAATCTGATCTGGATGGCAATGAAAACAAAGAAAACCACAATTACCTGTGTAATTGCAACGACAAGACACCATAATTGCATATTGGTCAGCATTGGACGAAGACTTCCTTCCTTCAGTAGTATTTGCTGAGAGACGCAAGCTTGATGGTGGGGAATTTTTTTCACCCTGAGCCTTGAGATTCTTCCATGTAGAAGATACTGGCTTAAGTATAAAAGAGTGCTCTTCACCCCTCCTGCCATGAGAACTCTCAATGAGTCCATGATAACCAAATTTATCTTTACCCTCAAACTAAATAGGGATGCTTTCTACTTTCAGTGAACTCCAAAAGTACACTAGAATACAGTACTAACATCTTTAATACATACATTATTTAAAAATTGTTGGCCCGAAGTTATAGAAGTAACATATATATTGTGGTAATAGATAAAAGAAAGACACATTAAATCCCAAGAACAAACTGTCATCTGATGTAGTTCACCTTCTCTAGGAAGTGATGTGCTTAAGGTTCAGGGTCCTATCTTATAAATGTGGAAGATATTATTCACCTAATCCAATGCAAGACAGCACAAGAAAGATAGTGAGTGTTTAGTTGATGGATGAGTAGCCTTTGCATTCTGGGTTACTGTAGACACACTCCCAAAGGCAGTTTAACTCATCAATTGAACAGTTGTACGCAGCCATGAATTAATAGTAGCAAAGTTTACCCATCAACACAGCAAGAACAAATTTCTGGGCATCACTAAGATTATGTGAATTGAACAATAGAACTGACATATGCATCATAGTGTAAAATTCACATAGGAAAATAAACTGCATGCGAAAATCATCAGTAAGTTCCCTTATTTATTGTGAATGTAACTAAGAAACTGATGCACATAAAACAATTTACAAACCAAAGACTGCACTTTAACTGGTAAGATTAGGCTGAAACATACGATATATTAACTCAGTTGATTACTGACAATACAAAAGAATTACCATAAACTAGCATTAAACTTTTACCAAAAGTTGGGAACATTTACTAGCATAATAAATTATGATACACGGAGAGAACAACAACCTGAGGGGTAGATTTGGTAAACAGTGGCCATCTCCAGCTTCAATGCATGCAAGTGGTAATGATGAAGGTGGCCCAATCTTTGAAGCTTCCTCAAAAACAATTGTTATAGCATCTATGTACATGATAATAGCAGCTGCATTCTCTGGTGACACATTCTGTACAACAATTTAAAGTAATTGGCACAAAATGTAATCAGCATATCTAATTAGCATTCAATGGATTAAGATGGTGTTTGAGACAATGAAATGGAGATGTAATTCAACTTCTATTGCATTGCACTATTGATTTCTTCTGGTTGTGCATAAAAGTTGTGATGTAAAGTAATTGTGATTCCATTACATAATGTTCAAAATTATGTTTTTTACCCACTGCATTCCACCCTCAATTTCATTCCATTCCATTATCTCGCACCAGACATCAGGATAAATATAAATAAATTCAATGTGTCAAAGGCATACCTTTATCTGAACACAAAGAAGGTCATCTGTATTACAATCAGTAGCAAAAGAATGGATTTCTATAGGTTGAATTATTTCAATTTTCCTTCTCCACCTTCTTCCTGGAGTAAACATGCCCTGCAACCCACAACGAACTGAAAATCGTTCTCGCTCTAAAGACACACCGCGGAATGATAAGTGCCCTTCGCTCTCAGTTTTGTGACTCTTCCATGAATACTGCTCCCAGTCATCTAGGTCAAAATTAGGCTTAGAACTTTGGGCTTTAACAGGTTGAGTAGAAGGGGCAGTATTTTGAGGCAGTGATGACATTGAGTAACTTCTGAAATGTGATAAGAGCTGAGAACCAGTAGACATAGACTTCTGAGATGTACCACTAAATCCTGAACCAGAACCAAACTGGGGAGGAGCCAAAGGACGAGCTGGAATAGGAAGAGTATTATCTAATGGAAGCAGCCATTTCAACAATTCTCCACATGGATCACATTCAGTATAGTTGAAGTTGTCATGGTTTTCAACAGACAGACTCTTTTCCAAGTTTTTCTCAAACTGAATAATATCAATGACAGGGTCTCTCAAAAAACTAGTACCAACATTAACCTGTAAAAGTACCTGCATCCTTCCAAACAAATAAATGAATATGAGGATCTATAGCCAACAACGAACCAGCAGTTGTAAAGAGAAAGCACTATTGTAACATAATGATCATTTACTTTGGGCAAGATCAAATTAGTCCACTCAAGTATATTGTCCAATAACACATACCACTATATCTCCATTTGGAAGGGAAAAGCTGCTAATCTTATTCCTAGCTGCTCCACCACAGATATTCGCATCAAAGTCTCCACTGTCAATAAGAGCACTAAGTCTGGAAACGTTTTTCGAGTTTTTTGACGTTCCATTTGCAGTGGGTTTCTGAATACTTTCTGGATCAAGAGAACTTCTTTTTGACCAAAGTAGTTCATCTGATTCTGCAATCCTAACAAAAAAATGGGAATTTTTAAATCTTTGCAATAATGTCTCTGTCTGTCTTTTGTGACCTTCCATTCTAAGAATAGATTCACTAGCAGAAATATCCTTCTTTTGATCACTTTCCAGTTTGGACAGGCTGCTTCCATTTTGATTAAGAACTTGTTGACCACTGGATATCACTTCCTCCTCTCCAGACACCCGATCTTTTCCATCTTTCATGTGTCCATTCTGCCTTTCCGAGTTCTGTCCCATGCCATTTTTAGATAATACTGCTGCAACTTTAAATGGAGTAATAATTTCTGTATCCTGTTTGTTAGCTGACAAGCATGCAAGGATATGGACTTGTTCTCCTGGAATTGAATTAAATCCAAATTTCAAATAATGCGCACTCATTATCCAGAATTTATATCACTTCTGCACATCAAAACCATTAGAGACAAGAGAGTAGGTAAGATACAGGTACCTGGGAAGACAAATGAACGATCAAGGGAGCGTAATGAATTGATATCTGGTGTACTATGCCATGTTACTGGAAGTTCCCCTACAGAATAGTTACCATGAAACATTTATTTAAATATTTATATTATAATAATAAATTTGAATTTGAACATTGTCTGCTCAAAAACAACCAAAGCAGTAGGCCCGATGCTTTTGTTTACTTAAGCAATAAGTGTTGAGCCATTGCCAACTCAAACTAATTGGGAGACAGCAAGAATTAGTCCAAATGTTAAAAAAGAAAAGGATATCTAAAAAATTGAGGTATCTAATATGTAATAGATAGTGATCCCTCTTGATTCTATATTGTTTTGTTATTTTATACTATGCTGCGTGGACCAGATACAGTTCTGAGTAAACAGAAGAGTCCCAATACATAAAGAAAAATTGTACTGCTATTCAAAACTATATGAAAAAAGCTTCCAATACAAATTTCTAATTCGAATAATTTACAAATGAATTAAGTCAGAAATTATGTCTACAAATTCATATAAATCAAATCAGAAATATTCAATAGAAAAGCAAAAGAGATGTCCAACATCAACTTGCTTCCTTTTAGACAGAAACAGGCTCATCAACATAAATTATGATCAGTACATAGGTTGGAATGACCATTGTTTACGTAATTGAGAAAACCAGGATGTAAAATGAAAAAGTTCTGGTGAGTGCCTTACATTGGAGCACAGATTCTAAAATTGTATGGTCAATCATAAAAGCTATTTTTTTCAATTTCTTTTAACAAATTTCAACAATGAGAGCAGCATTAAAGCAATGGTCATCTACCCTAAAGTATTGAGCAGGCGGTGTAGCATCAGATCCCAAAGATAGTCAGTCTTTTCTTTCTTATGAAGAAAGGTCTTGGAATATTTATAAGTTCAAAGATAAATGATAATAATCTAACAAATTTTAGTGAATGTAGAGTGAAGAGAGTACTCATTGGAATGATAATGGTCCCTTCTTCCGCAGAAACATCCAAGTGATCCCCAACAGCAGCAGTGTCCTTAATGGTACTTGAATCTAAAAATTTGGCATTTTCACCATCATTATCTTCCAAAGCTTGGTCAGGCTCTTCAGCTATAGGAGACTCGGGAAAAGGATCATCTGCAATTAGACCTTCCAAAGTTGCTTTGGTTTTTGAAGTATAAACTGTCTCTACAGGAGACTCGTGAACAGGAATTCTATCCACCACCGATACATGTTGAGTGGCAGTCGCTCGCATCAAAAAGTTCATTTTCCCTCAAAACTTGTCTGCAATATGCAAAAGCATAGCTTATCAACTGGAGAAAAAAGAATAGCCTACCGACCAAACATCACAAAATCAGCATAAACAGTTCAATTGGATTGAACATGAGACACGAGTCAAATAGAAGTACACGCACAAAAAAAATGTAATGGCCATACGAAATCACGTTACTTGTGACTACAAAGACGCGAATCGATTTCGGATCCAATAGATACGAAGCCTCAGAAAACAAAAAGTTAATGGAGATGAGAGTAAGATGGTGACCTGATCGTAAGATCAAACCGGGAAGTCGCCGGAGATATGAAGGAGAAGAAGTGAGAAGGAGCGAGAGGAAGAGAAAGTTCCGGGCTTGACAATGGTGCCCGGCTTGGATCTGAATTGTGAATCCGGTGGAAGGCTCTTCTTTTATTCGGGCCTCGGGTTCGGATCTAAACCCAAAATTCGTTTTTCAGGTAGGGTCTGTCGGATACGATAGTTTCATTTCTATTTTTTTTAGTTATTTTTAATTTTTGTTTTTTAATAAAAATAAAATTTTGATTTTCGTGATAACAAATAATAATTACATATTAAATAAAATTTAAAGATAAACTATTTACAAATATTTAAAAATTTATCTTTAAATTTTATTTAATATTTATTAATAAATTATTTATAAAAATCATTTTATTTTATTTAAATAAATGATTTAAAATTAAATTTTAATTATAAATTAACATTTATTTTAATTTATTTTAATTATTAAATCAAATTTTATTTAAAATTATGATATTTTGAAAATATTTTAAATTTAATTTAATTTATAAATTAAATCTCTTTAATTAAATTAAAAATTAGAAATATTAAGTAAAATTAAATTATTTTAATTCATATTAATAAATAATTTTAGTTAATTAAATGTATAATATTAAATTAAATTATTTATAGCTCTTATAAATAATTGATATATTAAATAATTAAATAATATTTAAGAAAAAATCTTTATTTATGGATTGCATAATTTTTTAAACTGGAAGAAATCAAAACAAAAAATTAAACAATCAACTCAAATCTAATTTTAAAAATAAAAATGTAAACAAAAGACTCAAAAGTATTTTTAATTTTATTGTTGTAGTTTAAAATAAAATAAAATATTTTGATGAGTTTCTTTTTACAATTTTGCTTTTAGCTTCTTATTAATTTCATAACTTTTGAAATAAAGAATTGATTTCATCATAAAATAATGTCATTGTTAATTAATTATATTATTTGAGATAAAAGACAACTTCTTTTATGTAATTTCATCAATTCTATTAAAATTTTTTGTATTTCAAAAATCTATGGGTAGCCTTTACATCTTGTTAAAAGTTAAAATTCATCTTTTTGTTAAGTTGTGTCATTAACTCCAGGTGACCTGAGTAATACTTCATATTAATAGTCACAAAGTAAGGGGTGATTAGAAATCTATATGCATAAATGCAAACTTGTTGACACTCCAATGAAAAAAGGCCTATACCTAAGTATGAATCAATGTCTTAAAACAAAGGAAGAAAAACAACAAATAACTAAGGTACCATATGCAAGCATTGTCAGTAGTCTAATGTACGCTATAGTGTATACAACTCGACATATGCTTTGCAGTGGGGATAGTTGGTAAATATTAAAGTAATCCTAAACCTGTGCATTAGGCAGTGATCAAAAGGATACTTAGATATCTAAGAGGAACTATTAATATGACTTTGTGTTATCAAGGTTGGAGCTTCAAATTGGTTGGATATAGTGATGTTGATATATTTGTTGATATAGATAAGCAAAAGTCCATATCGGGATATGTTTTCATTCTTAGAGGAGAAACCATTTCTTAGTATAGCAAGAAACAACATTGCGTATCATTGTCCATGATGGAGTACAAGTATGCTGCATGTAACTCAATAGTGCAAGAGGCAATATGGTTGAGGAGATTTTTTAGGAGCCTCTGTTAGAGTAGTGCCCTGAAGGCAATCGCCTTTAGCGCATTTTGTACAAAGTTGTGTACATGCTTTATGAATAAATAAAGAAATGCATATTTCATTAACTTGCTGTTCATTATTTATGAATGGATATTGATCTATAAGCAAATTAATGAAGCCCATGATATATGACATAGCATGAAGAAAAATTGTGATGTGATCATACTACTGAGATTCCTATCATGTGCAATTATGTCGATATCTAAATTATCCTAGTCATAGGATTCTTGAGGCCGGACATCGGTAATCCGGAGACTAGTACATCTCAGCTCCTTGATTTGATCAGCGATGGATCTCAAAAGCTATAAATATGAGATATTTAGGGTTGAGATGTGGATGCTTACTAGAGGTAGTAAGTACATTGGATGACTGCTATGGGATCATCACATGGATGTCTATTCTACTGTCGATGATAATCTCATCATAGAATAGTGCAAGTATCCTTAGATTTGAGGTGCTCGAGGATATCTTGAATCTTGATTACGTGCTTTGACTCCATTCCTTGTTGCTTACAGAGGTTGCTCATAGGGTGGTGATTGGAGTGCGACTTGAGGTATTGAAGGTAATTGAGTAGCCAATAGAGGATTCACCACTTGTGATAGCGAAGATGATACCGTGGCCTCTTGTCGGGTCATTACTTGGAAGTCTCTGGTAGGAGCATATATGTCATGAAGAATGTCTTCATTGACATATAAAGTAATGAGTCACAGGACAAGAACTGAAATCACTTGGACTAGATTTGACATAGTCAGTCTAGTTAAGAGTTGACACATTGGCCATACTCATAACCAAGTGGGGTATAGCATGGTGAAAGGACGAATTGCACGGTAATTGTCTATGGAAAGGTTCGTGATATGGTTCATGATGAATACATGTTCATTCGTCAAACCAATTAGTTTCCGATCAATTGGGGATCATGATGTGTTGCTAGATACCGCTCATGACTTGCTTGGATTAAGTGTTAATCTAAGTGGCCAACATAACCGGGAACCTAATGGGTCACACGCATAAGAGTGTCTCGGAGAATTCATAAAATAGTTTTGGACGAGTTCGATATATGGAGAGCAAAAGGATTAAATGGATCCGATGAGATCGAGATATGTCTGATGAGATCGCGACATCGATATTCTTTGAAAAAGGTTTTGGAGGTTTTCCATACGGGACCCGGTGGTGGTAGGACCGATCCCAGTGTGACTGGACCACTTCAGCATTTATTTATATATATATAATTAATTAATTAAGAATTAATTAATTAATTATATATATATGTGTGTACGTGGATGGAGGAGAAGGAAGTTTTATCCTTTAACTTTATATATATATAATGCCTAACGTGGGTGCATGACTCACCATTGGCATTTATTGTCTTTTAATAAGTTAAAGACAAAAATGAAAAGGGTTAGAGGTAAGATGATGTTCGTTGGCTTTTGAAAAGGAGAAGAAAGAGTTTCTTTCTCCATTTTCGTACGATCATCTTCATCATCTCTTCATCTTCCAAGCTTCTCCATTCATCCTCTTCATCGTTGGTTTCCAAACTCTCCAAGAACAAGGTAAGATCTAGCAGTCTTCAACTTGTTCTAACTATTCCCGGATCAAAGGGTTTGTCCCGGTTAGGTTCTCCGATCTCTGCATGGATACCTTTAGAGACGGTCTCCTTTGGCCGTTATGGTTTGAGTTTGTTGTATAGATACATGGATCCTGGTTTTCGGGAAGGTTCCGGAACAAAAAATTTTATTTTCTGCACCATGGGCATGTGATGCTCACACCGAGATTTTCCTATAGCCTCAACATTACCGAGCATCTTCGTGAGACCACAATTATTTATTGTGATAACACAATTGCAATTGCCTATGCAAAGGACCTAAAGTATCATGAAAAAACAAAGCATATAGATACTCGCTACCATTTCATCTATGATATCATTGCACAAAGACATATAGTCTTAAATCATGTCTCTATGAGAGATATGATAGATGATCCTTTTACTAAACCCATTGCTAGAGATGCTTTTCAAAAGCACATTAAGGGATTAGGTTTGTTAAGGATTTGATGTATTTGTACATTTGCTTATGTATTAATGAATATGTTTTTCATTTTAATCTTGTGTGAATTTGTATAGTAAATTAAAGTTTAATTGAAAATGGCACATATCTAAAAATTGTCACAAGACTTGGTATTGCTCTCTCACATGAGAACATCGCTCTAGTGCTATGATAGCGAGTGAGATGAGACAAAGTATTGCAAGGTACAAAATGATAGGCAATCCCCTTAATTACTGTGGAGTGAATAAGGGTTTGTATGTCGTCTTAGTTGAGTGCTAAGATGAGACTTGTTCAATCAAATATGGAAAGTATATCCATGTAGTATGTATGAAGCCGGATTTGAGTCTATGGTGTCTCAATTCGGTCACTTTCTGGAGTGACTAGACTATGTTCCGTATGGTGTTTTTTAGAGCGTGACAAACCCTTAGTGGGAGCTCCATCATAGCATGCTCTTTATACTGTATGTGCTTGAGACGACTGAATAAAGGAGTGATGAATAGGTCCCTTCTTCATCATTGTGTGAGCCCTGTGGACATCTTGTCCTCCTTTATACCCTTTGAAACTTTGACCTATGTCATGAAGCTGAGAATTTGTGTTGTTACTTTAGCATATTATCCAAGGGCCAAGAATGATGCGGTCTAGCGGAGTATGACTAGGGCAGCAGCCAAGACTTCATGAATTGACATGAATGTCTAAGGGAAAAAAACATTTTGATATCACACAAGCTATTTGTGACTCATTGCCTAGGTGGTTACAAAGACATTTGTTGTTGATAGACATGAGTTATCTATATGGTAACTATGAGTACAAATACATTGTGGGATTTTGCATAGCTCTTTGTGAAAAGAGGGATTAGAGATGCAAAATCTAATATGATTAGAAATGATTTAGGGTATAACGAGATCTTGAGTGACGTTATGTTAAATTAATGGTGATTTAATGTAAAGAAGTTTCTCCCTCTCACACTTAAGACTCTCCCAAAAACACTGAGTTCTCCTTCATGTTGGAGCCATCATCCACAAGGCTTAGGATTTAGGGCATAAATTATAGTGAGTAACTCTGGTAGCTACTCATAATATCGAGAAAGGGCAAATTTGGGTTACATTGGAGCCATTAGACCACAAAGTGGACTTATAAAGTAAGAACATAGAGAAATGAACTTGTTATATTAGAAAGGTCAGGTCTCACAACACCTTCCAACATACACTCAACAAAATACTCATAAGTTTAAGTTTCAATGTCTTGTAATGTAGTCCTCCACAAACAAAACTTTATAATATAAATACATTAAGAGCATGAATTATCATGTCAAGAACTCAAGCTTTAACATGGCAAGGGAAACGTGCCTACGAGAAGTCATTGTAATTAAATTCATAAGCAATGGCTTTAAGTGATAAAATAAAGAAAGAAAATTAAATTAACAAATACTCTAATGCAATCAATTGATAAAAAACCAACATCAAAGATTCTTAGTGACGATTTAGTAAATGTAGAGACAGAGTGATAATTGTACCTCTAATAGTCTCGATGACCTTAATTGATAAACCAAAGCTTAAAGGATAAAGGGTATCTTTAAGATTTGGAAGTTAATTATAAATTATATTATATTATAAAGATTCTCAATTGCATAGGTGACAATACTAATGACTAAATGAAAAACCATCATCACCAAAACCCAGTAGAAGTATCATTGAGACACGGAGTCTGAGAAGGTTTAATAGTATATAGCCTTGCCTCTATTAGTAAAGAGGTTGTTTTCAAATGACTCACATGAATGGATGAAAATAAAAGAAAAACACAAAGGAAAAATAAATTCATAAAGAATAATAAATAAAAGTAAAATTAAAAACTAGATAAACATAAACATAAACATAAAATAGTAATAACAATAATAGGAAAATATAATATAATAAAATAACTAATATATATATATATATATATATATATATATATATATATATATATATATATACTAGTAAAAATAAAATGCTAATAATAATAGAAATACCAATAATAATAATAATCATAATAACATTAATAATCATAACCATAATAATAATAACAATACTAATGTTACTACTACTAATACTAATAATAATAATAATAATAATAATAATACATAATTACCACTAACGCTAACTGCGAAAGACAAGAGTTACAAGATATAAGGGAACTATCATGATCTCTTTACGAGGGTTTCTACTATAGATCGTGTCCTCAATAAGGTCCAACATTGTCATATCTTTTTTTGTCACCTCTACCTAATTCTGCTTAGGACTCCATATTTTTCTCTTTCAATCTCTAAGTATGATCTTCTCGCATCTTATCACTGAAGCATTTAGACATCTCTTCTTAACATGTTCAAACATCTAAGCCTTGTCTCTCCTAATTTGCCTATAATGTTAGCTACCTTTAATTTGTCTTTTGCTATGACATTCTTTCCCGTAGCCCTTTCAGTAAGGTTACATACCTAATGAAACATTCTCATCTCTGTTACCATTAGCTTATGACTATGAACTTATTTGATGAGCTAATACTTTGCTCCATAGATCATAGTTGGTCTAATCGCTAAACGATAGAATTTGTCTTAAGCTACCCAAAAAGGAGATGTTTATACAAAATAAAAGAGATATTATATTTCTTTTTTAATTTTAAATCAAGTATTTGATATGTGAATTTACATGAATATCATTTGTTAAGTAGTTATGCTAAAGTAGCGCGTTACATTAGCAACTTTAATTATATATTAACGAACTACTTTTAACAATAGGTAAAGTTATTTCTTTTTATTAAAGAAATCACAGGCTCGAAATAACATAAACAACTCTCTTGTAAAATGTAAAAGAAAGATTGAATATAATTGATGTAAAATGTAAAAGAAAGATTGAATATAATTAATGTCATTCTCTCTTGTAAAATGTAAAAGAAAGATTGAATATAATTGATGTAAAATGTAAAGAAAGATTGAATATAATTAATGTCATTCTCTGACCTTTATTAAGCGGGAAGTCTTTTGCATTGAGATTGTTATTATTATTATTATTGTATTATTGTATTATTTTTTAAATTTTAAATTTTTATTATTTTTAATAATTCAAATTATTACTATAAAATTATATAAGGGTGAAGATTTTAATTTTAATTTTAACTGTAATTCACCAAAACCAAACTGGAGTGGCCTACTGACCTACGAAGCAACATGGAACACCCTTATTGTTTCTGATACATGCTCCAACGAACTAAACCCAGAACCCTACCAAGAAAACTTCCCTAATGGCGATCAAGAACCACTTTTTTCTCATATTTCCTTTTATTCTCTTTCTCTCGTTGCTCTGCTCGTCGAATCTAGCCCATGCAGGATCGTTTTTCTCTGCAGTAACAGGCGGAAACTGGGTTGTTCTCCAAGAAAGCATAGGCATCTCCGCCATGCACATGCAGCTCCTCAAAAACAGCAAGGTTATCATCTTTGATCGCACCGACTTCGGCCCTTCCAACCTTTCTCTCCCTGAAGCCAAATGCCGCTTTAACGACGATGCCGTCAAGCCAAAAGACTGCACGGCACATTCCATCCTCTACGACATTGTCTCCAACACATTCCGCCCCCTCACGCTTCACACCAACACTTTTTGCTCTTCCGGCACCGTAGACTCCTATGGCAACCTCGTCCAAACCGGCGGAGACCGCAGAGGGGAGCGAGTAATCCGCATGTTTACGACCTGCGACAACGATTCCTGCGACTGGGTCGAGCTCGTCAGCCCTCTCATGAATCGAAGATGGTACGCAACCGATCAGATATTACCCGATGGTCGCATCATTATAGTTGGGGGACGAAGAGTTTTTAGCTACGAGTTCTTTCCCAGGAACTCATCGAAATGGAGCAACAAGACATTGCCTTTCTTGGTGCAAACAAGAGACAGTTCTCAAGAAGAGAACAATCTTTATCCTTTCTTGCACTTGTTGCCTGATGGGAACCTCTTCATCTTCGCAAATAACCGATCGATCTTGTTTGACTACACGGCCAACAGAGTCATCAAAGAATACCCAGTTATGCCCGGTGGTGACCGGAGAAACTACCCCTCCACCGGTTCCTCGGTTCTGCTTCCTATCCAGCTAGGCAGAGGAGTGGAAGCGGAGGTGATGATATGCGGTGGGGCACCGGCCAGAGCACATATAAAGGCCGTTGAAGAGCGTGTGTTCGTCGAAGCTTCGAGGACTTGTGGAAGGCTAAAGGTGACAGACCCGAGACCCGAATGGGTCATGGAGCTCATGCCCATGCCTCGAGTCATGGGTGATATGCTACTTTTACCGAGCGGTGACGTTCTAATTATCAACGGCGCTGCGCATGGAACCGCCGGTTGGGACGATGCCCGAGTGCCGGTTTACAACCCGGTTCTCTACCTTCCGGATGAGGATCCAACCCGGAGATTCGTTGTTCTCAACCGGTCAAAGATTGCAAGGATGTACCACTCCACGGCGGTGCTTTTGCCAGATGGCAGGATCTTAGTGGGTGGAAGCAACCCGCACCCAGTGTACAACTTCACAGCGTATCCCTACCCGACTGAGCTGAGCTTGGAGGCGTTTCGTCCACATTACCTGGACGCCTATTATAACGATCTGAGACCGTCCATCTTGACGGTGGAGACGATGGTAGGCAGGACCGTGTCGTTCAACCAGACGTTTTCTTTGAACTTTGTCTTGACGACGTATAGGCCGAGGTGGGGGGTTTCGGTGGTGTTGATAACGCCGTCATTCACGACGCACTCGTTTGGCATGAACCAGAGGATGTTGGTTTTGAATAGGCTGAGTGTGACGCAGTTGTCCACGTACGCTTACAAGGTCAGCGTTCTTGGGCCCACTAATGCTAACGTGGCACCACCTGGATATTACATGTTGTTTGTTGTCCACGTCGGAATTCCTAGTCAAGCTGTATGGGTTCAAGTCATGTAATAAAAAAAAGAAAATTTTAATTGGCTACAAGGTCAGTTGTCCACGTACGCTTACAAGGTCAGCGTTCTTGGGCCCACTAATGCTAACGTGGCACCACCTGGATATTACATGTTGTTTGTTGTCCACGTCGGAATTCCTAGTCAAGCTGTATGGGTTCAAGTCATGTAATAAAAAAAAGAAAATTTTAATTGGCTATGCTTGTTGGAAGCAACACAAAAAGATTGTTCGGAGAACAGAAAAAGTTGATGTGGAGATGCGGGGTATCGATCCCCGTACCTCTCGCATGCTAAGCGAGCGCTCTACCATCTGAGCTACATCCCCGTATACATATGGGCTTATCAAAATTACTAAAACAAAATTTCTTTATTTTGTCACGGTTCGTGTTTATATCAGGGAAAGCTAAGCTACTTTGCTTAATGGTTATTTTTCATGCTAACCTTTGTACAAAGTAATTAAATAACATGCTAACTCCGTCAACTTCATAAAAGATTGAGCATGCTTACTGTCTGGGCTATTCAATCTTCAAGACAACAGTTGTTTGCAAGCTAACTAGTAAAAAACTCATTAAGATACTTTGCTCTGCCAAAGGAACTGGGTTCATTTTCAAATCATAGATCTCGAAAATTTCCTTGTAACAGTAGTGATTGGCCAAGTAGGAGTTTATATGCAGAATGGAAAGTTGCTCTGTATAAATACTTGATGTGACCATTTAATGATTTTATGAACGCGTCTCTTAGCTACAGGTTGGTTTGCGTAACAACTTTGGTCATTATGATCTGTACTTGTACCGATTGGCCCAGAAAAGGAAGTGCAAGAAATTCAAAGCACTCAGGACACAGAGCAGCCAGTAGAACCGTTCCAGGTGATCGTGATTCAAGTTGGTTCCGGAGAGCCATGGTTTGTGCTTGGAATTACCTGTGACATGGTTAACTACCGATACAATTACCGTGCTCAGGTAATATCCCATGGCTAAGGATGCCCAAGAGAGAGAAGTAGCCAAAGATCTCATGCTTGAAGGTGCCTGAGTGAAGAAAAATTCTAACAACCCTGCCAATGTGAAAAGATCTGCTGATCCCAGGAACAAGTACTGAAAAGCAATCCAGAAAAAGGTAATTGGCAATGGCTTGCCCGAATCGAGTAGTCCTGAATGCGTAGCGACTCTTTTTCGTTTAATCTCAACGAGAGCTGCCACTGCCATAGCTAGTATAGAAAGAAGTAGTCCAATGCCAATTCTTTGCAGGTGCGTGACGCCCATTTCAGTTTTGGTTACTTTCCTAGAGAATGGAATGATGAAGTGGTCATAAACTGGTGCTAGGATCATAATGAAGACCACAGGGAAAATTGGTAGGGACGCTGGTGGTACTGCCAATGAACCAAGCTTGGTGTCCATGGTTTTAGCTTGTTGAACAGAAAATGTTGAAAGTTGAGCTAGACAGCAATTGAGCATGATTGTGCAGGCAAATATTGGCAGGATTTTGAGCACAATTTTTACTTCCTCCACTTGCTGGACTGTGCATTCCAAAGCTGAGTGCACCGGCTTATTAACTATTGCTCGATTAAGGCAGCCAAGGGTTTTTGTAGGGGTTTCAGTGGACTCCGTTGGTTTGGTCTGATCATTCACCGCCTTGTTAGTTTGGTTTGAATCAGAAGGGCTGGAAGACATGCTCATAATGGCATTGCTTGGACTTCTGCTAATACAAGCATTGATGAAAGCAGCAAGCAGAACCTGTTCAACAGAAAAACCACTAGGATGTCACCTCCATCATGTTAATGAAGCAATCCCATATACAGATGCATAACTAACTTACCTTGGAAATGGTGGTAAGAGGACTTCCAGTTGGTATTTTGTTTCTGTAAGTGGCTGAGCCAGAGAGGAAAATAAGAAAAGAAAGAAAAATCGCAATCGTAGAGATCCCAAAGCCCCATTCCCACCCTTTGTTGTCTTCAATCCAGACAACGAAGGTGACAGCAATGAGGCCTCCACAGGAGAGGCAAAACACGAAGTAATTGAAGAAGGTTGATCTCAGTTTCCTTCCCTGAGGAGTGCTATGGTCAAACTGTTCTGCACCATGTGATGGTAGCGAGCCCTTGATGCCTCCCACGCCAAGTGCCACCAGGTAAAGACCTATGAACAGCATTGCGGATTTTGCACCATGGACTTCCTGGCATGGAAGGCTGGGATTGGCAGGATCACAGTGTGGTGGCTTTAGCGAATCAGACCGAGCTTGCACGGTCAGTACGACCAACCCCTGTTACCAATATAACTCACATGAGACAGGTGTAGTTCCATTTTTGTTAGGATCTTTTGTTTTGGGAAGGCTTTTGACAATTGAGCTTAAATAAGGACAAAAGGAGCGTTGAGCAGTAGGGCCATATTCACATGTTTGATAACGACATCGACTCTTTGCCTCTAGAGTACAACATATAACATATAGATGGAGACTGGTTTTGAAACGTCAACTACAAAATGCTAAGCTCTCAATTGTCATGTACAATAAGGGCAATATCCTTACTCCGGCCTACCAACTTAATCCACAGTTCAACTTATCATGTACGGTTAAAAATAGAAACAAACAGTAACAAAGACAATATCCAGGACAATGACTTCATCCGAGTCTATATCTCCTATTTAATTTTATGATATTAAACTCACGTAAATAAATAACTGAAATTTATAGAATACAATAAGAGACTGACCACGCGTGGTCTTATGACAGGACATATGGGCGTGGCATATTTCTCACGTCTTAGTGGGTGACATTGGAGACAAGGTACTTGAAGCCCAAGACAAGAAATCACCCAGAGAAAAGACAAATTAGATATTGCTACTGAACTGAAGTTGATTAGAGGAAGTTTATCATTTTGGTCCCACCAACACACTGTGGGCCCCATTCATCAAAGTGATTGCCAACGTTGCATGTATAAAATACGAGCGACCCCGTTGACTAAAAGTTGTTTTAACTACCTTAATTATGTCTTATATATAATATTTTAAAACTCGGATCAATTAATCGGTATTGACTGATTCTCACTGGTTCAATTAAGAACAAATTTTTAAGAATAAATCGGATCGAATAGCCGATCGATCACCGGTCAAATCGACCGATCCAATCCGATTTTCAAAAGAGTGCCTATATATATAAAAACATGACATAAATGTGATTTAAAACATGCTTTTACGAACAAGGAAAAATTGAAAATAAAAGAGAAAAGAAAGGACCTTTTTATGAATACAATTAAAAGCGGTAAACTTGCGTCTATCTTAAATGATGAATTCGAAAAGCTACCAAATTTCAAGTTTTAGAAGAAAAAAATCTAAACTTGGTGAGGGCAAGAACTGTTGTTCCAATCATGACTTTGGCTTGTAGCTAAGGATCCTTTCATGGGCAAGTCTCTTGAGTTGAGCTGCGTTTCCATTGGCTACAATCCACTGTAATCTTCACATAAAGACCTACCTTTCCCTTTTCAGTTCTTTTTCGATGTCCGTGTTAAACAGAAAAAGCGGGTAAACAAAGAAAAAAAGAGAGGAAAAGATGTATCAATGAAATACACTTTCTTGCTGCAAAGTCAATGTAGCTGAAGGATAGACACGTCATTCACACTTCAATGCAGGAGTGAGGGAGGGAGAGAGAGAGAGGGTTTAGTTTGTTTTCTCTTTTGTTCCTCCGTAGAACCAGTGAAGTAAGCCTGACGCAATACTTTCAGTTTCATTGGGATTGATGTATCAGGAAGCGTTAAGACAGAACACGAGTTTTATTACTGATCATTTACAACTTTTCCCTGGGGGAAGTAAGTTGTTGAGACTCTGATCCTATGACGGGTTCAGGGTTTTAATTGGAAGGATTTGGTTTTGTAATCAGAATCTAAAGATTTCTTGTTTCAGGTCCTCATCTAGCTCCCCAATTTAGTAGTGGCTAAAGAAACCAGGAAAAAAAATATGTATCCAGATAAGATAGAAACTGGGAAATGAAAATTACCAGAAATTCAACAGCTGCACTTATCAGGTAGATTTGATAAGTTGTACAGAAAGCATCTGATAAGAATCCACCAAGAAGAGCCAAAAGAAAAGCAGTTCCCATGAAATTAGTGACATTGTTGGCAGATTTTGATGTAGATAGGTTCATGTACTCTGATAAATATATCACCAAATTGCTTGCATTTGCCAAGAACGCCAAGTTCTCCAGTATCTCCACAACTACACCAAATTCATCAAACCATGTTACTGAGACAAAATCTCAGAAATCCCACTTTAAAATCAAGATTTCGATGCGAAAAATCACGGAATTTGTCAAAACGATTCAAACTTTGCACGCACCCAGGACAAAGGAAGCTGCATACATCCCTCCATGTTTTCCTTGAAGTGCAGGTCTGTTTCTCCAATCAACATAACCATCCCATCGCGTGAGTTGCTGTTCTTGATCCTACAGCGGAAGCTCATGATCGTAAGGACTTAATCATATATAGAAAGCAAACACAAAGATGCACCAATGAAGTCAACAACCAAAGAAAGACAGCTTGAAGAGTGGAAAGGAGGGAAAAGAGAAATAAAAAGAGAGAGAGGAAGCCAAACCATTTGTAATCTGCTATTTTCTTTTTTCTTTTTTTTTTTTTCTCAACTTGGTTAAGTTGGGGTTTGGATCTTTGGCTTATAGAGGCGATTTATAGGTGGAGAGGACTTCAAAGAGTTTGGAGAGCAAAAGGGCAACTTGGGACAGAATGGTGTAGACCTAAGACAATGACTTCTAATCCTGTATTCCTCACTACGTTACTAAGATTCTTCTTTTATTAACCAATTTCCCTTTTTTATCTTGATTTGGATTGTAGTGTTTCCTTTTTTAAGGGAAAAGATCCTCTGTCTAATATTACTCTGTCTTATTCTGTCTCATAAAATCTCAATCATTTATTTTACGAGACTCACACAGAACCCATACAGGATCCACATAAATAAACGGCTGAAATTCGTTAGACATAATAAAACACTATAATATTAAACAAAAAATTTAGAATTTTTCTTTACGTGCCAATAACAAAATGGTCTAGTCCCAATTCTAAACGTACTGATAGGCTCTCTGTCCTTGATGCACTAATACAACTATCTTAAAAAATAAAATTTATGAAAACCTCAAAAGGCCCAAAGACAGGGTCATTTGACAAATGTCAAGACTGCTCCAATTAATAGACGTTTAATCCCACCTATATATCATACATCAGTTTTCATTTTCGCAATGTGAACACTATAAATGAACCCCAGCAACCAAAGAATTACAAAACTTGGGATTTAAATGCACTGGTTTCTGGTTTGCTTTTGTTTGCTGCAAATTGCATTTACTAGTTTTGTTTACAGGAGTAATAATCGTCACCAAAGCCTTAAATAACTATATCCTCTTTCTGGCTCGATCCCTACGTCTCAAAGAAACCATATGAACAGTAGCAACAAGAGATCACAAGTTTGAATCAATTCAAGATGAGTACAGAGAGTGAACAGTTCTTGGTATAATAATTTAATTTTTGCAACTTTATGTTATTTTCCTTGAAGATTACGACTCGAGTGGTCAATAACTACAGAAAGTGAGTCAAAAACGCTTTTTCAAGACATACCCGCCATTCTCCACTCACCAAGCTTAGTGGTAAGACCGCGGTTATAGTTACCTAATGTGCATGAAATGAGCTGTTAGTTATATAATTACAAAAAAAGAGAGAGGCTATATATGGTTAGGTTATTACGTCTTTGAGCCTAAATTCGACTCGAACGATCGTGGGTCGATCGGTACCATTCATGAGATTGATTTAATTTTTATAGGTATTAGTCATATAAATTCATTACCTCATCATGAAAAAGGTATGACTTTCAAGAACCTTATTTTTCTTTATTTACCAGCCACCAAAATTCTCCCAAGAGACAAACTTGAGTATAGGAGGGGTCTGCCGGAAATCAACCCCCGATGTGCCATTATTATTTTACAGGTATCTTTGAACCAGAATCAGTCAATCTCATAGATTCAAGCAGCAACGTCCAGTCCCACCAAAATCTGAATGAACCAATATATATAATGATTGAGTAGATGTATGTTTTTAAAGGGTTGAGTCCGTGACGTGTTTTACCGCATTGTTTTGGTATTAACCATTAATAGAAATGATAATAAATGAGCAATAATTGATATACGTGTGAGTTTGGGAAGATCAGGGTTTGAAGGTAGCATGTAAAAGTGTGGGTATTCTAAAGGACTCAAAAGTCAAATTTCTTGTGACTTATTCTGCTTCTTTCCTGTGATTTAATCCTTATTATACGTGCTTTTTAAAATTATTTTTTTGGTTTTTTTTTTAGGATTCAACTATTTGGCATGTGAACTACCAACCCTTAATAGTTTCGTCGACAGCTTGGGTTTTGAAAACATGTTTTTTCATTATGGAAGAGGACATGGAAATCACCACGCTGTAACTATTCTTTTTAACACGAAGGGTAAAAATATCTGGTAAAAATCTTACCGATATTAGAGCCGAGAAAAATAGAATATAGAGAAAGTATGATTCAACGATAGAAGCTGAATTACTTAATAAATCCGTTTACAAAGTGGTGAATTATATAGACTAATAGGACTAGTAGTTGCTTGATTCTAGAGACATCATATGTATCACTTGTATCAGGATTAGGATCTGAAGTTATATTCTGGTGAATATCTTTAAAGCGGGACTCCCCCAGTGTTTCTTGGAGGAAGAACATATCTCTTGGTGGATTCTATTATTTTTATTTGGTCGACAATTTGTTATCACTAATTAATAACTTTCTTGTAATGTTATTATCTTTCTTTTCTAATTTTGTCTTTACTATATTCATATTCATAGAAAGACAAATCACAAATCATGCACATCATAGAGCAAATATTTGTTTGCGTTGACAGTGCTGAGCTTATCCATTTCCTATTAGATTATCCTATCAACTTTTTGACCTTCGTGGTAGTGCTCGAGGTACGAACACTTGTAGTCCTGTGACGACACTCTCTCCTGGAAACCTTACCCTGAGATTAAGATATTGTGTGGTTTTGATTGCCTACTTGACAAATTACAAGTTGCCACACTCGTCGATTTAATTTTTCATCAATCGCCACCGGAGAACATTGGTGATGAATAAACAAGAAATGTCTCCGTTTTCACATTTCCAATTACGAATTGCCACTACTTCGTTTCCACTTTCTAGCACAGTCTGATCATTCTGAACCAAGTGTTGGTAGGTTTTCCAACTCCGATTTCTGGCCATGCGCGAGTTATCAGATAACATAAATAATTATAATGAATACCATACATTAAGTGTCGTGGAAGTTTTCCTAAGCTTCAACTAAGTAGTCAGATGTCAGAATTTAAAGTTAAAACACGACAAAAGGAGTTGTAAAAGAGTAATTGTAGATGAACAAGTATATATATTAACGATGCAAACATCCCAAATTTTCATATGGTTCTCACTTTCTTTCATTTTATCCAGTTAAGGAAGTCCAAAGTCTGAACAGGAAATAGTTTCTCTTGGGTAATCAGAGAGGATAAGGCATCCACTTCTCTTTAATGTTTGAATGATCCCAATTTCAGGATACGTGATCTTTGACTTCTAATTTGGCTGTAAAACACATGCCTCCGAAACAAACAACGTTAATCACTGGGAATTGAGACGTTGAATCTGAAGCATCACCAAGCTCCTCGTAAAACCAGAGATTGGAAGAATAGTCAAACGTTAATACTCTGATATTACCGGAGACTTCTAGAGTAATGATTAAGGGACAAAATATTCTGTCAAATATTACCATGCCTTATTATATCTCATTAAATCTTAATCATTTATTTTGCGGGATCTACGCAGGATTTACGCGGGACTTACATAAGACTTACATAAATAAATAACTGAGATTTATTGGACACAATAAGATATCATAATATTTGACAGAGAATCTGGACTCAATGATTAATACATGCCCTCTAATATAGATTTGGTGAGTCCAACCACAACGAAACTAACTTATTTCCAGCTCTAAGCCAGTTTTACACAACCCTTTTTCAAATGATCAGTTAATACATTTCACGTGGAAACCGGCGTTCAAAGCTATAATTCGGTTATGCAATAATGAATGGGAAGCACTTGGACATGTAATAGGTCACGTTGATAGAAGAAAGGCATAATAATTAGAAGGGTATCGAGTTGCATACGAACCAGGGCATAGGGATTTGAAAACCAAGCAAAATGACAACTATAAAATCACCAGACAGCCCTCTCTGTCTGTGTTTCAGACAAAATCTGGCACCGAAACTACACAAGTCGTACACCTCTCCCATGTTATGTAATTTTCTTTGTCGTTTATGTAAAAATTATTAGACATGTATCACTTAATTCATTATAATTAAGTATACTTAACGAGAAGAATAGGAGTTCATATATCATTTAGGGGTGTTTGGTTGATAAGTTTGAGAAGTGAGTGATTATTTCTTGATTATCATTAAAAGGGTAATAGTTTAATATATCACTTTTAAAGAATCTTTTATACCCTCAATTTAATAAATGAATAAAACTCATTCTTTAATAGTGATTTTTTAAAATATTTTTAATGCTAATTAATTAATTAATTACCATATTGTAATTTTGTTTCTTAATATTTTAACAAACTAATCATTATTAATAGTAATAGTAATTATTCATTCCTCTTAACCAACCATCATAATTATAATAATAATATTCATTCTAATTCATCACTATATTCATTCTCACTTCTATTTCTATTTTTCATGCGAACTACCAGTTCCCTTAATATGAGTCCTGTGACGACGGTTTGGCATTGTGAGCCACCATGCGCACCGCCGGTTCTAGCGCCACCAATATTGCCACCTAAACTCTCGTGCCTATAAGCAAAAGCCCTCTCTTTTCCCCTACCGCATATGTTATCCATGTGTCTAAAAGCCAGTCATGTAGGCAGGCAAATTGAAATAGACAAATGAAGATATTTGTCCAGTGCATGAAAAAGAGGATATATTAACCTTTTTCTAATCTTTCCTATTCCTTCTCTAGACTACTGAATACATATTCCTTCACTAGACTTTCTAACTCGTGCTTTTCCAAGTTTACGGATTTGATCTTTTCCTTTTTGACCTTAAGATATTTGGAATTTATTCTTATTTTGCTTCTTTTTTACCTTTATCGTTTACTACCACATTCGAAATTTGTCTGGACAAAAAGAAGAGTTGAAAAAATGGGGTAGTTGTCTTGCAATTTGGAGAGAATGGTCTAGTTGATACTTCTATATTATTTATCTTTAATGAGATAACTTCATGAATCTTGTAAATGAAGAAGAGATAAGTTTACACAACCAATGAAAAGATAGGGAACTAAGCCGACGTCGTATTTTGGAGAAAAGTTCAGTATCTTGATGAGGAAAGCGACAGAGATGTTGAATGAGAGGCCAGTAGGGAAGTGATAATCGATGGATAAACAGGAGCAAAAGAATAAGAGAGGATGGTGTGGTAAGATAAATTATATCTGATAAAGAAGGATAATGGAATCTATCACAAATTCTCCAATATGTGGTTTATATAATCACCCAAAAGTTACCAATATAATCTTATAATAATCGCCGCACACAAAATTCTTGTTCTCTGATCTATAGCTAAGAAGGCGACAACGTGGATGATGGGAATGCTTATTTTTTTTAATTTTTTTAAAATTAATTTCTAGCTATATCGTCATCATCAAGTAACTTCCCTGCTCTGCATTCAAGTCTCCGGTCGTCAGGTAACGACAAGGTTTCCTATCATGAGTGTCAGTGTCAGCATTTACTCATTTTCCCTAAATTTAAAAACGAGCACTTTCTTTTTATCATCATCAGCTAATAATGGTTCTGCACAGGGAAGTACTGATGATGATGTTATGACTCCATTTTTCTAGTTTTCAGTCCCAGTATATATGATTGGGAATCCAGGACGTTTTTATAAGTCCTGAGAATTTCTGAAACCACATGCACTGAGTATCAGATCCTTTGTTTTAAATTAAATACTCTCTTCCAATTTTATTATTCTATCTCTTCTTCGATAAGGTCCAGCGGCCGTAAGTTCCATTATAAAATTAACCAAATACAAAATTAAAATGTTATTCAGTTTGTCTCGATAGTTTGGAGTGGTACTTGATTATGTCCCTTTGTTCAATATATTCATCAGATGTCCAAATCTGCTCTGAACTGAGGGGGGTGTGTCAGGAATTTCACATCAGACAATTATAAAAACATTCAATAATTTATAATAATATATAAACCTTCCCCTTTTGAGCTAACTTTTGAGGATGAGTTAAGTATTTTTAACAATGTATTCGAGTTTGTTAGCTACAAGCATACTTTCTTAACTAGTAAAAGTTCGAGGACACCATACATCTTTTCTGCCTTATAACAAGGTTGAATCAAGAAAGTTGCTAGCCTCAAATACCATAAAAGTCTCCTAATCTTTATCTCTGGTAATAGACAACAACACTATCAATCGTGGTATCTGGCTGCTGGACTTGATACTTCTTCAGACATTTCATTGCTGGGGAGAGATAGACGTGCAAGGAATGCGTATTAATTAGTCTACCTTAACAGACCTGCAAGAATGTCGTTTTAAGTAAATATTATAATTAAATTCCACACTTAACTTTAGTTAGCCTTTGTTTTGGTTGAGCTTATATTAATAGAGTTTTTATCAGGTAAACTTTTTTATGTAGATCTTTTTGAAGAAGAATTTTTATAAAAAGTTAGTTGACTGTTTGACTATCATTTAAAAAAGTGCTTTTTTTGAAAGAGCTTGATATAGTAGATTGTTTTGTAACATAAAAATAAAAGAACTTTTAATTTTAACTATATTTTCTTTTGTAATAAAATTATTTATGCATATAAATATTATTTAAAGTATACTAAACAATATGCAAATCACAATATATTAATTATTATGTAATTTTAAATCATATGAAACATAAATAAAATTTATCTAACCAAGTCTTTTATATGAATTATAACATAAGTAAAACTAATATAAAATAAATATTAAAATATATTAAAAGCTAAATAATATTATATAAATCTTAAAAAAACGTGAATATGAGTTTGTGGGTACTGTGAGAATTATGTGTAAAACATAAGTGCAAAAGAGACTAAAAATAGACTCATTAATTGAAGATGAGTTTGTGGGTATTGTGAAAATTATGTGTTAAACATAAGGACAAAAGGGACTAAAAAGTAGATTCATTAATTGATCTGAAAAATATATCAGGAAAAATCAGTTGAGAGGCTTTTTTGAAAAGTTTCAAATTTAAACTTATTAAAAAGCTACCTTTTAGTTGCCAAAAAAGTCATATTTATTAAAGAAGTGCTTTTTTATTTTACAACCAAACATTTATTTTTCTTAAAAAAAGCTTTTGTAGTGAAAAAAAAAGTATTTATTGATCTCCTAAAAGTCCATCCAAATAGGCACTTAATACGTTTTAAATAAATATTTGATTGTAATACATTAAATATTATAATTAAATGTAATTATATCTATGAAAATATAAAAGATGTCTTAATTTTATAATTGTAGAATAATTATTATTTTTTGGTTTTTTTATAAACGTTAATTTATTAGTATTTTCCATCCTCGTCATATGTGAAAATAATATACAGAAGTAGACGGGATGAGTATTAATTCGTTAGACGTGTACGGATGTATACTAAATATAATTGGACGGGATGAGTATTTTTCAGTCAAAACTAAAAGGCGTGGAAGGAAGTAGTTTTATCAAACTATAATTGGACGGGATGAGTATTTTTCAGTCTAAAGTAAAAGACGTGGAAGGATGTAGTTTTACCAAAATATAATTGGATGGGAATATGAGTCTTAATTAATATAAGCTAACAGCGACATTTAATCACTACCTATAGTAATTGACTTCCCTGTTATTTCAATAATTGTTACGTCTTGCACTGGCATATTTCAATCCAATTAAACATGGCTTTGAATTCTAAGGGAGAGTTATCAACCCAACTCATCGTCAAATTTGAAGTAATCGATAAAGTTGTTTCGACTACAAATTTATATGTTTAAATTATAAAAATATTTCTTAAAAAAAATATAAAAAAAAATTATGTATATTATAACCCTCGTTAGACCTTTGCAAAGCGAGAAGTATCGTACATTGATTATATTAACTTTTAGTTATCAAGCGTTTGTATAATACATTATAAAGTTGAATGTTTTTGAAATTGCACGCATGATTGTATGATGTCCATCGAATGTAATAAAATTAAGGGAGTGTTTGGTTTGAGCACGGAGTTGGCTATGGATATGAGTATAATAGTAAAAAGGGATGGGAATGGATATGAAAAATAAAAAAATGATGTTTGGCTTGTAACTTGAATTTCTGTATTAATACTAATAATGTTGTTTGATTTGTTGCATTAATGGAAATGAAAGATAATATAATACCATTTTTATCCTCAATAAAAATGAAAATAATTTGCCCTTCATATGTTTATTAGGGCTATCTCCATTTAATATCAAATTAAAACGAGAGATTTTAAAAAATACACTTGAAGGTGTAGAACAAAAAATTCATTTGTTGATGAGACATGATAAGGTAAGATGGGAGATTGTAAGGAATTGAGAGGCGATAAGAAAGTAAAGAGGATAGTAAAACAAATTTAATGGGATAAATCTATTCTCCTGAAATTGAAAACCCTAAAATAAATACTGTTTTTTATAATTATTCCATTTCTTCATTCTCAAACTCTCAAACCAAACGCTCCCTAAAGTTGTCTACCTAATTTAGTAATAGGATGAATCAAAATGACACCTTAGTCATGGAAGACTAAGCTAAGGTCATAATTTTCTCAATCATGTGGCCGGTGGCATTCAATATTTTATCTTCCTGCCAGTTAACGTAAGAGAAGGAAATATCAAACTGACGGAAGATGACCTCAACATGTGGATTCAGAACGTGGGGCGGCTGAAGAATGGACAGAATCGTAGAAAAGGAGGGATTACTTAATGTACAAGGCTCGAATCAACTAAATACGATTTGGTTCCATATTTGGATTAGTGAGAAGCATAATATCTAGCATAGTGTCATTACCATCGTCAAATCAGTGGGGAATTACTGGTTTGGTAAAAAGGTGTCCAGATACTCTGATTCGATCAAGCAGAGTTAATGCAGCCAAACAAAGTCTGATTTTGCTTTTACAAGACACTTAGTCGATCAATCAGAGTTAAATGCGGAGTCTGATTTTGCTTTTTAAAAGACACTCAATCTTCTCAAATAGGTTGGTGTAAATGGTTTAGTACTTTCATCATTTAATAAGAAGTTTCGAGTTCAAATCTTAGAAATGTAAAAATTTGTTTGACCAGTACTTTATTCCTTACGGACTGATCCAGTATCAGCGGAGATTAATCTGAGAGTGACTGACTTAAAGACGCTTTCCCATAAGTTAAGACCCTCCTAAAACACCTCGTGAGCTTACCAAAAAAGTCTTCTCAATGCACGTGGTACCCTAATAAATGAAGCTTTTGATGGACTTGTACATAAATGAAGCGAAAACAAAATTGTGGCCGTAAGTCCATGCCTGATCAGAGAGAACTGAGCCAACCCTGCCAAGCATGTTACCAGATTCCATTCTAGCGTTAACCACTTCTTCTCCATTCCATCAGTCTTTCATGTTCTTTTATCTTAAGAATCACGGTACGGACATTTCTATTTTACACCAAAATTGTCCCCTTTTTCTGTGAAAGCTGTCCCTTTTCCATAGGTTGAATTGTTACAAGAATTGCTTTCAGAACTTGAGTTAATCTCATCATTTTGCACCTACCCTGTTTATGATGAGACTAACAAAAATTGAACGGATGAATGCTAATAGAACACGATAGGAATTGAATAACAGAAATAGAATCCGAACCCATTTTAAGAATTTATGATGCCATCTTATGCTTTGATGAATGAATGTAAATATTGAAATTATGAATTCCAAAAAGTCCACAATTTCATAATTGACTTGGTTTTCGAGACCAAAAGCTAGGTAGGTTTAAATCTGCAGGGCTGAACAGCTCGGAACATATCGAGTGCAAATCAGCTTTGGCACATCTTCTAGGTAAAATGTTTGTGGATAGTAAAGATTTCCATTTATTTTGACTGAAAGTCCACTAATAGTAGATGGACCATCTTAATTATATTGGAAACAAGTAGATGTACGGAAGAGGCCCATCATGAGTTCCACTAAAATACATCCAGATTTATTCGTTGGTTGAAATCAAACGCAGCCATTTGGAGACTCAGAATCCTTTCACTGGTGAAACATTACATGAGCCACTGTCAACGTTCAAAATCTTACTGTTGGAGCCATACGGTGGAGTTACAAGTCCCACTCATCATGCAATGTGATGTGGCTTCAAATGCATACAAAACTCGACAATTGTAGTAATAGCTTTTGAAAAAGAGCTCACGAGACGTCAACTTTTATGGCGGTCCTTGCAAATGAACACGACACAGTTATTTAGGAGGATTCATGAGCCATGGGAAAGTTATATAGACTTAGAAAGAATTAAAATATTCCCTAAAAAAAGCGTCATCATTCTCTTAAAGGTAGACCTGTAAAAAGAAAAGATAGTATACATTACAAACATAGCCTAAATTTTATAAGAGATCATAACCCAAAAAAATCTTCCTAAACTAATGCCTATAACTTATAAGAAAGTAAAGTATAAAGAAATAGTACAAGTTTCATAGAGATTATGGTCATAACATAGATGAATGTAACAATTCTAAGAGAGCTATTCAAAGAGCACAATAATGAACTTTTGTAAGTGATCAGCAGCTCAATCACCTCATCATAAATAAATTTGTGAGGACTAAGAGAAGAAACGACGATCAATCCTGGCAAAGATCCTATAATATTGGAGACAACAATACCTTAAATTTTGGGTTATAAATGTCATGCTAGTGTAGAAAATTGTAGTAAATATCACATTAAAAAAGTTGTGAAAGAGTTTTTTCACTCAGTCCGATCAATAGATGAGCAACTATCACATTTAAAGATGTGAAGAATGTAGATTTACATAATCAACACGAGGAAGCCATAGTCATCATAGATCAATAGCTTTGAAATTAAAAGAATTATGATGAAAATTAGAGTTTATTAGATATCTTTTTTTATGATGATGCGCTTTACCTCATGAGATTACCTACTAATCAATTAAAACTCGTAACTTCAATGTTGATAGGATTTGGAGAAGTTCAAGTGAAATGAAAGGTCATGTTCTTAGTTATGATGGAAAGTCTACTAAAACAAGTTATACAAGTTCTAATTTAGAGGTTTGTCTAACACATAGAAGATGTGATGTTTTTACAAGTACCTTATATGTGTGTCATTGTAGTAAGTAGGCACGAAAATACCTTATAAGACACTGAATGAGATAGTTTATTCGCAAAAAAGATTGTTACAACTTAAGGTGAGACTTTCATCAATTCCACTTACAAATATGTATAAATTACCAACACAACATTTTATGGAAGTTATATAGTAGTTAAGTCTGAACCAATACAAACCTTTAGACATGTTTACCCATATGTTCTTCCTACGGATGTCCTTATAATAGAGGATTGGTACAAGAAGAAATTAGATTATCCTTTCCAATTGATTACCTAACATAACTAATAACTGTCAACCGAAATAACTATCATAACTGTCAAACTGCTACTAATCCATCTAGTAGCTAGGATAATCTTAGTTGTTACATAAGCCTTTTATGAAGTTCTTAATTGATAATATGAACTTTGGCTACGTCAGATTATTGCTTGAATTCTCGAGCAAGTTGTCTCGCTTTCTTTCATGAAGCTTGCACTCCATGTTTGATCAACTTTATTCAACAAGTTGTTAGGGGTCGCTATCAAATTGATTCAAATTCTGCAATGGGACTTGCAAATCTCCCATATCAAAAGGAGCCAAAGACCTCTGAGGAGGTTCTCAAGTTATATCTTTATCTTGTCCTCAAAGTATCAAAGAGAGGTATCTCTTTTCAAAATTGCATCAACAACTTCTTTTATTTTTCATTGCACCAAGAATTCGATCGTTTCGTTCTTCTTATGTTGTCCTAACAATTGATGGGCAAGGATTTTACTTATTTCATCATTGAACTACTTTCACACCATTGCATGGGATCGCTTTGCCTTGCTACATTCCGGTTCTTTGTTATCCTTGTAAAACCTTTGTAAAAAACTTAAATGGAAAATAAGATGTATTTTTAGTTTTTTGAGCAACTTTAAATGATAAGCGACATTCCCAACTTTCTTGATGACTTTGGGACCATCATACTTAGGTATCAATCCCTTATAAGCTGCCTTCCCACTTATCATTTTACAAAATTGGGGTGTGAGTTTCAATAAGACTTTGTCTCCCACATTAAAATCTAGAAGCTGCCGATGTTGGTACATATGTTTTCTTATGATATTTTTGGCCTTTCTTAAAATGTATTTTGCTTCATCCAATATTTATTATTTGTCCCTTCCTCCCATATACTACTTTGCTACCCTTAACAGAATGAGGGCTTATCGAAGGAAGACCACTATAGGTTATACACAAATTGTGCACTATTTAACAACTTTATCTAGTATTGTTGGCTAGCACTCATGCAGTGGCTCAAGTAGTCTTCCATTAAAACGTTTATTCTTTTGATCTACCCATCTATTTGTGGATGATTCACTATGGAGAATTTTATTTATGCTTCCATCATATTGAATAAGGAGGTCCAAAATCTACCAATGAATCATAAATCTCGATCACTCACTATATCTCCTAGAATGTCGAAGTGCTTTACCATGTTTTAATAAAACAAACCAACTGCTACTTCCAGGGCCATTCCTAATGTTTTATAGGCCCTGGGCAAAGTAAAAAAAAAGAGTCCTAATAAATTGACAATATATAAATATGTAAATTTTAAATGCTTATTTTTATTATTAAAGAGGATACCTTAAGCCCCTCATTATGACACAATTGAAGAATCTAATGAGTTGCATTAATTTTTAACATTAAGATTAAGAGAACAATTAAAAAAATCAAATGAAAAAATATATAAGGAAAAAAAAGAAAGCTAAGAGGATTTGCTTAATTTTGCTCTTTATCAGTGTCAAAAGTGAACTGGGTTCTATTTTACCTCATTTTGCTCTTTATGAAGGTCCAAAGTGAGCCATGTTTTGCCTCATTTTGTTCTTTATAAGGGTCAAAAGTGGGCCTTATTTTGTTTTTCTTGAGAGTGAGCCCTAGGTAGTGCCCTTCCTGACCTTTCCCAGTATTAGGCCTCGCTATTTTTATAAAGCAAGTTGTTAGAGTCGTAATGAAAACAGTATACTTGGTAAGTTGATCTGCCACCACCAGCACTGAAGCTTTACCATCAACTTTGGAAAATCCATAACAAAGTTAAGAGATACTAACATTTAAGGCCTCTCTGGAATGGGTAAAGACTGAAGTAACCTAATTTTCTTTTACCTCTTTACTTTATCTTGTTGACATGCTAAGCAAGTCTGACAATAGCCTTTGACGTCTTACTCTATGTGAAACCAAACATAAGAACATGATAATAGCTTCATCATCCATTTTCTTCTTGGTTGTCTGCCTATTATGCATCATGAGACTCATAGATGAGCTCTCTCCGCATACCACCAAAACTTGGAACATATAACCTACCTCCTTTTCCCATAATCAACCTATCATCAAGCCAATAATGTTTACTTGTCCCATCATGAATTTACTGCAACAATCAATAATAGTTGGCCTCAAACTTACCACTTTATTAAATTCTTTCCACTAAGCCAGATTCTACTTGGGAAATATTGTAGTAAGTACTAATACTTCTCTTTAACTAAGGGCACCAACTACTTGGTTACACTTGCCTGATCTGTGCTTCCAAGTAAAGTCATATTCTACTAAAAATTTTTGCACTTTGAAGAAAGTGTTTATCACATTATCTATTTGAACCATAAATTTTAATCATGTGAAGTAGACACGCCATATTCGTAAGCAATGTACTACTGCTGTCATCTCTTTTTCATGTGCAAAATAACTCTATTATGCATCATTAAGTTTCCTATTTTTGACAGCCACCAGATGTTCTTTATGAATTAGTACACTTCTAATTGCTTTTTTTGATGCTTCAATATAGACTTTGAATGGTAATTCAAAATCTGGCGACCTTAAAACAAGTTTTGATGCAATGACCTATTTAAGCATTTTGAAAGTATCCACATAATGATCTGTCTAGCTCCATTTCCTCTCCTTCTTAACAAAACTGTGAGATAGGCTACTTTTCAAGAATATTTATTGATGAACTCTCAATAGTAATTTGCAAGACCAAGGAAAGATCATAATTTCCATAATTTAGTAGGAGTTGGCCACTCTACAATAGCCTGCATCTTTTCAAATCCATTTGAACTTGGTTCTTGCCTACCAAATGGCTCAAGAATTTTATTTTTGACTTAGCAAACTCACATTTTTCTATTTTGGCATAGAGCAAGTTTTTCATTAAGCACTTTATCATATGTTTCAAGTGAACTATATGCCTCTATGTGGAGTTGTTGTGCATTAGTACATCATCAAGATAGACAACAATAAAATCATCTAAAAATTCGTATAACACATAGTTCATAAGATATACTGCCTTTAATAACTTGTTCAACTATTTTGTAGTCTCCTTCAATTCTAATAGAGACATTCAACAAGGAGTATACGCAGGGGGAGTCGCTCTTGATTTCATTGTGGTCTTACGGTCTATCAGTCTCCTAGGAGGCAATTCTTTTGACAGTTTGGTGGGATGGCTTCTTAATATAATTATAGTAACAAGACAATCGCATCTAGTACCTTCATCAAGGTTCCTTCCTTTACTTTGACTATATATGGTAGTAAGATAAGTTAGCTTTCCAAATTTTAGTCATTTCTCCATTAATTGTGTATAAATGATTGAAGGCATCCTAATACTTTTTGTTCTGCCAAAATCCCAATATTTCATAAAGTAAGTACTTTGTTCCTTTGTGAACAAAATTCCACCTAAGTATGGCTACACTACTTCTTTATATGATCGTAAAAATCAATATCGAAGATCACGTTGAAATCACCCAATGGTATTATTATCATGTTGTTTATTTTGTTCCATTTGTCCATCCCAATTAGTATATCGTACATTGTTTTAACATTTACTGTATTTATCTGATTTGCTCTTTTGCTTACTTTTAACCCAAACTTGACAGTAGTCCTATCCATAATAAAAGTGTGGGTCACACCTGTATCAACCATTGTTACCATTTCTGATTCGTTTATCCGAACATTCACATATATTAGTGAGGCATGAGCAACACCCACTTTACTGGTTAACATATTTGGAAATTATAGGGGATTTACTAGATTGAAAACTTTGCCCTCACTTTCCTCGTTGACCATTATTACATTTAGTTTTTCTCATTTAGGATACTCCCATGTAAAGTACAACTTATTATAAATAAAATACCCTATGTTTTTATTGTCTTCTACTGATATGTGTTAAAATGTTGATTCATTTAATCTACTACACTTAGTGATTAATGCCTTCGAAATGCTTAGGATACTCACTTTGACTCATATTTGATTTTTGGCACAACTTGAAAGTGAAGGAGTTAAAGTGACCCGAAAGTATATGCATTAAGTCGTCTTCTAGATGTTGACACTCACTTGTCCTCGTGGAATAAGAAGGAGAAGAATTAAAAAAAATAAGAGAAGACTTGGAGAAGGTTGAAGGAAAAACCCAATGCCACGATCGTGGCAAAAATTTGCCACATTGGCCACGATCGTGGCCTGTGCTACAATAACTTGGGGATTGCTTCCGAACTTAACTTATCAAGGGTTATTTTGGAATTTTAGGTCAGGTAAAACCTAGTTTTTACCCTGATTAAAATGAACTATAAAAAGAAAAGAATGAAACCCTGAAAGGGGGCCTCCATTCTTGCTACATTTGGGAGAAAATATAAGGAGAGAAGAAAAATGAGGAGAGAGAAAAATCCATCTTCCTCTTCATTTCTCTTCAGTTTTTAATGGAGACAGAAACTTTCTTTGGTGGTTCTTGGAGATTGTAGAAGGAAATGGAAGGCTAAACCAATCGACACTAGTTGGGAGGGGCAATCGAGGCCGAGGAGCACATTAAGCGTATCATTGTTGTGTATCGTATTCTTTCCCTCTTTTCGAATTGTTTTCTCTTGTATAGATTGTTTAGGTATTGTATGAGAATAATTTTACTGTTCTATTGAATCGTTTTTTATGAAAACCCATAACTAGAAATTGAATGCAATACGTAATAGTCATATTAAAGGTCATATGTGGCAACTAACAGTATCAAATCATTAAGGATAACGTGGCATAAGTTAAATAGCCTGAGCTTGTGTGATTATTACTTAGATTGGTCTATTTTTCTCACTTATAAAGTGTTTATTCGGATAAACTTAGAGAGCTTATTATAGGTTTCTCGATAGTTATGGTTAATTAACAAGCTCTTCTTAGTTAACTACACTTAAGGAAAAATCAGAATTAACAGAGCTTGTTGTTAATTCACGATTAATAGTCCTAAAAGAGGTGTAAAGATGATAATTCAATGGCATATGCAAAATTATATTTAGGCCGGGATTAAACCAAAGAACCAAATTTCAAATCATTTGTCAATTTTATCACATTACAATTGTTTAATTTGATTTATTTTTACATATCTAATTTTATGTCTTTTATAATTTGTATCGAACCAAACCCCTTATTTTACATATACGTAAAATTTAGGAAAGTGATTGGATTTAATCTCTGTGAGATCGGCCTACATTTGCCACTGCTATAGTTGTGAGTTTAGTTAATTTGGTAGCGTTACAAAGCGCAACCAATTTTGACCATTTATAGTAGAACTACTGCCATTTACTTTAGGTTTTCTCTTGTTATAATGTTTCTATTTACCCACACATCTTGGTTTGCCATTACCATTTTTTGCTTCTCTTTGTGTCTGAATTAGTTGGAAGTCCCTATTGCTTCTTGATCTTTATTAGGACGTAAGTCCATCAAATGATCAACCGTTGTAATTGCACTTGACAAATCTTGAACTCTTTGCCAATGAAGTTTAATTTGTGCCTTTGTTTGAAATTTAGCCAAGAAAAATGAACATCTTATTTTCCTCTGACATATACCAAATGTCCAACATCAAAGAAGTGACAGGTTTTCTATAGTTTTAAATTATACCCTCTTATCATAACTTCCATAAAGCTTCACAAGCAACCTATGATGTATTGTAGGGAAGGAATTGCTCCTTCAATTTATAAACCAACACTTCCCAAGTGTCTATCTGTTGCTTTTCTACAATCAATTCATCATCAATTATTGTTCTTCACAAGAATTTTGTGTCCCTGAGTAAGCACATGCTTCAGAGTATGACTTTGTCTATTTTGGGAACTCTAGCAATTTCAAAGTATTGTTACATATCCTATAGGAAGCTCTTCAAGGCCTTTGCTTCCCGTGTGGCATAAAAATGTTTTGGTTTTGGGGCTTTCAAACTTGACCAATTTGCACCACCCACTGAGGCAACTTCATTCTTTATTAATGTTAATGCATCTTTCAGTACACTACTCTTTAATACACTAACTTAATGATTTGCCTCACTCAAAATTTCCTCAAGTCGCCTTTGGATCCTTTCCATGAAATCCTTAACCCAATCTAACCAAACATTGATTTGCATTGTTTCATCTTTTGAAATTGGACATAGCCCATATTCGGTACGAGCCAACCTTTCTTGAATAACATCCATGTTCTGTCCACCCACCATTGTATGTCCAAATTCCTTCTAGAATTTTCTTTGATACTAGTTATTATAGAGGAAAATTTAGAGGTTTGTTTAACTCTTGAATCCCATTTTAGAATTTTCAAACATCTAAAACGCGCGACATTTTCATAAAATACTTATATGTGTGTCATTTTTGTAAGTAGGGATGAGAATAAGTTTTAGAACATTGAATAAGATAGTTTATTCACATGGAAGATTTATATAACTTAAGGTTAGACTTTCATCATTCCCATATACATATATTACACATGTATAAATAACCAACATGTCAATTTATGGAAGTTACATAAAAGGTATGGCTAAACTAATACAACCCCTCAGACATGCTTATCCATATATTCTCCTTACAGATGTCCTTACAGTAGAGGATTGGTTTAAGTAGCAGTTGGATTACCCTTCCTACTGATTACCTAATATAACTAATAACTGCCAACTGAATTAACTACTATAACTATCAAACTACCCCTAGTCCATCTAGTAGTTAGGACAACCTTAGTTGTTCTATAATTTTTGTATTATGTTCCTAATTGATGATATGAATTTTGGGTAAGTCAAATTATTGCTTAAAGTCTCTAGCAAACTGTGCTTATTGCCATCCATAAGTTATCTCACTTTCTTTATTGAAGCATGCCTTCTATGCTTGATCAACTTTGTTCAGCAAGTTGCAAAGAGTCACTTGCTACCAAATTGGTCTGAATCATGCAATAGGACTTATAGTTGAATTCCATGTAATAGATACACTTACAACCTATAATGATATATTTGCCATAGCTTTTTTTTGTCGATAATAGCAATTTTACCACCTTACTAATTGATGATGAAATTTCTTATTCAAAATAGGGATGGACAAAGTTTTAAAAGATGTCATATCTTATGATAGTGCGATATTGTATCATTGATAGATAGGAAAATGCCTCAATAAATGAACATTGAGAGAAATTACATGAGAGACCTAAATCAATTGGTAAATGAGAAGCAATTGAGATTAAATCGAAAGTGCTAAAGACAAATTAAATCCAAGCCAACTAGATTCAAATTGTAATAGACTTCCATCTAATGGTAACATGCAATTATTCGAATCTCATCATTAGATTAAGGCTTATATTTTTTTGAACTGAAAAAAATCAATATAAATAATTTAATGAAACAATCCTCTCTCTATTTAGGAATTGTTATAAATCTAAATGTACAAATTCACATTTAAAATCCACATAGTTCCTTATACTTTAGCTATGTGTTCTAACTCCTAAAATAAACTAAGTTAAATAATAAATATCAACTAAGTAAACTTTATAATAAAATAGATATAAAGGTACACTCCTTATGATTTGTTAGCCAAAAAATTCACATATGCCTATATAATGTTATTAATTTTTTCGCAATAATTGTTAAGGATAGTTATGAATTATGTACCTCACAAAATTTATAAAAATAATCATATTAAATACATCATACAATAGTGGCAAACCTAACATATAAAGCACCTTCTAACTACCACAATAGTGGCAAACCTAACATATAAAACACCTTCTAACAACCTCAATCTAACACTAACTAATTTACCCCATCCAACAAATTTGTAACTTCTTGGATCTAACATTAGATAATGTACCTAATGAAATGGTACTTGCCCTATCTTGGCCCTGAATAATTCACCTCATACAATATATCGTACCTGCCCTAATAGATCCCAACCGCCTATTTTAATAGTTTTTAATAGAACTTTTTAAGGAATATATAAATGTTTTTAATAGTTTCCAACAATTATGATGAGGATTAACATAAAAATATAAAGTGTAGACAGAATGTGCCGTAAAAAAAAAGCCACACTTTTAACAGTTAAAATAGATACACTATTGAATTAGATTTAGCATGCAATCAAAACTTATTCAAATTATTTAAAATAATATTAATTTGATTTAAAATGTATTAAATTTAAGATTAAATTATCATTTTATTAAAATATAATTAATTATTAATTAATTACATTATACTTAATTAAAATATAATTAATCAATTACAATTAAAATATAATTTTATTAATTAAAATATTATAATTAATTATTGTAACTTTAAATCAAATCGAGTTAAATTTACATCTCTACAAGTTGAAGTTCTAGTAGTCGCTGTTCTTGTTGTATGCCTATCTGTTTCATGAACATTACCACAACTAATTTAAGCTGATCTATTGGAAGCTTATTACTATGGTTTTATCAAAGGCTTATTGGTCAGGTAGTCATTTTTATTTACAAGTAGACCAAGATGATGCCACGTTTCAATTCTTGTGTGAGTCCTCAAGGCCCTAAAAAGGGGGTCAGATCCTCTATCCCTATTTGTGAGTACCAATTTTGTCTCATTTGATCCAAGCCATTTATTTATGTAGGGTTCCACATAAATAAATGACTTGGATCAAATGAGACAAAATTGATACTCATAAATAGGGACAGAGGATTTCATACCCTGGAAAGGTACAAAGTCATTTCTGGAGTCACAATTAGAAACAGATGATGCCAAGTGTTATCATCTTATGCTCTGACGAATGTACATAAATACTGGGACAGGGACAGCGAATCCCGAGGGAAATTACAACCCTTACATTCTTGGGCACACAAAATCTGAAGTACCCTAGTTGACTTGATCGTCTAAAGCCTATAATTTGGTTTTGCAAGCCTGGAAATCTATGCCTGAGACTTGTACGTTGGTCTGGCTGAAATCAACAGCAAAAGAACGCTACAAAAGACACGCATTGCTGTCTTCTTTTTTAGTTCTCAATTCATGATTGTCCTATGGTAGTGAGACCAAGCAAATTGGATGGGACTTGCGAGCAAAAAGTGGAATGACACGCAGTGCTCTGTTCTTTTTAGTTCTCAATTCATCAGTGTCCTACGGTAGTGAGACCAAGCAAATCGGATGGGACTTGCAAGCAAAAACAACAAAGTAAACTCATAAAAGTCACCACTTAAGCTTCTTTTTCATCTGAACTTAGATGGTAAGTAAGGTTGATTTAAAGTCGGGCTAAAAAAGAAAAAGAGAGATTAGGAATTCCTTCTGATTGTTTGTGGTTGCTAATAAAAGGAGTTCCATCTTCGTTTTTCTTTTTGTAAAGCTTACCAGTAAGTTGACGCATGATAATCATTGTCCATGTATGTAGAAGCCATTGATTTGATTTACCAAGAAACGTGAAGCTAAAAACTGGAGATTATATAAAACTAAATGTTTTCTTCTTTGCTTTACTTAATTTCGTAAATCACATTTTGTTTGATCCTTTTGAGTAGATTGTCAATTGTATCACAAAGTTGTAATATCTAAACATCCCAAAGGACAAAACCTAACAACTCCAAAGTAATTGCGTAGGGTAGTCAGAAGTGACATTAGATGAAACGTGCACGCACCTCATCGTAAAGAAAAGGGTCTCGTCTCATTGTCGGTAAACAATCAACCAAGTACAGTAAGACATCAAAGAGAAATCCTTGTGAGATTTGGTATCTATGAGCTGACCAACTTCTAGCAACCTGCTGTTTCAGGTATTTATGTGACTATTTCGCTGTTAAGTTGGTATGACAATCAACTGTGTAAAGAAACATGACATGCTGATATAATGGAACAGTTTCATCGTATAATAACTTTGTGTTTCATCGTCTGATGGCCAATGCATAGCTAATAGATGAATGGTTCCAAGTGGAGGCATAGCTAACAGGAAATGCCCGGCGTGGAGAACTTAGCCCAAGCTTTGACATGGGTATCTAATAAAATCGACCACATGTTTGATTAATCAGGCCTAATTGTACACAAATTGTCTGAAGAAGGCCGCCCAGATTTATCTATAGGCCACCAATTCCAAATCCATGAAGTACAGCTCTACCTTCGAACATTTTCTTACGTTAGTGTCTTGAGAAGAAACAATCTCTTTGTTATACTGAGGATTTCAATCTTAAGCTAGCAGAACCAACAGTATGGAAAAGCAAGAAAAGGACCCTTTTGTAAATAAATCAATGGAGGAAAGGGTGGAATGGTGTATTTTACCAGTTAGCAGTTGCAGGAGCAGCGATCATCTTTAAAACGGTGAAACATATGTTTCTTCCTTGCCATAATCTCTATATTTATGGATACCAGATAATGTTTTTTTTCAAATTCATTGTGAGATTTCAAGTGTCAGGATCCTATATCAGAAAGAAGTAGAGAATCAAAAGCTCTATAAATATATAAAAGGATTACTGATAAAATTTTTAATTAATAATTTCTGAATGTATAATTCTTAATAGTTTAAACTTTAAACTTTAAGTTGAAGTTGTTCTTAAATTGGTTTGGATTTCCAAACATTATAAATAATATCAAAGTAAAACCTTCACTAATATGATGTTAGGTTCAGAACAATGAAGGTTGTAAATTTATTAGTGGTAGGATCGATCTTACATTAACAAAAGAGAAAAGGTCCTAATTTATTTATTAGGTAATTTATAACAATATCAAAAGTTCAAGAAGATGAGATTGTGAGATCATACTGTGAAATGGGTATCACAACTGTGATTAAAAAACTTAACTTGTCCAGTCAGTTTAATTGTAAAGACTTTGAACCAATCAATTTTTGGATCGATTTTATCTTTCGGTTTAATTTACTTTAATAACTCTTGTTAAAATTAATCAATTTATTGATTAATTTGTTGATTCTTATAAACTAATCAATTTTATAAACTAAAATAAACTAACAAATTTTCATTTTAAAATCTCCATTTCAATTAAACTTTAAATTAAAGACAATTGCTTTCAACGATATTTCAACTTCTTCAATTTTATTCAATTTTAATTAGTTTTATAATGATTTAATACCAATTGAACATTTTAAACTTTAAACATTTCATTTTACTAATTTAATTTTTGGTCTAATTTGTAAAACATTGATCACGCAAACTCATACTAATTAGTAAAAAATTCATAAACTTATAAAAATACTATTAATCAATTTTAAATTTATAATTATCCTAATCTCAAATTAGAATTGTTGTTCAACCAATTTAAACTTAAAGCAGTACACTGATGGCGTTTTCAACAGATTCCAAGTTTCTTAACAACCGTAATGGGAACATTTTTGTTCTCAAACCAAATGCAATAGCAGCCTCTCATTCTGATAACTAAGGACTAGGGACAAGCTAACGCTTGTTAACATTCCCTCCAAAGACTGCTCCTTGTTTAATGATCCCCAAGAAATTCGCTGCCATCTCTTCTTTCAATGTGGATACACTACTTTGACAAACAATTATTACTCTCTGCAGTACTAAATGGAATGAAACCTTATTGGAGAACACAAATCAATGATTCTCCCATATCAATGGGTCAGAACAAGCTTTGACATTAAATCTCAATTTTGTTATCTGTTGTATTTGGAAATTTAAAAAAAAAAGATAAAACCTTAATGGATATTCATAGAACCAAAGTTGAACTCCTCATTGTTGTGGTTAATTAGATCCATCCAGCTCTCATAGACAAGGGGCATCAATGAAACTTTAGACAATGCTCTTAAATCCAATTTGAACCTCTAGCTTATAGGACCTATCTCTTCGTAAGATTCCTTTTGCTCTACTAAGGTTTTAATGGACTGATTCATCCTGATGTAATCGATCTCTTATAAGAGTTTCTTCCTGTTATAGCTCAATTTCATCCTACTGTAACGTGGCTCTTTTGTTTTTGTTCTTACCATGTATATTTTGTATCCTAAACTTTTATTTTGAGTTATCTCTTATCTTGTAAATTCAATTATTATTTACAAAAAGAACCCCTTCTTACAGTCTTCATAATAAGAATTCTCTTTCTGTTCTTCAATGTCAAATGACACAAGCCTAGTGTTGGCCACATCCTTACAATATCAAGCTCCTAGGCATCCCTCCCAGTCCTGGCATAAACCCACAATTACCATTCCTTAGGTCTAAGTTATATCCATAAAAGTATATTCGAGTTGTTTTCTCTTTCCTTATCTGTGGAATCATAATATAAATGTTGGATATCTTCAATTAAAGTGAACATGATAACTTCATTCCTTCTTTCTGAAATTTGAATTGGAAATTGACTCTAGCATCAAATATCTAGCCGATATCTATGCTAGAACAACCTTTGATACTATTTTGAAGGAATGCTTAAGCTATTAGACACGGAGATACAACAATCTACAATCAAGTAGAAGCAAAAGTTCTATTTGAGAAATACTACAAATATACATATACAACATGATTTACAAGAATCAAACAAAGCACTCTAAGCACAATAAAAGATCATAATAATGGCTTGAAAAATGACAAGAAGAAGAAGGAAAAATAAAATTGTTCATCATTACTTTCTCAAAAATGTACTAATTATAATCTATAATAAGGGAAGGAATCACAATAATTAATCCTACAACTAAAAATATGAGTCTAGTAATATATTTACAGTTATATAATCCTAACAATTATGGAGAAAAATCTCAACATCCCCCTCAAGTTGGTGCATAGACACCATGCATGCCTAACATGTTAAGAAATTTTGAGAACACATGATTTGAAACTATTTTAGTAAGAATGTCAGTCAATTGATCCTCAGAACGACTTTTGGTATGTTTCAATATCTTCAGGATCCTTTATGTAAAATTTGTCCCAGTCAGCTAGTTCTTGAAAGACTTCAGTTAACTCTCTATAATATTCAGAGAGAGGTCGTCCACTTTGTTTTGCAGTGAATGCCTTTGGTTAGGCAAAAAAAAATAATCATCACTTCCATCATGGAAGGTTTTTGCTAGTGCTCTCCAGATTTCATGGGTTGTAGGTAATCATAAGTATCACTTCATAATCTTTAGAGTCACGGACATTAGCAACCATCTTTTAACTTTTTGATTTTTAGCATACCACTTCTCATGCACATATTCAGATTCTGTATGTGGATTTGTTTTTCTACAGATATAAGAGAGTTTCTCCCTTTTAGCAATATGCATCTCCATCAGTTGTGACCAAACATCATAATTCGATTCAAAAACAATGATGTTTGCAGTAAATTCTCCTTCAGATTGAACAAAAATAGGAATATATCTTTCACTCAACTACAAAAAGGCTTTGTATGCTCTGATAGCATGTTGTTTAATTCGATGCAAAGCGAAGAACCTTACCAGGGCTTGACATGTCGCGAATCCTCTTGAAAGAGAGGGGTGTCTTCGGGAACGTGGACACAGGTGGTGCATGGCTATCGTCAGCTCATGCCGTAAGGTATTGAGTTAAGTCCCGCAACGAGCGCAACCCTTGTGTTTAGTTGCCACCGTTGAGTTTGGAACCCTGAGCAACTGCCGGTGATAAGCCGGAGGAAGGTGAGGATGATATCAAGTCATCATGTCCCTCATGCCCTGGGCGACACACGTGCTACAATGGCCGGGACAAAGGGTCGAGATCCCACGAGGGTGAGCTAACTCCAAAAACTCGTCCTCAGTTTGGATTGCAGTCGCAACTTCGCTGCGTGCATGAAGTCGAATCGCTAGTAATCGCCGGTCAGCCATACGACGGTGAATTCGTTCCCGGGCCTTGTACACACCGTCCGTCACACTATAGGAGCTGGCCATGCCCGAAGTCGTTACCTTAACCGCAAGGAAGGGGATGTCGAAGGCAGGGCTAATGACTGGAGTGAAGTCGTAACAAGGTAGTCGTACTGAAAGGTGTGACTGGATCACCTCCTTTTCAGGGAGTAGCTATAATATAAAATAAGGGAAGAAATCTCAACGATTAATCCTACAACTATAATTAGGAGCCTAAGAATATACTTATAGTTGTACAATCCCAACAATTATGGAGAAAAATATCAACATAATACCATAATGATATTAGGATTTTAAATCTTGCACAATATTGTGGTTATGATAATTAAATTATTCATTTTCATTCTATTATAATAAAATAGAAATTAGAATCAAATTTATAATAAAAACTAAACAAATGTTCAACTTTATAAATAACTAGAATTCTTATACTTTATAATCTAACAATTATAATAAACAATTATAGTACAAATCTCACTAGAATGTTAATATTAACTTATTAAAATCAATTTCAATTTACTTATAATTTCAAATTGAGTAGAACTTAAAATTCAATTTGAATTTTTTTGAAATGAATATTAATTTAGTTTAATTAATGTTAATTAAAGTACAATCAATTATATATTTTCTTATCTTATGTGATTACACCTCAAATGAGATCTATGACTCCATCTAAGCAACCAACGTGTCCATGCACAAAAATTGTTCTTGACCTTCTTCAAACAATCCAATCTTAACAAGCTCTTCAAATTAAAAGAAAAGAGACCTTATTTGACTAAATTAATTTATACTTTACATCTAATCTGTTGGTTGCAAGTTAGTGATATAATTATTTAAAGACATTATTTATCTTTTAAATATTCAAAAGTATATGATAAAGTTCTTGTGATAAATGTATATTGCAAATGAAATTATTATGAGATCATACTTATAAGATTCATATTATATTAATGTATTATCCTAAATTATTCCTAGTTATTATTCTATTAAGATTGGATATTAATAGAACATAAAAGACTAACACATGTTATATTTTTCTTTTGAAGAAAATAGTCAATCTTACAGACTAAAGTATAAATATATTTAAACAAACGTGCAAATGCTTGTTAGACTATAAGTAAACTAAACTAAACCTATGAAAATTCCATCTATAAATTTTTTTGTATGTTTATGAAAATTCTCATTATTATGATTGTATAAGTGATCATTTCACTTAAGATTTTCAAAGTATCTCATATATGATGTTGTATTTTGATACTACTTATGACCTATTATAATCAATGATAGCTCAATTGATAATCATTGGATATCATATGAACTATCTGGAGATTATTGATTGATCAATATATGATTCATCACCTTCCAGTGATTAGGGGAATATTTCATTATTTTTAATTAGTATTGATTAGAAAAATCCTTAGCCAAGGTAGAATGATACTACAAGAATAGTTTGCAAATTTCATTAATATAATCAATTGTTAATGGTGGAGAACTAGCATGATTGGACTCAAACATAGTAGACATTAATTATATACTCTATGTTTTAATTAGAATATTATATGATAAAGATTGAATTACATGAAAAATTATGCACGAAAAGGTTAGTTAAAATCACTTTTAAATTCCTAAATATTTTGGAGGTCATGAAGTGTTGCTAGATGTCAATTTTGAACTATAGATATAAATAATTTAATTAGAGAATTAAATATAAATTAAAGGAGCTAATTTATCTAATCCCAAATATGATTTATGATTAAAATTTATATCTAATCCCAAATATAAATTAAACATCTTGGATCGTTTCAATCATAAAAGATTGATTTATGAGGTATGCTTGTTTAACAATCATTTAAGGAAAAAAAACTTCTTAGATCAATTTCAAGAGCTACCAAGCCACTCCAACTTGTTCGTGCAAATTTTTGTAGTTCTAGCAATCCTTTATCTTTTGGTAAAAATCTTACTTTATTTTCATTATTAATGATTATAGGAGAAAGATGTGGCAAATTTTTTTAAATGCAAGTCTCAATCTTTTAATTCATTTTCAAAAAATTTTATACACCTAATCATAAAGTGTAGCATCTCACTCCCGATGAGACCCGAACCCGACATCCACGGTGATATCTGAGCCCGTGACCCGCGAGGGTGGCGTACTAGAACAATCACTACCTTTTTAAAACTCGTTATAACATTTATCTTTTCTTTCAAAAACAGTTGAGTATACGGAAAACGGTAAACAATTTGTGCCCACTTCAATTCGAAATCATTTTCAGTAGAACAATATTATTAAAAAGGGGCACTCATTTACATTTATCAATAAAACACAAATTCCCAAACTGGGCCCACTGATATTTCTGAACATTTACAGTCACACTATACAATACATTTACACATAATCAATGGGGCCTACTGAATCAAATCACTACACTAATGCAGACGTGGACGGCACTGATCCCGACCCGAAAACTTTGTCTTGCTAGCGGTAGACATACTCCCGTGTGTCTAACGGGGTACTCTTCATTTCCTGAAAAAAAATAGATGCAATGTTGGGTAAGTTTGCGAACTCAGTGAGAAACCATCATCGATGGTTCACCCAACTCATGCATATACAGACAATCACATAATATCGCATATTATCACATTCAAGAAATCACATGCAGTCAAATTCACCTTTATAAGGCGATACACCTTTCACACAATTCACATGTAATCATTCCGTATATGCAATGTGCATGTGACTCTTTCATTTTCTTTCGTTGTTGTGACCGTGCGCCTGAGCTCATATACGTTGAGCCATAGGCTCTGTAAACATTGGGCTCAAAAGCCCTAATCTGTTGAGCGTAAAGCTCTGTAAATCGTTAGGCATGAAGCCCTGTGCGTTGAGCTTAAAGCTCTGAATACGGTGGCTATACCGGTCACAACTGCCTTTATCTGATCATACTGTTATGCATGTATGCACATGTCCACTTTACAATACATGCATCATATTAAAATCCCATATACCTAATTGTCACCATTTGAAATCAATTATGAACAATTTATGCACAATCAACACTTCTATATCACAGTTCAAATATCCCGAACACCCGTGGTCCGGAATCAATCAAATCAAACACATATAACCCGTCCTTAACTCCACATGGCATATTTGCATAAAATTAAACACCTAAAGGTTGAGAAACCAACTAGGTTACTCATTTGCACTTCCGGGCTACAGCCTGGAAGTCCCAGCATATTCGTGGAATTGCTCCATCGGTGCCTCTATAACAATCAAATAATCGCACATCACTAATTATACCCATTTCAATAATCAATCATACATGTTTAGCAAATGCAATAAATACTATACATGTTATGACATTCTCAATCCTATTCCTGAATTTCTCAATTTGATCACTCTCACTCTAATTCATAACAGTTCTCAATATCATAATTCAATTCCATACTCTATAGTCACATTCCAATTAAAATCACAATCACTATTCATTTACCACTCAACTCCGATAATCATATAATTGCATTCCGAATTCCCATCCTTATCAATTCAATATTCTTAGTCTCCAAATTCCAATTAATCATTTAGGAACCAATTCATTTGAAATCAACCTTAAATTCATTACTTGTAACAATCATCTTATAATCACTTAATTTCATTTCTTCTAAATTGCAATTCCTATTCTCTCAAATGCCATTTTGATCCATAACTAATCCAAATTGAATCCCAAAATTCTCAAATTCAAAAACCTCAATAATCTACTTCTCGGAAACCAGTCTCCTTCGCCGCGACGTCCGATCCTTCGTAGCGGCGTGAAATCCGCTGTCGTCATGACGTCGATGTTGTTAAATCATGACGTATGGACAAGCCTGCTCGTCGTCAAGGTATGCAATTAAATATTTAATATTCGTCGCGACGTGCACCCTAAGGGCGTCGCGACGTGCGAACCCAGAAACTCATCCGAAACCCAGAAATTTCTCAGATCCTCTGATAGAAATCCACCCTAAATCCATTCTAAACACTCTCAATCAGTTGTAGGCCTTAAACCCAATTTATTTCTAACCTCAATCCATCATTTAAACCATTTTTCATCATAAACCCAAATCAAAACCAACAAAAACCCTATCATCGACACTTTCCAAATTTCTAAACATTTCATACTCAAATCAATGATAAAATGAAATGATGCAAGGCATAAACACATAAAAACTTACTTGATTCAAACTTTAATCCTTCAAAAATCTTCCAAAAACTCCGAATCGCAAAATGCTCACCCACGACCGTCGATGAAGAAAACAAACAGTTAAACTTATATATATGTGTAAGCTTTAAAGGCTTGTTTGGCAATTTAGTTGTCACAAGTCCAAATCTTAGAGTCTATCAGTCCGATTCTTATTTTAGTTTTCTCCTAACCCATGATAACCATAACTAATAAATCCAGAAATTATGATCCCAATTGTTCCATGTCGATTGCCAACCAATCTCGGACCGGAATCCAATTAATCAGTCACCAAGCCAATTTTTCGATCCGGATCTATTACTCTAAAATTCGGAAAAATTCCATAAATTTACAAAATTAGGAAGCGACCAATCCTATACTCATATTCAAATTTCCATTCTTCGACTTCCATTTCATTCCAATTCCATATTCACAACTTGATTTATACACTTTCTCAATTTCCAATTTGCACTGATCAAATTCTCATCATGCGATTAGAACCAAATTTCGATCTACACAATCAAGTCAAAATTGTCATACATGTATGTACATATATATATTTGTAAAATCAATAATCATTTACCAATAACTATTAAAACTATAATGCATGTGCAATGCCACTTTGCCTGTACTCAATTCAAATCCAATCCCAAATTACCAACATACCCGTCACGCCGGTAACGGGATGTTACATAAAGGGCTATACTTCCACTATATACTTAAGACCATCATCATCGTAATATTCTAGTGGTTGTATGAAATCCTTATCACTTTCACCTTTAGTCTCAATCTCCCCATCAAATCTTATGATCATTTTCATTTTATTAAGACATTATGATGCTATTTTTCACATTCCTAAATAATTTAATGCCATAAGAATGAGTTTAGGTTTCATATTTACCATCCATTTAACTAAGCACTTCCCCTCCTTCTTTAGGTGGTTCAGCTTTGGCTTTAGGAGTAGCCTTGACATTATTTTACTAACTCATTTTCTATAATGATGAATCAGAACTTTATTTTCAATGGTTTTCCTTTCTTTTTAATTATCTTTTTACTATTATGATCATATGAAATATATCTTTTAGCTCCACAAAATGTTACAATTCTACCACAACATTAATCTCATAATTCAAACCATTTAGAAATCTAGTCATAGTCACTTCCTTTTATATCAGTTCAAATAACACAATCTCCATCTGTTTGTTATATTCCTTAACACCTTTTGACTATTGAGTGAAACATTGTGATTTTTTAAACAAATTCCTATAATAGTGATTTGCTTTATCCTCATGATCACCTTCATATCTTCCTAGTTGTTAATACGCCTCTTATAGTTCCTTCGCCTATTTGATACAAGTTAATTCCACCAAATAATAGCATAGCCAATACACTTAATAACAATAAGTTTTACCTTTTTCTCTATCTTGGTGTAATAGTGGTAGTCAAAAATTAGCTCTATCTTCTTTTCTTGTCACATCATATTCATTCGTTCAAAATATGATTGCATAACTTAAAGCATGAATGTATCATCCTACCTTCCCCTTGCAACTCTATCTTAATTAGACATTATTCAATTTATAAAATAATGTTAATATTAATCTTACAATACTCCCTCACGTGTTTCTCTCAATTGTGTTACTTAATTCACTTCTATTTTGCTATAAATTTTTGACATTTCTGTATTAATATTGCTCACACACTTTTTTTACCACCAATTTTCTGTTTTTATTTCTTTATTAAACTAAATAAAACATTGAGTAATAAATTGAATATCTCAAATCTTGATGGAGATAAGGACAAGTAAAAGCAATAAAAAATTAAAAATCAAAGGATTATGAATAACCGGAACGAAGTATAAAGTATAATCATTTTTTTACTTGAACAACAATCCTAAATTTCAAGCATGATAAGAATATTTTAACCAAGACTTTTAATTGTTAGAAGAATGGAATCAAATCTTTTCGAAACATATTATGAAAGTATGAAATGCAAAACACATTTTCCTATCGGACCTTGAACTAATTATTGATTATTCATTTCCAAGAACTTAATCAAATCTTTCTAAAATAAATTGAGAAAATATAAAGGCTTAAATGCTTTCGATAACAAATGTTGATCAATTGTTAATTAGTTCTTTAATTTTTTAAAACTTGAAACAAATAAATGAAACTAGTAAAAAGAAAAATAAGCAATATAATTTCTAAAAGATATCAATTGAAAAGGAAGATAGAAAATGTAAAAGAAGATAAAGAAGGAATTAATGAAAAATATCTTGACCTAATAAATATATGGAATCATAAACCAAAGATTTAAAAAAGTATTCCCCATCGTTATAAAAAGTAGAACCAATTATAAGATTATTTAAATGAAACAAGTAAATAATTGATAAATTTGCAAATTTCTTTAAAGAACCAAAGAAAACTCTCTCAATTTTAAGCTTGAATTAAACTAACCGATGCTCAGTTTTTAGTTTAGCTTAATTCAACATGTGTAGTCACTTCTCTCATAACATTATTAAGCATACCTTAAAGCCTTTTCTTATTTGCTTGGGTAATTGGTTTGTTTGGCAAACTTAAAGGATAAAAAGCAACTTCATTCTTATTATACCTTATGAATAAAATAGCTTAATACTTTATATATAATTAAAAATACGAATAAAATAAATATTAAGAAATTCATTCCTCTAACTTTCACCTAAATGAAAGTCTAAGTTAAGAGTGGTATTAGTAGCCAGTGAAATTGTAACTTAACTGAGTAATCGGAGGTATTTATAACAAGATATTTACTTTTAGATCGAAAGGATAGGATTACGTTTCAAAAAATATCTCACCCTCAACAAAAAATTTGAAAAGTATTTGTTTAATTTGTTTTTGATATTTTTTATTAAGTGCTTATGAGTATAAATTTATTATTTAATTATGTTCTAATTTTTAAAGGATTGTTGATTTAGGTTGAACTAAATTGAAAGTTAATTTAAGTACTTAGAGTCTTAAATAGTTGAAGAATAATATATCTAGGTGGATGATATGTAGCATCCCACTCCCGCAAGACCCAAACTCGACATCGAGGGTGATATTCGAGCCCGTGCTTCATGAGGGTGGTATGCTAGAGCAGTCAATTACAGTCCGAAAACTCAGTATGACATTTTTATTTTTGAAAACATTTGTATATGCGGAATTCAGTAAACGATTTGGGTCCGATTTAACACGAAAACATTTTCAATCATACACAATTTCAGTCATAACAGACACTCAACAGTATTTAAACCATCTCATTCATAAAAATCCATAGCCAAATTTGGTCCAATGATTTTCCTGAACATTTTCAGTAATCACATTACAAATACAACTTTTACCAATTGGGGCCCTCTGAAATAACAGTACTATTCTGCGGACATTGCAGAAATACAATTTACATAAGACATAAAGACACTAATGCAGACGTGAACTGATCCCGACCCCAAATCTCTGACTTGCATGCAGTAGGTATACTCCCGTTAGTCTAACGGGTCACTCTTCAATTCTTAAAAAATAGTTGCAATTTTGGGTGAGTTTGCGAACTCAATGAGAAACCATCATCGATGGTTTACCCAATTCATGCATATACAACCAATTCACAGAATATCACATAGTAACACATTCGAAAAAATCACATGCGTTATCATTTCACAAATATAAGGCGTTTCGCCTTTCACACAATCCACATTTAATCATTCGTATATGCAATGCACATGTGACACTTTCCATTTTATTACGGTGTTGTGACCGTGCGCCTGATCTGTCCCAAAATGGGCTCATTAATATTGAGCCTGTGGCTCTGAATTACGGTGGGTTTGAAGCCCTGATGCGGTAAGCCTGTGGCTCTGAATTACGTTGGGCTCGAGGCCCTGTTGCGTTGAGCTTTAAGCTCTGAAATACGATGGCTGCTCCGGTCACAACTGTCATTATCTGAACATGCTTTTATGCATGAATGCATATGTCTCAATTTACAATAGTTGTGTCACAACATAATGCCATATGTCCCAAATCGCATTAAAACCAAGTAATTACAATTCACACACAAATGACACTTCGATATCAAGTTCCCGATATTTCGGACACCTATGGTCCAAAATCAATCAAAATCAAACACATAAACCCTCCATTATCTCCACATGGCCTAAGCACATAATTTTAAACACAAAAAGATTGAGGAACCAACTAGGTTACTCACCTGTAACTTCTAAGCTACTGCCTGGAAGTCCCAGCAATACCCGTGGAATGTCGTTCCAACGGTGCCTCTATAACAGTCAAAAGATCATTCATTACTAAATGCGTAATCAGAAAGATTCAATGATGTACATGTCTTAAATAAAAGATGTACGATGCATATTCATGACCTTCCCGGCGTTATTTCCCAATTTCTACTTTCATTTGTCAAAACCAAATTTTCATTCTATAGACACTATCCTATTTAAACAATACCCTTATTCTCAAAGAAGACCTCAAAGCCAAAATTACTATTCATTCGGTCAATTTCACCCACTGTAGACTCCAAAAGCATTAAATATAAGTCAGCAGTCTCAAAATGATGCTCCAATAATCATGAAACAACTCTTAGGTTGTAATAGCAATCTAAACCCAACTTTCATTCAATATTAGAGATCTTACTAATTTAAATCCAAACTTTCTTTCTTTATACCAATTGTAGACCTCTTTCTCTAGTTCATAACGAATTAAACATCACTTCAATTGGAGGTCTCCATTATCAGTTATGACTAAAAAACTAAACTCAATCGATTCGAGAAAACCGGTTTAGCAGCATGACGTAAGGGACGCTTGCATGGCGACCTCCTGCCTTCGCCGTGGCGAATTAATATAAATTAAATCATGGCGAGAACATCAATTCTCGCCGCGTCATGGCGCAGGCTCGCCACGACGTGCGGGTCGCAGGTCGTCTTCTCCGACAAATTTTTCACTCTTTTCTCTATAAAAACAGCCATTACTCAAACTCCACTACCCCAATCTTTCATATTTAACACCATGAATGCATTTCAACAGATAATAAACAACATAAACCAATTTACTTACCAAATCAAGCTTCCACTCTTCACATCCGAAAATTTCTCAAAGCCTTTAACACCCACGGCTCTCTCTCCCAAAATCTCACAGATCTTCATTTTCTCTTTAGGGTTTAAGCTTGGCTTTGCACAAGGAGAAGAATCAAGCAAGGATCGGGTATGGAGGATCGAAAATCGCCAAAGGAAGTAGAAGGAAGCATGCCCTAGGAAGGAAAGAAATGTGTTTTTTCCAAATTCAAAACCTAAGGCATTTAAAGGGATTTCTCTCTTAACAATAGAATCATACCACTTGTCTTTTTCCTCACTATATATTTAAATCTCTTTCTCTTTTCACAAATTTATTTCCCATCCAATTCGTCTCCAAATTTCAATGGCTCGACATATTAATTTCTAAAATCATATATCTAACTTTCCATGGCCATTGGACAGTTATTCAAGTACTATACAATCAATCAGTCTGTCACTCGAAAAACTTCCGATCCGAACATTTTCTCCCAATTTTCCAGAAAATTGCTAAGGGTCACTAACAATTGAAAAACCACTCTAAAATAGTTCTAATTCAGATTATCAAACACAATTGTCTCCGATTTCACAGAACACATCATATTCTCAAATAAAAGCCGGAAAATGTCATGCATGCGTATGCATATATGTGCATGTGTCAAATGTCTTATTCCTCTCTATATCGAGAGGCCAAATGCATGCTCATATAAAAAATGCAGTCTGACTTACTAGTCAATCCCAAATTACCAATATACCCTTCCCATCAGTGATGGGATGTTACATGATAAGTACTTTTAATTACTATGATGTACTTATTAAACTTCCCTAGAATTGAGAATTGATTAGGTTAACGGTGATTGAGATTGATTTGTTTAAGAACAAATAAAATTCTATGTATAGGAATAATTGATATGTATTAAAAAAATACATAGTTTTCTTAGTATTTTACTATATTTTTATCCAAATTAATTTGGTTTAATTGATTTTATGTCTTTTTTAGTTCATTATAGAAGAAGTTACTTGAGAAAGGATATATCTGAAAATGGAGAATATTTTATAACAAAACATGAAGAGAACACCATTGTTGGTTGAACATGGCTTAAGACATGATTGTGTCTTAGCTTGTGTTTAGTTCAAATATCTTAACAAAAATATATATGGATTAAGATACGGACATGCCTGAACGTGTATCACTCTCCAAAATTTTAATAGAAATATATATGTTCTAAGACACAATCATTCTTAGACCATGTATATGACACATAGAAATCATAAAAAGTGTCAATTTTAGATTTAAAATCCTTTTCACTTTTCTTTCATTCTATACTTTAGTTTTCACTAGAGTCAGGAGGCACCTATCTAAGGAGAGACCATAAAAACACATATGAAAGTTTTTTTCAATAGAGAGTAAAAGTCATTCCAAAGAAGTGAACACCAACAAATGATAGAGATTTTTATCAGGAGATACTTTAGAAAGAGTTTTGCCTTCCTTTCAAATGTTGTTTTTGTATTTTCAAAGATGATTTAATGCTAAATAATTTTATATATAGATTAGATGATATCTTAAAGAATTTTTGTTTATTTTGATTCAATTTTCAATGGAAGTTTCTATGTTTGAGATTTATATATATTGTTCTTAATGTTGACCACATATAAGCGAGAGCTTAGTTTTAATTTATCTATATGTAGATGTAGTCGAGAGCACCTGTGTGTAAAATATCATTGGTACACATTAAGAATTTAATCGGGATATAGAGACAGACTTTCATGATACTTCTGGTATTATAATAACTTTTGTAAGGTTTCAAGGCACTTAATGCATTTTAAGAAAAGATAATAAAATAGAGATATTAATTAATATGTTTAGGACTATATGGATGTACATCAAAAGGTAGCAGATCATTGCACTAGAATTCTGGTCGATCCAAACGATATAATCCTTTTAATTGAATAAGCTTACAAGATAAAGTTGTGGAGAAATCTAGTTTAAAATATTTCTTAATATTGAAATTCTTTTTATCATTGTACAAGTAAACACTTTTCAAGTAATAAGTTTTTTTTTATAAAGATAAGTAATGATTTATTCAATAAAAAAGATAGATAGTGCAGTGATTGTTGCAAGACTACTCTTACAAATAGAGTTTGTAAAAAAACAAGCTAAAAACCCAACGTTTAGAACCTAGCATCAACCTTTTCTATATTCTTAATTATTGCCTGATTCGGTTAGAAGTGAAGAGTAGATAAGAAGTTGATATAGTTGTCATTCTTAACATGAGGTAGAACTCCATCCAATTGTATCTATCCCTTATAATCTTATAATTATCCAAAGATCTTCATGTCTCGCAAAGCTAGTCTTGAACACTTTTTGATCTCCTTTGTAGTTCCAGTTTAAGTCATAATTTATCAAATAGTGAAAAAGGAAAAGAAGTTTGTATTATTACTCTAGATAATAAATTGTGGGATGTTGACTTGATTATTTTGAAGATTGTACGCTCCCTTTATAAGATTGTTGAGAATTATTGACTCAAACGAGAATTCATCTTTGGGATATATATATGATGGTATGTATAAAGTTCACAAAACAATTACAAAGTTTTAAAGGGAAGGAGAAATTGTACAAGCCTTATATAGATAATATTGACTGACAATGGGATAAATGTCTTACTGAAAGGATCCGATTAGCAACTTATTTTCTCAATCCTTATTATTTTATTAAGGAGAAGAAGTAAAGAAGTTAATGGAAATACTTTGGATGAAAGCATAATTTACGAGTTTTTAAGTAGCATTGGAAAATTTGAAACTTTTGATAATGAGGAGATACAACCTCCTTTAGAAATACCATTTTGATTTTTATTGTTATTTTAAGTTTTATATTAGACTTAGATTTATTTATTATCGGTTCATCATATAATAATATTCATTGGTGATTTAGCGGTTCAATATCAATTGAATCTTTAAACCTGAAACCTTTCATTTAATCGATTCGATGTCCGGTTTGGTTTTTAAAACATTGAGCCTTATTTTATAGTTTTAAATAAAGCCACAAACTTATGAATTTGATCTTAAATCCAATTTAACCCAACAACTTCTTTTCCAAGTGAAAGAAAAATACCTCCCATGTTTTTGTTTCTTTTTAGATTCTAATTTCCTAATTCATTGCTACACTTAACTCTTTATACTTGATTGTTTTCTCAAAACAAGTTGGTTTGCTAATTGGAGCAAACTAATATTGTTTTGTGCTTTCATAAATTAATCTCAATGGTTTCCATTATCATGGTAGTGACCGTAGCAAAGATGAGCTTGACCTTCTTGCCTTGTATGAATACCACTAGTTTGAGTATTTTCACCATCTTCAAGTAACGCACTGAAATTTATCGCATATCCTTCATATTCCAACACTTTTCTCTTCAAGAACAACATAATTACTAACTAGTAACTTTTTTGGTGAGTATGATATAACCCATAAAAATGTATTTTGTGTTGTTGTCATCTAGTTTTTAGTTTTATGGAATGGAATATGCACAAATACAGCACACTTGCCCACACCAAGTTTCAAATAGTACTTGTTGTATAGATTGATTCTGCCTAGAAATTATTTGGTATACTTTTATCTTTCATCGACCTCTTTGCCATCTGCATAAGGTTGCATTGTTTCCTCTCAGTATAGTTATATTTTGAGATTCAAAGCATGCTTTTCATCATAGGAAAGAGAAAAAAATCTTATTGCATATTTGCTAGCAAGATTTCCTTTTAATTATCGTTAAAAATATAGCAAGTAGAATATTAAAAAAGAGAGAGTGACCGTTTGACATAAATTGCTTCATACCTAAAATATTTGAATCTGAAATCCATGGTATACAATACATTATGAATGCACTTCAGGAGAAGAAACTTAACATTTTACTATCCTTTTTTTTTGCTACACATACCAATCGATCACCCATTGTAATTCTGATGGTCATCGTCTCACTAAAATTGGTGAAAGCATGCAAAGAAAAGGCTCTCAATTTGATCCTTCTCTTTTCTTTGGCCTAAGTTAACTTGTTTTTCCTTAAAACTGCAAAATTTTTATATTTGTCAATTTTTTTGCAATAATAGCATTATTGTTGATTTCTATTTTCATATGTAGTCCACTCAGGTTAACATTTGCTAGTGCTTCTAAATTACTAGTTGTACCTATTAGATCGACCAATATTCATGCATCCTTTTTGCCCACTTGATAATGTTCACAATGCCACTTGTTGAAGTTGTTTCTATTGATTGACCATCCCTTTTTTTTTATTTTCTGATACCTACAATTTACTATAGAAAGCATGTTCAACATGTCCTGTCTACATGCGGCTTGTCAACAGTTAATGTTCTTAAGTCTTTTCGCTCCTTAATTGTGGTCACAATATATTGTAACACGTAACGTGACTTTAGTTATGTATCCCGGATCGAACATGAAAGGATAATAAACAAAAAATGTAAAAAATACCTGATTTCGGTTCCATAAATTCAAACAAACTTTTCGAAATCAAAACGAGCGTGAATCCACCTCCTCCTTCACGAGAACTACTTACCAAGATGCAATAAAGTCTTTTTACAGTTTTTCACAAAATGTAAGATCTCTTAACGAGTCAGAGAATCCTTATGCTTACGAATGACAAGAGCAACTGCAAGAGACCTTAACCTTTATATATAGTATTCATATTGAGTTTCCCCATCACAAGCTCGATATGGGTCTAGTTCATATTGATCAGGATCTATTTTCCTCCCGAACTTCTACCCATTGACTTAGATCATTTATTAAGTCACTTTATTATGTTACTCGGATCAAATTATGTAACTTATCGATAAGTTATCAAACAATCGAAAAATGCAATTAAATGTTGTCCAACTTTATAAGAAATGTCAAAATTATTCAACATTCTCCCCCTTGGACAATACTTAATTACGGTATTGATTCAAGTTTAAAACAATTTTAAACCTCTGTTAAGTCATGCTACTGTATTAGTTGACTAGATTTAAAAACAAAACATTTGATCCAAAGATAACAAAAGTCCATCATTCCGTCCTACAAGGCTTTCAATACGAAAAAATATCAAACACTTGTGTCATGTCCAACACAGGTCTAATAAAATCACGCATATATAATATCTTACTAATATGAATGGGAAAATGAAGTGTGGCAAACTATAATGATACATGTATGATCTAATATGTATCATCTTTGTTTGTAGGTCTCGATTTCTTCAACTTTATGCTAAATTGTATTAGAGAAATCTTGCTCTCTCTCATTGAATGCTAAACAATATTAGAGAAAACTTGTTTTCTCTCACCGATTGCTAAACAGCATCAGAGAAAACCTTTGTGTTCTCTAACTAAATGCTAAACCGCATTAGAGAACCTTTATGTGATTAAAAACTTATATCCACCTTGTCATGTCAAAATTTATGGATATTCGTATTCAATTGTATATGTTCCAATGACAACAGGCTTAAGGTCAATCTATATATATGTTCAATAACCTTTAAAATTTTTAAGATTGACACAAATCTTCAAACTTTCATACATATTATGACAATGTACGATATCATGTATTACTGAGGATAAATGATGATCATCTTTATCAATAAATCTCCATACTGTCATAATACATCAAATATATAGATACACAAATATACATGGAGCAAACATAACAATCCCCTAACTAACAGTGTCTAAAGACTTCAAAACACCTATATTGTATACTTTTCTTTCAAAAATAGGTGGGTGAAATCTTTTAGTTAAAGAATCGGTTAACATTTTATCAGTCCTTAAATGCTCCATACCTTAATGTCACCTTTTCGTATCAACTCCTTTATGGTCAAATAATTGACCTCCAAATGCTAAGACCCTTTGATATTCTTTGTTATTATTAAACGACACAATATTAAGATTATCATAATACAACTGAATGAGTTAGCCACTAAATCAACCACAATCAACTCAGAAATCAAGTTTCTGAGCTAAACTGTCTATAAAACAACACTATAGCACGCACTCTGCATGCATGGTTGAGGAAATCACTCGTGTCTATTTGACACTCTTCTACGACATTGTACTATCTGCAAACATAAAAATATAACCTTAAGTGAATTTTCGATTATTCGGACACATAGCTTAAATTTGAATATGAATGCCCTTGGACGTTTAAACTGTTGACTTTTTTATATGTCGTCATATAATCCTTGGTTCCTTTCAACACTCGCTTGACTGCTTTCCAATCATCTATCCCTGGGTTAACCAGATATTGACCAAACAGTCTACCAGCAAATGCAATGTCCTACCTAATACTTACTCGAGTATACTTCAGGCTATCAATCATACCAATTTGAGGAACATTCCTCATTTATGTTATTCTTTGGACATTGTGCCAAAGATAATCCCTCAATATAAGAGATAGGTTCTACGATAGGTTTATAGTCAACAATATAAAGCCTTTATAACACTCGCTCAATGTATGCACTATGTGAGAGATCTGATGGGTATTGAGATCTGTCCAGGTAAATCTGCATACCTAAGACAAAAGATGCTTCACTAAAGTCTTTTATATTGAAATGCTTGGCCAAAAGTTGCTTAATCTCATGCAATATGGTCAAGTTATTCAATGTGAGCAATATATCATCTATATATAATAATAGGAAGATAATTTTAATCCCCTAATCTCATGAAGCCGAAAGAGGTCAAACCTTATCAAATATAAGGTATCACTTTCGGGAGGTTTGATATAAACCATATATTGATATGCTTAGCATACAAACCATGTCAGTTCTATCTAGATCTTGAAATCCTTCAGGTTGTACCACATATAGACCTTTTCTTAAAGGTCTTTACTCAAGAGAGTGGTTTCGATAGCTATATGATGTAACTTTATATCATTATGAACTACAATTGTCATAATCACTCAAAATGTATCCTACGAGGACACAAAAGAAAAGGTAACATTAAAGTCAACCTTTCTTCTTGAGTGAACCATTAGGCAACTGAGCAAGCCCATTAATCATTGAACTTTATCCCAAAATCCTTTAGATCTTAAAATTTATTTACAACTGATGGGTTTGTAGTTTTGCTACAAATCAACTAGCTCGCAGACCTTACTATGCTTCATGGCTTACATCTCATCAGTCATTGCATCCCACCACAAATCTGCATTAGGTCCAAACAATTTTTATAAAAGTAATTGGATTCGTAACATGTCTAATATCATAGTCTTGTTTACCTAATAGACTATGTAATCATATGGGATAGCAGGTCGTCTCACTCTAACTGATCTACACAATTAAATTAGATCTTGTACCACCAGAAACCTCTATATGTATAGGTATAAGTTCTTATTCCTGTATAGGCTTGATACAAAAGACGTAGATCCATCGGATCTTACTGTATGAGTAAGGGGTATATAATAAGCATAGTAACCACGTTGCCATCATCCTAAGGGTTACTACGCCATCATCCTAAGGGTTACTACGCCATCATCCTAAAGGTCAATGGACCCACCATTATTATAAACATCGTATTCCAAAAACTTAGTTGTTTGTGATTCCACTATTCCAATCCCTCTTCCTTCTACAGTAAAACCTGTAGCCTTTAGAGTGGTTGAGATATCTGACTAAATAGTAATGAGCGGAACAAGCATGTAATTTGTCTTTATAAGGATTATACTACTATAGTAAGGGAACCCCCTACGCGAATGTGTGTAAGGCTAGATTTTCACCTTTCTAGATAATCAGGTAGATTAGTCATGTTCTACATTGACTTCTTCATGTCTTTTAGGAAGTTATTATGCCTTTCAACAACATACCATAACGAATAAAGTCATTATTCTAATCGATTCCATATATCTGACAAATGAACCTTTTCAAGTCCTAAAACACCATGTTTTCTGTGATATTCTCCTCCACGATTAGATCTGGCCATCTTAATGAATTTTTCCAATTGGTTCTTAACCTTTAATTTTTAAACAAGAACATATCACTTTAATGGGAATAATCATCAACAAATGTAAGAATACATTTGGAATTGCACAATACAACTGTATAATGTCTTCTGATATTCGTATACATTAGACCTAACAAACCAGAAACACGATATGACCTCTTCATGCTTATTTCAGTCAACTTACCCCCTGCAACAATTAGAACATGTTTCTAGATCATCATAATCTAGAATTGAGAAAATGTTTTCCTTAATCAATCTTTCAACCCTAGCTCTGGCAATGCGGCTTAACCTTTATGCCACAACATATATGACTTATCCTTTATTAGGGTCATCTTTCTTGACTTGTTTAGCAAGATATGAAAAAATATATATCTAATTCGGGGTAAGACACACTATATACAAACCATATGATAGGAAAGTTATACTATTATGTTTTGCATTAAACAACAGCTGTACAACAAAAGCATTAAATACAAAACATTTACCTTCTTTGGACTCACATATAAAATGTGTCGTGTAAAAACCAAAATGAACGTTCCAGCAATGTTCAATACATATATATCCTCTAGATATTACATTAGCTTCTTCATTGTTTTCAATCATTAGTTTCTCCCTCCCTTTATTTAGCTCTATCTTGGATATGAACCCCCTGCATTGTGGAAGTATCTTGATCATATGCTCCACTATCTAGTCACCAAGAACTTAATACGATTATCACAAAATTAGATTCATAAATTGATAAGCCAAGGAGTTACCTGATAGTCTTAATCCTTTTTTCTAGGCCCCATACTATTGGCTTCTTTATGTCCAGTAGACCTTTACTAGCATTGGATTGACCAGCATCGACATGCAGAGAAGATTTAGTCTTTCAACCTTTGAACTTGGCGAGCTTCATATTTGCCTTCTCTTTAATTGCTTTGAGAGTTGTAGGAGTAGCAAGCTTGAGTTTTTCTTTCTTAGCAACACAATGGACAATCAAAGCATTGAAATCCCATTTCTCATTCAGCAAATAATATGTCATTATCAAATTACTAAACTCTAAAGGGAGTGTATTGAGAGTCTGATGAACTATGATGACATCAGGATAAGGAATATTATGAAGATGGATCATTCTTGATATGTACTCCATTACTCCTCATTCTCTTGTATACCTTATGGAGAATAATTCTTTCATCAAGGCACTCATCTCAACATTAGGTGAGACTGTGTACCTCTGGGAGACATTACCAAGAAACTCATTCGCTATGTTTATGCCCGGAAGCCCACCAAGCAAATGGTTAGGTATAAATCTCTTAATGGTCATGCAACATAATCTGTTAGACCAATCCCAAGCTGCATAAGTTGCTTTATGAGCTCTCGAGCTCATGGATGTAGGTGGAGATGGCCTAACCATCCGTATGGCTATATCAATTTCAACTATCTCTATAACATTCAATACATCCTCCATCCACTTCTTCGTATTGAAATTGGTCAGGGTTTCAATAGTGGCACTAATATTGTTGATCGAAAAGATGATTGCAAAATGACAATGTTTAGATCAGTACAGATGTAAGACAACAGTAATACTCAAAGCCATTAGATAGTATCTGTACCGAGAATCTATTCACATATTATGAAACACTTATGGGTTGAATACATAACATATACAACTAGACCTCCACATAAAGTGATCACAGAAAAAAACCATCAACTCTTATGACACTACCATATGTGGGTGAATAGATCATTCAAGCAATGGTTTTCCTCTATCTAATACCTTTATACACACCTCAAAATCTCAAGTAAGTCCAACACTTGTAGGTAGAATAAACAAACAGGAGACTAGAGACATCCCTCAACGTGCAAGTAGAATAATTTAAAATACTGACTCAAAAGGGTACTATGGTGACTACATCCTCATCAACACTCAAAAAGTACACAAACAGAAGGGATAAATCTTTATGTTATCCGCATATTCTTTATCGGTATATGATATGTGATAATGTAACATCAATAAATGCAAAACGCAAATGCACAGTCTCATTGTCAACACTAGTGTTGAAGACATTCTTTGAAAATTTTATTTGAGACTTTCGTAGCAAAAAAATCTCATTAGAGCGATTATCGTATATCATCGGACACTGAACCAACCATTTGAGACATGAGAATCTCATGTATCTCCCTTATTGAAAGTTCGTTACATGAAAATTCACTCAAAATGGCTTTAGAATGTCTTAATTCCTTTTTCAAATGACTACTTGCAATCCTGAACACCGAACATGAGACCTGAGACGCGAAAACTTAAAGTATATCTCTCATATCATATCCAAAGCATTAAAATTAACTCGAAATTGGCTTTAAACTTTAATTTATTACTAATGTGATAAATCTAGAAAAATGGAACAACTCATTTTATGAATTTCTTAAACCTGAAAACTGAACTAAACCACCCCAGGACACCCTTACAGGAAATATGAATTTTTGGATTTTTTTGTTACTGTAGCGGCATGACATCAACATTGCATCAATGCAACAACTGTTGACGTTGGCATTCACTTTAGTGTCGACGTCAGTATGACATCATTCGCTGGCATCAACTACGTGTGGAGGACATGTACATGCGCCACAGAACGATCACAACAAGCATAGTGCATGTGTTGTATATGCCAAACGCGCGCCCACACTCGCTTATCAACTGATGCGTGCCCACGTGGCTCACCTATAACACCCCACACCCGCAGGATCCGAACCCGACATCCACAGTGATATCCGGGTTCGTGCCCCGCGAGAATGGCGTGCTAACCACTCGATCAAAAATCAGTACATTACTTTTAAATAACAAATGCGCTAAGTCATCGATTGGGTACAAACATTTTCAATAGCCATCGAGATCAATCTTACGAATACAAATAACCATTTTAGTACAAAAGTCAAGACATGCAATGCAGACGCGAACTGATCCCGACTTCTGACCTTCACTTGAATCCTGCGAACATACTCCCGTTTTGCTAACGGGTACTCTTCGATTCTGAAAATAAGTTGCATTGTTGGGTGAGTTTGCGAACTCGGTGAAAACCATCGTCGATGGTTCACTCAAATCATGCATTACGCCAATTGCGTCTGTGACAAAGACGCAAGACAAGAATATTAATTAACGATATTATATAACGGTTTACGATGGTCTATAACAGCCATTCTGACGATATCTGATGTCGAATAACAATATCTGATGGCGTAGAGCGCTTTACGTAACGATTATACGATGAGTCTATATCGATTATCTGATATCGATAACAATATTACGGTAACATAATACGATTCACGATATCACATCACAATTTACAATAAATCATGGCATCACTCGATTCAAGAATCATCACACAATTTGGCGATTCAATCAATCATGTATATGATGCATATGAGACTCTTTCCGGTTATTCGATGTTGTGCCCAAGTGCTCGATCGATGTTCGATGGGGGCGCGTCGAGGATTTTTCCCGGACTAAGCCCTGACGATGCAAAGTTCGAGCTCTAGGCTCTTTTCGGTGAGATTAGCAACTTGGGTCACGATCCTTTCGATCATGCATTTATGCATGCAATGCGATGTTCAATAAATTCATATTGATGCTTCAAGATATGGCTATAAAAGCCCGGTAGTGTATTTCTCGAGAACATACGAAATTCAAGATTCATGATTCAAGATAATTTACGTGTATAGCTATAAAGCCCAAAGTAACGATTTTCGATGATTCATAATTCAATCCAATACAATAAACACATACAATGCGATCGTACACCTTTCCAAAGAGTCATGCAATCATACAAATTACAATTCACATTGTTCATTCTATCTGATGAAGAGCATGCAACTCGGTCATATACATCTCAATAATAATACGATGCAATCCAATCACATATAATTCAAGAATCATGTACTTCACGTTATCAAGTAATTTACAAGTGAACATTTAGACACTCGAAATTTGAGAAACCAACTAGGTTACTCACCAGTAACTTCCGAGCTCATCGTCTGAAGTCCCAAAGAATGCCCGTGGAACGACGATCTAACGGTGCCTTTATAACAAGATGCAGATCTGATCTATTACAAAATCACTCAATTAAACAAAGATGCAAGAATGCATATGTCTCTATGAAATTATGTCCAATGCATGATCACGATTTCCAAGCTAAAACCCCATTTCGATATCCTATGATCGATCTCAACTCTTCACTCAATTGGATCAACACCGATTTAGTTCAATCCTCGCCTCGATTCAATTTTCTCAATTCATACTTCCTATAACAATTTCCTATCCATTGGTCAAATTATCGGTGAAAACTCAATTAGAACTCCAATTGTCTCAATTCAATATTTTGGTCACACTATTAACCATAATTGACCTTAATCTCTACGAATCAGTACCATCATAATTAAATTCCAATTCTCATAATTATTCTCAATCGTAGACCTCTTTTCCTAGTTCACAACGGATCTGGAATCACTTCAATTGGAGGTCTATACCAAAAGTTACGCCTTGATAAACCAAATTAAATCCAATAGAACAGGTCCTTTCGCGACCTTGAGGCCTCTCACGACATAAAATGGTCCGCCCGCGCGTGGCGTGAGCATTGCTTCGCCAAGGCGAACAACGCGCTTTCATGCGTCAGCCGAACGAGGAAACACACCGGCATCATTCATATATATCGCTTCCAAGCGCTTCTACACTAGCTCGCCGTGGCGTACGAATATATATTCGTCACCGTTGGGCTCGCGTGCAGGCCGCTGCGTGCGACGAACTCCGTCGTCTTCTCCGATCGATCCTCCCTCTTAAAACCTCCATTGACACCCTCAACTACCTCAAATCTACCCTAATAAATGTCATAAATGCAGTAGAATCCATTAAAAACAACATCAATACCATTTAAAACTTACCAATTACAGATCAATCCACAAATCACCGTAACCCTAACTTTCTCCAAAATCCACGATTACTCCACTTTCAAGCCTCTAAACCCTTTATCAAACACCAACAACATGTTAGTCTTACTCAATAAGAGGGAAACCATAAAGAAAGATCAAGAAATCCTCACCGATGGGAGGAAATCAAAGGACGTCGTCGAGAGGGAGAAGAGAACTCAAAAATGCCTTTAACCTTTCCCCAAATTACTAACCTTGTATTTATAGACTTAAGTCTCCTAATCACCCAAATTTCACTCAAATTTTCAATGGCTCAACACATTTATTTTTATCAAGATAACTCTAAATTTTTCCATTATCATCGGACTATTCTTTCAAGACTATACTGATCAATCCATCATCGGTCCAAAATTTTCGGTCCCGGCATTTTCTCCCAAATTTCTCGAAATTTTCTATAAGCCACTATAAAATACCACCACTCATAAACTATTCTAAATCAGTCACTTGAACCCAATAACTCAATTCCTCAATTAAACACGATTCGATCGGTCAATCACCCTCGCCACACTATCCAAATTGATCAAATCTCAATTTACAATTATATACAGAAATCATGAATGCATGTACCAATGAATAAATAAATATGCATATGCAGTAGACCTGTTCCTCTATAATTAGAGGCCAGTAACATATTCAATCAGTGAATGCAGTGCAGTCTATCAGTCTAACCCATAATTACCAAAATGCCCTTGCTCGCAGTAACGGGATGTTACAATTCACCCCTCCTAATTAAAATTTCGTCCTCGAAATTTCATATACGGCGAATCAAGAGGACAGGAGAATTGATCCACATCTTTTCTATTCTAATTCCCACTCATATCCTGATAATTATTCGCAAATCCGTACATTCAGTATCAGAAACACATTTATCATACCTTTTAATCCAGTCCATAGAACATTTTGTAAATCAAAACCATCCTTTAGAGTTTAGACCACTTTACCAATCTATTATTATTACAGATTCACTTCATTATCTTCATTAACTCAAATCAATCAAAGTCTTCGACTATGTTCAGTCAATCTCAACTGACTCCAAGGATATCAGCCTCACAATTGCCTCAGCGATTCACATCGTTTAGTTACCCCACAAAGTACTATTCGATTCCACACTTTAAACTCTTTTATTACTCTTTCGGTACATTCTTGTTGAACACTTCAATGGATCTTAGAGATTTCTCTAACAGTTTCTTTAGCAGTAAAACACATACTCCACAATACAGTTATAAATATCATTTCCTCAAAAGTTAACTCCCATTTAAACTTCCCAATACGGTTTGCAAAAAAAAAATTTTGAATCACCAATTTGGTTTGCCAGTCCTTTTACACACAGTTGATTTGGAATTCCGATAACTTATACTACTTTCTTTTTACCCTTTACCAGTTTGACAGTTATCATTTGATAATAACATACTTATACACTATTGAATTTCTACTTAATCCATTTACTCTCTTTGCGAATTACTCAAATTCTCAAAATATCTCGATCATCATTAATTTGCATATCCAAACTCTCACAGCAACACTCAGTATAACAATTTCAAATAATTTGTCACAGTATAGTTCACGAAGTTATACTTGCCCCCGAATACATAGAATCACTATGCCCTATATCTACAAATTGCCTCATAACCCTTTTCGGGGACATTTCACTAACTATTGCCAAATCTTCCATTCAAAACAACATGATTAATACTTAAGCTGAACAGTTCTCCAAATGTCTCTTTCACAATCATCACCATACTATTCACACATTTTCTTCAAATATTTTGGCTAAGCTAATGCCGGAAAATCTTTGACACAGTTTGGACGTATTCAACCTTCAGTTAGTTCCAATTAACTCCAAATCCCGTATACATATATTCCTGGAAAATTTTGCATTTTATCAATACCTCTATCACCATTAAGTCTCCCGATAAGTCATACTCAAATACTAAATCATTCACTATTCATTCGATCGGATTTAGATCCACTCTTATGAAACTCGCGTGCTTTACAATTTCCTCAACTATACGGTTTATTTACTTCACTTTTAAATGCATTTAATCGATCTTGATACTCATAGTCACTTTCCAATTGTCACATCACACACATTCTCGATTTCACTACACAGTCAAATACTCCCTTTTTCACTGATATTCGAACTTAAAGTTCTAGTCACAAATTGCTCCAATCACAACAGTTTATTTACCGCTTAGAATCATGCTAAGCATGCACTAACACTTACACAGTCACTAGCACATATATTATCACTTCACTCACCGGTCACTATCAGAACACTTATTCGTAATATTATACACTGATTCACAATCACAAGTATGCACATTCGCAACACATTCAGTACAATCACTCACAATCAGAAATCATTATTCATAAATTCTCGTCATGGTAATCAATCCCAGTTATAACTCCTTTCTATCATGGAATACTGTATTTTCATCACCATGTACACTTGAACTCTTGCCATTTCTATCATATTTCTCCTTTCATTTTCCTCACTGCTTCTAATCGCTTAAACGATCGATACATGCTCATACATGTGACTCATATGCTAGACCGGGATCGGTTGTCACCGTCACGTGTGATGACTTAGATGCATACAACTTGACACATTTTTCGAACGTCCATGTAAGATTGTACTTCGGGCTCGATACCACAAATGTAACACCCACACTGCAGGATCCGAACCCGACATCCACAAAGTGATATCCGGTCCGTGCCGCGAGAATGGCGTGCTAACCACTCGATCAAAAATCGACATTACTTTTAAATAACAAATGCGCTAAGTCTATCCAATTGGGTACAAACATTTTCAATAGCCATGAGATCAATCTTACGAATACAAATAACCATTTTAGTACAAAAGTCAAGACATGCAATGCGACGCGAATCGATCCCGACTTCGACCTTCACTTGAATCCTGCGAACATACTCCGTTTTGCTAACGGGTACTCTTCGATTCTGAAAAATAAGTTGCATTGTTGGGTGAGTTTGCGATCTCAAGGTGAAACCATCGTCGATGGTTCACTCAAATCATGCATTACGCCAATTAATGCAAACGCGACACGATAATATTAATTAACGGTATTATATAACGGTTTACGATGGTCTATAACGATTTCTGACGATGATACAATGACGATAATAATAATACAAGATGGCGTAGAAACGGTTTACGTAACGATGTACGAGTCTATATCAAGATACGATTGGTAACAATATTACAGTAACATAATGCAGTTCACAGTATCACATCACAATTTACAGTAAATCATGGCATCACTCAGTTCAGTAATCATCACACAATTTGGCAGTTCAATCAATCATGTATATGATGCATATGAGACTCTTTCCGGTTATTCAGTGTTGTGCCCAAGTGCTCAGTCAGTGTTCAGTGGGGGACGCGCGTCAGGGATTTCTCCCCTCGGGCTAAGCCCGGACAGTACAGTGTTCGAGCTCTAGGCTCTTTTCAGTGAGATTAGCAACTTGGGTCACAGTCCTTTATCTGATCATGCATTTATGCATGCAATGCAGTGTTCAATAAATTCAGTATTCAGTAGCTCAGTATATGGCTATAAAAGCCCGGTAGTGTATTTCTCAAGAATATACGAAATTCAAGATTCATGATTCATAATTTACGATGTATAGCTATAAAGCCCGATGTAAGATACTCGATGATTCATAATTCAATCCAATACAGAAAACACATACAATGCGATCGTACTCCTTTCCAAAGTAGTCATGCAGTCATACAGTGCAATTCACATTGTTCATTCTATACTGAAGAGCATGCAACTCACCATATACATCTCAAGAATAATACAAAGGCAATCCAATCACATATAATTCAAGAATCATGTACTTCACGTTATCAAGTAATTTACTGATGAACATTTAGACACTCAAAATTTGAGAAACCAACTAGGTTACTCACACCAGTAACTTCCGAGCTACGCTCGAAGTCCCAAGAATGTCCGTGGAACGACGATCTAACGGTGCCTTTATAACAATGCAATGATACCCATTACAAAATCGCTCAATTAAACGATGCAAGAATGCATATGTCTCTATGAAATTATGTCCAATGCATGATCACGATTTCCGGTGCTAAAACCCCATTTCGATATCCTATGATCGATCTCAACTCTTCACTCAATTGGATCAACACTGATTTAGTTCAATCCTCGCCTCGGTTCAATTTTCTCAATTCATACTTCCTATAACAATTTCCTATCCATTGGTCAAATTATACGTTGAAAACTCAATTAGAACTCCAATTGTCTCAATTCAATATTTTGGTCACACTATTAACCATAATTGACCTTAATCTCTACGAATCAGTACCATCATAATTAAATTCTAATTCTCATAATTATTCTCAATCGTAGACCTCTTTCCCTAGTTCACAACGAATCTGGAATCACTTCAATTGGAGGTCCCTCTTTCCCTAGTTCACAACGAATCTGAAATCACTTCAATTGGAGGTCTATACCAAAAGTTATGCCCAATAAACCAAATTAAATCCAATAGAACAGTCCCCTTCGTCGCGGCCTTGAGGCCCTTGCCGCGGCATAAAATGGTCCGCTCGCCGCGGCGTGAGCATTGCTCGCCGCGGCGAACAACGCGCCCTTGGCGCGCCGCGAGACGAGGAAACACACCGCGGCATCATTCATATATAACGCTCGCCGCGACGCCCTACACTAGCTTCGCGCGGCGCATTTAATATATATTAAATCGCCGTTGGGCTCAGCGTGCGAGCAGCGGCGTTTAACTCCGTCGTCTTCTCCGATCAATCCTCCCTCTTAAAACCTCCATTAACACCCTCAACTACCTCAAATCTACCCTAATAAATGCCATAAATGCAGTAGAATCCATTAAAAACAACATCAATACCATTTTAAACTTACCAATTACAGATCGATCCACAAATCACCGTAACCCTAACTTTCTCCAAAATCCACGATTAGTCCACTTTCAAGCCTCTAAACCCTTTATCAAACACCAACAACATGTTAGTCTTACTCAATAAGAGGAAACCATAAAGAAAGATCAAGAAATCCTCACCGATGGGAGGAAATCAAAGGACGCCGTCGAGAGGAGAAGAGAACGGCAAAATGCCTTTAACCTTTCCCCAAATTACTAACCCTTGTATTTATAGACTTAAGTCTCGAATCACCCAAATTTCGGTCTCAAATTTTCAATGGCTCAACACATTTATTTCTTATCAATATAACTCTAAATTTTCCATTATCATCGGACTATTCTTTCAAGACTATACAAATCAATCGATTATCGGTCCAAAATTTCCTATCCGGCATTTTCTCCCAAATTTCTGGAAATTTCCTATAAGCCACTATAAAATATCACCACTCATAAACTATTCTAAATCGGTGACTTGAACCCAATAACTCAATTCCTCAATTAAACACGATTGATCAATCAATCACCTCAATTCACTATCCAAATAATTCATCGGTCTCAATTTACAATTATATACCGAAATCATGAATGCATGTACCAATGAATAAATAAATATGCATATGCAGAGACCCGTTTCTATAATTAGAGGCCAAGAATATATTCAATCGGTGAATGCGATGCGATCTATCGCCTAACCCATAATTACCAAAATGCCCTTGCTCGCAGTAACGGGATGTTACATCACCCCTCATCCAGACACATGTCAGCCATTGTTGTACGCGCCAAACATACCTATAGCATTCAATGTTGTACAGTCTTATTATTATCAACCTATAGTGGATGATATTACCTCTTATGGTCCAGGATATAAAGCTCCTTCAATTGATGACTATAGTTGTAAACTTTTGAGTAGCTCTACTTTTGAAATAAAAAGCTATTTGGATGCAAGAAGAATGACTTAGGCTGCTTATATGTGTTCAATTATGTGTGATAGTTGGACAAATAGAAAACAAGAGCCTATTATTAATTATTTAGTTTATTTTGCAAAAAGGATAATATTTTTTGAGTCTATTGATGTATATGGCCTTGTTAGAAATAATAATACTCTATTTCAAATATTTGATAAAGTTGTGAATGAAATTAGGCTAGAAATATTGTTAAGTTCATTACTAATAATGATTTTGCTTTCAAAGAAGATGGAAAAAGATTGCAAAACAGGTATAATTCTTTTTATTGCACTCTTTGTGCTGCATATTACATTGAGTTGATGTTGGAAAATATGCGAGATGCTAGATATTTTCATATTATTGATGAGACTGTATAAAAAAAAGTTGACCAAGTTTATCTACAATTATGCATGGGTCATGAATTAAATGATAAAGGATTTCATCAATAATAAGAATTTGTGTTATCTTGTTATCACAAGATTTTAAAATAATTTTATTACTTTATTGTTTTATTCTAATGAAGAAGGAGTTGAGGTTTATAACTGATAAGTAAGTTGCATCTCAACATGCTAGGTATAATGCTAGATAGAAGGTCTCTAGAATTATACTTAAAGAATATAAATTTTGGTTCCAATTTTAATTTGTCATCTAAGTTTGTGAGGCCTTTGGTGAGGGTACTATGTCTAATGATAGTGATGAGAAGGCAATAATAGGTTATTTTTATAATGTCATAGAGAGAACATAAGAAACAATCAATGTCAGCTGAAAAATAGCTCTTTTTAGCACATACAGTATCTTGCAATCATCAATGAGAGATGAGAAAGGCAACTTTAATTTATGTTATTTGCAACTAGGGTATTTTTGAATCTTAGTGTCTTTTACAAAGAAAGCTAAAGTTAATAGAAAATGTTATTAATTATTACAACAATTGTTGCTCAAAAGATAATAAAAGATCTTCTAAGTTTACAAATGAAGATTTATAAGGATGCTTATGGTGATTTTGGGATGTCTATTTCTATTTATCAAGAGACAAATTTAATCCAGGTATATATTTTCACCTTTTCTATTTGTTGAAAATTAACCATTACTTTATTTTGTTTATAATGTTACTTTTCTTATCTTAAACTTGCTTGGTTGGACCAATTTGGAAGTGGTGTTTTAGAATTGTAAAGGTCTGCAATTCAAATTTTGAGTCAATATGTGAGTGTAAAAAGGTGTGAAAAAATTGAAGCACATTTGAATTCATTCATTCTAAGGAAAGAAATAACTTGAAACACAAAAAATTGAACAAATTGATCTCTGTCTGATACACAAAAAATTGAACGAATTGATCTCTGTTTGATCCAATTTAAAGCTTCAGGGAAGGTATGTCATTATCATTATTAAGTTGAATATTATTTATTGTAGTTTTTTAATTATTTTATTTTATTTGTTTACTAGGATTCTTAATAGAACAAGTAGTTATGTGGATTCAATTTGCCTTAACTATATCGATCTTTTAGCAGATTAGGTTTCTGAGGAACCAAGGTTGATAGATGAGAGTGACTTGAAAGATAATCTTAAATGAGAAAGTACTAACATGTCATTTGGTATATTGAATTTGAATCATGATGACGATGAAGGTCCTCTCAATAGTGAGAATTTTATACCAAATGAGAGTTGAGGTCAATGCGATTTGAGTGAATATTCGATTGAATGAAATTCTAGGTTTTCATTTCTTCTCTTTTTTTATTTCACTTCTATTTAATATATATGTTAAATTTTGTATGTTCTATATAAATATAACTATAAATGTTTTGTTTCAGGTTTCACTTTCAATTAGTTATTTCCTCGATATGAACTCTTGTTGTAATACTTAGAGAGTTAAAAGGCTTTATTATTCTTTTTATTATTTCGATGTAATTATTATTTATTATATGATGAAATTGTAACACTTTAAGTACTTTGTATTATCCTTATTTTTATATTAGTATGATGATTAAATAATCTTTTGTATTAATTGTAGTTATTATTTATATGTAAAATATGTGAAAAGTGATATTAATATAAATATATATATTATTGTTATTTCTAATTTCTAATTTTATAAATTTTGGAGACATGTTTGATGTAAAATTATAAATTATATAGTACAATATATTGAAAGATTATTTTGTAATTCTAAAAAATTATGGATTATTTTATAATTTTAAATTTATCTTAAATGATACACGATATTGACTAATATTTACATAGTATTGTATCATAATCAAATTCGATATTGGTATTGGTACAATATTCATCATATTGTTTCAGGTTGTTCGGGATCAGTTGCCTAAGGCCTAGTCGGGCAAAAGTTGTCAAGCCACGCTCCGGCCTAGGTGATCCCAGTTCAACCCTGTCCATTATCACTCCTACACACAACAATAATAAATATGGGAAATTACATAAACAAATTAGGTAGATTATAATATTATGTTGAATTTTTATTCACTCTAAATTCATAAATGTGGCTAATTAAATAAATTACATAATGTATTCACAAGTGAAGAATATAATATACCATAAATTCGTTAACAATAAATTCGTGAACAATGAAAATGACTTAATTTCATGTCATCATCTCTACTTTTAAAAAAATAGTACGAAAAGTTTAATTGATTTGAAACTTTACTTTTGTTTTCTTTATACCCGACTCCTTTTTATTACTCTACCCTCTCCAACAAAATTATAAATACCGTCTTTGGGCTTTAGATTGCAGTTGAGTTCGAATGTAATGCATTCTGCATCAAGATACCGTGTCGGGTAATTTTATAAATTTATGAAATAGTCCCTTAAATTTTTAAAAATTGCAAAATAGTCTATGTTAAACTTTACTAGTTTACTGTTTACATCAATCATACTTTCAAAAATATTAATAATAAATAATAATGACAATTAATATGAATTAACAATAATTTTAAATATTTTACATATAAATAATAACCACAATTAATATAAACAAAGACAATCATCATCATACAATTATAAAATTAAGAATAATACTGAGTATTTAAAATATTACAATAATACAATTTTATCATTTTAATAAATGATATTACATCAAAAGATTCAAAAGATTTATAAAAGAACAATAAATATTACAAAAAGAGTTTATGACGAAAAAACAATCAAGTAGAAGTTAAACCTGAAATAAAAATATTACAGTTACATTACATATATACAATTTAAATTTGATAATCAAATACAAGTAAAATTAAAAGAAGAGGAAAAATGAAAACCTAAAATTCAATTATCAATGGGAGGATACCCGCTAAAACTGCATTGACCCCAGTGATCATTTGGTACAAAATCCTCATCATTTAGAGGAGCGTCATCATCATTATCATTCAAATTTAATGCACCAAATGACATGTCAATGCTTTCCTATCCAAGATTATCTTTCAAATCCAAATCATTCACATCAACCAAATTGAGTTTTTTAGAAACCTAATCCACCAAAACATCAATATTATCAATGGCAATTGGATCATTTGAACTACTCGTGATATTAAGACTCCTAGTAAACAATTAACTTTAATTATTAGAAAATTATAAGAAATTATATCGAAGTTAATAATGATAATAATGAAAATAACATACTTTTCCCAAAGCTTTAAATTGTAACGAGCATAAACCAAGTCAACGAACATAAACCAAGTCATTCAATCTCTTATGCTCCATTATATTCCTTTCCTTTAAGTGGATAAATTCAAATGTGCTCCAGTTTCGTTCACACCTAATTGCACTCACACATTGACTTAAAATTCGAATCGCAAACCTTTTCAATTCTAGAACACAATTTTCGAATTGATCCCACCAAAAAACTGCAAGTTATAAGATAACAAAAGTAATGTTATAAACAAAATCAAGTAATAATTAATTTTCAACAAATAAGAAATAGGAAATAAGAAAAATTTGGAGAAAAATTTTCTCTTTGTCGAATACAATTGGCATTCCAAAATCTCCATAGGACAACTTATAAAGCTCTATTTGTGAGCTTAAAAGATCTTGTATTACGCCATGAGGAATAGTTGTTGTAATTGTGAAAAGCATACATCTACTAACTTCAGCTTGCTTTGCAAGATCCAGTCAAAAATACACACTAGGATTTAAAAATGCCCCAGGTACAAACAATGGAGAAGAAAGTTGTCTTTCCCTTCTCTCATTAATGATTAAGAGATATGGTGTGTATAAAGAATGCCTATTTTTCATATTGACCTTGATTGTTTCCATCGCTCTTTCTACAGCATAAAAAATGTAACCCATTATTGGCTTTTCTTCACTATCAGCCAACCGAAGCACCCGCACCCTCACCAAAGGCTCACAAACTCGAATAACAAATTGACATTACAACTAAAATTCTCTATCTTTCAGTATAATACTACAAACCTCCTTTTCAGTATTAAACCTAGCATGCTGAGATGCAACCCATTTATCACTTGTAAACATTTGCCTTAACTCCTTCTTTATCGAAACAAAAGACTGAAGTGATAAAAAATTTGTTGCAAATCTTGATACAGCAGGGCGACACAAATTCTTACCATTTGTAAATTTCCTTCTCATCAAATTCAAAACTCATGCACGATTATAAATGAATTTTGTTACCTTTTTAGCCTTCTGCATAGTCTCATCAATAACAAAAAAATATCTAGCATCCCCTATATTCTCCAGCATTAAGTCAATGCAATGTGCAACACAAGGAGTCCAAAAAAATAAATTATAGGTATTCTGCAACCTTTTCCCTGGGCTTTATAAGCGGAATCATTGTCAGTAATAAACTGAACAATTTTTCCCGACCTTACTTCATTCACAACTTCATCAAATATCCCAAACAAAGTCTTCGCATTTCTAATAAGGCTAAATGCATCAATAAATTTCAAAAACATCGAGTCATTTGAAGAATAAACTAAAAAATTTATAACAGGCTCTTGTCTTCTATTTGTCCAACCATCACATGTAATTGAACAACCATAAGTACCCCAACTCACTCTTCTTTCAGCCAAATAATTTCTAATTTTAGAAACAACACAACTCAAAAATTTATCTCTTAAGCCATCAATCGATGGCCCTTTGTATCCTGGACCATAAGAGGCTATTGCATCCATCATAGGTTGATAATAATAAGACTGAGAAGCATTAAATGACGAACCTGTATCATACCACCATCTAGCTACTGCCATATCGACATTATGAGTCGCATCTCTTGATTGCATTGCACTACAAATTGAAGGTTGAGTTCCAGGAGTTGTTTGTGGTGTAAAGAAATTAGTCACCGACCTTCTTCTCTTTCTCACATCAAATTCTTCAGGATCCTGAGGCTAAAATGAAATACTACCAATACCACTATCACTACCACTTCCACCTTCAACATTTCCATAATCACCACGAAAACCAGAAAACGAACTTCCACTACCAATTTCAAAATCCAATCTTCCCTTTTTATCTTTCTCAAATTGATGTCCATCAAGCAATGTTTTCATCTGTCACTTCACATCATGATTTATTTTTTTTACACACTTCCACATCTCCTTTAACCCCAGCTAAATGCCTTTTCAATCGGGTGATTTCTTCACCTTTCAAATGCTTGTTACAAAATAAGAAAATGATATGATTCTTTTGACCGGGAGCCGAACCAACGTGAGCCCAAGCTGGATCACTGTATCTTCCTGAACTAGGTTGATCGGGAGTATTTGAATTTCCTTCCATTTATCTGTACATAAAAATAAATAACACTTAATTTCAATACACAATGACAATATGCATATGTATCTTATATAATATAACTCATTCTGTAATAATCACAAAGCTAACAATTTAAAACATTCAACATATACAATAAGTAACACAAAACATACTCTAACAATTTGCAATTTTAACAAGTACAAAACAATCATAATATCATTTTCATTTCTAACAATTTCCAATTCTAAAAATCACAAAACATTCATTAGTGTTTTTCCATTCCCAACAATTTCCAATTCCAACAATCACAAAACTTTCATAATTTTATTTCCATTTCATTCCATTAACAACAATTTCCAATTTCAACAATCACAAAACATTTATAATTTCATTTCCATTCTAACAATAAACAACAATTTTCAATCCCAACAATCACAAAACAATCATAATTTCATTTCCATTTACAAAAATTTTCAATTCTAAGTTTCTAACAATCACAAAATTTTCATAATTTTATTTTCATTTCCTTCCATTTACAACAATTCTCAATTCTAACAATCACAAAGCAATCATAATTTCATTTACATTTCCTTCCATTTTCAACAATTTTTAATTCCAACAATCACAATCATAATTCCATTTCCATTTACAATACAACAATTCTAAATTACAACAATCACAAAGTAATCATAATTCTATTTCCATTTCTTTCCATTTACAACAATTCCCAATTCTAACAATCACAAAACAATCATAATTCTATTTTCATTTCGATTCATAATTCTATTTGAATTTCCAACAATAACCAACAATTTCTAATCTCAACAATCACAAAATAATCATAATTCCATTTCTACTTACAACAATTTCCAATTCTAAGTTTCTAACAATCACAAAACAATCATAATTTCATTTACATTTCCTTCCATTTTCAACAATTTCTAATTCCAACAATCACAATCATAATTTCATTTCCATTTACAATACAACAATTCTAAATTACAACAATCACAAAGTAATCATAATTCTATTTTCATTTCCTTCCATTTACATTTCCTTCCATTTACAACAATTCTCAATTCCAACAATCACAAAACAATCATAATTCTATTTCCATTTTCATTCATAATTCCAATTGAGTTTCCAACAATTTCCAATCCCCACAATCACAAAATAATCATAATTCCATTTCTATTTACAACAATTTCCAATTCTAAGTTTCTAACAATCACAAAACTTTCATAATTTTATTTTCATTTCCTTCCATTTATAACAATTCCCAATTCCAACAATCTCAAAACAATCATAATTCCATTTCCATTTCCATTTCCATTCATAATTCCAATTGAATTTCCAACAATTTCAAACAATTTATAATTCCATTTCCAACAATTTCAATTCAAAGTTTGAAAAATAATGATCAAGTTGAAGGGTATGATATGATTTACATAATTGGCAAATAATGCATGACATATCTTATACAATTGTTCATACACATATATTCATAACACAATCATCAAGTTCAAAGATTTATTCATAACATGAGATCAAGTTGAATGATATAAATTTTTGGAATTTTTTCCTTTTTAAACCTTTGATCTTCTTTTCATTTTAACAAACCATAATATTATATACACCGTTTCATATTTCATTCTTAAATATATATGTTGTTTTACAATTTTAATTGACATTAATAAATGTAAGTATAAATAATTAAAATCTACAACTATAAGTCTACAACATATTCACAGTTTGGCAACAAACATTCAATACATCACTTCTTTATGCTCAAATAATTTTTTCCTAAATGATTAAATTCAATACCAAATATTAAAAATAAATTGCCATTTCACAAATATTAAAAATATATCAAATATCAATTAATGATTTAAGTTTTACAATTTTACAAAATTTTATTATCAATTTTATAATTTCACATTTAATTATCGGTTTACATTTAGGTTTAAATGTTAATTATCAACTTTCAATTTTAAGTTTTAACAATCTTTGCATAATACATAATTAATTAATTATATACTAATCCTATTTTACAATTCCATTTTCAAATCCAATTCTAATTTAGTATAACAAATTCATAACAAAATAACATGAATTACTTACTCACGATATTCTTCAACTTCAATCCAACAATTTCAAATTATCAACTTCAAAAATTTCATTCCAAAACCGTAAAAATTCCATTCCAAAACAATTCCAAACATTCAAAAATTCCATTCCAAAAAGTTTCAAACCAATCCTCATTCCAATTTTCAAACAATTCCAAAACAAAACAATCAGTATTCACTATTTAATCCATTCCAAATCCAAAACCGTGACACCACCAACGCCAACTTGTTCAATAGTTCAAACTTCGACCTCCAAATCTAATTCTCCACCCACCGACAACATATTCATCAATACTAATACACGACAAATCCAATCCATTTCTAATCCACAACACACACAAAAATTCTATTTACCAGCAATTTTTGGAAACAAAGAGAACAAATCAACTCATCAACCAACAAAATCAAGTATCAATAGTCAACACACACCAAAAAAAAAAAAATTAACCGTCGGGTGACTCGGGTCTTCACTTCGGTATTCGAGTTGGGCTTAGGGTGGTGGGGTTGTCCGTTGTCCAGGTCCAGCCATCCACCTGTGAGCGTCAGAGGGTCGGTGGTGGTGCGGTAGTGCGGATTTGCGACGGTGCGGCTAGGAGGAGAGGTGCGGACTTCGCAAACCCAGAGGCTAGATCTACACAATGAGGCGAGGAGGAGAACCGGAGAAGACAGCAAGCAAGCGTCGGTGGCGGTGAGATGACCCAGACGCCAACGACAAAGACGGTAAGAGCGAGAGAGTGAGAGAGAGAGAGGGTGAGAGTTAGAGAGAAGAGGGACGGTAGCAATCGGGGTCGCGGAGGGGGGGTACAGTACTGGTCGGTATTTTTAGTCGGTATCGAGGTTGGGATCCAGGTATCGGCCTCCGTCTGGTACAGTACCTTCTGATCGGTACCGGTCGGAACGGTATAGATCCCAATACTCTGCTCTTCAACGTTTGATTATCTTTTCTTTCTCTTTTCGTGTTTGCATTTTGATTTCTAATTATTTTATCTTTCTACCGTCTTCCTAACTTAATTTTTAATATATATATATATATATTGTTGGAAAATTTTATTAAAATGTGAAAGAGTAATATATTTTAATGTTATACCCAAAAATTCTTATTATATGGAGTTGAAACTTAATGTTTTCTCATAAGCTTTATAGCCTCTCATATCCTAACATTCCTAATTGTTTGAGATTACATGCAACTATTTATATTTGTCACTTTGGTTCCATGCCTTCTGTTTTGTCCATTGAAATTGTAACACCAAGTTGGCTGGTTTAAGTGAATGCAGGAACCTCACCATATTGGAGCATACATTTCCTTGTTGACTTGAACAGTTCTCAAAAGAAAAGATGTTTTGGTTTGCACTCCTTGCCTTGATAAATATCTCTCTATCTGTACCTAGTATTGGCAACTAAGAGATCTTTACAAGTTGATCTGTTCTTTAGATCGGCAGGTTTCCCTCTATAATCCGTCTCTTTATAGTTTGACTAAGTGACTTTCGTAACTCTAACGTACTTTCTTTCTTACTTTAGGATAGGCAGGCAGTGGACACTTAACGGATGCAACACAATGCAAGTAACCTGAATAGCATCTAGGTATCTACTTTAAGTTGGCCTTTTCCTAACAGCGCAGTGTAGTCTGTCCGTAGATAAGATTCCTATCCAATATTATTCTGTTTTATTCTGTCTCATAAAATTTCAGCTATTTATTTTGCTGGACTCACGCAAGACTTACATGAGACTTACATAAATAAATGACTAAGATTTGTTAGATACAATAAGATACCATAATATTAGATAAAAAATCTAAACTCGTATGTCTGATCCTATCGAGCGAGATAGATGTTGTATGCCTACGCCACTTAATCATAAAAATTAAATATGTTTTTCTAAGGCGAATCCACGACGGGCACTCTGATATTTTGTTCGGAAACTTTTGATATACTTCATGAATCATGGGCATAAGTGTCTGTAGTCAGGTTCATTGAATACGATATTTTTGCTTCTGATGATCTTTTGGGTTTCACGGACGTGCAAGTGATAATATCAAGGAAAGAGATTGAACGAAAAGAAAGGTCTCCAGACTCCAGTTGTCGTGGTTTGGAGGAACTGTCTTTACTCTTTACTTCCTCATCCTCTACCTTCTTTATGCCGTAGTGATTTAACAAAATAAAGATCTCCACTAGTCATGTCTCCACTTCTCCATATCTCCTTTTTTACCACGGCCCAAAAGATGGACCTAACAAAAAACAATCCTGCATGTTTTCCTACCTTCCACTATAAAAGAAAAGGTTAAAACAAAGAATTATATAGTTTTTCCTGAAATGGAGGGATATGGTCGTAACTAAGCTCTTACTTGCTGAGTTCAGATCTTCTATCTAATATTATAGTGTCATATTCTGTCCAATAAATCTCAGCTATTAATTTATATGATTTCCGCGTAAATTACGTGTAGGTCCCACGTAAATCTTACAAAATAAATAATTAAGATTTCATTGGATAGAACAAGACAAAGTAATACTGAACAAAGGATCTAGTATCTTGCTTGCTTGCTTCTTTAGTCAGTCTCCGAGTAAACAACAGAAAGCATCCACCTGTCTCTTGGGCACAGGTTCAAGCTTTGTTTTATACACCCATCAAAGCTATTCCTTGCCAGAGAAACTCTCCCTCTCTCTTCCTCACTCTCAATCATCCCTTTGGCACACGCAACGGTGTACATAAAAGTCCTCAACTTTCGACCTCTCTGCTCTTACAGCTCTCAAACCCATCAGTCACCAATTGCTGTCTCTCCCTGTTTTTGTTTCCAAGGTCACAACTTCTCAAAGGCCATCCTTTTGCTCAGTGTCTTTTAACTCGTGAGATACTCCCAATTTTTTCACATTGCTGTGATTTAAAGTGTGATGTTTAAGACACTTAAACATCCTTTCCTTCTTTTTCCCGTAAATTCTTAAGCCTGTTCTTGGAATTTAAGAGGTCCAAAACTACAAAATTTTCAACCTATTGCTGGTGGTGTTGTCGGTCCTAATATGACTGGTTTTCTTCAACATCCTGGTCTCTCTGGCGACCCTCTCTGGGTTTCCAACTCATCTACATCTCTTCACGGTAAATTTTGCCAACTTCGTCTTGCTTCCCTAGTCTTTTGAGCCGGTTTCTTCAATCAAGTTCTTATCCTTTTTTAACTTCAACTCATGGATTTTTAGTCAGTTGACAAATATACCATGGTCTCGCATAAAGTTTTAATTAGCTGTTTATGTTGTGTCTGTTTTCTTCTATTAATTATGCCCAGGACATTGGGATCCCAGTGCTTGAATACCATTTTCTACTTTCTTGTCTTTAATTGTACTCCAGTTACTTCAACTAACAGCAGAGTTCTACAGGCTTTCGACTGTTATCTCACTTTCATCTTCTGTTGCTTGACAGAAGGAGGAGAACATTGTAAAAATTCTAAACAATGTGAGCCCTCCTCTATAGGGATCCTTCTTGCAGAAAAGCTATTAGTCTGAAACATAACATTTACTGGAAGCATATTCATTGGCCATATATTAGAAAGTTTGCTATTTTCATTTTATTACATGTGTAAACAAGTGAACTGACAATTGATACATGAAGTAATGCTGTTCTGGTCTTCTGATTTTTTGGGCTCTTTTCTTCAGTTGCAAAGTCGATGGTTGATTTTGATAATTTTGGAGACCAAACAATCCTCCAACCTCTAGTTAAAGAAGAAACTGGGGTCGAAGATTTTGATGCTTACCTTAATCCGGCAAGCAAGAAAAGGCGGCTTTCGACCTGTCAAGTTCAGTTCCTTGAAAGGAATTTCGCAGTAGAGAACAAGCTTGAACCAGAAAGAAAGGTTCAACTTGCTAAAGAACTTGGTTTGCACCCTCGTCAAGTTGCAATATGGTTTCAAAACCGGCGAGCTCGTTTCAAGAACAAACAGTTGGAAAAGGACTACGACTCTCTTAAAGCTAGTTATGACAGGCTCAAATCTGATTATGATAATCTCCTTAAAGAGAACGAGAGCTTGAAAAGTGAGGTAGTCCACTGAACTGAACTGTTTAGGCTGCATTCAAGATTCATTGGCACACAATTTACTAATGGCTGGCAATTGTTTTCTCAATCAGATTTTTTCACAGAGACAGAAATTGGTTATCAAGGAGGAGGGCTTTGGGAAGCTTGAACTACTGAATCCCACCTATTCGGAACCTGAAGATTCAATCCCTATTATGGTGCCTGAAAAGAGTCTAAGTGAGCCTGTTGTCACATTTAAACAAGAAGATGCAAGTTCGACTAAAAGTGATGTTTTCGACTCTGATAGTCCACATTCATTCTTGGACCCTGCGGATTCATGTCAAGTATTTGAACCCGACCAGTCTGATTTCTCTCAAGATGAAGGAGATAACCTCAGCAGCTGCTTTCTGCCCCAACCATTCATCACTAGACACTACCATGAAGCCCCTGCAACCTCCTGTAACTTTGAGTTCCCAGTTGAAGATCCGCCCTTCTGGACCTGGAATTACTGAGCTATATATTAATTTACCATATGATTTGAAATATATGAGCTTCCACTTGCCCCGTGATCAAGATCAAAGTTCTGAGCTGTAACTATGATTAAGTAAATGATAAATTCCAATAAACTATTCAATTTAGCTCTTTTTCGTAAACATGTCATGGTAGTAAATTTTAGATGGTTGACATGAACATGCTTGAGCTACGTAGTTAAATGGAACTAATAGAAAGGAACTGAACAGCCAAAAATCGAAGTAGCGTGACAAATCAGAAGTTGAATGGGTAAGGTTGAACAAGAGGGCTGACAAGTCAAAAATATTTTGGTAATGGATCATTTTGGCAATGACTTTCAGCACCAATGATGGCGTATTGAAGATGTTGAAGAATAATAGCGTTAATTTAGTAGAGAGGAGGTTGATTTGGTGATATGCTTTCATTGACATCTGTTGTACCTTACCCTCATTATTCATAAGATTAGTCGTTTGGTAGGACGTACATTTCATAGCCCTTATTTATATTCTTAATATGTCATCATACTTATCTACTTTCAAAACTTGAAGTTGTCATGTCAGACAAGACTTTAACACCTGATCCTCCTCCATGATGGGGAGAACTTACTTTATTAGTTAAATGTAAGTCCTCGTGGGAAGGCAACTGATTGTTTACATTAGAAAAACGAGTATGACTTTCATTTTTTTAGCATATCTTTTTCTTATTTATAATAAGAGTTGTTTTAAAAAATATATATTTATTAAAAAATTAATAAAATTATAAATATATTCTTATTAATACTTTCATAAAATTATCTCGTAATATTTACGCATTTTCAAAAAAGGGATTCTTCATAAACTTCGTAACAAAAAACACCAACAGCAATCAATTAATAGTAAATGGCATTGCATTGGAGTATTAGTTTCTACATTCATTTGAGCTTATACAATAAAGAGGAGGAAGAGAATCTCTTAACCAAAGAAACTATAAGTTGTTTGTCAAAGATCATAAAATCCAATTTCAAATTGGGTTCTTTGGACTTATCTTTTTTAGTGATTTTTTAATATTCTAAATAATTATTATTTCGTATTTTTCCTATAAAAGATGCTTCCAAGTGCATTAAAAAAAGCGAGGGAGAATATCCTTCCTAAATAAAATATATATATATATAATCTTAATCCCCATATACGGTATAGTACAGAACAATTTGAATCAGCCAATCCCGTTTTGAGGCATTAAGTTTTCAAAGTCAACATCAACATCAACACTTGTTATTTATCATTTACTCGCATTTACCACATGTTGTGGCACATGAGCCTATCAGGCATCAATGTTGAGAGATGGAGTGCTCTGTTCGTGCACAGGTTCCCAGTCACAGACGTTGCGGTTTGGCTGGAGCACACCTCATTTTCCCTGACAAGTAGGCTGTACACTTGCACACAGTCCAAGCTCAACAACGGTGATAAACGTTCAGAGAAAGTGAAATCTGTTCAACCCTCTTGCATGAATGACAAAGTTGAGGTGGACTGAACACCTTCATTTACCAGTGGCGGCCAATTTGCAAGGACTAGTGTCCTACAGCTCTGGTAAATAGTTCCAAGATAAGGTTACACTCACAGGTAGGAGTGGTCTGGCCGGTCAAAACTTCTCACTTAAAGCTCTTTCTTTCAGAAAATTTTGAGTTCGAGTTACACCAACGAAGGAGAAATAGGCATTATTCTTTTTGATGATTCTCTACTCTCGTGCACAACTTCGATCGATTAATTACGGATGCCCTTGCCAAAGATGAATGTGGGAGTTGGATTCTTAAAAAGCGCGGAGCTGATGGAAGCACGATCTTTGAAAGAGGAGACGATCAATCATTAACTGAATAATCAAGTATGTGAAGATTCCTTGTGCGCAGACGTGTATAGGCGACGTAAGAACCTGAGAGATCTTGAGATTTTCAGGTTTACCCCCTCTAAAATTCTTAGGGTGGGATCTTAGGAGATTAGGATTAGTTCGCGGCTAATGTGTGATACCTAATGTAATAAAAAAATCGAAAAAAAAAAAAGACAAGGTTACACTGAAAGTCCCTGCCGACGAAGCCATCCACGTGTAAGCATCAGATATGCAGAAGGCGCACACCACGGAACTATCTTATGGTGGGCCCCAATGAATGAGACCAAACGAGAGGACGTGGCGGAAGTCTAGTGGTGAGTGATAAAGCAGAGGGTTCACATATGAAACATGTGTCACCATCAGGAATTCTATTGTGACGGTATAGATAAGACTGAGATAGGGGTCAATGTACCGAAGCGGGCCCAGAAGGCTTAAAGAGCTGTATAGATGGTGGTGACAGTACAGAAACAAGACTCCAACGGCTGATGTCACCCCAGTTTGGTTACTCTCTAACTCTAGGGCCCCAAATTCCACGTGCGGACCATATCTCTCTCTCCAGACAACAAAACGCAGACACGGTTGCACTCACAGGTACGCGTACCCTCTCCCTACGCGTTTTGTTTCTATTTTAATTTTTAATTTTTAATTTTTATTTTATAATTTAATAAAAAATTTTGTTTATTTAAATTTTTAGTTTTGTTTTTTTATTTCTTTCGATTTTTAAAATTATATAAACCATAAAAGTGAATTTTGTTTCTTGTTTTTATTTTTATAATCTGTTTTGTTATCATTTAAATATATATTTTTTATTTTAATAAAATTTATGAATAATTTAATTCAATATTATATTTATATATTTAATAAATTAAAATTAATTATCAAAATATAAATTATTTAATTTTATAATTAAATTTAAAATATATAATTATTCAAAAAATTTGATTTAATAATTAAAATATATTTCAAATAATTATTAATTTTAAATAAAATTTGAAATTATTTATGTTATTAAAATAACACAATTTTATTAATAATTTATTAATAGATATTATATAGGAGATTAAATAAATTTATTTAATTAAAATAATTTATCTTTAAGTTTTATCTAAAATGTAATTATTATCTATAATAAAATATAACTACATTAATATTAACAATCAAGTATGTTTTTGTTTTTATTTGAAAGAAAAATAAAACAAAGAACTAAAATGAAAATGAAAACTACAACAAAAATTATAAATAGAACCAAACGGTCCCTTACTCTTTTCTACTCTCAAGTCTTATCCATCTCTTTGAAAATTTCCCAAACTATGATATCAAATAGAAAAGGTAAAAGATACTCATTTTGTTGTAATTTCATTTAAGCTGGTCAAGTGTAAAATTTTAATGTAATAAAATTGAATAGAATTGAATAATTTATAATAGAGTGAAATATAAATGACTGTAATATTAGAAAATTGTTATGTGGGAGTGATGGAAAGATTCATAATGTAATATAATGAAATGTTATTTAGAAAAATGGTTTATAATGTAATATTGTGAAATGTTGTTTATCATTTATATTCCATCATAAACCCCATAAATCAAAGATAACTTATTATTATTTAGGATGAAATGAGATGTAATTTAAAACCCTCCTCTTCCATCCTATTTCATTTCAATCTATCATAAACTCTCCTCTCAAACTGTTGAATAATATTTCATTTCATTAATAACCATCCAATCAAATATAGCCTTAGTATTTTAATTTAAAATAATAATAAAACTAAGTGTTATTAATTTATTATTATTATTTATATTATTATTGTTGTTGTTGTTGTTGTTATTTATTTAATAATTAATTTGATTAATTTTACTCTTAATAATAAAACTCATATATTTTCTATTTATCATATTCATATTAAAATGCAATAATTTTAATGTGTACTATTTTCTTCAAGTAATAATTAATTTATTAATTTATTAATTTTTATAATATTTTATAAATTATTTATTGGTTTTATAAGACAATAAATTACATTTTTAATTAAAACTATGGTCATTATCTAAGAACATTATAATTAAGATAACTAAAATTTGATATTCTATTGATTGATTAATTATTTTTAATTTTAATCAACAAGTATTCAACAATTTCTCTTATTATGTCAATCAATATACTCAATGCAAGATTAACTAATTCTTTGTCATATTTCCTATTAGACTCAAAGAATCAATCCCAAAAATTATCATCACTATCTTGATAAAGTTTCTTATTGAATCTTGAAAAGTCAAATTATATTTAGCAAGATATTTCACAAAAAAACTATTATTGTAAAAACTTGTCTCTGATGTTCTTTCTCCTTTACAATGTCTCGTCGTAAATCTTTATCAATTGTTTTATTTTTGCTCAATCTTATTCTTAATTCATTCCAACTTGTCATATTAATCATATGCTTAACAATATTCTCATATTCTTTAAGTCTCTCACTAAGATACTTCCAATATCTAAATTCATCATTTGCTAATGCACTTTGTTTGCTATTAGATTTGAACAATTTACAATAAATACAATACACTTTATCTATATGTTTAGAGCAAATCAACCATTTTCCATCTCTAATCTCTATTACCTAATTTTTTAGAATAATAAGAATATGAAAAATGTTGAAAGGCATTGTTTAAAGGAACACAAGATTCAATTCTTTTACAGACCCTTTTTCAACTAAAATGTAATTTACTTTATTATCAAGATTATCCCAATTTTTAGGATCGTAAATATCTAATATACGGATTAGTTGCTCATCTGCCCTTAAGTTTTCTAAAGTGGATACTTTTGATATATGATCGTGCTCACTCAAATTATTAATATCTTTGTAAATATGAATCTCATCACTTAATTTTTTTATGTTGTTTAAAATTATCTTTATCTAATTCCTCAGGATTCTCACTAGTGAAGCCTGCTTTTTTAATACATTTATTAGTTACTCCTTTTTGGGATTCTGTTAACTATTCTACTTGTTTTCTTCTTTTATTTTTTTTCCTTTTTTCATTACCAGTCAAATGCTTTTTAGGCATCACAAAATAAATCAATTATAACATAATTGGACTAGGAAAAGAACAAAAATACTTGTATAGAATTGAAAGAAATATGCAGCACAATGTAACCAATAGCTTGACAATATATCTCAAAGATATATTAATGATATTATATTTGTGACAGAGAAAAAAAATAAAGAGTAAAATTTAATATCCTATATTAAAATGAAAAACAAAGAGCAAACTTTTATGATAAAGAAGTACTAATTTCTAAAATACAAGAAATTAACATATTTAGGAGACAATAGAGTAAATTATATTTAAAATAATGAATAATACTATTTTGAATTAATAAAAATATTAATAAAATGTTCAAACTTTTAAATCATTATAAAATTAGTCTGAAGTTAATATTATTTTCGTAATTTATTATATAAATATAACTTTTAACAAGTAAACATTTATGTAAAATAAATATTACACATCATTAATCTGTAATTCATAATTTAATTTTAATTTTAATTTACAACTTAATTCTTTCAAAGAAGAGCTAAACGATTGTGGGCATTCTTAATCCCAAAAGAACATTGGAATTATGAAACAGATATCAGAAAGAAGGAAAAAAATTAAGTGGTCTAGTGCCTATGGTGTATGAAACAGCATTGAATTAAAGTGAACCAAGCATGTACCAACACGTTCGTGTGGATGTTTTGTAATTGAATATTAAAAAGTATATGCTAAGTTATTATTAAGGAAAGGTATCACAAAATCATATAATAAGAATTCATAAGTATACTATTACACAAATAGTTGCACTTAGAATTATATGTTAAAACATAACTATTTGTTACATATTATGATTTGTTTCATCAATGTCAATCAGGCAAGAAGGGAACAAGAAGCAATGGTCAATTTTCACTCCAAGATCATTGTGTACAAAAATATAAATAATTGATCATTTCTATGTACATGGAAAAACATGATAGTGAAACATGATTCCAATTAACATGCTTATTTTTTTGGTCTTATCAGGAGGTATCTATCGGTGGACCCAGTGACTAATTCTCCTTCATTGCATGCCCAAGACAGAGATCGAATCCCCATTCACTTGGTTAAGCGGTAAAGATATACGTTACCTACGTTAACTCACTGAGTTCTAACATGCTTATAACTTAGAAGATAAGTTTCATATTCTCCGATTGAAAGTATGAATCGATGGAAAACTGTGTTAAAAGAAGAAAGTGTAGAAGAGCAATGAGCATTTTGGAGTTACGATAAAGAGAAAAGCAAAATAAGAAAGACTCTGAACTAAAGCAGCAAAATTGTCTGATAAAACAAATGGAGTTGAAACTTAATGGATTGGGAAGCACATAAGATATAGAAAGCTGTCTCGAGCATCAACTTAGCCTCGTGGCCAGCCTTTCCTCCTAATTTACAAGTCTTGGATACAAATTCTAATTTAAGATGTCAGAAAGTTAAATTACATTGAAACCAAAGAAACTTGAGAATGATATTACATTTTATATTGTGGACCATAACTAATTACATCTATATTATAACCAGAATCAAGTATCTGGTTACATAGAACGAGCAAGTTTTTGTCATTCAAGTAACAGCTACCCACCTAATTGTTCTAATCAACTAACTGTAATTGCATTTTTAAGAAATTAACATTGATCTTCTGTAGCACCCCACTCCCGCAAGATCCGAACCTGATATCGATGGTGATATTCGAGCACGTGTCTTATGAGGGTGGTATGCTAAAACAGTTACTGCAGTTCAAAACTCGAAAAACATTTCTCTTTTTACAAAATCAATCACATTGGCGAAAATCAATAAATAATTTGGGCCCGATTTAAAACAAAAACATTTTCAATATGATACCATCTCAATCATTAAAAGGCACTCAAAAGTGATCACCCATTTCATATACAGAGATGCATGACCCAACTGGGCTCAATGTCATCTCTGACCACTTTCAGAAATCACAAATCACTCACACACTAAACCATTTTTGGCCCACTGAATAAAAATCACTAATCTATGTAATTTGCAGAAATACAATACACATAAGATAGTACTTACACTAATGCAGACGCCGAATCGATTCCGACATCAAACTCTAACCCGCCATGTAATCATACTCTGTTTGTCTAACGGGTACTCTTCGATCCTCGAAAATAATTGCAATGTTGGGTGAGTTTGCGAACTCAATGAAAACTATCATCGATGGTCCACCCAACGCATGCATATACAATCAATTCATATCATATCACATATTAACACATTCCAAAACATCTCACGCATTGCCAATTTTACACATATAAGGCGACGCCTTTCACACTATTCACAATTTATCATTCATACCGCCGACGTTGCACACAAATCTTTTCCCATATTTTCCATTCTTTTACTCGAGTTGTGGATCGAGCGCCAAACAATGACGATATTCGGTTGACGCGTCTTAGGAGAGGAGAGCCTCCTGGTATGCACTTCCACCTTCGATATTGTCCGCTTGGTGTGGAGAACCACCTCACGGTTTTGCTTCGCCCTACTCGAGGGATGCAAACACGTCCGCCCTTTTTGGGCACGATGAAATGAATCGCATTTTTTGGCAAGTAGGAGAGCCCTCAGGGTATGCACTACTGCCCGCTCACATTAGGGATAGGAGAGTCCTCTAGGTATACACTATTCCCTTTTTGGCCATAGGCCCCTTTCACTGATAATTGAGCTTAAAGCTCCGATCACTAATTGCTCTAGTCACAACTGTTAATTACCAATTTCAATTATGCTTAGCATGCACTTACACTTGCACAATCAATAACATACATATATCCCTCAATTTTATTTATCGCATTCAGAACATTTACTCAAAAACTCAGCACATTTATTTCACATTTGCAGCACTCATATTGGCAACCAATTCACATATTCACAAAACCCTTAACACACAAGAATTGAGGAACCAACTAGGTTACTCACCTGTACTTCCAAGCTACAACATGGAAGTTCCAGCAATATCCGTGGAATCTCGATCCATCGGAGCCTCTATAACAATCAAATAGTTTCCAATTACTAATGCATGCATAATATTAATTCGATGATGCACATGCTCTCAATAATGTATGTACGATGCCTATTCATGACTTTCCTGCTATTTCCCCTTTTCCACTTTCTTTGCCAAATTCTATTTTTCCACTCAATCGATCACTAATGACTCAATTCCAATTCAATAACATGATACAAAACTTCACCACTTCCATTTCTAATATTTAATTTCCATTTGCCAATTTATATACACTAGGCTAATCTCACAAAAATCTCAAAACCAATATCATTTGAACTAGATCAAATTCACCTATTGAAGACTCCAATTGCATTCATAATTCTCACAATTATAACCCAATTATCAGAACCCATCCTTAAATTGCAATACAATCACATCCTTAACTTTCTTTCACTAATCGGGATTCTCATAATTTAAATTCAAACCTTTATTCTTTTCCTCATTTGTAGACCTTTCTCTAGTTCACAAAGAATCAAACATCACCTCAATTGGAGGTCTACATCAAAAGTTAAGCCCTAAAAACCAAACTAAATCAGTTCAGAAATCTGGTCCTCGCCGCGACGTATAATCTTACTCGTCGCGACGTGCGCTCGTCACGACGTAAACTCCTTTTCTCGCCGCGACGTCTAATCCTTTTTTTCGTCTCGACGTCTAATTAATTTCTCGTCGCGACGTGCAAACTCTGGTTCGTCTTCTCCGACGCATTTTCTCATTCTCTCACTAAAACCAGTCCTCACTCACTCTCAGCTACCCAAAACACATTATAAATGCCATAAATGTCTCAAACAACCTTAAATAACAACATTAAAACCATATACGTACCGATCGGGCCTCAAATCCGCAAATCTCTAAAATTTCTCTAACTCTTTCCCTTTCCTCAAGCATCCACGGTTAGCTCTCATAATCCCTCAAAACATCATCCTCGCTAAGCATCAACAAAGCTTCGCACAAGGAGAAACAAACAATCCAAATCTCGAAAGGAAAATCGCAAATCATCGAGGAAGAAGGAGAAACGATCGTGCCCTAGGAGAAGTGATTTTCTTTCTTTTCTTCTATTTGAAACCTAAGGCATTTATAGGTTAATCACTTAAGCCTCTAGTCTTTATCCTCAAATCTCTTTCTCTTTTCAATTTCATTTCCGGTCCAATTCATCTCCAAATTTCAATGGCTCGACATATTAAATTCCAATATCATATATCTAAATTTTCCATTGCCATATACCCATTATTCTAGCACTATATAGTCAATCAGTCCATTACTCGGAGGATTTTCGATCCGAACTTTTGCTCCCGAATTTTTCAGAAAAATTCCGAAGAGTCACTATCAATTGCCAATCACTCTAAACAGTTCCAATTTAATTATTTAAACCCAATTATTCCATAATTCCCAATAAATCCCAACTATCTCACAAATCACAATTCATATCACATTCACAAATCAAAAGCCGGGAAATTGTCATGAATGCATGTACCTATATGTGCATGTACCAATGGACTCATTCCTCTACAATTAGAGGCTAAATGAATGCTCAGTCGATAATGTGCGGTAAAAACCCTACCCCGTCCCAATTTACCAATATAACCTTCCCATCGGTGACGGGATGTTACATCTTCAATTCCCATTCTTTGACATTTAATCATTTACAGGGACTCGGACCAAGCTTTAACGGCGAGGAAGAGAAGTGGCATCCGAGCTTAGCTCATTGGAATCATGCATTGACTTTACAGCTTGCCCATGAAAGTGAAAGTAAAGGTCCATTTACAACAAAAAGATTGGACAAGAAACATTCCTTTACGTCACCCCCACTTCTGACTTGGGAATGTCATTCCTTCCTGAAAAGGTTCTGCAAGCAGGATCTGATATTCAACTTGAGATATGTTGCAAGAACACAGATGCCTTCGCTTGCAATCATGAAGATGACAAAGGTAGGACTTTTACTAAGGACAACCATGCCTTAAAGGCATGACTTAAATCACTGTAACAACAAAGACTTGACCAAAACATATGTTTAACTTTGTTAACTATTAGTTAAGTGACAACTACAACATGTTACACAATAACCTTCATGTTGTAGCAATCCCAATCATGACAGGAAAGCTCAAAGAGACTTTGCTGGAATGAAGTCCATAGTCGCAGGACTTTGGATTCCAGTAACAGCTAAAGAGGCCACCTGAATAGTCATTGCCTTCTTGGCGCCATCATAACAACTAAAGGACCAATTTCCATACAGAATAGAGGCATGTTCACCAGAGTTCAGTTTACAATTTTTCAACTCGATACGAATGAGCATTCATGCCTGAGTTTTCCCTATCAGGTTCGAGTTGCTTGATGATTTCAAAATTCTCTAAAGGGTGACAAAGATCCTGGAGGAAAACGAGAATGTATAGAGTAAAGCTTGCAAACAAGGTGGATAAGGTCTTATGAGCGCCCAACATCCAAAACAATCTTTATTGGAGACATAAATAGGTGATCTGCTTCATGAACCTCGGTTTGGAGAACTAAAGGTACTTCTTACATTTCGAAGTATAGTCCACATAAAAGTGGATATAACGAAGAGGAAAATACCAGTTATGATTGCATACTTTAGACCAAGATTGACCAGTAAGTTAACTAGGAGTCCAGCTAACACAACACCGACAAAATTTGCAGATACTGCTGACCAAAATGGCATATCAAGAACAGAAGCTATGAAGGCTCCAGTCCACGCTCCTGTTCCAGGAAAAGGTACAGCCACAAAGAGCATCAAACCAAGCCACTGAAACTCTTCCACAGGGCCAGCCTTCTCTTTGGCCCTTTTGAATAGCATGTCGAGAAACCTAGATGCTGCCTGGTTGTTTCCGGCAAGGAAAGAAGCAAATTTCTTTAAGTAAAGAACAATGAAGGGCACGGGAACCATGTTCCTGCAATCAAAGACCCCCAATTTGTCAATCTCAGCGTGATTGGTTTCTTCTTAATTCTCAGAGAACAACACCCATTAACATTTAACCATACCACACAAACACCAGGTACAACACCATCAAGAACCATGAGCTATACATGACTTACCGTAAACTGTGAAGCTTGAAGGACAACTACCACTCCTAAGTTTTCATCAAGCAAACTCAATATACCAGATATAGAAAATGATCAGAAAGTGTACTAATGAAAGTTAAGCTGCTTCAGTCAATACCAGAATTCAATCAATTGGTTAAATGCAATTATTCAACAAAGAAAAGACTGAGCTAATAAAGGCAACGAGGCATCCATATCCTTGGAACGCCAACGATAAACTGATAATTGAATAAAAGTAAAAGAACTGACCCAAGAATAGCTACTATAGTTAAATTTATAGGCTTAAGTTGCATCCAGTATCCAACAGGGATAGCCCCACGGAGCTCAATCACGGGAAGTGTAGCCAAAGCAAAAACCACAGCTTCATCAGGCAAGCCAAAACTTCTAAGAGCATTGGCAATTCTTAACCCAAAGCTAGACGCTTTAATGGAATCAATAGCAGCATTAGCATCCCCTGAAGCAAGAAACCAAGTAAGAGAGAGTGAAGTCCAAAACACAACCCAAAGGAGAAACTTGGCTGGTTTTTCCTCAAAAGAAGGCAAAATCTCTTCCTCTTCAGTTGTACCAGAAAACCCAAGTTGAGAAACAGCTCTAGTTTCAGTTAATGGGCGAGATAAGGATAACAAGCGGCTAGAATTCTTAACAGCTTCAAATGTCCAGAAAGGCTGTGACTTTCTGCGATGGTGTTTGATAACAGTAAAGGAAATCCCACAGTTAACTTGACTGGGGAAAATCTGGAGATGGGATCTTTTTAAAGAGAGAGAATATGATAATGGTGACATGGAGGCGGCCATGGAAGAGGGTTTTGACAGTCAAGCAAAGTTCTATTCTGCTTGAGTTCAGAGGTTTAAGGGCGGGGGAAGGTGAAGAAGTTCGGAGTTCTGTTAGCGGCTTTAAAGCCCAACCAAATACCGAGAAATGGAAACTTATTCGCTACAAGCCTATAACACGGAGCTCTGTTAGGTAACTAGACACAATAAAGTTAAAAGTGTTGGTCTTTCGCCCGAAAAACGACGCTGGAAGTGACAACGATGACCGGCGTTAAGAAACGAGGAGCGAGGAGGATTTACCAAAGCTCTGTGTTTGCTTGAGGACTTCGTGAATCTCCAAAAGCAAATTCCGTGAAGCGGCAACTAGTGGAGTGAAATAATGAATATAAAAAGAATCTTGAGTTAAAAGACGTGATGTTGTTCTTCTTCTTGTTCGCAAGGCAATCAATGACCAACAACTTTTGGTAGCACCCAATTGGAGGTCTAGATTGTTGGAAATTTAGACCTTTCAAACTCACATTTAAACATATTTAATAGATAAAAATATCAAAAAATAATAACACAAGAGAATTTACGCGAAAACTCTCAAACTGGAGAAAAACTACAGGCACCGAGAAGAAAATTCAATATGTGAAAAATTATTACAATCACACAATTTTTCCTCTCGTCCAATCCCCCAATACACCAACACACTCACAAAGAAATAAACAAGACAAACTCTCCAACTCTCACCTCAAAAAGAGGAATTTAACTAGAGTCAAATTTGTACTACAAATCTTTGACTTTGGTTTGGTACACTAAACAAGGAGGTAGCCACCTCCTTATATAGGTAAGAGACTTATCTCAATTGTTGTCCACAATCAATATGGGACAACAAAGGAGCCAAATCTCAACAATCTCCACTTTTGGCGACTTTGGTTAATCCCACAACCACACTCCACCTTAATGTAGATCTCCTGAAAATAACATAACTCTCAATGTAGAGAATTATCATGCTTCACAGCATCATGCTCCACCATAAAAGCATACCCACTCAGAATAAACCAATTCTAAGCCTTTTACTTGGCACATGTCGAAAATAACCTTGCTGAAAAATTATGGTGCAATTCCCATATTTGGCTTTCCTGGAAGTTCATCACTCATCGACATAAATTCCACCACACACCTTGCATTAATGTCGAACCAATGCCCTTGTGCAAACCTGTGGACCCGCTAACAATAACACATCTTCTATCATGACAACTTTGGGATTAGCGACATGCCATAAGGATGTACATGCCCCCTTCTTAGAGAGCAAGATCATCATCCATGGAGATAATGTTAGCGACATTGTCAGTCTCTCCATTAACTGATTTAGAGCCTCTTGCCGAACCCGCTCTACCTCTCGGACAATTTTTCTTCACATGTCCAGATTGTTCACAATTCCAGCAAACGACATTTTTCTTCACGAAGTTCTTCTTACGATATTCAACTACCATCAAAGCTAAGTTTTCAGGAATATTTCCACCACCCAGTCTTCTCTTTTCTGAAAAGAGTTTTCCGACAACTTAAAAAAAACTATCTTCTCCTTCCCATGAATCAAAATCGGTTTCATGTGTTCATATGAAGGTGGAAGAGACCAGATGAGTCTCAAAGCTTGATCCTCATCATCTATACGAACTCTAATTGTCTCTAGTTCAAAGACGATCTCATTGAGAACACTTAAATAATCTGAAATTGTAGTACCTTCCCTCATACGCAGTGTATGAAACTGCTCCTTTAGGTACACCCGATTTGAGACGCCCTTTGTTTGATACAACTCCTCGAGTTTTTCTCAGAGCTCCTTTGCTGTAGATATTCCATGCACATTTGCAAGAACATTCTTAGCCAAACACAATCGTATCCCACTGGCTGCTCTCAAATCCAAATCCTTCAAATCTTCATCGCTCATATTAGATTTGTTTGTACTGCTATCAGGGATTTGCCTGCCTTTCAATGCCTTTTGTAACCCCGACTGAATCAAAATATCCCTAACTTGTACTTGCCACAAGCCAAAATTGATTTTTCCGTCGAATTTCTCCACCTCAAATCTAAGAGAATTCGAAGCCCTATTTCCTGACATTTTTCTGTGCTCTTCTGCCTTGATGAATTTTACCGTAGAAATGAATAGTGCACTAGGAAAGTTTCCAGGAAAGAGAGGTGGGTCACAACGGACAATCTTAAATACCAAGTCTTTCCTTAGCCAAAACTTTCCTAGACATGTACTACCATACTATCACACCAAAACTCCACTGCACCGAATGAACCTTTCTCAAGAAAATCTTTTCTGATGTGGAAGATTAGTCAAAACTGCGACCACAAAGCATACTTAGAATTTTCAAGAAAAACACATCTTGGCTCTGATACCACTTGTTGGGAATTTAAATCTTCCAAACCCACACCCAAGGATATTTAATAGACAAAAATATCAAAAAATAACAACACAAGAGAATTTACGTGGAAACTCTCAAACCGGAGAAAAACCACGGGCACCGAGAAGAAAATTCACTATGTGAAAAATTCTTACAATCACACAAATTTTCCTCTCACCCAATCCTCCAATACACCAACACACTCACAAAGAAATACACAAGACCAACTCTCCAACTCTCACCTCAAAAGAGGAAATTAACTAGAGTCAAATTTGTACTACAAATCTTTGACTTTGGTTTGGTGTACTAAACAATAGGTAAGAGACTTGTCTCAATTGTTGTCCCCAATCAATATGGGACAACAAAGGAGCCAAATCTCAACATAGATACCTTAACTTGTGTGATTTTGTTATAAAGGTGGACAAAATGTGGATGCTTCATGCGAGTGTGCCTCCTGTCTAACAGAGATGGATGGACTGATGGACTCATTTCATTGTGTTTAGCAATGTGAAATGGCGAGACATTAATTGCTTTGCATCACATCTGGTGCTTCATGTTGATCAGAAATCATACCAGTTATACGAGGGAGTGGCTACTCTTAATGTTAATGATTTGGTTGTTACGTGTAAACTCATTTTTGCTAAATTGTGCAGTGCTAGATTTGTTGGTATAGTGCACTTCTTTCATAAGTTATTAAGCTGGATCTTTGAGCACGTAAGAACCCTAAGATTTATATAACGTTAAAAAATAATCCTGTCGATTTGAAAACATTCAATAAAAACCCTAATTTAATATTTATGTCAACATTTCATTACAAAAAAATATATTTGACATATTACATTATTTTTTATGTGAGCACTATTCCACGTGTACATCCTACGTGACAAGAGAACCAAAATCCTAATTTTTCTCCATGCCTAATTCTAGACGGCAACGTTTGTTTTAATGCCAAACATCGTCTTTTAGGATTAAACCTGTTAAGATATATTGTATATATCTTTTATTTATTTTTGACATCTTAAATGAACATATAAAATCTTAATTGTAGTGTGATTATAAAAGAAGTGGTTGTCACACTTATGTTTGTGAAAGAATTCTACACTATAACAAAGTCCATTATCATGTTGCTAATTGAAGTGTTTTATTGCTAGATATGTTGGTAATTGGATGGTGTTGATGCTAGATTGTGGGATATTGTAGACAGAAGAAAACAGAAGAAAGTGTTTGTTGCGTTTTTGTAATTTGGACATTGTTGTTGCATGGTTGAAGTGGACTCTTCTTGCTTAAGTGTATACATGTCGTGCACGTCTCCTATCAATAGCTGAAGTGAATCTCTTGTGTGGGCTGAATAAGCTACAGTTGTGTGTGTTAGTTATTCATTGAAGAAACACTGTAGCATGGTGCATGTCTTAAAAGAAAGCTGAATAACTCGTGTTGAGTGAGACATGCTATAATGAAGAGAGTGTTATCTATGGTGAAGAGAGTGTTAGTTACGGTACAGTGGGTCAGCGTGTTATTTTTCCAAACTTCATCACCAGGGGTTATGAGATGTTCTTTGTGGGATAAAACACCGTGGGTTAACATGAGTTATTTTTATTAATTGTTGTTTAAGTGAAAGTAGTTAGAAAAATCATTTGACGAAGTTAACACTAGTTGGTCATGTTATTGGGTATGAAAATCTTTCACGGGAAATGAGATTGAGAGATAGTTACAAGGATTAAGCGATGTTGCTTCAATGTGACCTTGTGTAAATCTATTCCAACTTTCTTGAAAGTATTAATTTGGGTGAGGGCCTGCAGATGCAGATATAGGCAAAGTGTACCAAACTGCATTACCAAATTTCTAGTGTTCTTACTATTTCGTTTTGATTGTTTTTATTTTTCGTTTGTGTTAGAGATGTTTATGAAATATTGGAAAGTTTGCGAAACAATTATCACGTTCGGTTTTTCAATTGGTATCAAAGTAAGGTCACCAATTCAGAACTTGGTAACAAGTTGGTGCAGATCTTAGTTTCGCGAATATGACTACAAGAGAGGGTGTATCAATCACCAGACTACCACTATTGGATGGATCTAATTATCCTACATGAAAATTACGGCTGAAAGTCTTCATCCAAGGCACGAAAGCCTAGCATTCGATAGTACATAGGTGGACGCATCCGATGATCACTAATAATAAAGGAAAGGTAGTTCAAAAAGATCCATATGAATGGACAATAGTCGAAGAAGAAAGTGCACTAAGAAATTAAGAAGCAACGCATGCGATATTCAGTGTTGTTGATGAGAAACGCTTCTTTATGATATCAGCTTGTGAATCGACTAAAGAAGTGTGGGATGCTTTGTAAACTATTCATGAAAGGTCCAAATATGTGATAACATCAAAACTACAGATGTTATCTGTGAGGTTTGAAGAACTGATGATGGATGAAAATGAGACTATTGGAGACTTTTATGAAAGATTGCAAGATATAGCGAATCAGACACATCAATTGGGGAAGAAATATTCCAATCTCAAACTAGTTAAGAAAACGTTGAGATCACTACCTCTGAGATTTATTTCGAAAATTGGAGCAATAAAGGAGGCTCACAACATTGATAATCTGTCATTGGAAAAGTCATTGGAATTCTTACAAATTTCGAAATGAATCTTTTAAGAGGTATACAAGAAAGAAGCGAAGGATTAGCACTACAAGTGGAAATAGGAAAAAGTGTAAATGATACAGAAGATGAATAGGATAAAAATGAAGACTTGGTACTATTCACACAAAATTTTGATAAATGGCTAAAAAGGATGAAAAAGGACAAACCCGACTTTAGACAATATGGTGGGAGTTTATCAAGTAACAATTTAAAACAACAAGTCAAGACACAAAAGAGTGAACGGAAAGTAAGGAGAATCCAATGTCAAGGTTTCAGACACATTCAAGTCGAATGTGTTAATACTTTGAAGAAGAGAAAAGAAAAATTCTTCACAAGCACCTGGAGTGAGAATGATTCCGAGAGTAAATATGGTGGCGAAGAAGAAATTGCTAATGGTGTTGCGTTAGTTGCCCTATATAACAAAAGACTAGTTACTTGCTTAACAGTAACTAAGAAAGAAGTAATTGAAGTCGAAAAAGGGGAAAAATCGAAAATTTTTGAAAACAATTCAGCTCAAGACCTAATATCAGATTATGACAAAGACAGAAGTGGCCTAGATGATAAAAAAGAGGATATTTACAAGGATTACAAAGCTATGTATGAAAAATAGGTAAAAATGTGTAGAAAGAATGAACGATTGAAGGAAGAGAATCTCTCCATGAAGAACACCATATAAGAGTTACAAAAGAAATTCATGTTGACATCAAATGAACTTGGTGAGGCTATAATGAAATTGGTAAGTACTGAAAAGGGATTGAAAACATTGAATGGAGGCACAAAAAACTAGATAAGTTGATAAAAATTGGTAAGGTTAAAGGGAATCTTGAAGGCATCGGCAATAAGGGTGAGTACTCTAAAGTGAATGAAGAAAAAAATGATATGTCCAGATCAATCTAACAGGTAGAAGCATCGAAAAAAATCAAAGATTTGCACCCACTTGTCATTTTTGTGGTGTTATTAGGCATATAAGGAAAAGATGTTATTAGTTACTACATATGTTGTTTCAAAGAAGCCAAAGCCGAAAATTGTATGTCCTTCACAAAAATTTCAACATTAGCTCTCAGTATCTAAATCTACTTGGGTAAGAAAGAGTGAATTGCAAGCTCTCATAATTCTTACATCAATAAAGGCAACTTTGCAACATGGTTAATACTTTGATAGCAGATGCTCGCGCCATATGACAGGGGAAAAGAATTACTTAACTGATTATCATAATTGTATGGATGGTTATGTGACTTTCGGAGATGGGAAGAAGGCTTCGGTAATTACTAGAGGAACATTATGTGTGAATGGTTTGCCTCCTCTCAAGAATGTGCTCCATGTCGATGGATTAAAAGCAAATTTGGTAAGTGTAAGCTAACTTTGTGATGATGGTTTGTTAATAAAATGTACAAGTGATGAATGTAGGGTACTAATTGAATAAGGAGAATGTATTATGAGCGGCAAGCGATTAGCCGACAATTGTTACATGTTGCAGGTCATGATTACTTGTAATTCGACCACTTATGATAAGAATATCGATTTATGACATCAAAGGCTTGGGCACGTGAATTTTGATCTCATTAGAAAATTGAAAAAATTGGAGGTTGTGAAGGGTCTAGCCAAAATGAACAAAAAGGAAAACCAATTTGCAGTGCGTGCCAATTGGGAAAACAGTTAAGAGTGCCATATAAAAAGGTTAGGCATGTTACCTCATGTCACATACTTGAATTAATTCACATGGATTTGGTTAGTCCAACATAACACGATAGCATTGGTGGAATGAGATATTTTTTAACTTGTGTTGATGATTATTTGAGATATAATTAGATATCATAATTGAAAAAAAAAAACAAATCCTTTCAAGGCTTTTAAAAGCCTTCTAAAAATTTTGACTATATTGAGAATTCGATCGGATCACGGAATCGAATTTGAGAATATAAACTTCAATGACTTTTATGGTGAGTATGATATCATACAAGAATTTTGAGCACCCAAAACTCCACAACAAAATAGAATTGCCTAAAGGAACATAACATTTCAAGAAATGGCCAGATCTATGTTGAATAGAAGTAAATTGTCTATGTAATTTTGGGTTGAAGTAGTTAATACGACATGCTACATATGTAATAAAGTCTATCTCTGAAGCATCTTGAACAAGACATCCTACGAACTTTGGAAGGGAAAGAAACCATATGTAAGTTACTTTCATATTTTTGGAAGTAAGTGCTATATTATTAGAGATCAAGAACAGCTTGAAAAATTCGAGAGCAAAAATGATAAAGGAAATTTCATAGACTATTCAACTCACAGTAAAGCTTACCAAGTGTATAATCAAAGAACCAAGAAAGTGCTAGAGTCTATAAATGTTGTGATAGATGATGTATCTTTGATGAATGGTCAAGTGGCAGAAGAAAATTAGCATAATCGACCCGCTCAAACAAGCAATGAGACAAGATTAAGAATTGTCCAGATCTGCAGTTAGTCGCTGTTGAGGAAGTAACTGCACAAACTGAAGAACTTTTAGTTACTTCAGATGATGACTCAACCAAAACAATAGAAGAGGAAATTATTCCTTTAAATACTCAAAATTCGAGAGAAGATGATTTGAACTTAGACTCTCCATCTCAAATCTAAAGAAATCATCCAGTAGAGACTGTTATTGGAGATGTTAGCGAAAGAAGAAAAATAAGAGGAAAAAAAGGGTTAATTATCGAGAACTTGAAGGCTACTTATGTTACACATCTTCACTTGAGCCAAAGAACATTAAAAAAGCTCTACAAGATGAGTTCTGGACAATAGCTATGCAAGATGAATTAATTCAATTTGCACAGAATGATGTATGGGAGTTAGTGCCAAGACTATCGAATACTAATGTAATTGGAACAAAATGGGTGTTTCAGAATAAAACAGATGAACAGGATAATGTCACCAAAAATAAAGCAAGGTTAGTAGCTTAGAGATACTCTCAGATGGAAGGAATAGACTTTAATGAAACTTTTGCACCAGTGGCACGACTTGAGTCTATCAGACTATTATTAGGTATAGCATGTGTGAAGGAGTTTAAGCTTTATTAGATGGATGTAATGAATGTTTTTTTAATGGGTTTATATAGGAAGAAGTGTATGTCAAGCAACCGAAAGGATTCATTGATTCAACCCCATGCAAATCATGTCTATAATCTAAATAAATCTCTTTACGGTCTCAAACAAGCACCAATGACTTGGTACGAAAGGCTCACATAGTATCTTATCAAGAAAGGATACAAACAAGATAGTGTAGACAAAACCTTGTTTATTAAAATGTTTAAATCTGATTTTGTGATGGCCCAGATCTATGTTGATGATATTGTGTTTGGTGCTACACACCTAAGGATGGTAGATGAATTTGTCAAGATAATAACATCTAAATTTGAAATGAGTATGGTAGGTGAGTTGAATTTCTTTTTGGGTTTGCAAGTTAAAGAAGTGAAGAACAGAATTTTTATATCGCAAACCAAATATGCCAATAGCATAATAACGATGTTTGGTCTTGAGAATGCCAAACATGCAAGAATACCTATAAGTGTCTCAACGAAACTAAACAGAGATAAAAATGGTAAAAATGTTAATGACAGTTTATATCGTAGTATGATTGGCAGTTTATTATACTTGACTACAAGTAGGCCAAATATTTGTTACAGGATTGGTGTATGTGCTCACTATCGAGCCAACTCGAAAGAAACACATCTGACAACGGTCAATAGGATTATCAGGTATGTAAGTGGAACATCCAATTTTGGGATATGATATACATAAAACTCAACATCTTATCTAATTAGATACAGTGATGTAGATTGGGTTGGAAACTTAGATGATCACAAAAGCACTTCAAGAGGTTGTTTCTTCTTAGGAAACAATTTGATCTCTTGGTATAACAAGAAGCAAAACTCAATTTCACTTTGACCACTAAGACAGAATACCTAGTTGCAGGTAGTTGTTGTTCCCAACTTCTTTGGATGAAACAAATGTTAAAAGATTATGGGATTAATCAGAATGTGTCGATTATCTTATGCGATAACAAGAGTACCATAGACCTCTCTAAAAGTCCAGTTCAACATTCAAGAACGAAACATATTGATCTCAGGTATCACTTCATTCGAGAGCTTGTGGAAAGCAAAACACTCATTTTATCACATGTATCTATAGAAAAGAAGTTGACAGATATCTTTATAAAACCTTTTGATGCAGTAAGGTCTGAACTTCTCAGAGGGGCTTTGGGACTCTGTGCCCTAGATTATTGATGTATTTTATTTTTCAAAAAGAAAAATAAAAACAAAAGAAAATATTATTATTCAAAAAAATGGGCGCGTCTTTTATATGAGGGATTAAGAAATCCATAAATGTTTTATACATCTTTCTACACATATCACCATTGCTTCTTCAATTCACAATCTCTGTCGTAGCTCCAAGCATGAAGACATCATCACCCCTTACTTTTGTTCCTTTAACTCATCATTCCATCACTACAGCTACTTCTTGGTCCATCTTCGGCTTTCTCAATCAAGACACATCCTACGGCTTCGACTGGAAAAATATATCCTTTCCATCTTAGGTAGGAGTAACCCTCGTAGTGAGAGAAACTGCAACAAAACTCCTAGGAGTGTCAAAAAGGCAGGGGGTAGTTAGATGAAATCTTAGTGGTGGTTGGACAAGGTTCAAGGAATGGTAAAGGAGAAAAAGAGAGCTTTTAAAGATCTTTTAACAAGTACAACAGAAGTGGGGCGGGAACCTAATAGTGTAAGGTATAGATTGGCAAAGCAGAATGCAAAGAAGACTATTTCAGTGGCTAAAAGAAAAGCATACGAGACTATGTACAGGGGGTTGGATTCATTCAAGGGAGCACAAAAAGTTTTCAAGCTAGTACGGATAGGGCACGTGAGATAGAGGATTTCAACCAAGTCTACTATATACGTGACAAAATAGGTCAGGTACTCACAGAGGCACAAGCCATCAAGAAGAGATGACAAAGATACTTTTATGGCCAGTATAATGAAGACATAGGGGTCAACATAGAGTTAGGTGAACCCTTTGTGTCGAGACATTTCCTTAATAGGTACTCATATAGAGGGATCACAAGAGGACAAATTATAAAGGTTCTTAGGAGGATGGGGAATAGAAGGGTCGTAGGGTCGGAAGAGATCCCTATAGAGTGTGGAAGCAAATAGGAGCTGTTGGTATTGAGTGGTTAGTTTAGCTTTTTAATGTGATCCTTGAGCCAACCGATATGTCGGATAAATGGAAAATGAGTAATTTAATCCTCGTATACAAGACCAAAGGGGATATCCAACAATGTCACGACTATAGAGGTATCAGATTACTAAGTCACACCATAAAGTTGTGGGAGAAGGTAATTGAAAAGAGAATCTGAAGAGTTGCTTTTGTATCGGACAACCAATTTGGATTTATGTCTGGTAAGTCCACGACAGAAGCAATACATCTACTATGGAGACTAATGGAATGCTACAAGGAGCATAAACGAGATTTGTGTATAGTTTTTATTGATTTGCAGAAGGCGTATGATAGGGTTCTCCGAGAACTTCTATAAAGGTGTTTGGAGGCAAATGACATTCCCGTGGCTTATATCAAAGTAATTATGGATAGGTATGAAGAAGCATTGACTAGATTAAGGACAATAGGAGATGACACAGAAGAGTTTTCTATTAGTGTAGAACTATACCAAGACTCAGCCCTAATTCCTTTTTTGTTCACATTAGTACTAGATGAACTTACCAAATACATTCAATGAGACGTACCGTGATGTATATTATTTGTTGACGATATTGTCCTGGTGGATGAGACTAAAGAGGGGGTCAATTCCAAGTTAGAACGATGGAGAGAAACATTAGAATCAAAAGGTTTTAGGATAAGCAAGTCCAATATAGAGTATTTAGAATGTAACTTTTCGAGAAGCCAGATGGTACAAGAGGAGGTAGTAACAATTGATACTGATGTCATACCATAAAAATCAAGTTTTAAATACCTCAATTCTATCATTTAAAGAGATGAAAATATCGATGTTGATATAATACACCATATTAGATCCGGATGAGCTAAATGGCAAAGTGTATCAGGTATTTTATGTGATAAAAAGATCCATTTAAAACTCAAAAAGAAGTTCTATAAAATGGTTGTTCGACCAACTATGTTGTATGGGGTATAATGCTGACTTACCAAATATAGATATACAAGACAGCTGTTAATAGCAGAAATGCGTATGCTTAGGTAGATGTGTGAATTTATCAAAAAAGATAGGGTCCGGTGGTAAAAGACAGGCTACGGGTGGCTAGCATTGCCGATAAGTTAAGGGAGACTAGGTTGAGGTGGTTTGAGCAAATGCGCAGAAGGCCTTTAGGTGCTCCGGTTCGGCGTTATGAGAATATAACCATTACTGACTACAAGAGAAGAAAATGGAGGCCTTACAAGAACTTGAAAGAAGATCAAGAAAGATATGTCAGAGTTGACCATTATAGAAGTTGTGGCTAGTAACAGAAAAGTCTGGCGTGACTGAATAAGGCTAAATGATACCCTTTAAAGCTCCCCCATAGCAGTTGAGTAAGTATTTAGGAGATGTTTATTCTACACTTGCACCACGTATTTACTGTGTAGGGAGTCCAACCTGGATGACCTTTTTAGTCGATGCTAGTTGTATAGCTTAGACAAGGTTTTAGGGCCCATAACTTGGTTTTTTTAAGACAAGTTTGTAAGGGAAAGATCCCGCAAGACAGTCTAAAACTGTAGGATTGTCGTACCCTCAGGGCCTTTAAACAAAGGCCCCTAACTTATCTAGCAACATAAAGAGTCGGTCTTTGCAGCGTATCAAGTACTAACAGGTCTAGACACCATCACGTATATCCTTTTGCCTATATTAAATTGTTTATTTATTTATGTATTGTTTTGATAATTTTATTTACAAAACTAATTAACGTGTAAGTTTTACTTATCTATGCTTGTACATGCATCACTCTTATATTGTCATTTCTGCATATAGATCTATTGGAAACAGCCTCTCTACTATGTAGGAATAAGGCTGCGTACTATCAGACCTCTCCAGACCCTACATTGTTGCGAGATTTCGATTTTAAGTGCAATAATGATGATACATATGAGCAAGTTGATGAATTTTAAACTTATCTATATGTTCATTAACAAGTTGATCAATATTAAACTCATACGCATATTCATTAATAAGTTGGTTCATAAGTTGCTAAATTTATAAACACTACTAAAAGAAAATATAGGCATATCGATCTAAGATCTTTTAACTTGTCATTTCAACTAAGAGGTCTTATGTTTATGGAAAAGTTTAGCATAGCCTTAAAGATAATTACAAGCTACCATAAGCCAGAGGAGAGCGATAATTGAGACTAGAAGCCAATAAGTTGAAAAATCAGATAATTGATTTGGTGTATCAATGTATTTTAACCTATGACAATTAATTTGGTGTATTTTGTAACTAAATCATACATTTACTACTCAAATCGAATAAACATTGTTAATTTGTTTAAAAGTTGGCTGTATGTATGATAAATACCCGATAAAAATTTATATACAATATATCTTGTATATAGGGAGATTTGATATTATTTAGATTAAGTAGCGTATCATATATCTAACTAATATGTGTTTTCACCTAATTAAGTGCTTTAGCATATTACATTCAATTATATTGGTTTTTGGTAACAAAACATTCAATCACACTTCTAGTTTAACACATAATTTCCATCGCCATTTACTAAAAAAAAGCATAACTACATCCATAATAGACATACTAAAATTTTACAATCATATAAAAGATGAATAATGAATTAAAAACTGAAATAAACCCTACAATTATATTGAATTAATACACAATTATATAATGGACGACGACATTGGCTTGGATTGAGGGTATGATATCCGCATCTCAAGTATCCTGTCATCTTTTTCTTGATCAGCTTTGGCTTTGACCTATGTTTTTGTTTGCTATACTATATCTGTTTTCTATACATCAGATTGAAGAAAAAAGGAAAAGAAAAAACAGGGGCAAACCAGAAGCTCATGTTTCAACATAATGTAATCCTCTGCACTAGAAGAATCAGGACAATGAATGAAAAGAAAAGCCAAGAAACCTGCCACACATATTCATTAATCTTCTTCATAGGGTGGTGAAGCGCATCCTTTTGTCCACCATTGCGCCATCCATGTTACTTATGTGATAATTAGTAGATTATTCTCGAAACCATAGTTGTATACAACAGGGCGAAGGGGATCTATCTTCCAAACACCATCAACTATGAACTTGATCTGTGCCATTACATAAAATGCTGAGACTCAGTTATCCAAGGAAAGATTAAAAGTAATGAATCACGATCAAGTTGGAAAACTGATTTACCTCATATCGCCCTGGATACAACTTCAGATACAAAGAAAAGATACCTGTTCTTGATCTTTCCATCTTTCTCTGTAATGCGATGAACGCCATTAACGTTACCCACATTGCAGTCGGTAATTCTAAATGACTAACTTCAGATTGAAACAAACCTGGGTGGTCCATCCATCAAAAGACCCTGCTAAGAGCATCTCTGAGGCTGTGTTAGGCCACGCCACACAAGCAGTACGAAGAATTTGTAAGCCTCTGCGAGTAATATCAACCTTTTTCTGTTTCTCTTCTATTATCTTCTGTGCATCACTGTGAGAACCAGAACAACACATTGGTAAAGCAATCAAGAGAAGAGTTAAGTACCATTACACTAATAAAATTTCGCATACATTATTGCAAGGGCCATCTTCCCTTCTAATACTGCTAGTTTTGCCCGTATTGAGCGCAGTTCATGCTGGGCATTCATGATTTCATTTTCCTTGAACTCCCAGGCATCAGAAAGCTTAAGCAAATCGTCCGTGGAGTTCTCACCGCCCTAGTATATGATAAAGCAGAGGTAATATAACATTTAACTTATGAGAAAATTCTAAGTCAAGCCCTGAAATAAAAGCTCAACCTTAAATTTCCACTACTAAATTGTATATGGTGACAAAATAATAACTGAATGGATTGTCAATTATTCCTTTCAATTCTTTGATCATTGAAAACTCAATGAACTGTAAGATAATTTATACTTCATGTGGCTTAAATTAATTTTCCACATCCTCGTCTCCTAAACAAAAGGCAAGCAACCATTCGAAAAATGAAAAAGATAAGCAACCAGGCCAAACAGTATCTTTGAATGGTTTCACGGGAAAATAAAAGATGAAAAAAGAATGAGAAGACTGCTAGCAAACAGAATTAAAAAACTATCCATGGACATAGGCAAATAGCAGGTACCCACAATTGTAACTGCACTTCCATTGTTGTTTGACCTCGATCCTTTAAGTACAGAGGAAAACTCCAACTCAAGGTGTTGAAAGCGACTCTTTACATCATTTTGACTGGTATCTTCATGGGTAAATTGCTCCTTGATGCTTAAAGATGACCCAGAAACTTCCCTTACTCCAAGAATTTCACCTACTACATCACCCATCCTAGACTCTGTTCTAGTTGCATTAGGAGGAAATTCATCAACTGCATATCGCATGGAATGTAAAGTTAGTAGAACAAAGATGTTTAGCAATGAAACAAGAAAAACAGTCAATACCTGCAAATTCCATATTTGAATTTCCTGCTCTCTGAATGCTCCAAGTCCTCCACATAGCAGGCCCTAGTGAGCTTTCTAGACCATCAAAGCTTGAGAAAGTTCCTTTGGAACCAATTTTACCCGATGTGTCAGTAACTACATTGTTTTGCGGGCTTGATGAACCAAATTTATTGTTTCTTGTCAGACCAGCAACTGTCTTTTGCAATGCAACATACAGTTCAAGTAAGATAAAGAACAAGAACGAGTACAGCTACTCTAAATATAACAAATATATCACCAAAAATATTGAACACACAAAAAAAAAAAAAGATTGTGACAAACTAGCAAACCTAACCCATAAACAATATGATGAGTCATTTTCTGAGGCAAAAGTGCTATTGAATGTTTGTCAATCCTTCAAGTTGTCTTTGATGCAAAGTAGTAACTGTATCATGTGATTTTTTTTTATCCATGTAATCAAAGAACTCTTAATTGTGATTTAGCTACTTTCTTTTTGTTCTCTACACTTGACATCTTCCTTATTATGTATGGTCCTAACTAAAATTTTAGTCCTTTGTCCCTCAAATTTATTAATATCTGTGTGGGCTCTCAATGATAACAAGACTAATAAGATGCTTCGTATTAAAAGTAGTTGAACACTAAGGTCAAATGTTTTGAATAATTAGTCCAGTACTATTTCACACATGAGCATAAGAATGAAAAAGGACGTTGAAGAACTATATACATTCACTAGGTAATAGTATGCATAGATTAGAAGTACGGGACTCATCACCAAAGTTAACATATCAAAAAACAAACATACCCCAGTTTCCGAAGCGCCAGCAAGCCAATCACTTTTGAGATCATTACTTTGGACATTAGTGCTGCCACCTTTCCGTCTCAAACCAAATCCAAGATTCCTATTCCTCTCCTTTTCCAGCCTATGCAGTATACCCTCGGTACCAGAATCATCTTCTGCCGCTATTTCTCTAAGAGTACATAACGATGAAAAAAAAGAGTCAAAGATTCCAGAGAATTTGCCGGTTCAAAAGAAATGGAGACGGCAAAGCTTTTATGGATCTTGAAATGGAAAGAGTCATCAAGTTTTTGTCTTCAGTTCTAATTCGCATGGAGCTTAGCATTATACACCATAATGAGGTAGAAGAAAAGGACAAGGTCAAAAAAAATTTTTGAATGGTAAGTATGTTGCTTGTGTTTATCCCAACTGCCCAAAACGAAAAAAAATAACAAGATTGTGACCTTTCAGCCTCACATTGATTGACCCCCAAACCCTAAAATTTTGCCTCCGTTTACAAAAATTTAAAAAGAAGAACAGTAGAAACTAGCTTGATCTGAGACTTAACACGAAGAATTTGAGATGATTGATTGTGTACGCAAAATTGGTGGCTGTTAAAAGAAAGAGAAGACTGGTAACTAAAATTAGATGTCTCACAGTGATCTACCCGACGAAGAAGCCGAAGCAACGAGAAATAGACGAGCTTGGGAGCTACCCCGTTCTTCAATGCTTTCCGAAACCCTTTCTTGGTTGAACGGGCTAATGCACTCTCTGTCCCTTAACAAAGCCTTGGAAACCACTTCCTGTTTCTGGTTTTGATGATCATCTAAATCCCAACCCATTGCCAGCCAACCTCCTTGCTTAACAATAGACTCCACAAGGTCCAATCTTCCAGCATCAATCAGCTGTTTCTTGCTTGGAAACGCATCTGGGTTCTCTGAGTTTTCCATAAACTCCAAAATCTCCGCTTCCAAAGCAGAACCTCCCTCACTTTCCCAACCCTTTCTGCACCTCATCACAAACCCACCAAAACAATCCCAGCAAGAATCCCTGTACTCTCTCCTCTTAACGTCAACAAACCCCAGCGAATTCATCGAAACAAACCCAACAGACACAACCCGTCGCTGTTTTTTTCTCGTATATCTCCTTGAACTACACTCAGGAAGAGACAATGGGCAGTAATGGGTGTTCAAATGTGTCAAGGAGTCAGGCCAACAACGGAAGCTAATAGGCGAATCAGTAAACGAGAGCATGATTCAGGCATATCTTTATTCGAACAGGAAGACTCAAATCAGCATACTAAAAAGAAGCCAAAAACACGGGAAGGGAGACAGGCTAGAAAATCGTTAAGCAACGAACATCACTGAAAAAGGAAACACAAATATTTAATTCCGTAATATATCTTCTTATAGGTTTAGAGAAAAACCGGGATGCTTTTTAAATAGATTGGTGTAAGTAGTTCAGCACTCTTATTCTTTAATTAAAGATCTCGAGTTCGAATCTTGGGAATAGAAAAATCTGTTTGGCTAGCACTTTATCTCTCATGGACTGACTAGATATAAATAAGGATTAGTTTGAGAGTGGATGATTTAAAGGAGCCTTCTCATGAGTTGAGATCCTCCTAGAATACTTCGTAAGTTTATCAAAAAAAAAAAAAAGTTGCTTACTGCTCTATATTAATTAAGTTTTAAAAATTTTATTTTTAAATTTTTTAAAAAATTATGATTTTAATTTTAAAATTTTCTCTTAATTAATAGCGTAAATTAATTCAATTAAATTTAATGCAAATTAATAATTTATAATATAAAATTGTAATTTTAAAACTTTAAAATTACAAAAAAATATATTTTTAATAATTTTAAATTTTTTAAAAAAATATACATATTTAATAAAACTTTTCGCTAAAACGTAAAATTTGAAAGAGCATAAGACCTAACGTTATGGGCCTCATGGGTTGCCACTCTGGACCTAACTCATCTTGTTAAAGCTCAAATGATCCTTTGGTGGCAATGGGTTCTCTTTTCAACCTATTTGTTTGTAATGAAAAAGGCCCAAGCTAACAGTAGCAATATCAAACGGACCCAACTATACTTTTGGTTTAAGTTTTGGTTTTAAAAAATCATGGATATTATTTTCATTTCTCAAGTTTGACAAGATACGATATTAATAATTAAAATTTTGAATTTAGCCAAATTAGCTCATGTATTGATCCAGTTGAATATAAGGTATTCTGCAAGTAGGTTCAGGAAGAGGCTTTATTTTGAAGAATGATAGAGTAAAGCGTAAATAAGATTATAACCTTGTTTAGTAAATAATTAATCAACTAATTTTGATGGATTATGAGATATTTAGTTATTTGATTATGTCAAATCTTTGATAATCACGTTCGTAATCAGTTGATTTAGTTGACAGATTGAACTTAATCAACAGCTTTTGAAAATGCTATTATAAGGAGTATTTTGCTTCAACAATTGAGAAATTAAAGGACTAAAAAACAATAATATCAAAATTATTACAATTTATTCAAGTTGTCGTTATTACAACTAAGTTATCAAAAGATATAGGTTAGTGATAAATAAGTTAATATACTAGAAAAATTTACTTTCACTATAAGAAAAATGTCGTTTAAAAGTACCGATAGAAAACGTTTGTATTTTGTCGGTAAAATCAATTATTAATGAAATCAACTGACGGATAAAGGCGTCTTTAAAACGGTCGTATCTAAATTTACTAACGAACATGTTATGTAACTGTCAGTAAATATATCGACAAACGATTGTGGCTGTGACCATTGGTAAATTTACCGACAGATGGCTTTAACCGTTGGTAAATTTACCTACGGACCTTTCCTTTTCATAGGAATATTTTCCAATGGTATTAGTTATTCCATCAGTAAGATTTCCGATGGTTATGATTAACCATCGGTGAGAATACTGACAGTTTAGAAAATCCTGACGGTAAAGTTGACGATTGTAACATCCCATCACCGATGGGAAGGTTATATTGATAAATTGGGACGGTCTGGTAGGTTAGACTGCATTTTTGATATGAGCATACTTTTGGCCTCTAATTTTAGAGGAACGAGTCATTTTGCACATGTATATATAGGTACATGCATTCATGACAATTCCCGGCATTTATTGTGAATATGATGTGTTCTGTGATTTCTGAGATAAATGTGCTTGAGAATTTGAATTGGAACTGTTTTAGAGTGATTGTCACTTGGTAGTGACCCTTAGAAATTTTCTGGATAATTCGAGAAAAAAAGTCTGAACCGGAAATTTTTCGAGTGACGGACTGATCGATTGTATAGTACTGAAATAACTGTCCAATGGCCATGGAAAGTTAGATATATGATTTTAGAAATTAATATGTCGAGCCAATAAAATTTGGCGACGAATTGGACTGGAAATGAAATTGAAAAGAGAAAGACATTTAAATGTATTGTGAGGAAAATGACATATGGCAAGTGTGTAGATTGTGAATCACCAAAATGCCTTAAGTTCTGGACTTTTCTCCTTGAAGTTACCGAAAATCTCTTGGCTGTAAACTTGTTTCTCCTCCTAAGGCTTGTCTTCTTCTCTCTTTGGTGATTTTCGATCCCCTCTTCAAGGCCCTTCTTCTTGTTGGCTTGCTTTTCCTTGTGCAAAGATTAACCTTAAAACCTTGAGAGAATGATGATTTGTGAGAGTTTAAAGGCTCACCGTGGGTGTTAGAGAAAGGTGTTAGGGTTGGAGAAGATTTCGGAAGATTTGAGGATTTGATGCTTGATTGGTAAGTAAAATGGGTTTAATGTTGTTTATTTGTTAGTTAAATGCATACATGGGTTTAATTATGAAAGTTTGGGGTAATTGAAAGTGAGTTATGGTAGAATTTAGAGAGAAAATGGGAGAAACAGTCAGAGAAGACGAACCAGCGACTCACACGTCGCGGCGCACCTGCGCCACAACGCGACGAGAATGTGCAACCTCTTGCGAGCGCGCAGGAGGTCGCCGCGGCGAGCCTCATAGAAGTTGTTCGCCTCGGCGAGCGACTCCAAGACGCCGCGGTGAGGGTTTTGAGGCCACGGTGAGGGTTATTTTCTTGAATTGGTTTATTTTAGTTTTTGGGGCATAACTATTGATGTAGACCTCCAAATAAAGTGATGTTTGATTCGTTATGAACTAGAGAAAGAGGTCTACAATTGAGGTAAAGAAAGAAAGTTTGAATCAAATGAGTGAGATCTTAAATATTGAAAGAAAGTTGAACATGGTTTCCTATTGCAATCTAAGGATTGTTTCAGGACAATTGGAGTATAATTTTGAGACTTTGTAAATAAATTTAATGCTATTGGGAGTTTTAGAAACTGAGCTTAATGGGTAAATTTAACCAAATGAATAGTCACATTGGCTTTGAGGTCTTCTTTGAGAGCAAGAGTGTTGTCTAATTGTTGTGGTATCTATAGAAATGAAATTTGTGGAGTTCCATGACATGTTATTGAAATGAAATGAGTCATTATTGATCAATTGAATGAAAAGTTAGATTTTGACAAAAGAAAATAGAAATTGGGATTTAGCGCCAGGAAGGTCATGAACAGGCATCGTACATTCTGTTAATTGCGACATGTGCATCGTTAAATTATTCTGATTGTGCATTTAGTAATGAGAAATTATTTGACTGTATAGAGGTACTGATGGAACAACATTCCACGGATATTGCTGGAACTTTCAGGCAGTAGCTCGGAAGTACAGTTGAGTAACCTAGTTGGTTCCTCAATCTATGTGTGTTTAAAATTAGGTGCTTATGCCATGTGGAGATAATGGAAGGTTATGTGTGTTTGCTTTTGATTGATTTCGGACCATAGGTGTCCGAAGTATTGGGAACTTGATATTGAAGTGCTATTTGTGTGTAACTGTTTGTGAATGCTTTAATGAAATAAATTGTGAATGATTATGACTGAAATACCGGACCGAAGGTCCGAAGGAATGGGAATTAGGCATGGAAATGTAAACTAGCAGTAAATGTAAATTGAGACATATGCATTCATGCATAAAGGCATGTTCAGATAACAATAGTTGTGACCTGAGTCGCCACTGATACTGAAAAAAAAAGAGCCTCGAGCTCGAACACTGATACTGAAAAAAGAGCCTCGAGCTCGAAGGGAGATAGTGCATACCCAGAGGGCTCTCCTACTCCCTATACGCGTCTACTGAATACTGTTCACTGTTTAAGCGCTCGGTCACAACACCGTAATAAAATGGAAAGTGTCACATGTGTATTGCATACACGAATGATTAAATGTGGACTATGTGAAAGGCGAAACGCCTTATATTTGTAAATGATAACGCATGTGATATTTCATAATGTGATACTATGCAATATTCTGTGAATTGTTTGTATATGCATGAGTTGAGTGAACCATCGATGATGATTTCTCACTGAGTTCACAAACTCACCCAAAATTGCAATTATTTTTTAGGATTGAAGAGTACCACGTTAAACAAACGGGAGTATGATTACTGCATGCAAGTCAGAGTTTGAAATCGGGATCAGTTCACGTCTGCATTTATATCATTCTGTCATTGTGTAAATTTGTATTTCTGTAATTTTTGTAGAATAGTACTGTTATTGCAGAGGGCCCCAATTGGTAAATGTTGTATTTGTAATGTGATTACTGAAAATGTTCCGGAAATAACATTGGGCCCAATTTGGTTATGGATTTCTGTACATGAAATGGTTAAATACTGCTGAGTGTCTTTATGACTGAAATTTGCGTTATGATTGGAAATGTTTTCGTATTAAAGCGGGCCCAAATCGTTACTGAATTCTGCGCATGCAATTGTTTTAAAAAATAAAAATGTCTTACTGAGTTTTTGAACTGTAATTGAATGCTCTAGCATACCACCCTTGTGAGGCACGGACTCGGATATCACCCTCGATGTCGAGTTTGGGTCTTGAGGAAGTGAGATGCTACATTTGACGATGATTGTTAATATTATCGACGGAAAAAAAAAGTGACCATCAGTAAATTTCATACATTTTACCATCAGTTTATGTTGTTTTGTCGGTAAATATAATAGATTTTACCGATGTACTTTTATTTTTCGTAGGTAAATAAAATTTAAAAAATTCGACATTAAATTTTATTTCATGATCTTATGATTAATGCATAATTTCAACAATTATGAATTATCTGTGCATAATATTTTGATTTGTTTGTATATTTAATTTGTTTAAATAGAAAGTTGATTGGTGATATAAAGTTAAAATTATCTTCATTGATAATAAAAACATTATAGTGTACATAACAAGTCTTTGTAATTTAAAGTAAATGACTACAATAATCCTATTGTCTAGGTGACCGCGGATGTTCTGAGGTGCTACTCCTCTCCTTCAACTTATCTATCTCATGTCTCAGCTGAGCTATGTGCTCTATCAATGTCTGCACTGCGGTTCGAAGCTCGTTGACTTCATTGGTTGTTGATCATCTACTAGATGTTGTTGTGCTGATTGTGGAGGATTGCAAATAACATGTGTTCGCAAATAAACCTAACCTGAAGATCCTTCCACGACAGTCCTTACCATCCACTGTATCAAGATATGTCTGACTCCCATCAATAACTTATTAGTGCTGAGACTATCGCTGAATGTTTTCTTGTATTTGGTCCTGCTTATATTAGTAAGTGATAATTATTAAAAATTAATATTAAAGCATAAATTTCACAAACATTAAGCTCTCTATATCGGGTGTTGACGAATGTCACACCGTCACGCTTTTTGGCATGAGTGTGCAAAAAGAGTTGACAAGGTATAAGCCTCATGCTCATATACTTTTCCTGCATAAGAATAAAATGTTATAAGTAAACTAGAATTTATAAAATTTTTGGCAGAGTTTCCTCTATTTTTATGATATTTACCTCTTGTTGAACAAAGAAATAACTCAACATAGCTATATATGGCACCAGACATTTATACCACTATCATTATCCATAATACACATATTTTCATTTCAACATTCACGTATCAATTTAAATTGAAATACAGCAAACTAAAACAATTAGAATATAAGTGTAAAGTTTATATACTTACAAGTCTCTTTGCCTGCTCGTGATGGGTAATTGATTCTCTTATATGTATGGAAAGACTGTCTTCCCTCGGTTGTCCACGTTTGTTGGTCGAGTTATGCTCTGAAATAGATATTGGATCAGGTGATATCCAATACTTCAGCCAATGACTCCATATTTACTCAGAAATATAAGACAATCATACACTAGTCTTGTGTATCACACCAATAAAGTCACGATAACGTATACATTCTCGTCTCTCCTATACTTTATGTATGATCACATCAAATTCAAAATCTCAAAAAAATCTTTTTTGAAATAAAAGGAAAAAATTGAAAAATAATTATAATGTAATAATATTTATCGAACTAATGTATACAAATCAATTAAAAAAGAAAATAATTTTTTATTATACCTCAAACTCCTAGAAGTGAAATGCTTTTGTGACCTGAGAGATATTCTTTCATACATAACCCTCAAGATCAATCTTCTCCTTAAATTTAAATGTCATATTTCTAAAGCACGGTCCTGACGGAATCAACCTAATATAAAAATAAATAATTTTATTCCATTTGCAAAAATTTAAAAATATAACTTAATTATAAAAGTATAGTGTTTCATTTAATTTCACTTACAGATTATTGACAATTGTTATGTAAGCTCTTCCATTAAGTCCCTCAGCTTCAGGCTAGCGACTGTCTCTTTCATCCGCTATAAGGGTAGTGAATGATGTAGCAGCGGTGGATGGTGTAGCATGAGGAGCATCAGGTGATGCATCTTGAACTGTAGTAGTTGGAGGGGGAGGAGCTGATTCAGTTGCAACTGCAGAATGTGACGGTTCACCTTGACAATAAGTGCCTCTGAATTGTTGTCTGAACCTGGGTCGCATTATATCACATTGTCTCTTTGGTGGCATATTTCAACCTGAAATTCATTGTTTATTGAATTTTCTATAATTATAATAATTTGAATTCAATATATTTTGCACAATATATTGAAAAGGAAATAAGGCGATTTGTTGAATAAACAATGAATTATTTATTAACTGCAAATCTATTTTTTCGTTTGTAATCATATATGTTAGAAGAGAATCAATGTTAAAAGTTTGAAATTTAACCTAAATTAAATATGTACTAATGCCAAATATAATAACTCCAAGACTTCAAAGACTATATGCTTATGATATTACTACATCTCACATGAGATGGCATGATGAACACGAACAGGAAGATGGAATAATGAGTCAGCCATCAAATGTACTAGCATGGAAACATTTCAATGACTCCCATCTTGAGTTTGCAGCTGAAAATCGAAATGTTAGGTTGGGATTGTAGACAGATAGATTCCAACCTTTTATCCAATCTGACTAGCAATATTCATCATGACCAATTATAATTACTCCTTATAATTTGCCTCCATGGATGTGTATGAAAGATACATATATGTTCTTGACATTGATTGTGCCAGGGCCTACGAATCGAAGCATAAAATGACGTATTCTTACAACTATTGATATCTAAATTATAACACCCTTGGGAATGGTGTCCAGACATATGGTGTGTCTCTGAAACATAATTTTTTGATTTTCTAGCATATGTCATGTTGTTTAGATGGAGCACAATATAAAAATTAGCTTGTCCTTATTGTGGCAATGATTTTGATACATTTTATCTTCCAAATGAGAGCAAAATATGTTGGCTTGAAAATCACAAGAAATTTCTTCCCCCAAATCATCCATTTAGACGCAATAAACAAAAGTTCATTAAGAATAGGATGGTAAGAACACCTTCTCCCCCTTACAAAGCTGGTATTTTGTAGGAGATTGAGGAATTAAGCTTGCTGAAAGTTATAGAATTTAAAGCTGATGAAGTAAATACAAGCATTAGTAAAAACTTTGGTTAAAGAAAATGAAGCATCTTTTAGGATTTGCCATATTGAAAAACTAATTTGATACGACATAATCTAGATGTGATGTATATTGAAAAAAATATTTTTAACAATTTGTTCAATATCATAATGAACATTGATGGGAAAACAAAAGACAATGCAAAATCACGAGCTAATTTGTAACTTTTTTGTTGAAAGAAAGAGTTACATAAAGATGTTCACACCGGTAAATACCTAAAAGCATGTTACACTTTGGGCAAATACCAAAAGGAAATATTATGTGAATAGTTAAAAAATCTAAAATTTCCTGATGGTTATGTTTCAAACTTGGCAAGCTGATGAAGTAAATACAAGCATTAGTAAAAACTTTGGTTAAAGAAAATGAAGCATCTTTTAGGATTTGCCATATTGAAAAACTAATTTGATACGACATAATCTAGATGTGATGTATATTGAAAAAAATATTTTTAACAATTTGTTCAATATCATAATGAACATTGATGGGAAAACAAAAGACAATGCAAAATCACGAGCTAATTTGTAACTTTTTTGTTGAAAGAAAGAGTTACATAAAGATGTTCACACCGGTAAATACCTAAAAGCATGTTACACTTTGGGCAAATACCAAAAGGAAATATTATGTGAATAGTTAAAAAATCTAAAATTTCCTGATGGTTATGTTTCAAACTTGGCAAGGTGTGTGGACATAAGGGAATACAAATTTATTTGGGATGAAAAGCCATGATTGTTATGTGTTTATGCAAAGGCTAAATCCAATTGCAATTCAGGAGTTGCTACTGACTAAGATTTGGGAAGTAATAATAGAAATAAGTTTGTTTTTTAAAAGTTTAACATCATCTAAAATTAAATTGGCTGAAATGTGAAAAGTAGAAAGGTAAATTCCAATAATTTTATCCAAATTATAAGGGATTTTTCCTCGAAGCTTCTTTGACTGTATGGAGCATCTACCTGTACATTTAGCACATGAGGCAAAACTAGCCAGTTCAGTTTAATATCGATGGATGTATCTATTTAAGAGGTAATTCGTATTCAAATTATTGTAATTGAAGTAATAACATGTTTTAACAACTAAATTGTAATAACCATATTCGATAATATAGGTATTTGCATCACTTGAAGAAAAAAGTGAAAACAAGGCTAGAGTTGAAGTTTCGATATGTAATGCTTATTTACTAGAGGAAGCTAGTACAATTTGTTCACATTATTTTGAGTCGTATATTCATCTAAGAGAAAAAAAAGTTTCTCGTAATGACGATGGGGAGGAACGAGTGATGATGATGGTAACTTACCCATTTTCACATATCTTAGGCGAACATATGGACGTGCAACAAGAAGAATGTTAATAGAGGAAGAAATTAAGGCTGCCCATAATTACATTTTATTGAATTGTCAAGCGATTCAACCTTTTGTTTGGTAAGTTGAATATGATTATTGCGATTTTCAAATTTTATGTTGTTAATAAATGAAACTTTTGTTTGGTAAGTTGAACATGATTATTTCGATTTTCAAATTTTATGTTGTTAATAACTGAAATACATAATAATGTATTTAGATCATACGAGGCATTGTTACGCAAGATAATGCCAGACAACACACAAGATGAAGTAAATAAAAAAGTCGGAAGACACTTTCCACGTTGGTTCGAGAGATATGTAAGTTTCCACTTACAAATATTCTTATAATTGAATTATAAGATTTAAGTGTTGAAATGACATTATACTCATTGATATGATATTTTTTTTATGTAAGCCTTAGAAAATCCAATAGAGAATAATTTCATTTGTGATCTTGCTAAGGGACCTCTGCAAACTGTTAAATTATACCGGTGTATTTCATTAATGGATACAAATATAACACAGAATATTATGGTCATAGCATGAAAACAATAAATAGTGGAGTTTCAATACAGGAAGAATTGATGGATTACTATAGTAAAATTATTGAGATACTTGAAGTTGAGTACTTTATATTGTCAATAAAGCGAGCTGTGATATTTAAGTGTGATTGGTTTGACCCGACTTCAAATGTTAGAACAAAAGTGCATAGCCGATACAATCTAGTTGAAATCAACAACCGAAGAAGATTGAGACAATTTTAACCTTTCATATTGGCTATACAAGCGAAACAGGTGTGCTATGTCCCTTTTCCTAGCTTACGACGAGATATATCAGATTGGTTAGCGATTTGCAAAGTTAAACCTAGAGTTATTTTTGAATCACATGGAAAAGGAGAACAGATAATTGAAAGTTAAGTATTTCAGGAAGATGCTTATTTTATAAATGCATCTTTCACATACGATGATAATGAACATTTGAATGATCCATCTAACGATTATGTTGAAATTTCATCTAGAGAGGATGTCGAGGGTCAGAGATCTGAAGAGGAGCTAGATTTTGATTCTTAATCTTCAAAAAATGAAGATGATTGTAATTTACAATTAAGTTATGATAGCGATTAATTTGTGCTTGTAATTGAATATTTTATTTAATAAAGAAGATTATTTCCTTTTCAGTATATTGTTTCAAAAATTGAATTCAAATTCTTGATCAAGAAATTTTGACATGGTTGACTAGTCCTGGATGGTAGTAATTCATTCATTGGAAGGAATGTGAAAAATTGTCCCTGCCCAAAGAATAAACAATGCAGCAAAAATTTCCACTTCAAACACTAATGATCGTTTGCCTTTTATGACTGATCTTTTGCTTCAAGGTGTTTAGTATCATCTAAACAACATCACTTTCCTTATATACATCTCATTTTCTTTGATAAAGCTAATATATATATTCACATTTGATGGTGTATATTACATGTTGTTTTAAACTTGCTTGAATCTCGAAGATGACATGTATGCCAATAGAGGCGGGAACAGTGTCACAATGGTCTATAAAGGATTAGGAAAGTCAGTTGTTTTGGAAAAGTCGTCAATTCCACAGAGTTCGTCAGGATAATCATATATGTATGTTGCTCTAGTATGGTTCGTTTAACGATTCTCTAATATGACAATATCTAAGTTTTATACTAATTATGTTGTAGATAAACCGTTTCGTACTGGTAGTTCATCTGAAAAGTTTGTCTTCCATACTAAATCTGGTGACTCATTCACTGTATCCTCTACAAGATTAGTAATAACGGAACTCTTGCAAAAAGGTGTTGAAAACCCTACATGTGAGGGAAGAACTTTCAGTGTTTCCATTAGTGCGTTCGAACATGTCAGGACCCTTCTCGAGAATCCAGACATCGGGAACTCATTTACCTTTACCAGCTCTCATGTCATTTAGAATCTAAGAAAAAATTATATCACTATGATTTATCGATGCAATACATTAGACTCAGCTTTAAACTAACATTTTATTGTTCTTGTTTTATGACTGTAACAATTGTTAACCTTCTATTTCCAAGTTTGTACTTGAATATGATATTCAACAAATCACCTTATTTCATTTTGCATATATTGTGTGAAATATTGAATTTAAAGTCTTATATTTCTAGAAAATTCAATAAACATTGAATTTCAGGGCTAAATATGCCACCAAAGAGACAAAGTGATGTAATGTGTCCCAGGTTCAGACGCATAATCGAAGGTACTTACTGTGAAGGTGGATCGTCACAACCTACAGCTGTAACAAAATCACCTCCTCCCCCTCCAGGGCCTGCAGTTGCAAATGGTGTATCACCTGTTGCTTATCATACTACAACATCTCTTACTCATACATCATCCACTACCCCTTTATTGGATGAAGGAGACGATCGCCAGCCTAAAGTTGAGGGACTTAATAGAAGAAAGTACATAACAATTGTTAATAATCTGTAAGTGAAATTGCATGAAACACTATATGTTTATAATTAAGCTATAGGTTTAAATTTTTACAAATGGTATACAATTATTTCTTCTTATATTAGGTTGATTCCATCTGGACCGTATTCTAGAAATATGACATCTAAATTTAAGGAGAGGATTGATCCTGAGGGTTATGTATGGAAGAATATCTTAGGCCACAAAAGTATTTTACTTTCAGGAGTTTGAGGTACAATATGCAAATTATTTCCTTTTTTAATTGATTTGTATACATTAATTAGATAAATATTATTACATTATAAGTTATCAAAATTTTCTTTTTATTTCAGAAAGAATTTTCTAAGATTTTGGTTTCGACGGGGTCATACATTAAGTATGGGATAGGCAAGCCTGTACACGTTATCGCGACTTTATTGGTGCAATACACAAGGCTAAAATACGACAGCCTTATATTTATGAGCAAATATAGAGTCGTTGGTAGGAGTATTAGACATCACTTAAGGCAATGCCCATCTCATAGCATATAACTCAACCAACAGACGTGGAGGTTCGGGGAGACAGTCTTCCTGTACATACAGGAAGATCAATTACCCATCACGAAAATGCAGAGAGACTTGTAAGTATCTAAACTTTACACTTATATTCTAATTGTTTTACTTTGTTGTATTTCAATTAAAATTGATGTGTGAATGTTGGAATGAAAATATATGTATTATGGATAATGATCATGATATAAATGTTTGATGCTATATATGGTTGTGTTGAGTTAATTTCTTTGTTCAACAGGGGGTAAATATCATAAAAATAGAGAAGATTCTGCCGAAATTTTTATAAATTCTAGTTAACTTATAACATTTTATTGTTATACAGGAAAAGGCTATAGGTATGAGACCTACATCCCATCAGCTATTTTTGCACGCCCACACTAAGAAGCATGACGATATCACATTTGTCAACATCCGATGTAGAGAATTGAATGTATGTGAAATTTATGCATTAATTTTCATTCTTAACAATTATCACTTACTAATATAAACATTGCCTCATAATAAGACTAAATATAAGAAAACATTCAGCGACGGTCTTAACACTACCAAGCTGTTGATGAGAGTCAGACATATCTTGATGCAGTGGGTGGTAGGGACCATTGTGGAAGGATCTTCGGGCTAGGTTCATTTGCAAACGTATGATATTCGTAATCTTCTATGTCCAGTACAACAGCATCTACTAGCCGGCCGACAATGAATAAATACAATGAGCTTCGACGCATAATGCAAACATTGACAAGTCAGTTGCAATAGATGATGGAGTGCATGACTTAGCTCCAAAATGAGATGGATCAGTTGAAGGGGAAGGGTAGCATCTCAAACTATCCGCAGTCACCAGGACAATAGGATTGTTGTAGTCAAACCAAATACTTATTATATACAATTTAATATTTTTATTATCAATGAAGAAAATTTTAACTTTATATGATCAATCAATTTTCTGTTTAAACAAATTAAATATATAAACAAATCAAAAAATTATGCACAAATAATTCATAACTGTTGAAATTATACTTTAATCATAAGATTGTAAAATAAAATTTAATATCGGGATTTTTTAAAACTTTTAATATCTTTACTGACGGAATTTTATTTTCCATCTATACAATGCATTATATTTACTAACGGTTTATCATAAACTATCGGCAAAAATGTAAGATATTTACCGACGGAACATCTGAACTATCAGTACACTCACCGACGGATTATGATAATCGTCAAAAAACTCACTGACGGATAACCATTACTGTCAAAAAATATATCGACGGATTATTCAATCCATCGGTAAATTTACTGACGGTTCACACTTTTGACCGTCGGTAAATATACCGACAGATAGAATAGTTTGTCAGTATATTTTTCGACGGCTAAATAATGTCTGTCAATAATTTACCGATGACCTCTTTAATGACATCTTTTTTTGTCAGTAGATTCCATCGCTAAATTATATTACCAATGGAATATGAACATTTTTCGTCGGTAATTTCTGTCGCTAAACAACCATTTTCTTATAGTGATAGAAACATATACAAATTCAATTAAATTTTTTCTAAACCATAAAGGAGTCTATTACCTTTTACCCTAAATATAGTACTTTTTGCATATTTGATATCATTGTGATTCTAATCTCATCCCTAAGCTTTAAGTTAATGATTAACTGCTCAATAAATCGTGTCTAATTTTCAATTTTTTCTTCCTAAACAACTATCTATGCAATGAGACATATGCCATGGTTGCTATGAATTTGTATGGCACTTATATATTGTCCTAGGTACTTAGTCTTTAAGAAACAACCACTTATACTAATTTTAGATCCTAACATTTTTTTTACCTCTTTTTCATAGCATCAAAACATACATGCATCCTTTTTAACACCAATTTAACTAAAACATGCAGCTTCTTCCTCCATTCTTCTATCATTTTTTAAATTGTAATGCTCAAATTGTCAATAATTTTTCTTGAAATATCTCACAATATAATTGGGCGTAACCAACCTTAGCTTTTTGATTGATTTCACATATGACCTAACTTTTTTGTTTTGAACTTGAAGCATCTATCTTTTATGCCAAATGAATCATATAGTTCAAATAGACATCCTCTCATGCAAGAGTACTTAATCCTTTGGGGTTCATTCCTCTTAAAACTTAAATCAAATGTTGTTGTAATTGTATAATCGTCGGTTGCCTTTCTAAAGTGTTTTACAATGGTAAAGACCATCTATAATAACTATTTTATGGAAACAAAATCATGAACATATCTCTTAGTTTGACTATGTCATCACAAAACTGCATATATTTTGTAAGCATTAGGATATCCATAACTAACCAAGAACCTCTCATGATCTTTTACATCAACGTTTATGGTCTCATGACCTACATCAACACTACTGTCAAAATCTAAGTTATAATCATTTAAATTTTGTTTCTTTGCATTTCCTTCAACATCCTATTTAGTGTCATTAACATTCATTCAAGTATTTTCATTTGATTCAAGTTCTACATCTACATTTGCATCATTAATATCATTAGCCTCTTTTTCATGCTATTTGTCATGTAATTTTATCATAAGTACAAATGATACTAATCCATCAATAGATCTTAAATATACATCAACTATACCATACAAATTTAATAATTTAGTAAAAACTAACGTAGTCCAATTGGACTCTAACATCTTCAAACCATTAACTAACTCCTTCCTAAAAATCAAATACCAAGCACTAAGAATATTTTTATAGCCTAATTTAGCACCTATTTCACACACCTTTCTCAAACTACCATAAACCAATTACATATTGTCAACATTTTCAAGTTCCTGATCTTCATACTTTAAAATCCCTCTCTAAGTGAAGTTCCCACCTAAACATCTTTATAATAGTATTTCCATCATCATATGAAGGAAAACGAAGATAAATTAATCCAACACAAATTACATAATTGATAAGAAGGCTACTTAGACTATGCATAGCCTTCAAATAGTCACATAAATATCATTCTCTAATTCAACAAAACAGATAAAACTCAAACAGTCACAGAAATACATTTTTTAAAGAAAAGATATTTTATCAAACACCTTATATGCATAAAAAATTTATCCCAATATCACAACCAAAATCACGTTTGTCCCTTTTGTCACTAACATTTCTACCTTAAAATTGTTTTCCAATCACATACAAGCGCAAAAAATCAAATACACAAACATAACTATCATCCACTATACAAAAATACCTCTATGAAAATACGACAATGGCCGGAGAAGACGATGACCAGAAGACGTAACATCTCCACAACATCGACGAGAGACTGGCCGGAGAGAAGAGAACGCTGAAGACGTTTGGAGAAAGAAGGAGAAGACATAGGTGGGAGGAGACGAAGCAACGCAGGTGGGAGGGAGGGGCTTCGGGAGCCAGTTTTAACTTAAACAAAACGATGTCACAAATGACGTCATTTTCTTTAACTAAAAAACGTTCAGCAAACTCAAAATTTTATTATTCCGCCAGTAATTCCTGCCTTATTTATTGACGGGCTTTTGATACTATTGCAAATTGATTTCTCTCCGTATTTAGCGAAGGTTATTGCTACAGCCGCTAAATGAAATTTTTCCTGACATTTTTTTCTTTTTTGTCAGTAATTTACAATGATTTCTTTTTTGTCGGTAATTTTCGTCCCTAATTCCTGCTTTTCTTAAAGTGTTTAACTTGGTTAATATGGAGAAATAAAGTAGAAGCAAAATAAATTAATAATAATAATAACTCAGAGGTAGAGTGCCATCTTGATGTGGTGAAAATCATCAGTTCGAGCCTAATTATCCCTAAACCTAATGTGAGTTTTTCTATTTTTATTATGAATTTGAAATTTCTTAAAGGTATATGCGTGAAACATAATATAATAATATACTAGTTAATTTGAATTTCATTTATCTCATTTACTTTATTTCATTCAAATACTATAACTCAAATTTATTATTATTATTATTATTATTGTTGTTATTATTGTTGTTGTTGTTATTCATCATTATATGTTCTATATTTTTATTATAGTTATAAACTTAATTTTGTGAAATTAAATGTTTAAAATCTAAATTCTTATGAGAATATTCAAAGAAATGTTAAAATATAATACTCATGTCTTTATAAGATCTTTTTTAGTCATACCTTCATAAGTGATTTACGATAAATAATTAATACTAAACAATTAATTTTACCAAATATCTTTAAATAATTAATTAATATTATCTACTAGTCAAATTAATTAATATAATCATTTGTACGCTAATCGCTGATGATAGAATCAACTAGCAGTTAATGCAATCTTCTTATTGTCAAACAGGCCTATAATTGAATCTCTCATTATTTACATATGATTAGAAACAATTTAATTTAATATATTTGTGTATAGATCACAATGTCTTCTTTTGTATATGTTACTATATTATACATTAGCATACATAATTACAATAAGAATTTGTATCTTGTAATATTTTTTCGATGGTGATCATAAGACAAATAGTAAGTTTAACTCAAAGTTAATTTCGTGACATGCCATATTTTCATTTTGTAGTTGGTGATTTGGTGAATATTTATAATTATCAATATTTAATAACAATAATCGTTAATATCTAAATAATATCTGGTTCTGCCAGATTTTGGCTGAACTGTACGTTACCGTTCTGCTCCATGAGTCTGTTGTTTACTATGATGAGTCCGACGCGAATATACTTGCAAAACAAGGAAGGCTCCTCGGGGGTTGTGTCCCGATTAGCCCCTCCGACGCTCAAGTAAGGCTTTTTGTGAAGGTGAGGTTGATCAATGCAGAGAAAGACAACTAGGTTATGATTTTGTACCTCAATTATGGGAAAAATGTACCTTATATATGGTTTTGCAGTTAGGTTTAGGTCTTTACGTGTTTGCATGGGAGACTTCCTTCTACGGATGGGCCAAGGGGGGCATGGGCCTAGGCATAAAACTGATCTTCTGAAGAGTAGACTGCTCGGCCCACGGGTCGTTTCGACTGGATCCAGGCTTGACACGGTCGACCCGACCATAAGCCCCCTACTCCTCGAGCCTGAGCGTAAAGAAGGGTCAGAGGAGTATGTAGAGGTTTCATAGCTCGTACATAGAACGACTTATGATTGGGGCGATTGGTTGGTCATTGAGGTATAGCTCGTCTGTAGATCAGCTGAATGGAGTAGTCGATCGATCGGACATTGTTGTTGTAGCCCGGTCATGGGATAACCCGGGTAGTTTCGATCGGTCGGGTGCCGACTAGTTGAGGGTGACCGCTTGTACTGGGGTCGGTTGGCTGAATGCTCCAACTGGTCGGCCTCGGCATTTATTGCGCGACAGCTCGCGCTAAAACAGGTCGGATGGACATCATTAGTGGGCGCGTGAAGGTACTTGAAGCATTTATTATTTGACGGCGCATCTTGTCGACAGACTTTTCGTAATCAAACGATCGTCTTTAGAATCGCTGCATACCGTCCGTACATCCTTTCAACTGTTCACGCCCTTCCGGGTTTCGATTAACCCTAATTTGTCTCCGTTCAGATCGTGCCGCGTGCCCAGGAGCAGCTCGGATTTTCTCCACGCGTCGAGTTTTGAATGGATCGCAATTCAAACGTTTTCCCTATAAATGTTCAAAGTCGACAGACGATTTGCTTTTCTTCACGCTCATTTCATTCTTGTTGTTCTCTTGCTTTCCTCTGCTTTTTCTTATTCTCAGTTCCCAGAGGTTTTCTTCGGCGTTGCTCAAATTTCTGAACTCTTACCACCAAATAGGTACGTCCCTTTCCCTTATTTTCCTCTTCTAAATTTCCTCTTAGTGAGCATGTCATCTACCGGTTCCTAGAGTGGGGTTTCTCCAAGGGATTGTGTTGACGAGAGGTCGTCGGAAGTTATGGCTGAAGTAATAGCGGTGTCAAGGTTGGGGGATGTTGAAGAGATTACGATAAGGGAACGGAGAGATAGGCTAGCAGTAAAGAATTGCCCAAAGGCAAATCGAAGATGTCTACGGCGGAGTTGAATAGGTCGATTGTTAGGAACGGTATCTCTCGGTCTTGGGGGCCTAGGCTGTCCTCGGGTGATGAAAGGATTGACAGCAGCAGAGGTGGGTGGATTGCCGTCTCTGAGTATTTCTTCTCAGTTGGGGGCTTAAGACTACCGCACGTGTCGATCGTGGATGAAGTGTGTGCTGACTATCAGTTAAGGCCGAGTCAGATTCTTCCGAACGGGTAGAGGTTCATTAATGGACTTGTGCTGCTGTGCCACCAATTCGGTTGTCCGCCCTCAGTTAACATCTTGCGTCACTTCTTAAGAATGAGCCAGAGTCCGAGTTCTGGGGATGGGATCCCTTCCCTGATGTATAAGGATGCCGTCAGATCGCCACCGGACGTCTGCAAAATTATCTGTTGGCGAACGGCATTTCTTCGTGAAGCCTCCGGTCTTCTTCGAGTCCCAGTGGAGGTATCCCCTAATGAAGCGATGGAATGACTCGTCAAGTCTATTCCTGTCTAGGGAGGAGCGAGAGGTGGTCAACCGTATAAAGGAGCTCGGCCAATATAACGTCGCTTGGCTTATTTCGGGATACGGCGGGGGGGCCTCGACCAGCTCTCTTCTGATTGAACCCCCGCCGCAAGTTGGCGAACTAGGAGAGGGAACTGCCCCGCCTGGTTGACCCCTCGTGGTTGATTTGTTTTTCTTACTTGTAAGTTTTGGTTCGATTTCTAAGCTGCTTTCTTTGTTTGTGCAGCCATGGTCAACGTTAATACTTTTCCCGACCCTCCTAAGTCCGCCAAGGGTAAGCGTCAGGTCGTGGGGCCTTCAGAGTCAGAGGTCAGAGAGATAGGAGGGAGGCCGGTTCGATGGTTGTTCGGCCAATTGCTTCCGGGCAACGGGGTGGTCCTCTGACCGTCTCCGAGCCGCCCGTGGCCCCTGCTGTGGTCGTCCCGCCCGGTGAGTACCTGGTTGTGATCGAGGAGGAGGAGGAGGAGGTTGAACGACCTCTAAAGAGGAGAAGGGGGGCTCAGGTAGTCGACCGACCTCCCCAAGTAGTCGACCAACCTTCTCAAGTGGTCGACCGACCTCCTTGCCCTTTGGACCGAAGCAAGGGGAAAGGGAAAGTGGGAGATTGTGCTACCCCATCTGCCCAGGGTAAAGGGAAGAAGCCGGCAGGGAGCGCCGACAAGTGGGAGGTGACGATTAGCCTCGAGAAGACTGCCTCGATCGCTGATGCCGAAGTGGCTCGTCATCTTGCTGAGAAGGTTATTCCTCCTTCAGACGAGGAGTGCTTTGATGAGTTAAGTCTTGAGGAGATGATGAGCCACGCTATCCGCAATTCCATGAGGGATGTGGCTCTCACTTTGTTCACGCATCAACGAATCGATCTGTTGAATCGGGAGATCAATTCCCTCCTGGAGCAGGTGGACGGTTTGAAGACAGAGCTCTTAGAGGTCCGAGAGGAAAGAGACTTCTCCCGGGCTTAACTTTCTTTCTTGGAGGAGGACAAGAAACTCTGGGAGGAGGAGCGTGATGTCCTGAGAGCCCAGCTTGCTTCGGGAGAGGAGGAGAGGAGCTCCTTAAAGGCTCGGCTCACCGTGGAGGAGGCCGAAAGGGTAAGGGCAATGACAGTTAGGAACAAGCTGTCCGAGGAGTATGCGGCGTTGCGAGGGTGGCTTGAGTCGGAGAGGGTGCTCAAGGAGAAATCCCTCCGGGACCATACCCAAACCGAGGATACATTGAGGAGGGTGCAAGCCTCCGTGAAGGAACAAAGGATTGAAGCGATCCTGCGATGGCAGAGGTGGTTCTTACAGGAGGAGTGCTTGGAGTTCTCCTGTGACCTGGCCCTCATGATCTTGAAGAACTGTTATAACGCCTGCGTTCCTGAGGGGTCGGATGGTCCTTCGTTTGAGAGGTTTGCCGAGCCGTTGCTTCCTACCGCCCTTGGCCTTTCTCTGGAGGAAGTGACGGAGAGAGTCATAGAGGACCGGGGGCCAGTCCCAAATGAGGAGCTGGATCTTAGCTCTGTCGAGGAGGACGAGCTTCCTCGTGAGGATACTTCTCCGGCCGCTCCCTTGGACCCTGCTCCCGCTTCGGTTTTTTCGCCCGCTTCCGAGGGTTCTCCTGGGCATCCTCCCACTTCCCCTTCTGTAGACTTTTGAGGCTCACCTAGTCGGGCTTGTGACCAGGGCAAATTATTATTAATGAAACTTTATATTTGCCTCATTTCTCCTGATGTCTTCTTTCGTATTTATGCTCTTTACTTTTGATGTATGTTGAGTTTTGATGAAGTTGCTCATAGTCGACCGGCTTCGAGGTCGACTTATAATAGAGTCCGAACCGAGGTCCCAAGGATCTCATCTTGGCGACCGATTGACCGCAGTCGATTTGTGTGGATGCCAAGCGAGGGTCCCAAGAGCCTTGTCTTGGCGACCCGACCGACCGTAGTCGGTTTATGGAGATAGCGAGCGAGGGTCCCAAGGATCTTGTCTTAGCGACCTGACTGACCGTAGTCGGCTTATGGAGATGGCGAGCGAGGGTTCCAAGGATCTTGTCTTGGAGACCCGACCGACCGTAGTCGGCTTATGGAGATGGCGAGCGAGGGCGAATGAGGTCCCAAGGATCTTGTCTTGGCGACCCGACCGACCGTAGTCTATCTATGGAGATGCCGAGCGATGGCGAATGAGGTCCCAAGGATCTTGTCTTGACGATCCGACCGACCGTAGTCGATCTATGGAGATTTCGAGCGAGGTCCCAAGGATCTTGTGTTGGCGACCCGACTGACCGTAATCGGTCTATGGAGATGCCGGGCGATGGCTGATTGGATTTTCTACTCTTTGCCACATATAATGCAACTCTTTATTGCCAAGAAATTTGAAACCCCTTTATTAATGATAACGAGGGCGTGGGCCGTTAAAAAACCTGTCTGGCAGGGACAGAAAGAAGGTACCCACATGTATACAAAAACGATAATAAGCAAAGATTAACTAGAATAAGACTTATCTACTGGTAGAACGCCTTTAAGTTCTGGGAGTTCCAAGGCCTTGATAGAACCTTTCCTTTCGCATCGCTGATGATGTAAGAACCATGCCCGACTTGCTTAATCACTCGATAAGGTCCTTCCCACGTCTGTCCGAGCTTTCCAGGATGCTTCCTAGCCGCCTCGGCTTTTCGTAGGACGTAACCACCTACCTTTACATCGCTCGGCTTAACCCTTCTGTTGTAGAATTTAGTCGCCTTTTGCCTAATGACTTCTGAACGAGCGACTGCCCTTTCTCTATCCTCACTGAGGAGAACGAGTTCTGCTCTGCGGGCTTCATCATTCCGCTCTTCTTCATAGTCTGACACCCTTTGATTGTGTAATGCCGCCTCTACTGGAACTAAAGCTTCTGCCTCGAAGGTCATCCTGAACGGTGTTTCCCCTGTGGCTCCGTTCGGTGTGGTTCTATACGCCCACAATACTTCGTCTAGTTCTTCCACCTAGGTTTTTCGGCTATCTAGGCGCTTCTTGAGAGCACTCATTATCTTTTTATTGGTGTTCTTCGCGAGACCGTTACTTTGGGGATGGGCTACTGAAGTCAACCGTAGCTTGATCTTTAGTCGTTCGCAGAAATCTCTAAACTTGTCGTTGTCGAACTGTCGACCATTATCTGTAACCAACACCATAGGCATCCCGAAGCGACATAGTATATTTTTCTTTACAAAACTTTCTACCTTCCCTTCGGTGATGGTAGCGACCGCCTCTGCTTCTACCCACTTAGTGAAGTATTCCACTGTTACTATCAGGAACTTCTTTTACGCTGGACCGAGAGGGAAAGGCCCCAGTATATCCATTCTCCATTGAGCAAACAGGATAGGATGACTTACAATTTTCATCCTTTTAGTCGGCTGGTGGGATAGGCTGTTGTTTCTCTGGCAGGCCTCGCATCGGTCGACCTTTTCCTGACAGTCTCTTCTCATTGTCAGCTAGTAGTACCCCTGTTTGATCAATCGGTGAGCCAACATTCTGTCCCCTATATGATTTCCGCACATCCCTTCATAGACTTCGGCCATTGCTTGCTCGGCTTCTTCTTCATTCAAGCATCGAAGCAGCGGCCAGTCGTAAGACCGCTTATATAGAGTACCATTGACGATCGTGTACTCGGCTGCCTTTATTCTTAGTTTCTTGGCCTCTAATGCGTCTTCCGGTTGTTTTTCTTCTAAAAGGTACTGCGCGATCGGTTCCGTCCAACTCGACCGACCGGTACTTATGTTGAGAACTTCCTCAGCTTTCTGAATGTTAGGTCGGTCTAGTCGTTCAACCATAACATTGTTTACGGCATCGCGATCAGAAGCCATTTTGGAGAGCACATCCGCTTTAGCATCTATTTTGCTGATCGAGTACTGTTCAAAATTGCTCAACTCCTGCTTTACCAGCTCCAGATACTTGATCATGCTATTCCCCTTGGCCTCATACTGCCCGGTGACTTGGCCGACCACCACTTAGCTATTGCTATATATCTTCAGCTGTTTAACCTCCATCTCCTTAGCTAGTTGGAGGCCGGCTATCAGAGCCTCATATTCTGCCTCGTTATTGGAGGCCTTAAATTCTAGCCGAAGGGCGTATTCTACCTTTTCTTCCACATGCGTGCTGATGAGCACTACTCCCGCTCCGCATCCCTCGGCATTGGACGACCCGTAGACAAATAAGCTCCAGGCGGGGAACTGCTCGTCCTTCGTGCTCGGTTGGCTCATCTCTGCGATGAAGTCTGCCAACACCTGCACTTTAATGGTCGTGCGGGGTTTGTATTGTATGTCGAACTCTCCCAGCTCTACCGCCCACTTTATCAGCCGATCCGAAGTTTCGAGCTTTTGAAGGCACTGCCTGAGGGGTTGGTTGGTCCATACCTCGATGGTATGACTTTGGAAGTAAGGCCTTAGCTTCCGGGCTGCCATTATTAAGGAGAGGGCTAGTTTCTCTATGGGCGTATATCGCGTTTCCGGTCCGGTCAACACTTTGCTGACGTAGTAGACGGGGTGTTGTTCGCTTCCCTCCGATCGAATAAGTATAGCGCTGACCGACCCCTCCGTAACGGCCAAGTATATCATCAGGTTCTCCCCCTTTACCGGGCTTTGCAGGATAGGTGGACTAGACAGGTATTGCTTTAAGTGTTGAAAAGCTTTCTCGCACTCGTCCGCCATTGGGCCGAGTCACGTTAAGCTTTCCTCAAGATCTTGAAAAATGGGAGGCACTTGTCCCCCAACTTGGAAATGAACCTGCTCAGCGAGACTATCCGACCGGTCAATATCTGTACATCTTTCAAGCATCGCGGTGAAGGCATCTGGATGACGGCTCCAATCTTCTCTGGATTAGCTTCAATCCCCCGCTGAGTGATCATAAACCCTAGGAATTTTCCGGATGCCACCCCAAAAATGCATTTTTTCGGGTTCAGCTTCATCTGAAATTTATTCAGGGTCTGGAAGACTTCCTTAAGATCTTTCACATGTTCCGCGGACGTCGTACTTTTGATCACTATATCGTCCACATAGGCTTCCACCGACCGGCCGATCTATTTTTTAAAGACCTCCATGACGAGTCGCTGATAGGTCGCTCCCGCATTCTTCAAGCCGAAGGGCATTACTTGGTAGCAATATGTACCTTGGTCGGTTATGAAGGCAGTCTTTTCTTCGTCCTCCAGACTCATTTGAATCTGGTGATAGCCTGAGAAGGCATCCAGGAAGTCGGCGCTTCATGCCCGAGGTAGAGTCTACTAACCGGTCGATCTTAGGCGAGGAAGTCGTCCTTTGGGCACGCTTTGTTCAGGTCGGTGAAATCTATGCACATTCTCCACTTCTCGTTCTTCTTTTTCACTAAGACCACATTGGCGAGCCATTCGGGGTATTTAACTTCCCGGATGAACCCGGCCTTAAGCAGCTTCTCTACTTCTTTCTCGATCACCCCCTGTCGCTCCTTGCTGTGCCATCGCTTTTTCTGTCTGATCGGCTTGCAATCGTGTCGAATACCAAGGGAGTGCGATGCGACTGATCGAGCAATTCCAGGCATGTCGCTCGGTACTCAAGCGAAAACCGATCTATTTTCCACCAAGCAGTCTGTGATTTCTTTAACCAGGTCCTTCTGCAGCTCGGAACCTATGTTTGTGAACTTAGAGGGGTCAGCTTCGTCCAACGCGACCTGCTGCGTTTCTTCCACTGGGTTCATCCTATCCGTCTCTTCATCGGTTCTCACATCAAGGGAGCTGGTCAGCACTACCGCCCCGTCTAGTGTTTTAGTCTCCGCTAAGTAACATTCCCTGGCGATTCTCTGTTGACCCCCGACAATACCAACTCCGTGGGGTGTCGGGAACTTCATTGATTGGTAGTAGGTGGAGACGACCGATCTGAGGGTATTTTGAGTAGTCCGCCCGATTATTGCATTATACGCCCCTTGAAACTTTACGACTAGGAACTCAACGTCCCTTTCTATCTGACACGGCTTCTGTCCAAACTTTACTTTCAAATACACCCAGGCGAATGGGTATGCTGACGCCCCGGTTACTCCTTTGATGGGGCCGTCTGTAGGTAGTAGTCGATCTTCGGGTACCTTCATCTGCTTGAAGGCCTCATAATACAACAGGTCGACCGAGCTACCCGTATCAATCATTACCCGCTTCACCTCGTAACCGTCCATGTTCAGATTTATCACAAGGGTGTCATCATGAGGGCAACTTACTCCATCGAGGTCCGACTCATCGAATGAGATCATCCCGTCGTTCTCCTTCGGTTTTTTGATGGGTGAGTCTTTGCCGACTTGCTTGGCATATCTTTTTCTCCCTTTGGTGGTGGATCCCCCTGCTGCATTTCCACCGAATATCATGTTAATGACCCCAGCCGGTCGGTCGTCTTGTTGCCCAGCGTTTTTGTCGTTTCTTTCCCTTGACCGCCCTCTCTCTTCCCGTCGACTATCTGTATTTGCATTCTGCCTACCCCCATCATTCCTGTCATTTTGCCTTGGAGGCGGTCACCTATTGTTTGGTCGACCTGTCCTGCGATGACTATCCCGATCGACATTTTGTTCGCGCTTCACGAATCGGCCTAACCGTCCCCTTTGTATGAGGAATTCGATTTCTTTTTTCAATCGCCAGCAATCTTCCGTATCATGACCTCTTTGTGGAAATGACAATATAAATTGGGGTTCCTATCCTTGTAGGGGGTCTTCATTTTCTCGAGTTCTCGAATGGTTTCCCCATCCGCTCTCATGGCCGCCAAGATTTCGTGATATCGCTTTGTTGAGGGGTGAACTCTGTCGATATCCTGTCGATCGGTTGGCCTTCTCACTCGACCGGCTTTTTGCCGCTTGTCGAATCGCCTATACTGTCATTTGGCGAGCGATCATCCGTCCGACGTCTCGTATTTTTCAACACTTCTTCGTTGAATGTACCTATCCGCCTTTCTTATTTCTGAACAAATCGAGGTGATCGAGGGCTAATGACTTGAACTCCTCATCCTCGTGTTGTTCATGGTAGCGCTAACATGGATGAGCAAGTGAGATCGGGAACCTCGACCGCCGTTGTTGAGCCGAGTGATGAACTCCATAAACTCTCATTCCTTCTTTGGGTAAGTTGCATCACCTCCAAAGTCGCCTCTTCGTAATTAAACTTCTATTAGTGGCGGCCGGTTCGGGAATAACAACCGAAATCTTGAAGCATGTGATCTGACTCGGGCAAGTTGTTAAACCATCGCCGAGCTCCCTCTTGGAAAGCCGTCGAAAGCCTTACATTGGATAGCGTCCGGAACACAATGTAGGTTCATCGTGGATGGAAGTCTTGCGCAGTAATCCAGGTCGGTCTTCCCAGAGGTATTTCTGGGTCGGTATTTTTGTCTTAGGGCCTTGGAGGCTATCCAAGATTTTGAGTGAAGGAGAGCCGTCTTGCCCGTCGGCGTCCGGACGGAAGCTCATTCTTTGCGTTAATCCGATCATCTACGATTTTTCTAGGGCTTGGTTGGGCGATGATCGGTCGTCATCTTGATATGTCGAAGCGGCTTGCTTGATGCGGATGGCTTCTTTGTTGTCTTGGTTGAGATTGCAAGATCTGATTTAATCAACAGATTAGCCGCTTCTCGATCTGCTGAATCGTCGTGGTGTGTGCATGGTGGAATAGGTTCTGCACCCGATCGGTGTTGGAGGTTCGGGTGTGTATTGGGTGCAACGTTATCCTCCAAAGCTACGCTCTGTTCTTCCTGTTCCAAGATTTGAGGTTGTAGTTGATCGTTAGGATCTGAGGATTAGTGTGGAAATATCTGGTCTGCGATGACAGTCGCGGTAATGCTAAACCTATACGTTGATCGCCAGAGCCATGACGGTGGCTATAACAGATTCATCCGCCTTTGGTGATCTGAGTGTTTGGATGTGGTGCGGAAGTGGGCCCCACGGTGGCGCCAATTGGTTCTGCCGGATTTTGAATCAGACGTTACTTTTTCGCTCCATGAGTCTGCTGCTTCTTGTGATGAGTCCGGCACGAAGATACCAAAAACAAGGAAGGCTCGTCGGAGGTTGTGTCCGATTAGTCCTCCGACGCCAAGTAAGGCTTTTGTGAAGGTGAGGTTGATCGATGCAGAAAGACAATTAGGTTATGATTTCGTCTTCAATTATGGAAAATCAGATCTTATATATGGTTTTGCGATTAGGTTTAGATCTTTACGTGTTTCATTTTAATTAAGCCTACGGATGGTAGGGAGGCGTGGGCTGGCGTAAACCGATCTTACGAAGAGTGGACCGCTTCTACCATCGGTCGTTCGACGGATCCGAGCTCACACTACCGGTGACCGTCAATATCCATGATTTTCTTGGGTGTAGGGATTTAGTGAGGAACTAAAAGGGGAAATGTTACTTTTAAAATCAAACTCTAGTATTTTTTTTGAGTCCAAGTGTTTCTTATGTATTAAAAATATTGTCGATCCCAAGTTGAATTCTTTTTACTTATGTCAGGATTCCAAACGACAGATGAAGAACAACCCTTAAATCCAACTTGGAGAACTGAACTCAATTTTCATATAACCTTCAAATCAAGTGTTACGGTCGAGTCTAGGTCGACGGCTGTAGGAAGACGACTTCAAAACATACACCGTATGATCAGGATGTGTAACTTGAAGAAGACATTTCTGTCTTGTGACTCTTGTCTACACGCACTTGCCAATCCCAGTTAGCGACATGCGGTCGGTATGTAGTTCCAGTAATATTCAGAGTGATTTAGGAAACGTGTAAGTCTTTATAACTTAACTGAATCTGAACTGAAGCTTTTCCATTATGGAAGATGGCAAGTCTGAACGAAATTCCTGACTAAACTCCAAGTCTATATCACAAGTGGATGGTTCAATACAAATAAAATGTAATAGTGGACTATAATTAGCAAACTAGCTAGCTATACGTGCGTGCGTGCAAGAGGTGACTTAACACAGTTTCTTTCTGATAAGCTTTTAATGATCTACACTAACTTCTGGCTTCCAATGTTCGTCAAGAAAGTTAACAATGACTTGGCAATCTCCACGGAATCTCAAATCCAGACCAGGAAGCAAATACTACCATGAAATCACGAGTGGTATACGTAATTCAGTGCAGAAGTGGTCTCCACGTGGTCCATGATGACCTCATGGGTAACGTTCAAAAGGACACGCGAGGGGCTCACAAGATATTTCGTTTTTTGAGCTTGAGTTGAGCATGCCATGCCATATTTCGTAAAACTAAGATGAAGCACAAACTCTCAATATTGTTGTAAAATGTCAAGAGATCAATATGGCTTTCATTTAGTAAATTTTAATTACTTAAAATATTACTTTTATAATTTATAATAAGGTAAAAATACAAAAATATTTTATTGTAAGTAATTTTTAAAAAAATTCAATCTTTAGAAATTACAAAAAATCTTTATATAAATTTTTGTTAAAATTAATGACAAAATGATATAAACATAATACATACAATAATAAGATATTGTTGATATAACAGTCCAATCTATCTCTTAAAATCATATCCAAACTAATTAAACCTGACCTAAATCTTTAATTTCTTAAATTATTATTTTTAATTAGGTCTAATTTGTTTGAGATGGGTTTAAGAAATAAGTTGAATAGTCGTATCAATAACATTTGATTAGTTCATGTGTAATGTTCATGTCGTATGTGTTTCTGGCTATTTTAACTAACATTAAAAAAATTTAAAAATTTAAAATCACAATTTTTAATTATTTAATTTACTTAAATTAGAGGAGAACTTTACGTGTTAGCCTTTATAAAATTAATGATTATGGATATCTACTAATCATTCATCATAAAACTTTTTAAAATATTAAAATTTTAAAATTCTAATAACATGTATTTTATAAATATATGGTGATTTATTTACATATTTTTCATAATAATCATGAGTAAGAGTTAAGACACTTAATAGTAGCATACTTGGTTATGAATGAGAGGTTAAAAAGTTTTAAGTCAATAAGACAATAATTCAAATTTAAACTCTAGTACCTTAGTGACATGGGCTTAAACTTAGTAATTGCCCGCTATGGAAGACCACACAATCATGCACCTAGCCTGTCCTTGTCCTGCCAGAAGACATGTGTGTGAAAGTTGAATTTATATATAGGTGTCTTCAGCAAACTCGCATCTTACAAGCACTGCCAAAGAACTAGCCAATTATAGTGAGAGCTTGAGGATAAGCGAAGCAGGTGAAGAATGGAGGTAGGAGATGATAAGAAGAAAAGCTCATGTATGTTATATTGCTGCACAAAAGGGTTTCAGAAATCTCTGACTCCTGAAATAGTAACTGATAAGAAGAAGAGCAATACTGTTACTTCTGAGTCAAATTCTATTCAGAAAAAACCTGGAGGATGGAGAGCAATTCCTTACATTTTAGGTCTTAATCTCTTGCATCTCTCTCTCTCTCTGTATGATTATTGTCAGAAGACATCATGAGTTTTTCTTCTTCTTTGTTTTTTTCCGTTACAGAAGTTTGTTGCTTAGCTGACACAAAGTTTGCGTTTTATTTTGGCAGGAAATGAGACTTTTGAGAGGCTAGCTACTTTTGGACTGTTTGCAAATTTCATGGTGTACCTGACCAGAATATTCAACCTGGAGCAAGTTGCAGCTGCAAATATCATGAACATATGGGGTGGTCTCACCAATTTTGCACCTCTGCTTGGTGCTTTCATCTCTGATGCCTATGTTGGCAGATTTAAAACCATTGCTGTTGCTTCCTGTTTCTCTTTTATGGTATACACTCTCTTCTCTCTCTCTCTCTCTCTCTCTCTCCATTCCTGTAACTTGAGTCATCTTCGTTTTTATCACACCGACAATTTTTCTTTCTCAATGGGAGTATGGGACACCATGTAATTACACCAAGCAGACAAGTCTTCCGTCTGTTACAAAGTTCAGTACTGTGCAGTTCTAGGAACAGTTATAACTTAGCACCGAAACAGCTTGGTTGGGCTTATCTTTAAGTTGATATTCTTAGGGTAGAACCTAAAGCACATAAACTCTAAATCTTGATGTTTTCTCCTTTTAATCTAAGATTTTTCTTGTTGTGGGAAAAAAAATAGATTATGTGATTATTTTCACTCAAATATCACTTATAAAAATTTTATTTAATAATTGATTAAAAAATACTTATTACGTAAAATATTTTACATAAAATAGTCTACCGGCGAAACTTTTTAGGCTCTTTATATTATCAAAATTTTTACTGGAGTGTTCTTTTCAGATTTTTTATATTCATAAAATTTCTATCTTTATATTATCAAAATTTTTACCGGGGCCTCCTAGGGTTGGTTGGGTTGGTGAAATAGAAGAGTATTGGGTCAAAAAGTCCTGTATTTAAATCTCTCAATTTACGCTTTCTCAATCGGACCTGTCTTATAAGACTTACCTAATATAAAAAACTTGATTTGTGTAATTTGTAAATTATTGTGTTAATTTAAAATTTTACTTATTACGTATCTAAAAGATAACGACTACGGATTCTTCGATCTGAAAAAAGAAAATTTTAGTTGTTGTCATGTGTTTGTCTTATTTGGACTCTATTTCTTAAAAGTTTACTTAAAATTAGACTAGAAAATGACCTTTTTCTTTTAAAGCGTCGGTGCATCTAGATGCAGTGAAACGGTCTCGAGCATCCTACCAACCCACGGACGGTTAATCAATTCTATGTGTAATCATTTTTCAGCAAGTACAATTCATAAATTCATTGATACATGTGGCCTGGGTCTGCAAATTTTCAATTTATGACGATTATCGAAACGATAGTTCTAAGCACTTTATGTTCACATGGTTATAGGGAATGTTAGTTGTGACTTTAACTGCATGGCTGCCAAACCTGCACCCACCACAATGCCACTCAAAGAACCAGATTCTGGGTCCTTGTCAAGGTCCTACCGGAGGTCAACTCGGAGTTCTTATGCTAGGTCTTGGCTTATTATCTATAGGATCAGGAGGGATTAGACCTTGCAGCATCCCATTTGGGGTTGATCAGTTTGATCCCACCACAGAAGATGGACTTAAAGGAATTAAGAGCTTCTATAATTTGTACTACACCTCATTTACTGTTATCTTAATCATCACTTCAACAGTTGTGGTCTACATTCAGGATTCTGTAAGCTGGGTTATAGGTTTTTGCATACCCACTTCGCTAATGCTCAGCTCTATCCCCTTGTTCTTCATTGGAAAAAGAGTTTATGTTCACGTAAAGCCAGAGGGAAGCATTTTTTCTGGCATAGCAGAAGTGATTGTTGCATCCTATAAAAAGCGACATGTTAAGCTTCCTGACGAGGTGGAGGTTGTTGGGAACTATTATGATCCTCCTGTCAAAGAAACTGTTTTGACAAAGCTTCCACATACTCATCAGTACAGGTACTGTCTTCTTCAGGATACAAATTGCTATAGTGGGTATGATTGAACCTAATCATTCTATGACCATTTACCTGTCACGTCAAAAATTGTAAATAATCAATAGGGGAAAAAAAGTAAGGAAACAGTTTTGATCAGTCTACCAACTCCAATCTGCTTTTGAAAGAATTAGTTAAGGTTCTCTATTATGTAACCTGATTTAGAACAACATGCCAAATTTCATAATTTATTTTTACCGTATCAGTTTGATGATTTCGTGCCCATCTGATCAGGTTCTTGAACAAGGCTGCCATGATCGTAGAAAATGACCTGAAGCCCGATGGTACTCGAGCAAATCGATGGAGGCTATGTAGTATTCAACAGGTGGAAGAGGTAAAATGTCTCATCAGAGTAATTCCAATATGGGTTTCGGGTATTATTGCCCTGACAGCCATACTACAACAAGGAACATTTATTATATCGCAAGCCCTGTTGCTGGACAGACATTTGGGACCGCATTTCCAAATCCCTGCAGGTTCCGTGGCTGTAATATCAATGATAACAGTAGGAATATGGCTTCCAATTTATGACAGGATAGTGGTACCGTCTCTTCGGAAGATCACCAGACATGAAGGAGGAATCACAATTTTACAGAGAATGGGAATTGGGATCATTTTCTCAATACTATCAATGGCTGTGGCTGGATTGGTTGAAAGAGAAAGAAGGGTCATGCATAATTCTCATCCTAACATCAGACCAATGTCAGTCCTTTGGCTAGCTCCACAACTTGTGTTATTGGGATTCTGCGACTCCTTCAACATCATAGGCCAAATCGAATTCTTCAACCAGGAGTTTCCGGAGCACTTGAGAAGCCTTGGAAATGCTGTTTTTGCTTGTTCATTTGCGGGTGCGAGCTATCTCAGCAGCTTCCTAATTTCCACCGTCCATCGAGTCACAAAAACCAGAGATCATCCTGATTGGCTCACCAATGATCTCAACAGTGGCAGATTGGATTATTTCTTCTTCCTCATAGCAGTATTGGGGTGTCTCAATCTTATCTATTTTCTCATCTGTGCCAGTCGATATCAGTACAAGGGCACGCAAATGAAAGACAAATCAGACATTGATATTGAACTAAGTTCGACCAAAGATACAAGCTTAGTAGATAATTCGTAAAAGTCTGCCAAGTAAATACAATTGCATTTCCTAGAAATATGTATCTCTACATAAATATGTGGGACAAGGTCAACGCTATGTGCTACCTATGCATCTTTGTAAAACAGAAAAGAAAGGTAGTATGGGTTGCCTTGGAACTTAAAATTATGGATTTACATTCTGTCAGAATGATATCTAGTGGCTCATTTACAATGTTTTTTTTTTTTTCTGTTTCAAGCGTAAATTGAATGAAGCATTTTGGTTCTGTCTAGTTATCTAGTGATGGCAAAATGTGGGTGGCCATACAAAAGATAGCTAGCATCAACTCTAGGATTTAGGAGAGAATCTGCAACCTCCCACAAAGAATTAAACCTGACCATGTGTTTACAGGTTCATCTTTCTTCTGTAAACGTTGGTTACAGCTTAACAGTTTAGTGTAAACTTAAAGCAATCAGTCCATTAAATATTAGTATGAATTAGATATAACTATCCTAAGTTAAGCATTTTTACTGGCTGATTAATTAAGCATTTCCAACTGTGTCATATATATATACCAAGAGATTCCACAATTACGGGCTGGTTCCAGCTCAACTTTTTTTTGTCTTGTACATTTAACCTGACTTTCAGGTCACAGAGCAGTTACAAGGAAGAAGATGATATAAAACCTTTGTTTTATGACTTTATCTACGTGCCTGCAGAATCTTATTTGTTCGGCAGCTTTCAATTAAAAAGAAGAAAAGAACAAGCATAAACGTCGCTGTGTTAAGGACAGATGAGGTATGAACGATCATCATTTAGTCGCAAGTCGTAAAGAAAAATACAGGCTGCTGTCTTTCGTCTTCACATTTGTTTATGATCGGTTCTTGTCTGGGTCTCACTTATTAATGTGAGACAAAAAACCATAAAGGCAACGTAAACAAACATAGAGTTTGAATTTCTCTTTGCCTGTACGGATAATTTGGTTGGCCAACTAACAGAATCAATTGGAATAAAATATACGGATAATTTAGTTGGCCAATTAACAGAATCAATTGGAACAAAATTTTAGGTTTAACTCTTGATAATAGAAGATAATAGACCGTTTTATTAGGAGGTTGACCAAAATTAGACCGTTATTTAATCCTCTAACCATAATCGAGCCTATAATTAGGAACCCTTAAAATTGAGGATTCAACCTTTTGAAACAAGAGTTTGAATTTCTTTAGTCTACGCTGAACGTCAAGATCAGTCTCACTCATCCCCCCTATTATCAGCAACAGCGACAGGTTTTGGTTCCTCTGAAAGTTAAATGATGTAACGTGAACCACCGCGCTTCCTCTGTCCTCGGTTCTGTGTCACTGTCATTAATGCAGGAAATATCACCAACTATCATTGCATAATCATCACGCTTACGGACAAATGCCTCATTTAATGTAGATGTACCTGCATTGGTTAAATCTTATGCTTTAATCAACTTATACAAGCACGTTTTATACATTTTTTAATTTATGTTTAAAAGGGCAATTCACAAAACTCTCTACTCTGCGTGAGTCGTGAGAGTTATCAATTCAAAGCAACTTTTTATTTGTATTTTATAAAAAATACAAATAATAATAAAACAACATCCATAGAAATTTTACATTGCAGTCTGTCTTTCTCCTAACATAGTGGTTATTTTCAAAATCAACCCAATATTAGTCTTTGTCTATATTACCCCTAATATTAGTCTTTCTCTGTAAGCCCAAAATGAAAAGATGGTGATGGAACTAAAAATAGTCTCTCAAGTCCTACACGAGCTTTCCTTCGTGTCCAGTCATTGTGGGCGCATGATCTCTAACCTTTTTTTTTGTTTTTTTGATGCAATGTAAATGTATATCGCACAAAAGAATGATTGTACAAGACTCAATGGGGCATACCCCAGTCCATGATGTCTTCCGCAGTCAACAATAGCTAGGGACAACCACGTTTAGAGATCCAATACACAAGTAATTCCCAGAAGTCTAGTATACCCATAACATTCCCTACCATCTAAACAAGGTCTATATATATGGACAAAACAGAGGGTCCCATAACTCCCACGTGGAGTTACCTAAGTAGTCACCAGTTCCCTAATTAAAAAACCCCCCAGTAAGACTAACAAGAAACAAGACCATGAGGGTCATCATAAAACAAGAGCAAGAGTGTCACTGAGTTATCTCCACCCTTGTACATCCGGAATATTTGTCTAAACAGTTAAAACACAGCAAAAGCACAAAGAGAGAGTCAGCCACCCAAGTAGAGAGTTCAAAGGCAGCCCCCTCATGCCAGTGCAACAAAACCATAGTGATCAAACTGCAAACCCAAAGTCCAGTCCTACATTTTCCACACTACAGAGGCACAAGCAGAACAACCAACGCCTTAAAATAGATAAATGTTAAGATTCCGCTGGCATGCAAATTCTCTCAGTATCTACATGCAAGAAGAATCCTAGTGGATAAAGCCATAGCTTCGCTAGGAGGGGCAATTGCAGCTACCCCCAGCCGTGGGCAAGTAACATAAGAAGGGTCAAGGCCCATGAGCCAAATACATAGACACTCCGACAGAGTAATGCCGGCACACACTGCCCACCTAAACAGTCAAAAGCACATGGGCAGGATCACAGCCAAACAGTGCACCAGTATGTGACCATATATCCAACAATCAGAAAGTAAGAAGGTCTCTAGGATATAATTTATACAGGATGCAATAGAGGGTTATTTGGATACTCAGGATCACATCCGAACAAGAAATGGTGGCAGACTCTATCTGAACCAGATTGCGTGTATTCCAAATTGTATAAACTGTGCACAGGAGCCCCTGACGAACAGCTTTGCTTCTCCATCCAGCCCCTACAAACTCCTTCCTGATTCAACGAATGGCCCTGCCTAAAGATGACATTGGGCGAACCAACCCTAGCCACTGCCGAATGGCACTCTATACAGCCCCAGTATAGGCACAGTGAAAAAATAAATGCTCAGCACTCTTGGCTTCAAGATGGCATAGGACACACGATCGATTAATATCCAAAAACTGCAGGTTATCTTTAGTGGGCAACCGATTCCAAAGACTTAACCAATCGATAAAGGATTATTTAGGAGGAATATAGTTCCTCCATATGAAGGACATCCAAGGTTTTCTTGAGATCGAAGAGCGCAAGATATCGTAGATCTTTTGCGAAGGTAGCGCACCATTCACATATAATCTCTGCATGGTCTGAACGACCTCTAGAGGCCCACCCAACTTGTCAACCAACTTATCATGGATCAATGCTAGCTTCTTCAATAGCGGAGAATCTCATGGGTGCGGGGACCACTCCCAGACAAGCGTACCCCAGAGATACTCTTCATGAATCCACCGTACCCATAGGGAATCTTTTTTAGCGTGTATATTCCAAAGAACCTTAGCTAGAAGAGCATTATTCCAAACTTTACAATGCTTCAACCCCAATCCGCCTTCACCTTTCGGTTTATAGATAGTATCCTAAGCAACTTGATAGTGTCGTTCGGCCTATAAGAATAGCTGACAGATAGGAATAATCTTATCAAGTCTAGTTTGGGGAACAGAGAAGGCCTGCAGCCAAAATGCTAGCACTCCTTGAATAACGGAATTAATGAGTTCAAGTCGATCGGCAAAGAAAGCGACTACCCTCTCCAAGCCAACAAGAAAGCTTCCACATAATGGATTAACACCGAGAACTGAGTGACTGAGACTCTCATAGGAGCAAGTAGGATACCGAGATAGCGAACTGGAAGCTCTCCTAATGAATATCCCACAAGTTGCTGGAGGAGCTCCTTGTCATACTCTGCCACTCCTTCTGTATAGATGTGGGACTTCGGCACATTGACCTGTAAACCAGAGATCGCTGCCAAATCCTACAGAGCCCCCGCTAAAACTCCAAGTGAACCTTGGTCCCCCCGGGAGAATAGCATTAAGTCATCAGCAAATGCAAAATGTGTGATGCCCAACTTTTTGCACCTCGGATGATACTAGAACAGAGGAAGGCGGCTTCGAGCATTCAATACCCAGGAAAGGTATTCCAAACCAAGCAAGAACAGTGTAGGGGACATGGGATCCCCCTGACATAAACCACGTCGACCTTTAAACCAGCCATGCATAGTACCATTAACCGAAATTGAGTATGAGGCAGTTTGTACACATTCCATGACCCATCCATCAAATTGAGAAGGGAACCCCAAACAGACCAATATATTCCGAAGGAACTGCCACTCCACCGTGTCATATGCTTTTGTTATATCAACTTTGAGCATACACCTCGGCCTCAAGCATTGGTGTCAGCCTAATGATCAGTCCTACTCGTGTAACTCACTCTCTGTGATGCCACAAGATCGATTTTCTTTTGTATTGTTTTGATGGTCTGTACAGGGTTCCCTAGCAAAAAATAGAGTTCACACTTAAATAGGAAACCTTATTACTTAAATCAAATTTTAATAAGGTTTCTATTAATATAATTTGAAAGAAATGTATTAAAAAATATTTTTGTTTTTAAAATTATAAAGTATTTTAAACTAATCTACTATTTTCAAATAAATAAATAAATAAAATTATATCTTTTACTTAAAGAATCAATGGGGAGCATCTTCCTCGACTTGGGCCTATTTTCTAGGCCCAGATGCTTCTGCTGTGTCCTTAGTTATGAGATAGGTTCATATCTGACTATTAGTCCATCAGCCCCCAACCCCCTTCATTCTATATGTGATATACATTAAAAACACAACTTAGATCTTTTTGGAAAGGCTCAGGAGTTCTTCGCAAGCTTCAATAGCGATAAATCATCCTTAACGATATCGTTTTGTTTTACCTGTTGAGTCTTGAGTCGAATTTTGACTTGAACAAAACGACATAGAGTTTTGCGTTACCCATCGAGCCTTAAGTCAGGCAACCCTGACAGTCTGAGCCAAAGCTTAGTTTGAGACCCTGTCAACTAAGCCTAACCCATTGACTTTAGATAATCTCAATTTCTTAGTATTTGTCTTATTTTTAGAGTTTATGAAAAAATATAAAAAAATTTAAAATTTAACTTTTAATTTGATGCGTTAAAATTTAAAATTTATTGTAAAATTAAACCAACTCTGAATTTTATCTGTAATTTGAAGCTGATAAAAAAGGAGATTACATTAAAGATGGGGAGGGAACTTGAGCTGAAATTAAACAAAGACAAAGCAGGTTCCACCTTAGCATTTTAAGGAATGAAGTTTCTCAGTGAATACGTCTCCTCAATTTGATCTAAATGGCTATAAGGGGTCGTTGTCCAACTATCACTCTAAAAAGAAACTAGCAGGTTAACTCTGCGCAAATGCGTAGTAAAAATGCCCACTGAATTTATACACAGGCGAAATTTTAACGTCATGGTTAAATAAAAAATAATATCAAAATGTAATGAAATAAGCATTGGTTGGGAGAAGAAATAAGATGAAATAACTTTATTTGAGATACGTTTAAAATAGTTTACATGTCTACTATTTACATATGCAGTATAAAGATACCTTAATTTATAAGTTTTTGAATTTGTCTTTCATAAAAATTCCTTGTCTCGAAGTTTACTTCTTTGAGATCGTTGGCCATCTTTATCATTCGACTAGTTTCATGCATCTCGATGTAGCGAAGTTCATGTGAACTACTATGTGCCTTTTTATTCCATGCATGGTATCCGATAAGTAATTCATCTAGCTCATTTTGAAGATCATATGTCTGCTTTATGGTACTTTGCAAATATCTTTTGCGCTCGAAATAGCTAGAATTCATATTTACCATTAAAATAATCAAATTAGTCTACAAATGTCATAAATATTTCACAATTTTATTGAGAAGAAAGAATAAGACAAAGGTTCGAGTGGAAGAATGCAGCAGAGAATAAGGAGGGAACCTATAAAAAATGGTGTGTAAAGATAAAGAAAGGGTTTTGTTGACATTATAAATTGAAAAGATTGGGGTCAAAAAAGTAATGGACAAAAGAATCGGTTACTGACCTGAACGATTGTTCTTTGTTTGTTGAAATAGAAGAGGTAACCTTGACTGTTGTTATCTTTCGGGAATGGAGAATGCGATGTATTTAGATTAAACAAGAAGAAGGCAAAAGAAGAGGGTAGGAATTGTTTGATTGAAGCTAGAGGAGAAAGGTTATAAAGTTTAAATATAGAGGTGTTAGGGAACCATCTGGCAGCTGAGATTTGAAGAGTTGCCCGGTATTAAATGAAGGGCGGTACTCGAAGATGATAAAGCGAAGCAGAAATGATTTTCCTAGAGATTCGTAAAAAATAGGTGACATGTGTAGAGAGGAGGAAGACATCTGAATGTTGGGTTTTGAAGAATAAACTCGGTTGTATTAAATAATGACATCTCAATGTCTGGTTCAAACATTTTGGGGGTTACTTGCGACAAGTAAAAAATTTTGGCGGTCTCAAGAAATCTATAACCTATCAATTCAAACGTCAATCTCTGTTCTGGTCCTCTTCTTCTCTAATTCTCCTCATGTTTGCTTACTTCTGCAATACATTATTGGTAGTGTTTGACATTATTATAACAGGTAGAAGATTATACCTATCAATTAAAACGTCATTCTACCTCACAGAAGAAATCTGTGCAGTTAATCCTTTACCAACCACAGAAGCAAATGGAATCAGCAATGATTTACGAAAGACTTATCGATTTTGAGTCGTTGAGGAAAGACAACATGGACATTGAACCAGAGATAGTTGCAGCTGGGTGCAGAAAGTTGTTTCAAGTTCAATTGACATTATTATAGCAGCTAGAAGATTATTTGATACAAGAAAAACACATCACAATGTCTGGTTCATACATTTTGGGGGTTACCGTGTCTTACCTTGCGAGAAATAAAAATTTTTAGCGGTCTCTATAAATGTATCACCTATCAATTGAAAAGTCAATTTCTATTCTGGTCCTCTTCTTCTTTAATTCTCCTTATGTTTGCTTACTTTTGCAATACGTAATTGGTAGTATTTGACATTATTATAGCGGTTAGAAGATTATTCGATAAAAAAAACACATCTCAATGTTGTGTGAGCACAGGAGTGCTATCAACCCGTGAAATAAAATTATGTATATATAGAGAGAGAGAGAGATAACAAAAATCATAGTTACGTAAATATATAAATATATGTAATGAAATTTCCATCTTACAAATTAGTTCGTGAAAAGAACCAAAGTTGGGTTTATTTAAACGTAACCATAAAACCAATGCATAAATACAGGAAAACATTAAAGTGAGACGCAAGTAGAAGTCATAGAAAGATGAATATTAATCTTCTATTATGTAGCATATTATACACATTTGTTTAGTGCGTCAAGGAGCTGAATACATCTCCCTATTAATGATTATAGTATAGTGAACTAATTGTTAAGTCAAAATGACTTTACATAAATGATTTTGATGAAGTACAAATAATAATGAAAAGCGATGAGCAACCAAAAGCAAGCTTAAAGAAAAAGGATTTAAATTTATATTCAAAAACAGACGATGAAAAGTAGACGAAGAAAAGCACACAAAAGAAAAGCAGACGGAAGAAAAGCAGACGAAGAAAAGCAAACGCAAGAAAAGCAGACGCAAGAAAAGCAGGCGGAAGAAAAATAGAGGGAAGAAAAGCAGACGCAAAAAAAGCAGACGGAAGAAAAGTAGACGCAAGAAAAGCAGACACAAGAAAAACAGACGGAAGAAAAGCAGAGGGAAGCAAACCACGCCAGAATCAAGAATCAGTTTGAGTTAGTTACATAACTCAACTGAATAACCGTTTCTTGAAAGAAACAAGAATCAAGAATGAAGAAGCAGTTGAAGACGAAGACTATAAAAATGAGACAGAGTTGAAGATTGAAAAAGTAACGGAAAAACAAAAGTTACATGCATTCGAGAGTGAAGCGTATCGAAGTCAGACATCATTTCTTGAGGGACTACGTTCAGAAAAAGGTTGTGAGTCTGTAGTTTATTGAGACAAAGTTTCAATGGCGGACATCTTCACTAAACCACTGAGTGAAGAACGATTTAAGAAAATCAGACGGAACCTCAACATGGTGGTGTTAAATAATCAACCGTCTGATATGTCACAACTAAGTTAAAAGGTCATCAAAGTTAACGGCGTTAGTAACAGTGAGTTATAGCTGGTAACTTCTCATGGAAGGAACTCTTGGAAGAAAAGTCTCATAGCCTTGAGAACTTCACCTATTCTAGAACACGCCTGATAAGACCTTTCTAGTATTCTCAACTTAGAAGCCCTTCAGCTCTCAACTCTCTCAAAATTTCTGTAACCGACTTCATCTTGAGAAGAACATATTTGTGAACTCAGTTTCTACTCATCAAAGAATCAATGGAGCAAGCAATGATCTACGGAAGGCATGTGGATTTTGAATCTCTGAGGAAAGACGACATGGATATCGAACCAGAGATAGTAGAAGCAAGATGGAGGAAGTTCTTCCAGGTACGAGAAATTGTATATCAAAATGAGGTGTATGATTTCTGGAATAATGTGCAGCTAGTGGACAATGTTATTATTTCTACAGTAGATAGATTGTCTATTCTTATGACAAGGAAGATGATTGAGAAGGTGACTGAATGTCCATCTACTGGAGAGAAGTTCACAAGCAAAGCCAGATGGATGACAAAAGTCAGTCTAAAGGAAGACGAAGTTACTCGACAGTTGTATGGAGAAAATGACCCAACGGAGATGAAGACCTCGAGTCTGGTGCCGAAGGCTAGGGTCTTACATGCAATCTTGTTCAAATGCATCTTATCGAGAGCGGGTTCAAGGCATTTGGTGACATCTTTGGATGAACAATGCCTATTTTACTTGTTGAATCGCCAACCCGTAGATTTACCATTTCTGATTTTTCAATATATGGTTAAGGCGATGAAGGATACTAACAGCTACCCTTATGGAATATTGCTAACAAGGATATTCAGGGAATCTGGAGTCCTTCTTGATAGAGAAAAGGGATTGAAGATGTCTGTCAAGAGTGTTATCAACTCAGGTACTGTAGCAAAAATGGGCTTGAAGAATCTGGACATATTAGAAGCAGATTCTAAGATTAAAGCAAGAACTGAGGGGGAGCGGACAAAGAAGAAATCTCCTACAACGAGTTCTAAATCTCAAGTTAGTGGAAGCATGCCCATGATTGAAAAGAGGAAATCATCGGAAGAAACATTGAAAGAAGATGATTATTGAAAGAAAGTAGCCAAGTCTGAGTGCAGACGAAGGTGCTTTGAAGAAAAGGGAGAAGCTTAGTGAAATTCAAAAGCGAAGAAATCACCGAGATTGAACCTTGCGACAACAGAAGAAAGCGAGATCCAGAAGTGAGTCGAAAAATCTACGAGATAGGCGCACCTAAGGCTACAAGGTCTGTAGTCTCTATTTTAAATGATGATACAACTAAACAGGCTAAGGAGACTGAGAGGAAAAGAAAATTGGAGTTTGAGAAGCAGAAACTCCAATCTCAAAAGAATTCAAAACTGACTGAGGCAGTGAAGAAGACTAAGGAAGTTAGTCAGAAGAAGAGTGTTCCTACTGCTAAGGAAGTTAGTCAGAAAAAGGTTATTCCTACTAATATTCCACCAGTAAAATTAGCAGAAGTTAGTCAGATGAAGGCTACCCCTACTGTTGTTCAGAAGGAGAAACTAGCAGAACTTAGTCTGGTACAGACTACTCCTACGAATGTTTAACAAGAAACAACAACAGAACTAAGTCTGGTGAAGGCTATTCCTACTGAGGTTCAACAGCAGGAATCAACAGAACTTAGTTTGGTATAGGTTCAACAGGAGGAATCAGCGGAACTCGATGCAGTTCGATATAATTGTAACATCCGTTCTGCGTCGATGAGCATATTAGTGCAGGTAGTGTTGTGATTGCATATTTAGTGATCGAGTGTTTTGTGGCCTTTGAGATAGATCATTTTGCACATGCATATACATAGTGACATGCATTCATGATTGTTCCAGCATTTAAATTGTGATTATGAGTTGAATTGTGAATTTTGAGATAATTGAGTTAGATTTGATTTAAAGTGAAATTAGGGATAATTTGAGTAGAATAGTGGTATTAGAGTGAGAATTGAATTTTAGACAATTGGAAATTGAAAATTGAGTATGAGATCGAGTGTTTTATATTTTTTAGGAATTATAGAATTTCTCTGGAATTTTAGAGTTATGTGTTGAGCCGGAAAATGACTTAGAGGCCGATGATTGTGATTCGGTTTGAAAGTGAGTGGTAAATGGCTTGGAAAATTTAGATTTGTGAGTTTAAGAATTATTGTGAAGAGCCATTGAAATTTAGAGACTGAGATTAAATGAATTTGAGGACTGTGATCTATATGTCTAAATTAGCCCTATATATATATACCTTATGCTTGAAATTAGAAGACTTTTCACTTAGGTCTAAAATCTTCATCCTCCTCGCATTGGTGTCGTTGATCTTTTCCTTGGAGATTTTCGTTGGGTTCTCCTTCATTGTGGAAGCTTTGCTTGTGATTGAGTGATGGTGATGTTTTCGTTTGGGTTGAGAGTGAAATCAGTGGGAGTTTGAGCTAGAGGATCTCGGACGTTTACGATTTTTAGGGCTTCGATCGAATATGTGATTTGGTAAGTTTATTGTGTTTTAATGTTGTATTTATGGTTATTTATGGCATTTATGGTATTTAATGTGTTAGCTGGGATAATTGAATGTGTTTTATGGAGGTTTTAAGAGTATTAATGGCGGAAATGACGATCGGAGAAGATGATTGGGTCGCACGTCGCGACGTCTGTAATAGAACCACGCCATGGCGAAGCCGCTTGAGACGTCATGACGAAAGCAAGCAATTTAAACGCCATGACAGTGATTGCTAAGCGCCGCGTGGCGCAGAAGAGTTGTTCGCATGACGAACGTTCCCACGCCATGATGGCGTCCCTTTGTCTTGTCATGGCGAGAATCATGGTCGTGGCGAGGGACGAAATTTTAGAGAAATTGAATTGGTTTTAGGGTATATCTTTTAGTGTAGACCTCCAATTGGGGTAATTCAGGTTTGTTATGATCTAGAAAGAGGTCTTTGAGTGAGGTAAATTATAAGAGTTCGAAATTAAATTAGCGAGTTCTCAATCATAGAAAAAAGAGCTGATTCTAGTTCCTTAAGTGACCTAAGAGTTATGTATTATCAATTGGAGTATAATTAGAGTTTAAATGAGAGATTTGTGAAATTTATAGATGTTATTGACCTAGTGAGTAGTGAATTTTGGTTGTGAATCGAGAGATAGCGGAATGGGACTAAAGCACTGGGAAATCATGATCATGCATCATATAATTTTAAATGTGAGACATGTGCATTAGTGAATCTTATTGATTGAGCATATAGTGATGAGAATGCATTTGTATTGTTATAGAGGCATCGTTGGATCGACTGTCCACGGATATCGCTGGGACTTCCAGGCAGTAGCTCGGAAGTTACAGGTGAGTAACCTAGTTGGTTCCTCGATCTTTGTGTGATAATCTGTGCTGTGAATGTATGAATCAATTGTCAATATGAGTGATACAAATGTGAGATAAATGTGCTGCAAATATGAATAAGTGTTCTGATTGTGAGTGATTGTACTGAATGTGTTGCTAATGTGAATACTTGTGATTATGAATCAGTGTATAGTATTACGAGTAAGTGTTACGATCGTGACAAGTGAATGAAGTGATAATATATGTGCTAGTATTATGTAAGTGTTAGTGCATGCTAGGCATGATTATAAGAGGTAATTAAGCAGGTTGTGGTCAAGCATTCAGGTGTCGAGCTTTAAGCTCGAATATCGGTGAATAGGCCTAAGGCGAAAGGAATAGTGCACACCGGAGGGCTCTCTATCTCTAAAGTGAGTGGGCGATAGTGCGTACCCGAGGGCTCTCTACTTGTCGAAATTGTGATCATTGTGAAAAGTGCCGAATCGGGAAGTGTAGCGCTCGGTCACAACAATGACATAAAATGAGAAATTGCATACATTATGCATCATTGCGTAGTGAAATCGAGAATGCGTGTGATGTATGACAATTGTGAAGTGATATGTTTGAGTTATGTTATCGTATAAATATGTAAATTGTGTACAGTGTTCTAAATTGCGTTAAGGTGTACTATGCGATATATTATGTGTATATGCATGAGTTGGGTGAACCATCGATGATGGTTTCTCACTGAGTTCACAAACTCACCCAACATTGCTAATATTTTTCGAACAACGTTAGTAGGTTTCTAGCTCCGAGATAGGCGTTTTCTGCTTGTCGAGTTCTTGGTCAAGTGAAGCGATGACACACAGTGTCGGTCGGTTGGGGCGACTTTGAGGATGACCTAGTATAGAGCGTTTTATCGGTTTCCTTTTTGAGTTCTTGTATTGAGACTTTAGGGGACTGATAGACTTGTCTATATTTTGGATTGATACCATGCAATGAAATTGGGGTTTTTAATTTTAGTGATTTGCTTATTGCGGTTTAATTATACTGATGCCATGCGAGTATTTAGTGATAGTTGCGAGCGGTAGCACTTCCTTGCTGTGGGATATGCGTCGGTACGACCCACGGGCATCCTGATGTGTACCCTATGGTGAGGGGGCGCTACATTAGGTGGTATCAGAGCATGGTTTGACATCTTTTGGGCATAGTGTATTTTAGGCTTGAATTTCGATGAAAAGCGAAATTGATCGATTCTTGTTGATTGTAGGTCATCCGTTCTTGGAGAGCAAGTGGATCAACCAGCTGACCTAGGATCCATGGGAGCTAGTAGAGAGTCCCCTGTGCCTCATTCTGATGAGTTGCCTCTCAAAGTTCCCGTGAGATGGGAGAGGAGGTATGATAGATTGTGTAAGCAGGGAGCGGTTGATTTCTATGGCAGCACCGACCCTGCAGAGGCTGAGGGATGGTTAGAGAGGACTGAGAGAGTCCTCGATCAGATGGACTGCGACTCTGAGGAGCGCTTTGACTATCTTGATGTCTTTGCTTCAGGGTTCGGCTTTTCAGTGGTGGAAGACTGTTCCGGACAGTTCTTCCAGGCCCTGCATGTTGACTTGGGATGATTTTCTGAGGGCATTCAAGGATAATTTCATGCCCAATGTGTATTTAGAGATGAAGATCTGGGGAGTTTCTTGGTGAGATAGGGGTTGATGTCGATGGCGGACTATGAGGTCGAGTTCAATGAGCTGCACCTTATCGTCTGCTTTGATTGCTTGAGTCCGCGGTATCGGAGGTTTGAGGGCGGACTTAATATGGAGATCCGTATCAGATTGGCCCGATCGAATATGGGTACATTTATTGAAATGAGGTAGCATTTGTGAGGATTGAGCGCTTGTTGGCGAGTTAACTGAGGCTGGATCGGGACCCAGGCAAGAGGCCCGATGATAGTCGAGGCGATCTTAGTAGAGGTTTAGCGTCGAGCGGGACCTTGGTCGTCTGGAGGAGGTAAACGATCCAGATTTGGGCGGAGGCGCGATTTGCTCGATCCAGGTGGTGGCCGTGAAGCGGGCTAGAAGTTCAGTCGATGATCCCGCTATATGAGTATTGTGAGAGGAGACACGATGGGGAGTCTTTGGAGGTTTACGGGCGTGTCTCAAATGTGGTTCCATGGACCATCAGCTCCGACTGTGTCCTTTCACTGTGGAGGCCCAGTCTGCTGCGACCGGTAGATCAGGCAGTGTTACCTCGATGAAGCAGAGTCGTGGAGGTGGATCTGGTTGGAGAGGCCGAGGCCGAGCTGAGGGATCTGTAGTGAGGTCTGAGGAAAAGAGTAGCAGGCAGCAGTCCCAGGCTAGAGTCTATGCTATGACTCGGTAGGAGGCTCAAGAGTCTCCAGATATTGTTGCGGGCATGCTTCTGATTTCTGGTTTTGAAGCATATGCATTGATGGATCCTAGATCCACTCATTCTTTTATTGCACCGCATGTAGCATGTAGACTGCATTGTGATAGGGAGAGATTGCAGTGTGGGTTGCAGGTGAGTACACCTTTGGGTAGTACTACTGCTTTGGGTGAGATCTGCAAGGTGTCCGATAGTGATTGATCGAGCGAGAGTTGAGTCACGGACTGATAGTTTTGTCTTTGAGAGAGATTGATCGATTCTGTGGATCGGTGCCTTCTGCGCATAGAATTTGTGATGGATTGTTATACCAGGAGGTCGTGTTAGATTCTCTGGTCGACTAGAGTTGTTTTGAGGCGTTAGTCGGCGATGCCGTAGGATGATTTCCTTTCGAGTGCTTTGAGATTGATCGTAGTAGTTGTGAGGCGATTTGGCTCATGTGGTAGGCACCGTTGATCGAGCGGAGGTTGCAGGATATTTCCGTGATTAGAAATTTTCGATGTGTTCCCGATGAGTTACCGAGTTTGCCACGGATCGGAAGATGGAGTTTAGGATTGACCTCGTTCAGTGCACCGCTCCTATATCTATACCTCCATATAGGATGGCACCGTGGGCGAGGGAGCTTAAGGCTCGATTTGGGAGTTGTTAGATAAGGGGTTTATTAGACCCGGTGTTTACCGTGGGGAGCTCGGTGTTGTTCGTGAAGAAAAGGATGGGACTTTGAAATGTGCATCGATTATAAGCAACTCGATCAGGTTCTTGTCAAAAACAAGTACCCACTTCCTAGGATCGATGATCTATTTGATCGATTCTGAGGAGCTCAGTGTTTGCCAAGTAGGATTTGAGATCAGGTATTATCGGTTGAAGATAAGCGGAGGCCGATGTGCTAAGAGTGCTTTTAGAGCGGTATGGGCATTTGAGTTCTTAGTGATGCCGTTTGGGTTGTCCGATGCCCGATAACCTTCATGGCCTTGATGAATAAGGTATTTCAGCCCTACTGGATCGGTTTGTGATTGTGTTCATTGACGATATTCTAGTGTATTGAGGTAGACGGGATCATGCGGAGCATCTGAGGATTGTGTTACAGATCATGAGAGAGAGGTAGTTGTATGCCAAATTCACTAAATGTGAATTTTGGCTGGATGAGGTGATGTTCTTAGGACACATTGTGTCTGGTGAGGGTATCCGGGTGGATCCTCACAAGATTGAGGCGATCTTGAGTTGGGAGGTTCCGAGAACGTGTCGAGTTGAGGAGTTTCCTCGGTTTAGCGAGGATATTACGGAGGTTTGTCGAGGAGTTTCGATGATCTCAAAGCACCTTTGACAAAACCGAGGAAGAATGTGGCTTTAGATGGGTGATGAGTGTCGGAGGAGCTTTAAGGAGCTTAGGCATCGATTGACTACGGCCTTAGTGTTAGCTTTGCCGTCGTGGTCCGGAGGTTTCGAGGTATTTAGTGATGCGTCCGCAGCAGGATTAAGCGATGTTCGATGCGGCATGGGAGAGTTATAAGCGTATGCCTTGAGCGATTAAGGTCTCATGAGAGAATTATCCAAAGTCATGATTTAGAGTTGGGCTGCGATGTGTTTGCCACGAAGATGCTGAGGCATCATTTGTATGGAGAGACGTTCTAGATCTTCACTGATCATAAGAGTCTGAGATATCTGTTGAGTCTGAGAGAGTTGAATCTGAGACAGAGGAGATGGATTGAGCTATTGAAGGGCTATGACTGCACGATTGAGTATCATCAAGGGAAAGCCAATGTGGTGGCAGATGCGTTGAGTAGGAGATCTCATATCAGTGCAGCTCAGATTCAGATTGAGAGATTGCCTAGCCTGATTCAGTTGAGAGCGCTTGATGTGCAGATGGATTTGGCTCAGGATGGAGCCTTGATTGCTACTTTGAGGCTTAGACCGATGTTGCAGGATCGGATCAGGAGAGTTCAGGATCGAGATCCAGTGTTAGTGAGACTGATGGATAGAGTCAGATCATGGTTGATTGCTGATTTTGAGTTGAGAGATGGGACTCTTTGGATGGCTCAGAGATTGTGTGTGCCAGATGTTGATGATCTGAGATGAGAGATTTTGGAGGAAGCGCATGTGGCTGCTTATGCGATGCACCCTGGTGTTACCAAGATGTATAATACCCTTAAGTTGCATTTCTGGTGGCCAGGTATGAAGAGGCAAGTGGCAGAGTTCGTTTCTCGATGTTTGACGTGCCAGCAGGTCAAGGCTGAGCACCAGGCCCCAGTTGGGAGATTGCATTCGTTACCCATTCCGGAGTAGAAATAGGAGCGGATCGCCATGGATTTTATTATGGGGTTGCCTAGAACGCCGAGGCAGCATGATGCGATCTGAGTCATAGTGGACGGTTGACCAAATCGGCTCACTTCTTGCCAGTCTGAGAGAATAATACTCTCGACCGGTTGGCCCGAAGTATGTGGCGAGATTGTCATTGCATGGGGTCCCGATGTCGATAGTGTCGATAGGGATCCCAGATTTACTTGAGATTTTGAAGGAGCCTCTGATCGACTTTGGGTTCAGGTTGAACTTTAGACAACATTTCATCCTCGAACGGATGGGCGAGTGAGAGGACGATCAAGGCTGTTGAGGATATCTTGAGAGCTTGTGTATTAGAGTTGAAGTTCTTGGGACCATCTTGCTCTGATCGAGTTTATGTACAATAATCGATTACCATAGCGATATTGGGATGGCATCGTATGAGGTCTTGTATGGGAGACGTGTAGATCACCTCTTTCTTTGGGATGAAGAGGGTGTGAGGATGCTTGAGGGCCCCGAGTGATCCAGAGGATCTGATGGATAAAGTGAGGCCGATTGAGTCGCATCAAGGCGACTCGGGATAAACGAAAGAGTTATGTGGATCGGCATCGGCGAGAGATGGAGTCTGATGTAAGCGACAGTGTTCCTTCGAGTGTCACCTTGAAGAGGAGTGCTGAGATTTGGCCGTAGGGGCAAGTTGAGTCTCCGGTATATCGGTCCATATGAGATTACTGAGAGGATTGGACCGTTGGCCTATAGATTAGCGTTGCCGAGTGAGATGTCCTAGTTGTATGATGTTTTTCATCTGAGTATGCTCCGGAGATACCGCTCAGACCCGACTCATGTGATTTCGGCTCAAGAGATTGAGATAGCTAGTGATCTGAGTTATGTTGAGGAGCCAGTGTGTATTATCGGATCTCGGGTCAAGCAATTGAGGAGCAGGGTGATTCCATTGGTGAAAGTCCTATGAAAGAATCACTCATAAGAGGAAGCGACTTGGGAGACTGAGGAGCACATGAGGAGGCAGTACCCTCATCTGTTCAACCAGTCAGGTATGAAATTTCAGGACAAAATTTTTGTTTAGGAGGGGAGAATTGTAACATTCCGTTACCGGTGCGATGAGCATATTGGTACGGGTAATTTTGTGATTGCATATTTAGTGATCGAGTGTTTTGTGGCCTTTGAGATAGATCATTTTGCACATGCATATACATAGTGACATGCATTCATGATTGTTCTAGCATTTAAATTGTGATTATGAGTTGAATTGTGAATTTTAAGATAATTGAGTTAGATTTGATTTAAAGTGAAATTAGGGATAATTTGAGTAGAATAGTGGTATTAGAGTGAGAATTGAATTTTAAAAAATTGGAAATTGAAAATTGAGTATGAGATCGAGTGTTTTATATTTTTTAGGAATTATGGGAATTTCTTTGAAATTTTTAGAGTTATGTGTTCGGATCGGGAAAATGACTTAGAGACTGATGATTATGATTCTGGTTTCGAAAGTGAGTGGTAAATGGCTTGAAAAATTTAGATTTGTGAGTTTAAGAATTATTGTGAAGAGTCATTGAAATTTAGAGACTGAGATTAAATAAATATGAGGATTGTGATCTATAAGTCTAAATTAGCCCTATATATATATACCTTATGCTTGAAATTAGAAGACTTTTCACTTAAGGCTAAAATCTTCATCCTCCTCGCGTTGGTGTCGTTTATCTTTTCCTTGGAGATTTTCGTTGGGTTCTCCTTCATTGTGGAAGCTTTGCTTGTGATTGAGTGATGGTGATGTTTTCGTTTGGGTTGAGAGTGAAATCAGTGGGAGTTTGAGCTGGAGGATCTCGGACGTTTACGATTTTTAGGGCTTCGATCGAATTTGTGATTTGGTAAGTTTATTGTGTTTTAATGTTGTATTTATGGTTATTTATGGCATTTATGGTATTTAATGTGTTAGCTGGGGTAGTTGAATGTGTTTTATGGAGGTTTTTAGAGTATTAATGGCAGAAATGACGATCGGAGAAGATGATTGGGTCGCACGTCGCGACGTCTGTAATAGGGCCACGCCATGACGAGAAAAGCGTGTTAAGCATGACGAGCAACTTGAGACGTCATGGCGAGCAAGCAATTTAGAACGCATGACAGTGATTGCTAAGCGCGCATGGCGCAGAAGAATTGTTCGCCATGACGAACGTTCCCATCGCAGAATGAAGTCCCTTTGTCTTGTGGCATGGGGACAAAAATTTTAGAGAAATTGAATTGGTTTTAGGGTATATCTTTTAGTGAAGACCTCGATTAGGGTAATGCAGGAGTTGTTATGATCTAGAGAAAGAGGTCTTTGAGTGAGGTAAATTATAAGAGTTGAAATTAAATTAGCGAGTTCTCAATCATAGAAAAAAGAGTTGATTCTGGTTCCTTAAGTGACCTAAGAGTTATGTATTATCAATTGGAGTATAATTAGAGTTTAAATGAGAGATTTGTGAAATTTATGGATGTTATTGACCTAGTGAGTAGTGAATTTTGGTTGTGAATCGAGAGATAGCGGAATGGGACTAAAGCTTTGAAATCATGATCATGCATCATATAATTTTAAATGTGAGACATGTGCATTAGTGAATCTTATTGATTGAGCATATAGTGATGAGAATGCATTTGTATTGTTATAGAGGTACCGTTGGATTGACTGTCCACGGATATCGCTTGGGACTTCAGCGATGCTTCGGAGATTCTGGTGAGTAACCTAGTTGGTTCCTCGATCTTTGTGTGATAATCTGTCTTTGTGAATGTGTGAATCAATTGTCGATGTGAGTGATACAAATGTGAGATAAATGTCTGCAAATATGAATAAGTGTTCGATTGTGAGTGATTGTCTTGAATGTGTTGCTAATGTGAATACTTGTGATTATGAATCGATGTATAGTATTACGAGTAAGTGTTACGATCGTGACAAGTGAATGAAGTGATAATATATGTCTAGTATTTGTAAGTGTTAGTGCATGCTAGGCATGATTATAAGAGGTAATTAAGCAGTTGTGGTCAAGCATTCGGTGTGCGAGCTTTAAGCTCGAATATTAGTGAATAGGCTAAGGCGAAAGGGGAATAGTGCATACCAGGAGGGCTCTCCTATCCCTAAAGTGGCGGCGATGGTGCATACCCAGAGGGCTCTCCTATCCCTAAAGTGAGCAGCGATGTCATACCGGAGGGCTCTCCTACTTGCAAAAATGTGATCATTGTGAAAAGTGCCCGAATCGGGAAAGTGTAGCAGCTCAGTCACAACAATGACATAAAATGAGAAATTGCATACATTATGCATCTGACTGCGTAGTGAAATCGAGAATGCGTGTGATGTATGACAATTGTGAAGTGATATGTTTGAGTTATGTTATCGTATAAATATGTAAATTGTGTACAATGTTCTAAATTTCGTTAAGGTGTACTATGCGATATATTATGTGTATATGCATGAGTTGGGTGAACCATCGATGATGGTTTCTCACTGAGTTCGCAAACTCACCCAACATTGCTAATATTTTCGAGGCGGCGTTAGTAGGTTTCTAGCTCCCGAGATAGGCGTTTTCTCTTTGTGAAGTTCTTGGTCAAGTGAAGCGATGGCACTGTGTTCTATCACCGGGCGACTTTGAGGATGACCTAGTATAGACGTTTTATCGGTTTCCTTTTGGGTTCTTGTATTGAGACTTTAGGGACCGATAGACTTGTCTATATTTTGGATTGATACCATGTAATGAAATTGGGGTTTTAAATTTTAGTGATTTGCTTATTGCGGTTTAATTATACTGATGCCATGTGAGTATTTAGTGATAGTTGCGAGCGGTAGCACTTCCTTCTTTGTGGGATATCGTCAGTCGACCCACGGGCGTCCGGTGTACCTATGGTGAGGGGCTCTGATAATTGCTCTCAACTTCTGAGGAAAGAAGATTTGAGAGTCAGAATGATTGAAGAGGTTCAACCTGTAAATAAGGGGAGTACTTCAATAATCATCAGGGATACACCGAATGAAGGTATATTTACAACCTATTTCGATAAATAGTTATACATGGCATCTGTTGAATGAAGATGAAAGGAACTTTTATGAGGCCTTGAGGTATGCTGGAATAAAACCATATCCCACAAAGATGACCAGTCAACCGTACACTATTTACCCAATTACAAAGCAAACAGTGATAAAGGTTGTACCAGACCTTCAACCAAGGAATCCCATGGATATTAATAAGGGGAAGAAGAAACTATACCCATAAGGGGTAACAGATGATCTGTCAATAGATCAGATTGCTGAAGAAGTACGAAGTATTGATGAAGCATGCTCTGTAGAGAGGATGATGATGGGAACCTTCATTTCAAGAGCTAGTAGTAGTGCAACAAAGAAAGATGAACATTGTCCAGTGGAGGGAACACTTACAGAACAGACATTCACTGAATCCCTTGTGCAAACAATTATGCGTATTAGGCCATTGTCTAATACATCTTCGATTTAAGAAGAAGCCCTACCCCTGCGTGGAAGACAAATGTTAAGACTACCAGCTCCTGATGACTTAGACCTTCCTGAACCCAACCTACTTGTTCAACCTCCTACCTCTCAGATTATTGAAGAATATGTTCCATCTTCAGACGCATATGTCACAACAATTGCTTTTGAAGAAGAACAACCGAAGAATGATGACCGACTCACCTCATCTTTTGACTTACAAGCAGAAGTAATGCACCTACGCAGAGAAGTCAAGGAGTTAAAGGAGATGGTGAAAGAATTATTGAAGCGTCATTGGTCATAATCATTTTTGATTAATAACAAATAGGGCGAGAAATGACACAGAGAAATGAAAGGGGGAGAAGGAAATTTTGAACAAGAAAGAAAAAGATAGGGGAGGATGAGTAAGCAGAAAATGAAGAAGACAGAGTGAAGATATTTTCTTTTTTCTCATCTGTATATCGTTTTACAGTTTTTCATCTTACTTGTATGATTATTTGTTATCATAAAAAAAGGGGGAGATTGTTAAGTCAAAATGACTGTACGTGAATGATTTTGATGAAGTACAAATAATGAAAAAAGAAAAACAGACGGAAGCTATTAAAAAGCAGACGGAAGTTAAAAGCAGACGAAAGTTAAAAAGTAGACGAAAATAAAAGCAGACAGAAGTTGAAAAGTAGACGAAAGCAAAAGCAGACGAAAGCAAAAGCAGATGAAAACCAAAAGCAGACGGAAGCAAAAGCAGACGATGAAAAGCAAACGAAAGCGAATCACGTCTGAATCAAGAATTAGTTTGAGTTAGTGACAGAACTCAACTGAATAACCATTTCTTTCAAAAAACAAGATTAAAGAAGCAAGAAGCAAGAATCAAGAAGCAGTTGAAGACGAAGACTATAAATATGAGTCAAAGTCGAAGATTGAAAAAGTTACAAAATTTACAACGAGTTACAAAAGCTTACTTGAGAGAAATTATTGTGCGAAACTTAGAGCTATTTTTTTTCTGTAACAAAGCTCAAATATCTTTCAGTTGAAAGTTGTACAGATAGCCTGCAGAGACAAAGTGTGAAAGAATACTGACTGTAAGAGACCTTAAGAGGCTCGGAGACAAAGAATACTTGTAAAAGTTTAATTATTGTGTCAACTTCTCTCAACCTTTATCTCTCTTATTTTTCAAAGTTTAGATCTTACTAGTTTTTAAACAAGTTTTCGAAAAACATTTTATAACTGTGATTTTCAGTAGTTATTGAGAAAAGAACAAGTTTCTTTTAACAAAACGTTTTTTGAAGGATTTTCAGTAAGGGGAAATACACAATTCAACCCCCCTTCTTGTTCATTTATACATCGTATAATATAATCCTATCATCCAGAGGATCAAATTTGGACCAGAAGATATTCTGGCCAAACTAAGACGATGCTGACTTCATACTAAGACGAAGCTGACATCATACTAAGATGAATGGATATAACTTTCGGTACAAAACTCGGATTCAGATGTTCCTTAGATGAATAGAAAGAGGACTTCAAGATCTACGTCTCTCATGAAGACCTCAAAGCCCAATTCTATCATCTAGAGGATCAAATTTGGACCAGAATATGTTCTGGCCAAACTAAGGCGATGCTGACGTCATAATAAGACGAAAATGACATCATACTAAGACGAATGTGTATAACTTTTTGTACAGAACTCAGATTTAGATGTTCGTTAGATAAATAGAAAGAGGACTTCAAGATCTACAACTCTCATTAATACCTCAAAGACCAATTCTATCATATAGAGGTTCAAATTTGGACCAAAAAATGCTCTGGCCAAACTAAGGCGATGCTGATGTCATACTAAGAAGCAACTGACATCATACTAAGACGAATGTATATAACTTTCTGTACAAAACTCAAATTTAGATGTTCTTTAGATGAATAAAAAGAGGACTTCAACATATACAACTCTCATTAAGACCTCAAAGACCAATTCTATCATGTAGAGGATCAAATTTGGACCAGAAGATGTTCTGGCCAAACTAAGACGATGCTGACGTCATACTAAGACGAAGCTGACATCATACTAAGATGAATGGGTATAACTTTCTGTACAGAACTCAGATTCTGATTTTCTTTAGATGAATAGAAAGAGGACTTAAAGATCTACAACTTTCATGAAGACCTCAAAGACCAATTCTATCATCTAGAGGATCAAATTTGGACCAGAATATGTTCTGGCTAAACTAAGACGATGCTGACGTCATTTTTTATTAATAACAAATAGGGGGAGAAGAAAATTTTTGAAGAAGAAGAAAAAGATAGGGGGAGGAAGAGTAAGAAGAAAATGAAGAACTAGAAGATGAAGTGAAGATATGTTCTTGTTTTCTCATCTGTACATTTTTTTGCAGCTTTTCATCTTACTTATATGATTATTTGTTATCATCAAAAAGGGGAAGATTGTGAAGTCAAAATGACTTTAGATAAATGATTTTGATGAAGTAAAAATAATAATGAAAAACAAATCGAAGCCAAATTGAAAAACAGACGGAAGAAAAAGCAGACGAATGAAAAGTAGACGGAAGAAAAAGCAAACAAAAGAAAAGCAGACGAAGAAAAGGAGGCGGAAGAAAAGCAGACGAAAAAAAGCAGATGGAAGAAAAGCAGACGCAAGAAAAGTAGACGCAAGAAAAGCAGACGAAGAAAAGCAGATGATAAACATAATCAGAAATTATTTTTGTTTATAATAATATTAGAAAGTGATGAACTATATCGGTAATGAATCAAGTTGAATAATAATAATGATAATAACAACGAATTGAATTATTATGATAAAAAAGAAGAAATGATTTTCCAAATAATAATAGTATTAGAACGTGATGAACCATATTGGTAAGGGTGAAGAAAACTAAGACGAAAAGAGAATGAGAGGAAGCAGTGAAAGCGAAAGTTAGACGGAACCAAAAGTCAAACTAGGACGAAGCGGAAATCAAAGTAAGACGAAGCGCGGAGACAAAAGTAAGACGACGTGCAAAGGCATAAGTAAGACGAAATATCTCCTTGTTATATTTATGATTTCGTAAACACTTATATATGAAGTGCGGATAGAAAAGTCAAACAAGGTCCAAAGGCAAAAGTAAGACGAAGCAGAGAGTGAACAATAAGACGAATCATCAAGAGAATACTAAGAGGAAGTGCAAAGACATAAATAAGATGAAGCGGAGAGGCAAAAATAAGACGAAGCGCATGTAATGGCAAAAGTAAGACGAATTGGAGAAGCCAAATGAATAGGAAGCGCGGAGAAAAAACTAAGACGAAGCGATTATATGAAGATAATAATTATATGAATAAAAACAAATATGCGATGAAATGTTATTATGATTATATATGTAAATATAATAAGGAATATATATATTAGTGATTACGTATTACTTAATATATTAACATGAAAATTAGTAGATGAATGACTAATTTTAATAAATAATTATGAAAATTCATATCAAAGTTACAATAATAAAAATAGAAAATATAAAGAAAGATGAGTTACAAATATGCGATGAAATGTTATTATTATTATATATATATATATAATAAGAAATATATATATTAGTGATTCAGTATTATTTACTATATTGATGTAAATAGTATTATTCCTATTAGGTATAATTAAAGTTTTGGTTTATATTAATAAAACAAATATCGATGAACCGTTATTATGATTATAAAAAAAAAACACGAATATATGAATGAAGTTGAATAATAATAATGAATTTAATAATCATTATTAAAATAATTAGAAACTGATATTGCAAATAACAATAACATTAGAAAGTGATGAACCATATTGATAAGGGTAAAGAAAACTAAGACGAATAGGGTAAAGAAAACTAAGACGAATAGAAAATTAGACGAAGCAGCGAAAGCGAAAGTGAGACAAAAGCAGCAGCCAAACTAAGACAAAGTACAGAGGCGAATGTAAGACGACTTGCAAAGGCAACAGTAAGACGAAGCAGAGAGACAACAATAAGACGAATCGGGGAGAGAAAAGTAAGACAAAGTTGAAAGACAAAGATAAGAAGAAAATTAAAACGACCAATTGAAAATGAAACCTTAAACCAGAGGTAGATTAACTTGTAAATCATCTAAAATCATTCAAAAGACACCACAATGTGACATTAAAAGTTCATGAGAATCTGGGTTTTTTCCTATTACGACGAGTGTCTGTAGTGGACTGTGCGTCTGATTGTGGCGTACATTCGGTGCTGCTGATCGGCTTATCCATTTGTAAGGACAAGTTGTATTTATCATCAGAGAATCTTTTTTCAAGGCATTGTTTAGCTGATGAAGAAGATTTAGGATTTTTCTGAAAATATCAGAAATCAGCATATATTAAGCAAGTGATATAAGGGGAGATCACTACAAACTAAATGGCACATAAAGAAATAATAAAAGATGATGTTATAGATAAAATCAAAATCAAGGAGGAATAAAAAGGACCTGAGATGGGTGAAAGTGAAGTCTGTTGTAGTTCATGAGCATTAATTTTGTGGTAGTAAACAACAGTAAATTGTTGCACGCCATCTGAAGACTGAGTGTTTGCTGGCTTCGCGTGGAGAAAAAAGGTATCGCTTTTCAATTGTGCATGCAGTTTCTCTAACGGGAGATCCATGTTCTTATAACGAAAAACAAAAAATCTCCATTGTCAGTGGAATAAGTACATGAAGATATTTGGGGCTGATTAAATTGGAAATGTAGATGAAAGAAGGAAGGGAAAATATAACCTCATTGTAATATTTCATAGTCTCAACGATGGTGAAGTTTAATAGTTTCTCAGCGAGGTCGTCGAAAATGGAAGCCGTGATAGTTCCGGTATTGTCGGTCAAATCCATGTCATATCGGCACCTGTACAATAAAGTCAGAATAGTCAAAAAGGAAGAGTGTGGACAAAAAAGAAGTGCAGGTGACATGGAAGTAAAAAAGTGATGTGAATATTTCGAAATGCACATGGAAGGAATAAGCAACAAATGGAAGATTGCAAATAGAAGGCAGAAACCTTAGCTCTGCTGTTCGTTTTCTCTACAGTAATTACAAGTGAAGAGAACTCCACATGCAGCAGCTGTAGACCAGAAGCATTTGTTGCATGCCATATACCAGAATTTTTGCAAAATGTGCTGGAAGGAAATTTTGGCTTCAATCCATGATATATAGGGAAAAACCGATAAGAACGTTCAGAGGAAGAAGTTTTAAATTCAATATCTCACGGAAATATGCAGATGCGATTACTTTGGGGGTAGACTCTAGAGACATGATCTTTGTGATTTTTGGGCGAGATCTAGAAGTTATATCAGGATTATATCTGAAGTAAGATCGTCCATTGATGAGGTTTCTGATCTCACTGTTATTTCGTTGTGTCCTGTAAGATAATAATTATATAGGTGAAAATATAAACAATTTTAAAAATTGGCATATAAATTGTAACGAAATATTAGAAACATTGTATGTAACATAATGGATTACCAAATTTTCAGATCCGTAACTTCGTCTATCGGTGGGTCAACGACGATTGCTGAGTCGAACCACGTTGACAATGCAACACCTAACATTTGAAAATGAATGTTTAAGATAGAATAAAAAGGGACAGAGTAAGACGTGTCATTATGAGGAAGGAAAAAATATTGTTAAAGAAATTGATTTTGAGCCTTGTACAAACAATAATTGGATGAGAGTGAAGTGATTCCGTAATCTGCTGGCCCTCTTTCTCAACAAAAGAATTCCAAAGTGATAGTATGACTGTTTGTTGCCTAATGAAAAACAAGAGATTACGGAAAAATGTTAATTTTGTTTACCTTTAACGCAAAATATTAACAAAGATACAGAGCGAGAATTACTCTTTATTCATGATAACAAATTTTTGTACAGTTGAAGCTTTTTCGTCTTTGATGATTTCTTTTTTTTCCAACACTTCAACGACAACGGCTAAAATATCTATCACGTGTTAAAGATTAATGTAATCAGTAATGAAAAAGTTTATTGAAGATTGTATGAACAAATATATTAAGCATCTAACTAACAGATTTTTGCTTGTCGTCCACATAATCCATAAGACTTTGGAAAGGCGTGAAGTTGAATTTCATAGGGATGATTGCATCGTCTTGTGTCACAGGCTCGATGATCGTGCGACTCGTGATAATCCACTGTATCTTCAAATTTTTGGTTTTGGCACTAAGGAGGAATTGATTTGACAATCGCATTAGAAATGATATATTTCTGACATGGCTGTAAGATGTCCCCAATTCTTTGGATATCATTGTTGAATGTGATACCCTCAACTTGCGATCCCTGTTAGTTATGAAGGAATTATCGACAGGTAAGTTGATAAAATGTAAAAGGAAGAAAGTGTAATTGATATACCTCAGGATCGCAGAAGATAAACTTTTGTCTTTTAGTCGGTGTATTAACCGAAGCAACGACTTGTTGTTTTTTTTAGACTATGACTTCACAAGACCATGATTGCGCTCCAGGGAAAATATGCTTCATCAATAAACGATTATCCATGTTGAAAGAAAATGTTCGATGGTCAAGCGAAGACAAATAATTATTCATATAAAATTGAATTATGTGAACTGAGAAAACAAACAAGTTATATACCTTTGAGGAAATTTGATGTTTTATAATTTGACTAATTGAAAAATTTCACGGAAAACAATATTCCTTGTTTTTTTTTCGAAGTCTGAAGATTGAAAAGTTTCAGGAATAATAAGAACTTTAACTGATTCAGGACTTCGAGCCCTTAACAGAGCTACATATAGTTGTCCATGTGAGAATACAGGTTGACGGAGATAAATTCCTACATGATCAAGTGTTTGACCTTGGGATTTGTTTATGGTCATTGCAAAACACAGACGAATTGGAAATTGTGTTTTGATGAAAGAAATTCCATTTTTTTTGTTCTCTGAAGATTGCAAAGGAATCTTAGGTATAAAAATAAAATTTTCTTTGTGAGGTCCAAAAATAATTTCAGCTGAAATTGTATGATCTTTTAGTTGTTTGCATATCAACCTTGTTCCATTGCAAAATCCCTCAGTTGGAATTAAATTTCTCAGAGGCATAATTGGAGAGCCTTTTTTAGCAAAAGTTTATGTGGAGGTAGGCCTTTAGGGTTCAAATAATTGAAAAAATCTTGATAATCAACTTGATGTCTGCGATCAGCCGTCTTGTCAAAACTCACATATGAATGCAAATTTCCTGCTAATTTTTGAATCATGATGTCATTAATTTCATCAACACAACTATTTGTTGGACATAACACGCATTTGTTTATCATCTGATATGGGTCGGATGAATATAAGCTTAGGTCAGGGAAGACATTTTCCAATAACTTAGTGAGGATAATTGTATATTAGGAAAGTGTAATAGTAATCGGAAAAAAGGTTAGCATGTTGTTTAATGAAAACAGAACTGACCTATTAACAGATTCATCCTTGTTGTCGTAAGGAATAATGAGTTCATTTGGTAAGCATATTTGATCTTGTTCATCCATTGGCTCAGTGCCTTCTCCAACCCGCAATAAGAAATCACAAAAAAATTGGATTTGAGATAGCTCTCATATTTGTCGTTAAACAGAATTTAGAGATGTGGGGTTAGAGATGTGAATTTAGAAGACTTGAATCAATAAGTTGTTTCGTTGCTTGGTGAATAACTGGCAATGTTTGGCGAAAGTCACCACCAAATACAATAATTTTACCTCCAAAAGGCTGATCAGAGTTCATTATATCTTGAAGTAAGCTGTGAAATGCTTTGATGGCTTCTCGCTTTGTCATGGAAGCCTAGTCCCATAAAATAAGGCTAGATTCAAATATCAATTTTACAATACTGCTCTGTTTTCTCAACTGACAAACTTTTTGCTTTGAGAAATCAAGTGGGATTTTAAATCTTGAGTGAGCTGTCCTACCCCCTGGAAGAATTGAGACAGCAATGCCTGATGTGGCGACTGCGATTGCAATATGTTCTTGTGATCTTAAATTTGCAAGAAGAGCTCGGTATAAGAAAGTTTTTCCTGTTCCCCCAGGACCATCGATAAAATAACTTGCATTCATTGAAGTGGGAACTGAATTCATTATTAAATCAAATATGTGCTTTTGCTCGGTGTTCAGTTTTGATTGTAATAAGAGGTCTTCTTCATCAATCTCTATATTCATCTCACTTTCTACTTCCTTAGTCTGGTGCTGGCGGTAATCAACACGAAACTCATGTTCAGTGAAATGATAATCAACTAAGCTTTTTCCCATTTGTTCTAGAAATTTATTGATATCTTTAAGAGCCATTTTTGTAATATCATCAGATGTATACGTATTACAGGAAGAATAAGCATACAGGTAGTCAGAACAAAGGTCGTCTATGAAAGTTTCCCAGAGTTCCTTAGGATTTGCAGGCAAACAATAGAATAAGAGTGTAGCAAATAACAATCTGAGGGATGTTGGCATTTGAAATATCACAGCTTCGTGAAGTGTTTGTTGTATGTAAGAGTCAGATGTTAGCAATCCTAATTGCAGTGCAACATCTCTGAAAGAGTTCATCTTTTGACCATCAATAGTTAACAAGTGGTCAAACGATGTTGGTCCTCTAACATTTGTGAGCAATAATCTCAAGTAATACCTTTCTCCTTCTAGAGGGTTAACAGTAACTAATCGTCCTATGACTTTTCTTTGCTTTCTTTCTGACCATGTTTTTGTTTTTTGATTCCAAACAAAATGTTGCGGGAAATCAGCATACAGACATTTCATTTCTGCAGCCTTTTGATTTGTTGAATTGGTCCTAAAACTTCCGTCAGCATTGTTTTGGAGAAGTCAATATTTCTTAATAAATAAGACAAATTAGCATCTTTTACAAAGGAAACAGATTGTTGATCTGGGAGGTAAACTTGCAGTATATAGATCGATGGATTAGTCTCTGTCAGGCGGAATTCATATATGCGTCATAAAGCTTCGGGGGGTGAAATCCAACGGCCTTCTTGGAAATTAGTGATTTCATCAATATTAGACGTAGTTTCTTAGTCGTTGACGCTAACGTTCACAAGGTCGTGGCCCTTAAATACATATTTGTATAAGTATTTAACAAGCTTTATAATGGAACATATTTCAACATTAATGTGGCAATTAAGTAACATCAGAAGGTACGGGTTATAAGGAACCACCCATCTATTATCAACCTCATGTCTGAAAATTTTAACTTTTCTTCCATTATCTCTGCGTCTATAGCACGGATAACTGTCTTCACCATGGGTAGTGAAAGGAGTAAAATCCTTAGGATAATGACTTTTGCATACACCATTTCTCATGTAAGGGCACTGTTTGTTCATAAAACTACAAGAACCGTGGATCATATGCTTAATGACAAGAGAATATAACCTGAAATTGTGATCAGGATTAGGTATTTCAGTTGATATGACATGATCATAAGAATCTGGATTCAACAACTTAAATTGTGGTTGAAGTATTAGCAACAAATGAGCATGAGGGAATCCACGCTTTTGAAATTCAATAACGTAAACAAATGTGGCAACATCTCCGAGAATTCCTTTTTTGATCAACTCATTTTTTAGAATTTCAAATTTCGCTCTAAACACTCTGGACAATAAATCTGGTCTGTCTTGTGCTTTTTCGTGAAAATTTAGATTCTCTCGTATTTCTTTACACATAAGGTTGCAAGTCATAGTGAGGAAGATATCTTGTTTGCCATATTTTTTCACTAGAGCCATTGCATCAAGATAACGTTGTTTTATGTCCCTTGGGCCGCCGATAAACGAAGCTGGGAGGACAACTCGCCAGCTAATTGTAAAAGCTTTAGTTTGACCAACATTAACGCTATCTAAAACACCTTGCAAAATTTCTGATCGTATCTCATTTTGTTTTTTCCTATGGAAGTCAAGTCGTGATGTTTCAATCTTTATATAAGAACCAACAACGAATTGTTGTAGTAGTCTTAAGCTGTGGAGAAGCATGGATTCGTCATAACTTCTCATTTGAAGTCGATAGCAGTAATACTCTCTGGCAGATACTAGACTATGTTTAGAGTTCGCTTCTTGAGTAACTAGTAATAGTAAGAAAAAAATGATAAATTAATTTGCGTAATTAGACAATATTTGGGAAACAAGGGAATAAGCAGACAACTAACCTATGTTTTAGAGAGCAAATAATTTAGCTGGTTCAGTAAAAGTGTATAAAGGAGCAGTTCTTGTTTGATCGGAAACATTGGTGTTGTTAGCTTGTGGAATTAAGCGCTTAATGTGATGATGCCATCTTGATTCACCCCGTGGAAACAAAAGTGGATATTGAAGCGGGTCATAGCATGCATAATAAGATTGCATTCTATAACTCAGACCTGAATGAGTGTAGACTTGGATATGAAGAGATTTATCATGCTGTTCATCATCAGTTTCAGTCCATATAGCAGCTACTTATGATGCAGTAGGAAGATTGTAAACGCGCTGATCAAGACCAGGATAACATCTAAGAACAATTTCGTGATTTTCAAGCGATGAAATATCTTTAAGACTTCGAAAGAACCTAGCATAAGGGTTATCTTCAAGAATTGTCATAATGAGCTTCAATGTACTTTCACGAAGTTTATCAGAACTGCTGACCCTTTTTTGTAGTTCTTCATCAATATCAAAGAAATAAAGTTAGATTCTAGATACCTTATTGCTTTTCGGCACTAAACTATCAAGGAAATGGTAAACTTGTCCTTGAACATGGAATGTATAAACTCCCTTTGTGTTTTTTGTGAGGTCATGATCATATCTGGCTCCATAGGAAGTGAAAGCTACATTGTTATTGTATACAAAGCCAGAAGTGAAAGCTACATTGTTATTGTATGTACGAACATTCTTTCTGAAATGTTCTGATTCTTCGTCACTATTTAGAAATAAAGATTTTAAAGCATAAGGCATTTGAAGAGCAACAATAGAAATTTGTCCGGACGAGCAACAAAAGGATGGAGGTTCAAGGTAAAATCATTTTGCGGTACAATATTGACAATCTGGAATAGAAGGGAGTTCTTGAGGTTCAACAGGTAAATTTTGCAAGGATGTTAATGTTGAAGGAAATGTGCGATGATTTATCCCTTCAAACGTATAAAAAAGACATTATCATTATGTGGACTAGTTAGGTTGGAAATAGTTTAAACATAGTGAAAAAAGGTACCTTCATTTATGTGATCAGCATGGATATCAATACATCGGCGATGTATTTGTTGATAAGAGGGTTCATGACTCCGAAGTTAACCGGTGGAAGGTTCGGTATTAATGAAAGAATCATTATGTTGAGGAGTAATTGTTTAGTGAAGTGTGGATGAAGTGGAGCTTCTGTTTTTTGCAGCTCGACTTTCTCTACGTCGTCGTAACAATTCTTGTTTTTTATCATTTGCCATTTCAGCATATTTTTGACGTCTTTTAGCATTTCTATCCATATGTAAATACCTGAGGGATCAACATAATATGAACGTCTTTGATCTATCCATTGAAGATGTTCGATAAAAATGAATTGTTAGATCTACATACAGACTTACATACACAGATATATATATATAAAAACAATATAATTGAATATATATTATAAATCATATCATAGTAAACATGTTAAAAAAAGATTTTGTTTATGATCTAACAAACTATATATGGAACAAACATGATTATAAACCATTTAAATAACTATAGCAAAATTTATAAAATAAATTAATTTAAGTTAACTACACATACCTTAGTACTCGAAGAATACAACAGAGAATAAGCAGGGGACCTTTACAAAATGGAGTATAAACGCAGTCAGAATGTAGAACAGAGAATTTGATCTATTCAAGTTAATAAATAACTATAGCAAAATTTATACAATAAATTTATTTAAGCTAAGTATATATACCTTAGTACTCGAAGAATGCAACAGAGAATAAGCACGAGACCTTACAAAAATGGAGTACAAATGCAGTCAGAATGTAGAATGAAGAATTTGATAAGTAAAAGAAGAGGGTAGTTGAGAGAAGTAAAGTTTGGGTGGAGAAAATGTTTCAGCGATTACGGTAGATTTGATTTAAGGGTTAAGACAGGAGAAAAGGTAAGAAGTTAGAATATAAAGGTGATGTTAGTTATTTTAATGACGAAGAAATGGCCCTTGAATGATTGATTGATAAACGGATGCAAAAAAAGCCAAGCAATCATGGTAATTTCTGAATGTGTAGAGAAGAGTAAAAGCAAGCAATGATAGTAATTTCTGAAGAAGAGAAAATTATTGTAAAAGGTCAACCTGTCAGGAGTAGCACGTGTATAATAATTAGAAACGTGGATAAATAGGTTGTTTGATTTGTTACGTTTGATATGACGCGAGCGTTAAGTTGCAGAAGAGAATTTAAGCAGTAATAGTAAAAATAGCATCGAATCTCATAACAAATTTTTTATATCGTAATAATTTAAAACTGATGTTGACTTCATACATTTTGGTGGTCACCGTGTCTTTCCTTGTGAGAAGTAAAAACATTTTGGTGATATGGAGAAATCTATCACCTATCAATTGAAACGTCAATCTGTGTTCTGGTCCTCTTCTTCTTCTCCTTTTGTTTGCTTACTTTTGCAATAAGTTATTGGCAGTATTTGACATTATTATAGCAGTTAGAAGATCATTCGATACAGGAAAAACACATCTCAATGTTGTGTGAGCATAGGAGTGGTATCAACAAAACGTCAACCTCTATTCTGGTCCTCTTCTTCTTCTCTAATTCTCCTCATGTTTGTTTAGTTTTGCAATACGTTATTGGCAGCATTGGACATTATTATAACAGTTAGAAGATTATTCGATACAAGAAAAACACATCTCAATGTCTGGTTCATACATTTTGGGGGTTACCGTGGCTTTTGTTGCGACAAGTAAATTTTTTTTTCCAGTCTCCAGAACCCTATCACCTATCAATTGAAAACGTCAATCTCTGTTCTGGTCATCTTCTTCTCTAATTCTCCTCATGTTTGCTTACTTCTGCAATACGTGATTGGCATAATTCGACATTATTATAGTAGTTAGAAGATTATTCGATAAAAAAAAAACAGATCTGAATGTCTGGTTCATACATTTTGGGGGTTAGCGTGTCTTTCCTTGCCACAAGTAAAAAAAATTTGGCGGTCTCCAAAAATCTATCACCTATCAATTGAAACGCCAATCTCTGTTCTGGTCCTCTTCTTCTCTAATTCTTCTCATGTTTGCTTACCTTACTTCTGCAATACGTTATTGGCAGGATTCAACATTATTATAGCAGTTAGAAGATTATTCGATACAAGAAAAATAGATCTGAATGTCTGGTTCATACATTTTGGGAGTTAGCGTGTCTTTCCTTGCCACAAGAAAAAAAATTTAGCGGTCTCTAGAAATCTATCACCTATCAATTGAAACGTCAATCTCTGTTTTGATCCTCTTCTTCTCTAATTCTCCTTATGTTTGTTTACTTCTGTAATACGTTACTTCTGCTTTTCTTCCGTCTGCTTTTCTTTCGTCTACTTTTCTTGCGTCTGCTTTTGTTTGGTCTGCTTTTCTTGCGTCTGCTTTTCTTCGTTTGCTTTTCTTCCGTCTAGTAAAAAAATTTGCCGGTCTCCAGAATCCTATCACCTATCCATTGAAACGACAATCTCTGTTCTGGTCATCTTCTTCTCTAATTCTTCTCATGTTTGCTTACTTCTGCAATACGTTATTGGCAGGATTCGACATTGTTATAGCAGTTATAAGATTATTTGATACAAGAAAACCACATCTGAATGTCTGGTTCATACATTTTGGGGGTTACCGTGGCTTTTGTTGCGACAAGTAAAAATTTTTGCCAGTCTCCAGAACCCTATCACCTATCAATTGAAACGTCAATCTCTGTTCTGGTCGTCTTCTTCTCTAATTCTCCTCATGTTTGTTTACTTCTGCAATACATTATTGGCAGGATTCGACATTATTATAACAGTTAGAAGATTATTCGATACAAGAAAAACAGATTTGAATGTCTGGTTCATACATTTTGGGGGTTAGCGTGTCTTTCCTTGCCACAAGTAAAAATTGTTGGTGGTCTCCAGAAATCTATCACCTATCAATTGAAACATCAATCTCTGTTCTGGTCCTCTTCTTCTCTAATTCTCCTCATGTTTGCTTACTTCTGCAATACGTTACTTCTGCTTTTCTTCCGTCTACTTTTCTTTCGTCTGCTTTCCTTCCTTCTGCTTTTCTTCTGTTTGCTTTTATTCGTCTACTTTTCTTCCGTCTGCTTTTGCTCCGTATACTTTTCTTGCGTCTGCTTTTCTTCCGTCTGCTTTTCTACCTTCTGTTTTTCTTACGTCTGCTTTTCATCGTCTATTTTTTAATATAACTTCCGTTTGCTTTTCTTTCATCTTACTTTAATCGTCTTACCTTTATAGTCGTACTTTCACTTCATCTTACTTTGATTACTTTTACTTCGTCTTACTTTGATCGTCTTACTTTCATCGTCTCACTTCTATCGTCTCACTTCTATCGTCTTACTTTCACTTCGTCTTACTTTGACTTCGTCTAACTTTTATCGTCTTACTTTGATCTTCTCACTTCACTTCGTCTTACTTTTATCGTCTTAGTTAAATCGTCTTACTATGACTTTGTCTTACTTTGATCGTCTTATTTTGATCGTCTTACTTTGACATCATCTTACTTTTTTCGTATTTCTTTCACTTTGTCTTACTTTCATCGTCTTACTTCTATCGTCTCACTTTCACTTCGTCTTTACTTTGATTTCGTCGGACTTTTACATCGTCTTTACTCGGATCGGATTACTTCTATCGGATTACTTTCACTTCGTCTTACGTCGATCACATTACTTCTATCGTCTTACTTTTATCATCTTACTTCGATCGTCCTACTTCAATCGTCTTACTATCACTTCGTCTTACTTTGATTGTCTTATTTTTATCGTCTTACTTTGACTTCGTCGCTTCGTCTTATTTTTAATATAGTGCACAGATAAAAATAACACGAAGCTATAAGTCAAACGAACTGAAAATCGAGACGAAGCGGTTACCATATTATGCTATATAATATTACAAATTTTCAATATACAATCTTGATCAACGCATTTACAATCTTCCAATTGCATCAGAAGTAGCTGCTATATGGACTGACACTAACGATGAACAACATGATAAATCTCCTCATATTCAAGTCTGCACTACGTCTTCTTTATTTGAGGCATCCTTTATCAGATTTTTCTCCCCTAGATGTAGGTGCTTCAAGTTTGTTAACACTGACGATGGACAATATGATAAATCTCCTCATATCCAAGTCTACACTACGTCTTCTTTATTTAAGGCATGATTTTTCTCCCCTGAATGTAGGTGTTCCAAGTTTGTCACTAACGACGAACAACATGATAAATCTCCTCATATCCAAGTTTATACTAACTCAGGACCGAGTTATAGAATTCAAGAAAAACACCCAAACAAAGAAAAAGAAAAATGAAAACAAAAACAAAAACTTACCATAGGTGCAAAGAAACAAAAGCAAACACGAAATCTTTCCAAAGCTGTAGGTCATTTGTACACATAAAAAAAGTGGATGAAATAACCGCATAGAAAAAAATGGCCAAAAATGAAGGAAAACTTTTAGACACAATAAAAAGTCGATGGAAGTCGAACACAATAAAAAGTCGATGGAAGTTGAACACAATAAAAAGTCGATGGAAGTTGAAGAAAAAAACGCAAACAAAAAAGGAAAACGAAAACTTACCACAGGTGCAGAGAAACAAAAGCAAAAACGAAAACTTTCTAAACCTGGACAGAAAGTTCAAATGTTAAATAATTGTAACCGCACACAAAAAATGGAAAAAAATGAAGCAAACTTACCCAGGCTCGAGAGAAAAGCGTACGCTGACAGTAACAAACGGAAACGAAAGAAGTGAGAGAGCAGAGGAAGGCAAGGGCAGAGAGGAAAAACAAAGAGGGAGAAAGTTTTGCGGAAGAGGACACAACATTCAATGAACAGATATAAGCCGTCACAAGGACATGGATTGCGTGGTCGCCTAAGGACACAACACTCAATGAACAAGATAAGTCGTCAGATTAAATGGACGGGCGGGATGGATTGCGTGGTCGCCTCATGACACAACATTCAATGAACAAGATAAGCTATCAGATTAAATGGAGGGGTGGGATGGATTGCGTGGTCGTGTGAGGACACAACATTCAATGAACAAGATAAGTCGTCAGATTAAATGGACGGGCGGGATGCATTGCGTGGTCGTCCATCCCAACTCGCTCTTAGTATATATACTTAATAAGCTCAAAAAGACATGATTTGTCAGTCTGGTTGAAACAATGCCCATACCACCTTGCTTCTTAGGTCTGCATACATCTGTCCTTTTGATTTTGGCTGATCATGGATCCTGACCATAAGAATCTCCTAAAAACTCTATCAATTATTTTAGTGATGCTTCTTGGCAAAACCAAATGGGAAGCCCAGTAAACACTATAGGAGCTGATGATGGAATTGATTAATTGGCTCGTCCTACAAAGGATAAGACCGTAATTGAGTACTTTATAATAACATTGCTAAGATACAAATAGCACTCTTTTCTTTTTTAATGCATAAACCAAAAAACTTGTTGAAAATCTTTCAAGTAGCAATGAGGAAGGCTAGTAAGTTCCTTTCTACCTTTGAAAATAAAAACATATCACCTATAAAATAAGCTCATAATTTTCAGCTTCTTGTACTTGGCATCATACTTAGGGAATGGTTAGTTAGTACGGGAAAATGATAATAAAAATGAGAATAAATATAGTGAGGAATGAGCATGACTATTATCATTATAATTATGATGGTTAGTTAAGATGAATGAATGATTATCGTTACCATTGATAGTAGTTTGTTTGTAAAAAATATTGTAATGAATTAATTACAAAAATTATATTTTAATTAATGAATGAATTATATTTTAATTAATTACAATATTTTAATTAATGAATGATATATTTTAATTAAATATATTGCAATTAATTAATATTATTATTATTTTAATTAGTTATATTTTAATTAATAATAATATTTAAACAATAATAATATTATAATTAATTATATTGTAATTAAATAATATTATAATTAATTATTTAATTACATTATTTTAATTAATTATAGTGTAATTAATTATTTAATTGATTTTATCATAAATTTGATTATTGAATTTAAAGTTTTACTTATAAAGTTATTTGGCTCATAATTATACCTTTTATCTATCCTCTATATATAAAAATTTAAAAACATAGCAATCCCTCCATTCTTTTCTCTCATTCTTCTAGATTGTGAGAGGAACGGAGGATTGTCCAAAACTAAGAAATGAAACTCTTATGTCTTCAATGATAGGTTCATGTCAAATATCAATTTTTATTCCATACCTATAATCTTTTTTTTATACCCCTAAACAAGCACACCCTTAAAAGACTCTTTCTCTTTACAACTTTTTTTTGATTAGTTTCTTATGAGATGTTTTAGGAGGGTCTCAATTATAAAAAGACACATTTAAGTCATTTATACTTAGACTAATTTATGCTAGAACTAGACAAGCCTTTTGCAAAAAAGTAAAACTCTAACTTTAAATTTTAAAAAGCTACATAAATAAAAGCGGTTTAACTCTTTATTACTTACTTTGCTCATTTTCCTAGTGAAGATGAATTGTTTATTACTTGCAATTTTACAATTGATAACCCTTTTTAATGGCTTTAGTGAAGCCTACAAGTTTAGCTAAGAAGAAGTTGAAACTAAGGAATGCTCATAAATGTTTGGGATTGAGATTCTACGAGGCACCAAATCTACCTCTACACGTGTTAAGAAATATTGATCAAGCCATGATTTGCTGGTTAACGTGTATCGCTTAGTCCAATCAATCGCGCCACGCCATCATTTTGTCGGTCCCATCAACTCAAAACCCCGCGCGCTTGTGGCGTATAGTGTTTCGTCTTCTCAGTTCTCAGTTTTGCGTCCTCGCTCGTTAAACCCAAAACTTTGCAGCCAAACAAGTACACGCGCATCGGTAAAGCCACACGCGCGGCCGCCTAGGGTTGCTTCTTCGTCGTCATGGAATCGTCTTCTTCATCGTCGACCCTCCATCTCGCCCTGGCGGCTTTGGTTGGAGCTTCACTAATGGCCGTCTCCGCCTTCTACATTCACCGCCGCTCCGTCGACCAGGTCCTCGACCGCCTCATCCAACTTCGCCGGAAACCTCGTATACGGCGATCCATTCCCTTTGAGGAAGAGTCCTTTGAAGAAGAAGAGGAGGAAGTGGAGAATGACGATGGACAGTACGCGTCGGACGGAGAGGTGACGTCGTCGGTTTGGAGTCACCAGACTCTCTCTCGGTCCTTGGACGATAGATTTGGTCATCGGAGTTATAGGATGTCTTGTTCACTTCCAAATGCTGTGTCGAGTAATCATTGGTTTGATGAAGGGGTGAAGTCTCAAGGAGAGAAGCTCAATTTCATCCCCGCTGGTCTTCCACCTCTGCAAATGAATCCTGGGGATGGTGAGATTTATCGTTTGATCTACAAATCAGAACCTTCTTAAAAGTTTTCAGTTTGTCAGACTTATAGGTTCATAGCTGCTTGTAAATTACCATTAATAGTGGTGTAAGGAGCTCGCTTTTAGAACTTGTCTTTTAAGAGTTAAAAGTAATTGTAATTTCTAGTTTGGTCACTTTTATATATTTAAATCCTTGAATATGCTTTGTTTTTGCTTTAGTTTGTTATATATAGTAAGTAATTTTCAGGTTTTGTGCAGGTGAGGACAAGGCCTATTCTAGCTCTGTTGCGATTCTGGGAAGGAGAATAATGACTCCTAGATCACCTGGAAATAAAACCTTGGAAAGTGCACTAGATTCTGATGAGGAAGGGACTGAGATTGCCCATGACGAAGATGAGGACGAAATTATGTTCAGCTATGGGAATGTAAGTTCTGCTGATTCTACACATGCATCTCTTTTTAGGTTCAGTAAATTTTAGTATTCAAGTGCTTAGTATTCCAGCGGGACTCTTAGTGTTGTTGTTGTTATTTAACTGCTTAGTTTTTGGAGAGCCTAAAATCCAGCTCATATCGCTTTTCAATGCGATGGTGGTCCTATATCACTATTATGCTCCAACGGACCGACCCTTCAACATCAGGATTATGGATGGGATAATTCTACGACTAATGCTACTATTAATGGAATATCTTTTCATTCTCATGTTGTCTTGCTACTGTGACCTTTTCGCTTGATGGATGGCAAATCTGTGTTAGATTGGGTGTGGCAAATACTTCCTTACTACTTCATATTTGTGGCTTTGACCTGTCAATTGCAAAGCCACGTGCGTTGCTATGTATTTATGGTTTATACTTGGATTTAAGGTTTTGAAGTTCTATTTCTTAATCGATAGAAGAGAAAGCATTATTAGCTCGATGATGTATTATTGTTCTTGAATCTTCAGGATCCTGATTCAAAGTTCCAAGCCACTTCTGTTCTTCCATTTCGAGGTGATGACGTGAGTAGCCATCAAGATCAGGAAGTTATAGTTAAAGATGGCAAAATAACTGAAGTTATGAGTGAAGAAGGTAACAAAAAGATTGATGCAGCTCCATTACATCAATTGGGTAATATTCCACCTCTGACATCAGTTCTTTGCCTTTTCGTTATATAGAATTTACTGCTTTCATTTTCTGTTACTCATTTGCCGCTGATAGTGCATTTAGATTATTTATTGTGATTTGGCATGCACAATTTCTTCTTATCTTAACTATTTTAGACTACCAGAAATTTTATGAGTTTCTTGTTTATTCTGCAAAATATTGTTTTTAGAATCAATGAATTCAGAGGAGGAAGAAGTACTGAAGTTGCTTCGTGAATGCTTGGAATTGCGAAATAGTTACATATATAGGGAAACAGTTACACCATGGACAAAGGTAGATTCGACAAAATTTGGTGCGTCCAGGGTCAGTACTGATCCACTTAAATTTGAACCTGTTCCAGCAACTTCAGTAAGTAAATATCCCTGAATGAATGTGAGGTTCTCTTGAGATGTTTCACATATGGTTCTTGTTTGATTCTCTTTTAGTCTAGTGAAGTGATAATTGTTCATAAAGCTTTTATTTGATCTTTCTTTTGTCCAAATTGGAAACTTGTGCAGCACCACTTTAGGATGGAAGACGGGGTTATCCATGTTTATGCTGATGAACATGGTAAGCAGTAAAGTTAAATAGTATTTTGAATACCTCCTCCTTGTACCCCATTAAAAGCTAAAGCTTCCTTAAAATGGCATAATCCCTTATTTTGAGTGCTTGCTATTGTATGACTGAGCTATGGTTATTCTTCTTTTGCTCGTTTATTTTGCTGATTACCTTATTTTCTATTAATTTCAATCCAGACACTTCAGATCTCTTCCCTGTTGTCAATGCAACAACTTTTTTTACTGATATGCATCACCTCTTACGGATCACATCAATTGGAAATGTTCGATCTACATGCTATCACAGGCTGAGATTTCTGGAGGAGGTAGTTGTCTGCAACCCTTTTCTTGAGATTAATATCTTTTACTTTTTCTTCTTCTTGCAACTTATATCTGAATACAACACAGAAATTTCGCCTTCATCTGTTAGTAAATGCAGACAGGGAGTTCTTGGCTCAGAAAGGTGCCCCACATCGTGATTTTTATAACATCAGAAAAGTTGATACACATGTGCACCATTCTGCTTGCATGAACCAGAAGCATCTACTGCGCTTCATAAAATCAAAACTAAGAAAAGAATCTGATGAGGTATACTCTGATATCTGACCAACCTTTCCGTATTGGGGAGTTTCATTAGTTAAGAGTCTTACAAGTGTTATTATCTGAACGATTCCTGTTAATCGGTGTTTGTCGAAATTTTGTAGGTTGTGATATTTAGAGATGGGAAATACTTGACTCTAAATGAAGTTTTTGAGAGTTTGGACTTGACTGGGTAGGAAATGGCTCCCTAGGTGGCTTCATGTTCTATCTGGATTATTTTCTAACTTGTTAAACATTTCCAGGCATGACTTGAATGTTGATTTGTTAGATGTCCATGCTGATAAGAGTACATTCCATCGATTTGATAAATTCAATCTTAAATATAATCCATGTGGGCAAAGCAGACTCAGAGAAATATTCTTAAAGCAGGATAATCTAATCCAAGGTATGTAACTGATTCACCTCTTGTTGATTCTTTAATTTATATCTCTTGTAATAGATGTCAGAGACTGTTGCTCACTGGCCTTGAATTTTGACCTCTGTTTTGCATAGATCTTCTTTGCTTCTGTTTGGACATTTGGGACTTTCTTACAAAACATTTCTTAATTTAAGTAAAAAGAATTCTTGATGGTGTACTACATTTGTTCGGATTCCCTTTAATCATTTGCTTTTCTCCTTATGCTTGGATTTGCCACTCCTTCAACAATAATGCATAATTTGAAGGTTACAATGCTGACTTTCAAGTCTTTTACAGGACGCTTTTTGGCAGAAGTAACAAAAGAAGTTCTGTCTGATCTTAAAGCAAGCAAATACCAGGTAATGCTTTTCACAGACGACATGCAATTGTTATTGTTGGCAAAGTCTGGTCTTTCGATGTTGACTTCCTCATCATATATTTTTCAGATGGCTGAGTACAGGATATCCGTATATGGTAGGAAACAAAGCGAGTGGGACCAGCTGGCAAGTTGGTTCATTAACAATGAAATATATAGTGATAACGCTCTTTGGCTAATCCAGGTAATTTACAATTTTTTGCTATTGGCTACATTACTTTTTTACTTTCACAATTTGTACCGTTGAGGCTCATATGAATTAATAAACTGGCACTTGGATGACCGTTAATAAGATAAAAGGGATACACTTTCTTGCATTGTTAATGAAGAAGAAAGATATAATATGCATCAAAGTTCATGCTTTTGACAATAGGCATACCATGCTGTTAGTCCTGTGTGGGGAACTTCAACGCTATTGAGTTTGGATTCTGGACAAATTTGCCCTTAGGAACTGCATCTTATATTGTGCATCAATTAATCAACTCAGTCAATTGGCAAAATATTGAAAGGGTGATGGTTTTTCTTTTTCCAAGATCTTGGACTTCTAGGTTTTCTAGGCCACATGAAAGGGCCTGTTGAAATTTTAATGCAGTAGACAGAAGGTGAAAACCATATAGCAAAGAACAGTATGTAATAAGTATACAAGACTTTGTGAACAACTGTTCATAATAGAGTACTGCAGTAGACAGTAAGGTGAAAACCATAGAGCCAAGACCAGTATGTAATAAGTATACAAGACTTTGTGAACAACTGTTCATAATAGAGTCAGAAGGTTTATCTTGTGCATATAAAGCTTCATTATTCCTAGGAGGCCTAAAGATTTTTCCTTTCTGTAGAATGTCCTTTCCTTCATGAGTTTGCTCTCATTGCCTTTATAAATACTTGGGTTTCCCATTGTTTTCTTAATTGTTTTTCCCCTCGTTTTATGATTTAAATGTGCAGCTACCACGGCTATACAATGTGTACAAGCAAATGGGAACTGTTAAATCATTTCAGAACATTATTGAAAACATTTTCATCCCACTCTTTGAGGTCACAGTAAACCCAAATTCTCATCCTCAACTTCATGTGTTCTTGATGCATGTAAGTCCTATGTATATTCTACGAAACTTTTATATAAAGATATTGCACTCATGATTGTTTTCGTTTCCTTTTGCTTAGTTCTTTTCATCCTCCCATTTATGTAGCACAATGGTTTTGCTGAATCACTACTGTAGTGTCATGAAAAGATGATCTTTCGGCGAATTAAATTATTTGACAGGTTGTGGGATTTGATATTGTTGATGATGAAAGTAAACCTGAAAGGCGTCCAACTAAGCACATGCCCACGCCTGCTGAATGGACCAATGAGTTCAACCCAGCGTACTCATATTATACTTACTACTGCTATGCAAATTTATATACACTTAACAAGGTATATGGTACTTCGCATGCTTCCACCAGGTTACATATATTGAGGAATTTGATCTGATGTCAAGCCATTGGCTTTAATAGAATTGAACGCGGCTCTGAACGGTAGATGGTTCCATGTAGTCATTCTCCAGATACTTTGTAGAATGGTACCATGAAATTTGTTAGGCATTCGGGTTTCCTCCCAGCATAAGAAATTTATTCGAGTACTCAAAAGCTTTGAAATGAAAATATTTGTAATTCCCGCTAATTGTGAACAAAGTAAGATAGGAATATTAAAAAGTGTGCCCTAGAATGGATTCATGACTTCTTGTAGAGAATCTCTTCACAGGTGGTTGAATGATTTCTGCAAAGTTTTATGGATTATGATATTATGTTGTTTGTTTGTCATTGTCAAACCGAATATTTGATCAGCTTCCCCTACCTCCAGATATGTAAAAATATAAATCTTAAAGAGATAAAAAAAGAAGAAGAGGGGAAAAGGGGATTAGGAATAATTCTTATGCATAGATCTATTGGAATTAACATGTTCTTGATCTTTTTTTCCAGCTTCGTGAATCAAAAGGATTTCCAACAATAAAACTTCGTCCACACTGCGGAGAGGTTACTTTCTATTTCGTGGTTTATGTGTCAGTTTACGTTTCCCAATTTTTGTGCCCAATTTCTTGATAATCTCATGGTATTTACTATGTGTGCAGGCTGGTGACATTGATCATTTGGCTGCTGGATTCCTTTTATGCAATAATATCTCCCATGGGATCAATTTGCGGAAGTCTCCCGTTTTGCAGTACTTGTTCTACCTTTCTCAGGTTTTATCCACATGAACTGGTCTTCCATGTTTATTTGAAAGGAATAAGAGCTTAGGGGCGGTGAGAAGGGCAAAATGCTTCTGCATTGGCACCTGACATTGACATCAACATTTTACAATATAATTTGAAGGACATTGTATAGTTTCATGTGATTTTACTTTTGTACTGGTATCAACCTATCATCATTAGTTGGGTAAACTAGAACAGTTGCATTTACCAGTGTGGCTTCGTAGCTATTTCTCAACTGAATTTTAGAAAGGTGGTATACCCTGGTGAAACTGAGGCTTTTCTTTCAACTTTTCTCCTTTCTTTCAATTTTCTTTCTAGCAGACAAACCATTTATTTGAGTTTCCTTGAGTTTTTAATGTCTGCTGTTAGATGTTCTAGTGATCAGCATGCTTCTCTTTGATTAACAGATTGGATTGGCCATGTCACCATTGAGCAATAATTCCCTTTTCCTTGATTATCACCGGAATCCATTTCACACCTTCTTCCAGCGGGGTCTGAATGTTTCACTTTCAAGTGATGATCCTTTGCAAATACATTTAACGAAAGAAGCACTAGTAGAAGAGTATAGTGTTGCAGCAAAGGTTCGCCTTGTTTTGACTTGGAATGTTTTTTATGTTTCAGTGTAAAGTAAAGTGCTAGCAAGTTGGACTTTTCTGCAGGTGTGGAAGCTCAGCTCATGCGACTTATGTGAGATAGCAAGAAATTCTGTTTATCAATCTGGATTTTCTCACGAGGCAAAAGTAAGTTAATGACTTAAAGCTCTGGCACGCATGAATGCACATTAGTTATGTTTACTGATTGCCAATAGATGGAACTAATTATGTTGGATCGATCACGAGATAAATGTAACTGAAAGCTTTGGCCCTTCCTTTGCCTACGCAGTTGCATTGGCTTGGTAGTAAATATTTTCTGAGAGGCCCCAAAGGAAATGACATTCAGAAGACAAATGTGCCAAACCTGAGGATTTCATTCAGACATGAAGTATGTTCTTGTTGATTTTGGTAACTCTTTACAAGAAGCAAATTTTAGAAATTTGTTCTTCAGCTGACATTTAGGGTTTTCCTAGGCGTGGAAAGAGGAGATGCAGTATGTATACTCTGGCAAAGCGAGGATTCCAGAAGAAGTAGAATATTAGATGGTTTAGAAGGGAACTGAATCAAACTACACGTACAACGTTATTGTCTACTAAAGAATGCCATGAATGTCTCAGAACGGGTCCTGGACATTTTCTCCTAGTCCCTGCTTATTTTTAAAAAAAATTGTGGGAATACCCTGCAAGAAACCAGTGGCCAGAACAGATTAAGAGCTACCATCTTAGACGGGGACAACTTCATTGAAGCAACACTGATGCAGCAGTTTTGTGCAAGATCAGATTTAGTTAATTACCTGCTAGGAGACTAGTTTTAAAACAAATTGCTTAGAAAAAGAGCGTTGGATCTTGAATCATTTGGTATGCAGGCATGTCAAATGCTAAGCAAGGTTTACATGTAGAAGATAAGCCTTCCCAGTACAAGACTAGGTGGATTCTGCCATGGCACATCTTCATTTCTATTGTAATTTAAAGATGCCATTTTCCTATTAACCAAAGTTACGAAGTCATTAACTGATTTTGTGCCAATTGGACTGCAATTTGATGAGATGGTTTACACATTAATTGTTGGACGGTGGCATTTTAAGGACTCGAGTCTTTTCTTCTAATGTGTAAATTTGGTATCATCACAACTTGATTAATGTGATAAATTTATTGATAAGGTTTGTAGTGTTTAGCAAAAAGATATCAATTGAATTGCCTGCTACTTGTTACATGCAACCTTATTAATGCTAGAATTAAAGCCATAGATAAATTGAAGCTAAAAGAAAGCCTTTGATTTAGTACTAGCTAGGTAAGTATCTCTGATGGCACTTTTTATCTGCTTTTTGTTGCTGCAAGTATTATAAGATTTTTTGCCCTTTTGAGTGTATTAGGTATTGAATATTGATCATTGGGTAATATTCTATGAAATCATCTAATCCAAAGGTTCTGATTTTGACTGGACTTCATGTCCTTTTGGTTGGTCTAACTGTTTCTTACGTTCTTAATCTTGTGGAAATTCCATATCTTGCAACTTGATTGTTGGCTGCCTTCCTTTTTGTTATAGTTTCTTGAATTGGTGCCTTACTCTTATTCTGGGATGCATTGACTATTACACTTTCCTGAGACGACACATACAATGAACTTGCATGAAAGATTAAAGGTTTTGCCGTTTTGTATGCACTATATTATTCATCAAAATTGTATGAGAAAGAACTTCCAAAAAAAAAAAAGTATTAGAAAGCTTACCATCGTTGAAAATTAAGAGTAGACCTTAACAATAGTCGAAACTAAACAATAAATCGTATTATTTTGATCCCTCTAATGATCGTCAATAGTTTTCCTCTATATCTTTTTTTTATATGGCATCCGTCAACATGTATTTGATTCACTTTGAAAAATAATATAATATAAATTATAATGAATATAGTGAGGAATAAAATAAATATAACCTTCACTTTTCACTATATTAAGAGGATATAAAATACTATATTAAATTATAATATATTACTAATCCTCTTTTTTCATTACTTATTCCTTTCTTTCCATGCCAACTATCCAAACACTCCTTTATATAATAGGTTTATTAGGTTTACAATTCTTGATAAACCTAGGTTTCATTTGTTTGAGATAAACATAACATGAATCAACCATATTGAAGAAAGGTGATATATAAAGTTATTTGGCCCCATTGCTTTTTATTGCAACAAAGAAGTATCTTTGAACTTTTCATGCTCAACAAATACAAGGCATGCTCTTAGCTTTGTGAGCCTTAATTTCTAAGCAACAAATGCGAGTAGTAGTCATTTCTCATTCAATACATTCGGCAAATTATAAATTTTAAAAGCTATTTCATGCCAAGTATTTGATAGTGCAAAGAAGCAAAATTTAAAAATCCTCTAATATCTTTGCAAGTGAATAATAAATATACCTGTAAAAATTGCATAATAAATTGAAAATTTTTAAAATGTAAGTAAAGAATACCCTTAAAAAACTATGTTTAACTTTATGAATAATTTTGTATACGACAATACGGATGATAAGGTCCAACTGAGCTTGAAGCAGCAGGTCCTAGTTCGAATCTAGGTTTAGCCCAAATTCTTATTATTATTTTTAAAATGACAAAATCACATCGTTTTGTTACCTTGGGTTGGGCTGAGCTCGGACAACAAGCTCCCACCCCTAACATGACTTTTCTTGATTTATTTTTATGTTTTTGTTTTTGTAAATCTTTTAGTATCAATTAACTTTTTCAATAGTCAATTTTTATAAAAAAATTAATACTAAACACCCATAAACTAAAAGAAAGTTCATCTTACACTAGGTGAAATATGTGTTGGAAAGAGATAAGAAAAAAACTAATCTTATAGTTCTTGAATTTTGACATTTTTTTACTTCTTGATTTTTGGTTAATTCAAGTTTAAACAAATTTTATTAAACTAATAAATATAGCAAGATATATGATTTAAATACAACTATTTAAAAATAAATTAAAAGAAGACATCTAATAAACAATCCAAAACAAAATGTTTGATAAATGACATTTTTACTCCTAAGCTTTCTGATTATCCGTTAATGACATTAGGATAACAATGAGCTTGGCTCGACAACAATAAGCCTGAGCTAGGGTCGTTCTTATTATTTTATAAGCTTTAGATAAAGTAAATAATGGATATTTATTTTTGTCTATTTTTAGTTTTTATAAAGAACTAAAAAAAGCAAAAGTTCTTTATAAGATCAAGAGTAAATTTTACTTTATTTTATTTGTTATGAAAGTAAAAATAAACTCTATCTTATTATCTATGAGAATGGGCCCTAGGCGAGTGCCTAGGCTACTCTTGCCTAGGACCAACCCTACCCTGAGCTAAAGCCTGACTAGGTTAGAGGTAGCCCAAGCTCATGACTCATCTCACCATAATTATTTTTAAATTTAAAATTTTAAAATAATGTTGTTTTCAATAAAATGAAGTCATTTTAGTATTTTACATATACAGGTGGGACCTCAAGCCGGGCTCAGATAAGAAAATTGTGCCTAAGGCTTAGCTAACTCAAGTCTGATCTATTGATTTTGGGCTAAGCTCGAACTCAGGCCCATTTGTCATCCCTAATTAACATATGCTCAACTCATTTGCATCTGACGAGTGGTAAATTTAATTTCGTTAAATTACCACTATAACTAAATATATTAATCTCTTTTTTTTTCTAGCTACTCACGAGGTATCTTATGAAGGTCCTAATTATGAGAAAATACCTTTAAGTCATTCACTCTCATACTAATCTCCGCCGTTTCGGATAAGTTTCTCATGAGAAGAAAGTTTCTAACCTAAAGCTTTAAATAATGCATACGTGAGGCGATTCAACTCGCAACTTCACTTAAACCAGGAGAACCCCTTACCAACCCAACTACACTCTGTTTGTTTATATTAATCTCATTTTTATAAGTAAAGAAAAATAAAATGTAGACCAGATATATGGTACAAATAACCTAGACCACCGTGTCGCCTGCTAAGAACTAAAGCACTAAAACCCCGTTTCTTTTACAATTACTCTCTCTGGCTAGAAACTCTCACGACGCCGCATCCTGTCCTCTCCTAAACCCTGCCCAGCAACCGCAGCCACAGCCGTCGCCACCTCCACCGCCTACTCACGGCGGTGCTCCTCTTCCGACTGCCAAATCACTCTTCCTCTTACAATGGCGACCGCCGCATCCACCGAGTCAACCGACGGACCCGTCCTAAACCTAATCAACAAACGCCTCCGCGCTCTACGCAAGAAGCTCAACAGAATCCTCCAGATGGAAGAAGCAATCTCTCAAGGAAAGCCTATCAACAAGGAACAAGAGGAAGTCCTTCGTTCAAAGCCCTCGGTTCTCGCCTCCATCGACGAGCTCGAGAAGCTTCGCCAGCCGCTCTCCTCGGCCGTCGCCGAAGAAATCCAACTTGCCGTCCAACGCCACAACCAGCCCGAACACCAACAACAGTCCGACGGAGTGGTGGAGGATCTGTTGAATTTGTTGTATTTTGGGTCGTTGTTTGATGTGAAGCCGCAGAGTGAGTTCACTGCGACGATGTTGACTCGGACGCACGAGAGAGGCTGTTGCTTGACTTACGACTATGTGACTGATGATGCTACGGATCTCCTTGGCGAGAGGGACTTGGACTTGATTTCGACTCTTGGGGGGTTGTTGATTTCGCGGCCTGTTGATTCTAGTTTGTCTCATAAAAACTCGTTGCAGAGATGTATTGAACATGCCAAGTTGTGGCTTGCGAATTCGGAGCAGCCAATTGAGCCAAGTGCCAGTGTTTCATGTATGGTTATTTACCTTATTGGGTCTTACCTTGCTTTTAGTTTGTCGGTTGTTAGTATTTGTTTCGAGTGATTTAGGTTTTCTGAATGTTACAGATGCTGGATTGAGGGAGAAGCTGAACAAGATTATGGCTTCTGATTACTTCACCACCACACCGGAGATGAAAGCTCCGGTGGAAGTGGCTGCTGCCGCGGCAGCTGGAAATTATGCTCCTTTTCAGGTTCAGGTTTCAGTTCCTAGTGTGCCTGCCCATGGGATACCAGTGGAAGAAGATTCGATCACACAATGCGAGGAGAAGGTATTGTTTCATTGACTGGGAAATTGGATGTAATTGATGTTACACGAATTCCTACTTTTGTTGTTGTTTGATGTGCAGTTTTTTTTGCTTGTTGCTCCTTTTAAGAGTTGTTAGAATGAGTAATTCATTTACGTTGGTGCATTATGTTGTGGAAATTAGTGCTGTTAGAAGTCTTGCTGAAATAAAGGACTTGGTCTCATCTTTTTCATGACGAAACAGAATCAGAAGTGATTTTTAGATAGTTTTGCTTCTCTGTTATAAATGATGGGCTTTCCCTGATTTCTAGATGCTGTAAGCTATGTCTTGTCTGCCATTTATCTCTTTTATTCTCTAAATGTAGAAAAGGGAAGAGCTATAAACTCATTTTGGATTGTTACTTGGAATAAATCTGGAGTTGTCCACGTTGTAACATATGTTCATATTATCTTAAGAATTTTTTCATTTTATTGACAGTCTCTTGCATTAAAAACTTCTGCTGGCTCTGATGGATTTTCTCTTTCCCATGAATGCATATTTAGGAACTGCCTTTTGTGTTTACTAAAATTCTACAGGGGTGTATTGATGTTGGAACTAGGTCTGATGGTGATATAAAACTTTTTGGCGTAGATAGGTTTCGAGAATGGCTGCAAGTTTTAAACAGTTAATTTTAGGAAAGGAAAGAAGCATTTTCAGGTCTCTTTTGTGCATTTGTTTGTGAAGGAAATGGGAAAAGCTAGAAATGGTTTGTGTGACATACGGCCTTAATCTGGAGAACTTATTCATATGCAAAATATAAAGTTAAGTATCTGGAACTTTAACAAAGTTCTGTTCTGTTATTGGAGACTTTAGGACACCTTTAACTTGTAATGCCAATTCATTTTCATTACTGTGGTGGAAGCAGCATGTGTACTGCCTTAAGGGCCACAATAATGGTGTGTGTGTGAATATTGTGGCCTTAATGATCATGGTGATAGGATCCATCCCATTTTCATGTCCTGAAAAGCCAAAACTGGTTGGATGTACGCTTTTTCTATTTTAATGTCTATACGTTGGGATGTGTTTTGGATGATGGAGATGGTTGTAGCATTATAGGTAGTGCAATTTCATGACTCTTACTGTTTTCCTCTTTTTCTTTTTTTTGGCTCAGTATGGGATGGAGATCACCCTGCTAACTGCGAAGAAATATTGTTCTTTTTCTATTTTAAAACTGTTAGCCCATCTTAACTGCACTTTTAATTCACCTCTGAGGGATGAATTGTAATTTCAATCTCTTGCAATAATCCATTCTCTGTGTTTGTTATTGCAAAAATGCAGTTTGGAATAAAAAGTAAGGGTGGAATAATCTTAGTGTTTGTTAATAATTAGCTGAGGTAGCACAATTTTTCCATGTGCTTGTGAAAAGGGGACTTGTGTTTTGCTAGCTCCAGCTGTTGTTGTTTGCGATCTATGCTCTTGACTCCCCTTTTTTGGATTGAGTTGTATTTAGCTGGGGAGACATAATGAAATATTAAACTAAATACTTGGTAGAAATAACTTGCAACCGTTTGAACCAAGAACTTGAAGTAGTTGTACATCTATGAATTCAAATCTTCTTTTTCCCATTGAAGTTAGGGATTTGGATTCAATTTAACTTCCATAATCTTTTTGGATATATATCTTGTCCTTGTTTTGATAGTGTCCTACAATCATGTAAATTATTTTCTGGTCATGTTAGTTCACGAGGAATACCTTTGCAATCATGTATGTTATTTTGTGACCTTTATCTTGTTTTGCTCTTGCATGAAGTGTGGCTTATTTCTCTTTGTGCCATTATTGGTCCATTGGTGGGAGCAATGTAGAGGATGGTTTTCACTTAACAATAAAAAGTTATATACTTCCAAAAAGCAAGTTTAATAAACCATAGTTGGATGATAACAAAATCTACCGCAGCAGAAAACTGTCAATAATAAAGATTTAAAGCCCACCCAGCGCAGACTGCTTATGTAATCTATTTTTGCCTTGAAATTGGTGAATCTTTGCAGACTTTTGTTTTCTGCTTCCAAGGTTTTTTACTTGTCTTTGAAACTTAGAGATGCATATGTCTTTCTAGGACGAAGAGGGTTCGGATTTCCAGGTCAATGATACTGGGGATAATCAGTCTATTCCAGCTGAGGAACTTCAAAAGGTGCTTGGACTCAGCATAATGTAACGTGTTTATTTTTGTTGGATTATTATCTGATTGTTTATGGACGTTTCTGTCCCTTGCAGGATGAACCGGAGGATGACGGTGTTGGAGAGGTAATCAGAAGTGAAGAAGCTAAACAACCAGGTGATACTGAACAGATCCAGAGAGAGGGGGACCTCAAGGAGCAACCATACGCTTATCGAAGAAACTATCAGAATCAAAGAGGTGGTCGTGGTGGGCGTAGGGTTTATTCAAATGGCCGAGGTGGCCGAGGTGGCCCAAGGGGGGGTGGTGGCTACCAACAAAATGGTCGCAATCATTATTATGACCAGCCAGGTAACTATTATCCAAGGAACTACTATAGCAATCGAGGAAAGGGTGGTAGAGGTGGTGGACACCCTTACAACAATCACAGTTCAGGTGGTCATACCCCCGCAGATGTTGGTGTGGCTTCATGACATAATTGCTGATTGAGGGGTGTCGTCTTAGTGGTTTTATAGGTGGATGGTGAGGTTGTTTTATTCGCTTTCCATTAAACTCATTATAAATGGAGATGCTTTTGATGTATCAGCTATCCAGGACACCTTTTTTTTTTTTTGGTAGTTTCAGTTAATGGAGTTTTTATTGGAAACTTCAAATTATTGGAACTTTCCATAAAATTAACGGAAAAAAAAGTAGGGTGTTGCTTGATTTCGATCCATCCAACTAAAAAGCTGTTAACAAAGAACTTGCCCAATTTTTCCTTTTGAAGCGTGTGTTTATTCCTACAGCTGGAAGATAGATTTCTCCTTTGTTGGAACCCTATTAGGTCTTGGTGAAGAAGCAAATTCCACTAATGGGTAGGATTTGCTTGCGAAAGAATAGGTATGGGAATTATATGTTATCATATCGGTATGATCTTCGATATTGTAGTAAATTGCCAATTTAAGTTGTACAACTTGCAAGTGTACTTTGCTTTAATGTGAAGAGTTATTGTCAATGGTATGGATACCGTTTCGTACCGGCCGGAAAACGGAACCAGTATGGTGGCAACGGTTCCGGGCAAAAATTTTGGCCGGTACCGGTCGGAACCATAAAATCCGGTAAGTTTCGGCGCATTTAGGAAAATACCGAAATTTTCAGGGACCAAATAGCAACAAAAAATTTTTTTAACCTAAAATCTACCCCAGCCTGCCCCGAGTCCCCGACCCTTCTGGAACTCTTCTTCTCTCTTCTTCGGCTTTTCCTCCTTCTTCTCCTCGCCGCTGCTCCTCCCTCTTGGATCTCGTCTCACCGCTGTCTCATCGCTGTCCCCGACTTCTGGATTCTTCTTCGGCCTCGTCTCTCCCACGCCGCACGCCTCCTCTCTTCGCCGGTGTCTCTCTTCGTGTCTCGCGAGTCGCGACTCTCTTTTGGTCGTCACCGTCTCCTCCTCCTCGCCTGGCCGTAGCGGATCTCCTCCTTGCCGTCTCTTCTTCGAAGGATCGGTGTCCTCGCCACTCCTCGCCGCCTCTTCTTCGACGGATCTGTCTCCTCGCAGCTCCTCGCCACCTACTCCTTCGTCCTCCTCCTCGTCGACGCACCACACGACCACCGAAGGAAGACCCGACCCTCAGACGACCCTCAACGAAGACCCGATTGTTTTGGGTGTATGTTTTTTATTTTTTGTTTGATTTTGAATGGAATTTTGTTGTTGATTGCTTCTGTGATCGTAGGTGTTGTTGATTTGGTGTTGTTGTTGGATGGAGGTGGATTTGGGGAAAAAATAAAAATCGTTGGTTGTTTTCGGCTGAGAACATAGAGGTTGATTTGGGGTGATGTCGTGATGGTGGATTTGGTGGATTTGGGGAAAATCCGAATGTGGGAAGTTGAAATTGACATTGAATTTTGTGATTTTGCCTTGTGGTTACCGAATGTGTGAAATTAAAATTGATTGGAAATTGGTATTGTTGGTCTGATTGAAAAGTAAGTTTAGACTTGGAATAAAATTTAGAATTGTACTGAAAATTAAATTTGGAGTTGGAAATTGGATTTTGACATGTTGTATTTTGCAATTAGAAATTGTAATTGGAATTAGATTTTGTAATTGATAGTAAATTAATTCTGAAATTGGAATCAGAATTGGATTGAAAATTGGTTGAATGAAAATGGAAATGGAAATAGAATTGGAAATGGAATTGGAATTGGAATTGAATGAAATGAATGGAATTGGAATTGGAATTGAATGAGAATTGAATGGAATTTAATTGAAATGGAATTGAAATGGAATTGAATTGAAATTGAATTGAATTGGAATTGGAATTGGAATTGAATTCAATTGAATTGGAATTGATTTGCAATTGAATTGAATTCAATTGAAATTGAATTGGAATGGAATTGCAAATTGTTGGAGTATGTTTTGAATTGAATTGGAATGGAATTGAATTGAATTTGATTTGAATTGTATTGAATTCTAATTGAATTAGATTGGAATGGAATTGAATTGTAATGGAATTGAATTTGATTGAATTGAATTGAATTGGAATTGGAATGGAATTAAATTGAATTGAATTGGATTGAATGGAATTTGATTGAATTGGATTAGATTGAATTGAATTGAATTGAATTCGATTGAATTGAATTGAATTGAAATGAATTAGATTGGATTGGATTGGATTGGAATTGAATTGAATGGAATGGAATGGAATTGAATTGGAATTGGATTACATTGAATTGAATTGGAATTGAATTAAATTGAATTGAAATTGGATTGGAATTGAATTGAATTGGAATGGATTGGATTAAATCCAATTAGATTGAATTGGATTAGATTAAATTGAATTGAATTGAATTTGATCGAATTGAATTGAATTGGAATTGGAATTGGATTGAATTGGAATTGAAATGGAAATGGAATTGAATTGAATTGAATTTGATTGAATTGAATTGGATTGGATTGGATTGGATTGGATTGGATTGGATTTGATTGAATTGAATTGAATTGAATTTGAATGGATTGATTGAATTTGAATGGAATGAATTGAATTGGAATTGGATTGGATTGAATTGAATTGGAATTGAATTTGAATTGGATTGAATTGGAATTGGAATTGAAATTGAATTTAATTGAATTGAATTGGATTGGATTGAATTGAATTGGATTGGATTGAATTAGATGGAATTGAATTTGATTGAATTGGATTGGATTGGATTGAATTGAATTGAATTGGAATTGAATTGGAATTGGAATTGGAATTGAATTGAATTGGATTGAATTGAATTGGAATTGGAATTGAATTGAATTGGATTGAATTGAATTGGATTGGATTGAATTGAATTGGATTGGATTGGATTGAATTGGAATTGGAATTGGAATTGGAATTGAATTGAATTGAATTGGATTAGATTGGATTGGATTGGATTGAATTGAATTGAATTGGATTGGATTGCATTTGATTGAATTGAATTTGATTGAATTAAATTGAATTGAAGTGGATTTGAATTGGAATTGGAATTGGATTGGATTGGATTTGATTGAATTGAATTAGATTGAATTGAATTGAATTGAATTGGATTGGATTGGATTGAATTGAATTGGAATTGGAATTGGAATTGAATTGAATTGGATTGGATTGGATTGAATTGGATTGGATTGGATTGGATTGGATTGGATTGAATATGATTGGATTGGATTGAATATGATTGGATTGCATTTGATTGAATTGAATTGGATTTAATTGAATTGGATTGGATTGAATTGAATTGAATTGAATTGTCATTATGTACTGAAATTGTGTGTTATTCATTTTTGTGTACAGATAAATGGAAGGAAGTTCAAATACTCCCGATCAACCTAGTTCAGAAAGATACAGTGATCCAGCTTGGGCTCATGCTGGTGTGGTTCCTGGTCAAAAGAATTATACCATTTGCTTGTTTTGTAACAAGCATTTGAAAGGTGGAGGAATCACCCGATTGAAAAGACATTTAGCTGGGGTTAAAGGAGATGTGGAAGCGTGTAAAAAAGTAAGTCATGATGTGAAGTGGCAGATGAAGACATTGATTGATGAACATCAATTTGAGAAAGATAGAAGGGAAAGATTGAATCTTGAAATTGGTAGTGGAAGTTCATTTCCCGGTTTCCGTGGTGATTATGGAGATGTTCAAGGTGGAAGTGGTAGTGGTAGTGGTAGTGGTACTGGTAATGTTCTATCTCAGTCTCAGGATCCTGTACAATCTGAAATGAGGAAGAGAAGAAGACAGCTGCCTGGTTTATTTGCACCACGAACAACTCCTGGAGCCCAACCTTCAATTCGTAGTGCAATGTAGACAAGAGATGCGGCTCACAATGTGGATATGACAGTAGCTAGATGGTGTTATGATACAGGTTCGTCATTTAATGCTTTTCAATCATATTATTATCAACCTATGATAGATGACATAGCCTCTTATGGTCCAGGATACAAAGGGCAATCGGTTGATGACTTAAGAGGTAAACTTTTGAGTTGTGCTGTGTCTGATATGAGAGCTTATTTGGCTGAAAGAAGAGCGAATTGGGGTATTAATGGATGCTCAATTATGTGTGATGGTTGGACGAATAGGAGACAAGAGCCTATCATAAATTTTTTGGTTTATTGTTTTAATGGCTCTATGTTTTTAAAATCGATTGATGCATCTGGCCTGATTAGAAATGCTGATACTTTGTTTGGGATATTTGATCAAGTTGTGAATGAAGTAGGGGTGGAAAACATTATTCAGTTTATTACTGATAATGATTCTGCTTATAAAGCGGCAGGACAAAGGTTGCAGAGAACCTACAATTCATTTTTTTGGACTTCTTGTGTTGCACATTGCATTGACATAATACTGGAGGATATAGGAAATCCTAGGTATTTTCTTGTTTTTTATGAGACCATGCAGAAGGCAAAGAAAGTGACAAAATTTATTTATAATCGTGCATGGGTTTTAAATTTGATGAGAAGGGAATTTACCAATGGTAGGAATTTGTGTCGCCCTGCTGTGACAAGATTTGCAACAAATTTCTTATCACTTCAGTCTTTTCTTTTGTTGAGGAAGGAGTTAAGGCAAATGTTTACAAGTAATAAGTGGGTAACCTCTCAGCATGCTAGGTCTAATGCTGGAATGGAGGTTTGTAGTATCATACTGGAAGATAGAAAATTTTGGTCGGCATCTCAATTCGTTATCTGGGTTTGTAAGCCTTTGGTGAGGGTACTTCGGTTGGCTGATAGTGAAGAAAAGCCAACAATGGATTATATTTTTGATGCTATGGAGAGAGCAACGGAAGCAATCAAGGCCAATCTGAAACATAAGCCATCTTTATACGAGCCATATATCTCAATCATTAATGAGAGAAGGAGAAGACAACTTTCTTCTCCATTGTTTGTAGCTGGGGCATTTTTGAATCCCAGTGTATATTTTAGACTGGATGTTAAAAAGCAAACTGAAGTTAGTAGAGGAATGCTTATGACAATTACAATAATTGTTCTTCATGACTCAATGCAAATTGCTTTAACCACACAAATGGAGGCTTATAAGTACTCTTATGGAGATTTTGGAATGTCGGTAGCTATTCAACAAAGAGGACTTCTTTCTCCAGGTATTACTTATTTCCTATTTCTTATTTGTTGAAATTTATTTATCAATTTATTTTGTTTATAACACTACTTTTGTTTTCTTATAACTTGTAGTTGCTTGGTGGGATCTTTTCGGATGTAGTGTTCCAGATTTGAGAAAGTTTGCGATTCAATTTTAAGTCAATGTGTGAGTGCAACTGGTGTGAACTAAACCTGAGCACATTTGAATTTATCCATTCCAAGAAAAGGAATAGATTGGAGCATAAGAGGTTGAATGACTTGGTTTTGTTCGTTATAATTTAAAGCTTCAGAAAGGTATGTTATTTTCATTATTAATTTTATATAATTTCTTATAATTTTTAATAATTAAATGTAATTGTTTACTAGGACTCTTAGTAGCACAAGTTGTTCAAATGATCCAATTACGATTGATAATATTGATATTTTGGCGGATTGGGTTTCAAGAACCCAATTTGGTTGATATGAGTGATTTGAATGTGAAGATGATCTTGGATGGGAAAGCATTGACATGTCATTTGGTGCATTAAATTTGAATGGTGATGATGAAGCTCCTCTCAATGATGAGGATTTTGTACCAAATGATCAATGGGATCAAGTAGCTTCAATGGTATCCTCACCATCGACGATTGAACTTCGTGTTTTATTTTTCCTCTTCTTTAATTTTACTTGTATTTGATCATTGATGTTTATGTTAAATTATATGTATGTAATGTAAATGTAATATTTTTGTTTCGTGTTCAAATTTCTACTTAATTGCTTATTCGTCATCAACCTTTTGTAATATTTTTTTATCGGATGTTTTGAATCTTTTGATGTAAATATGTAATATTATTTATTATAATGATGAAATTGTATGATTGTAATATTTTAAATGCTTTCTATTATTCTTAGTTTTATAATTGTATGATGATGATTGTCTTTATTTTTATTAATTGTGATTATTATTTATATGTAAAATATTTAAAATTATTGTTATTTCAAATTAATTGTCATTATTATTTATTATTAAGATTTTTAAAGTATGGTTGATGTAAACAAAGAAACTAGTAAAGTATACTGATCAGATTATATAATATATCAATATGGACTATTTTGCAATTTTAAAAATTTAGGGACTATTTTATAAATTTAAAAATCCCGAAACAGTGCTTTTGACCGAATCGATACCCAGATAGCCTGCTTCAGTAGTCCAATCCAATACCGTCTCCCATGCAGTATTCATAACATTGGTTATTGTCTTATTCTATTTTTATATTACAGATAATAACTCTTGTTGTTCAGTTTATTAATTAATTAGGAAAATTTTAAAATTAATAAGTTCTTATGAATTAAAATAAATAAATGAATTTTTATTTAATAATTTTTAATTAAATTTTAAATTCTTTGATAAATAAAGATAATATCTTTTAATTATATTTTAAAATTTTAATTGTATTCAATTTTTATTAATTTTATGATAGTTTAATATTTTAAACCGTAAATCTCTTATTGCTGGTTTAACTTTTAATATAATTTTTAAATATTCACTTTATTATGCACAGGCTTTTGTTATTACTTCCAAAGTTCAATGTCTAAGGTTGTAGGCTTAGGCTGATTCCTTTCAGTATAGGCTAATTCCTTTCACTATCTTACTTTGTTTTCACCTGCCGTCTTTTTCCTGAATTAGATGCCTAAGCCTAAGAGTTGAAAGTTGATAATGACACCATTAACAAAAGCATGCTCTCACAGGGGATTCAGAGTGTCAATGAAATACAATCCTCATGTATGCTGAGGAGTTCAGAACCAGAAAATGTTCTTATGAAATGATCCTGTCAGAATCTTTCTTTTTTGCTTTTTATATTATTGAGAGATGTGTGGCTATAAATTGTAAATTTTACTTTATATAGATTATACCAAACTTCAATTTTCATAGACATTCTGAATCTAGAAGTTAAAACGGCATTGGCAGGCAAATCCATTGCGAGAGCATGCTTTTGTTAATAGTGTCATTATCAACTTTCAAGTCCTAAGCATCTACTTCAGGAAAAAGATGGCAGGTGAATACAAAGTAAGATAGTGAAAGGAATGAGCCTAAGCCTGCCACCTTAGACATTAAAATCAGTATATATTTTCTTGATGGTGAATATATATCATATAGACCTTAACAAATTTAATTTAAACTTGAGTAAAGTTATGGGATTTGGTCTTAAATGCAATTCATAAACAGAGTCTCATTTATTTGGGAGACTTTCGTCGTAGACCTAACAAGGGAACATATTTGTGCCTTATTTAGGTACAGGGATGTAGCAGAATGGAAACAACAAATCTGCTCTCCATATCACGTATTATCAAGGACGGATCCACATCGGGGGCAAGTGGGGCCGCTTGCCCTCACTCAACAAAATTTCTGGATTCGTCCCTGTATATTATCAAATGTTAATATCATCTACAACTTTTATATATTTCCTCTAAATTTTAAGTTACTGATATCATTAAATTCATTTTAATTAAATTTTTTACTTTTATGTATATTGGATGCTTAATTTTATATATTTGTGAAATCTAAACAAAAATTAAAAAAAATGAATTGAGGGATGGAATTTAAATGTAAAATATTTGGTAGCAGCAGCAAGTGCCAACTGTAATTGAGTGGTGCAAAATGTGGAGAATCCAGGTTGGAACATTGTGACATGCACACGTATCTTTTATTTGTTTCTTTTGTAGATCAAGTAGGATGCTCTATTCTTTTTCGATCATATGGTAAAATATTGTGCCAACTTCACAGCCACGGGAATAAGTTCAGATCTTTTGTCTAATATTATGGTGTCTTATTATGTCCAATAAATCTCAACCATTTATTTATGTGGGTTCCATATAGATCTCGTATGAGTCCCGTAAAATAAATGACTGAGATTTTATAAGATAGAATAAAACAGGGTAATATTGGACAGAAGATCTTGTCTCCGTAAGAATATTGTTTCAGCCTGAATTCTCCACACTCAATTACAGTTGGCATTTGCCACTTCAAATTAACATACACGCATTAGTTGAAAACACAGAATCTTATTTGACCTTTTTTATTAAGAAGAAAGAACAGAGCGTAAAGAATGATGTAATTGTAGGGATGTCGTGAAGTCCAGTTAATTGGACACCAGACCATCTACAAAAGGATTGATGCTGAGAGCACTACTTCAAGCCGAAGTTCTCCTACTTGCAGCATCCAAACTTTATTGTGTTCTATCTCCATCCAATAGCTAGAGCTCAATTCTTTAAATAACCAATACAATTGAGGAACCAAGTTGACGTGCTGTGCATGCATTATACTTCGACGGTCCATACAATGGCAGGTCACGTCAGGGAATCATATTCCCACCAAACGATTGTTGAACTCTCCACTCCATGTCCAACCTAGCTAGCTATATAAGCCGCTCTCACCGGCCTGCTATGTTCAACCAAAGACATTTGTTTATTATTATCGATTCGGTACAATCACCTGCTAAACTATGGACCGTTGGCAGTTTTTGAGACGAGGAAGAACATTGAAGGTAAGCTCGTCGGATCTCCACCAATCCCATGTTGATTCAGACAAAAACTCATCTGGGGTTGTAGTGGATGTGAAGTCCACAGGAGAATGGAAATCCATCATGGAAGCCTCGAAAGAGAAGCAGCAGCTGGTAAGGTCTGTTCTTCATTCGCAACAGTTTACTGAGATTTTCATGGTTCTGACTTTTCTATGCTTTTTTCTTTTTCCTAATGCTGAAGTTGGTTATTGAATTCACGGCCACCTGGTGCGGACCTTGCAAGTTGATGGAACAAACTCTCCAAGAGTTTGCTGCTATGTACACAAACGTTGACTTCATCAAGATTGATGTTGATCAGTTGGTGGTAACAGTCCTCTTTCAGTTGCCAGACCTTGGTTTCTACCTTTTTATCTTTTGTTTACCATAAGATGATGAATTATCTGTCATCTAATCTGATACAGGGGGTTGCTCGTCAATTCAAAGTGATGGTAATGCCAACATTTGCTCTGGTTAAGAAAGGAGAAGAAGTTGCCAGGGTAACCGGTGTCAGAAAGAATGAATTACAGGATATGATCGAGCAATATAGACATGACTAGCTGCAACGTTCAGATGCCAAATCACCCCATGGAGATCAAGCACCAGAAAAGAATAAATCCCCGGAAAATGAAGCTTCCTGCTTCTACTTTTGTCTTTTACTATTGGTTCTATTTTTACTTGTCATAATTTATTAGCTTTAATTTATCAGATGAGTCTGTTCAATAAGCGGAGTGCTGTTCAGCCTCTGTTCATAGGAATTTCACAATATAATAAGAACATTAGCAGTTGTTCCAGGAACTTGAAAATTTTACCAAAGGATGAAATGGGAACACTGATGAAACTAAGACAAATATATCAGGACGGCATTAACATCATTTATCACTACATGAGAGGGCATATTAAGCTGTATAGGTCTCATCAATACATGCTCTCCTTCCAGAAATACTTGAGCAGTAGTCAAAGCTGAGTTTCACAAAATAAAATGCAGTGGACCAATTTCAACCACAAACTTTTAATTCATCAATCTAATCGAACAACACATTTTAAAAGAATAAAAAGGAAGATGAAATAAATCCCAAGAAAAACTTAGGTGGGAAAACATTAATAAGCTCCCACAATTTCTACATAAAAGCAAAACAGTAATTACTAACCAAATCTTTATAAAATCAGCCAAGTCATTGCAGTTTGTTGTTTCCCAAAATCTCAATATAAAGGTTAGTCTGCCCTTCAACCTCGAGCCAACGGACTAAAACCACATCTCTGGTGTAATAATTCCGATCAGATAGCAAGATCATTTGGCAATGACATGAATTAATCAAGCATGGCATAATTTTTCAATAACAATTATACTACCATCAATTTTCCTTCCTATTATGCACAATATTCCTGTAAAGCTGGAAAACATATTGTATGTACATTCAACAACTTACATGGACAATTGATGTTAATGAGCGAATGGAACCCCAGCCTTGAGAAGTTCCTATATACTGACTCCACCTAGCACCCTCTTCAGATCAGATTTCTGCTCAGACGAGAGTTTAGACGGAAATTTGATATCAAATTTAATCTTAAGGTTCCCTCGCTTGTTTGGTTCCTTGGAGATAGGCATTCCTTCATTCGAGATAATGATATCATGACCTGGTTTAATAATATCTGTTACTGGTACTTTAAGATTTCTCCCATCCAATGTCGTCAATTCAACTGTCTTTCCTATGAGTGCATCCAGCAAAGAGACTCTTTCATGAAACACCAAGTCATTCCCATCCCTCTTGAAAGTGGCATGGGGCTTCTCATCCACTACAAAAATAAGATCAGCAGGAGGAACACCAGGTTCTTGGTTGCCTTTTTCAGGAAATGTAATCTTTGTGCCCTTCTTCCAGCCAGGTTTGATATCTATTTTCAGGATTTCCTCAATAGTCTTTGGCTTACTGCATCGAAGTTATGTTTATATGAAACACATAAGAACAAAAGAAGCCTGACCAAATAAATGAAGTGCAACTAGTACAACAAGGAAATCAGCACCTGACATGACCAAAACATTCTACAATTCCAAGAAGAATAATCCTGTGGAAAAAGATTTCTCACTACGTGGCAAAACCTAAATAAATGTTTCAATCATGTGCAGCACAACATGCGTTAGTTGATCACATGAAACCAAACCAGGTGCCAGCATTGATTCTTGTAGACAGGGCTAAAAACCAGTAATGAACTCCTTAGCAGTTCCAATCAGTTTCAACGTGGATCATCAATGAGAGTTTGCCAATATAAACACTAGTAACAAGAGTTTGCTTTTCGGAAAATACATAGGAATTACCATATTGTAGTCTGAAACATGCAATTAATTTCTAGCAACACCAATAGGAAAACAACTTGAGAATGTAAGTAAATTGGTCTGATAGATGAACGGTATAGGACTCGATCAAACAGAAGTTGAGCTCCCATGTCTACCAACTAGCTGGGAGCAAAGAAGCTGCATTGAAAAGACTAAAGACAAATGAGCCTTTAATGCCCTGGATAAACTAAGATTATACTGGACCAAAATCACACAACAGAGTTTTCCGATAACAATTCTATCACTTATTTTTCTGACATACTCGCATGGTTGAGGCCACCTGATCCACCGCTAAAAAATACGTCCTGCATACGGTAAGAAAAGATTCCATAAAAGCAACATAAATTATATAATCAGCCCTCTCAATCGCAATATCCAATCCCATCGGCGAAACAAAATTGCTTTTAAATTTCCAGCATTCATCATCACTACGAGTCCCCGGTAAAACTACTATAACCTGGAAATCTTAGACAACAAACATAACACCAAAAATAGACCAATCAAAGAACAAAAATTTTCAACAAACTAACCCAAATTCATCAGGTACAGAACGCGATATCTTCATCTTCCGTTTAGTCCCCTTGTAAAGCTCCTCCAGAGTACAAGGCAACTTGCTCTCAACAGCCGGCGGTTTCTTATTACTCCCTTGATCTTCCGCATCCCCACTCACATTTCTCTTACCCCGACTTTTTCCACTCCCACCGTTTCCACCACCGCGTGATCCGCCAAAAGCCTCCGCGAAAATGTCCTCAGCGTCTCGGCGATTGAACCGAAACTTGGAAGTATTGGAACTTCTATCCTGACAATTGGGACTACCGGAATTCGCTCTCGGTGACGAGAACTCATACACACTGATCCCTTCTTCGCCGTACGCGTCGTAGATCTGTCGTTTCTGGTTATCGCTGAGAACGTCATAAGCTTGGGAGATTTGCTTGAACTTGGCTTCAGCTTCCTTTTTGTTAACTGGGTTTTTATCGGGATGCCATTTCATTGCCAGCCTCTTGTACGCTTTCTTGAGCTCCTCCTCCGTCGCGTTTCGGCTCACTTTCAACAAGTTATAGTAATCAACGCCCATTCTCTTTTTTGTTCACTCGGGAATCAAACTTTTGATGAAAAAGAGAAACTTGGAACCAAAATGGGGAGTTTTATAAAAGCTGTGGACTATGCAGGTGTTGTGTTCCACAACAATTCTCCGTCGGCAATTTGTGGTGGTTCTCTGTTATCTCGCATATATAAATGTAAATGCGAGGAGAGAAGAGAGAAGAGAGAAGAGAGAAGCGGCAAGTCGGCCGTTGTCAAAGGATCGAAGCGAGTGTGAGTGGCACCGCATTCGAGTTTGCGATATTTTAATTGGGTAATGATTAAGTAACAGCTGTGACCCGAGGGAGACCCATCAAATCAGTGATTGCCACGCAGGTTAAGAAAAATAGAGTTCCGTACTTTATATATTTATTAATAATTAATAATTTTAATCGTAAGAGATTTTCCTGACTTTAAGTGAGGTAGATTCAAACCATTCTTATATATGTAGTGGTTTAAAATTTGAAACTAAAGTTTTATTTTTGTTTAAAACTTACTCGACTTAAGAGAGGATTAATCTAGGCATATAAAGCTTAAAGGTATCTTTCTATAATTGAGACCCTCTTAGAACATTTTGTGGAGAAATTTTTTTTAAATTTTACTATTTATTTTAATAATTTTTATTATTAAAATTTTATAATTTTTAAATGTAGGTGTGAGATTTTCCAATATTTTCAGTTTAAACAAAAGGTGGAGGGAAAGTAATTAAATATTTATCTAATCTTATATTAAAAATTGGCAGGTCCAACTCGAATGAATCTCCTAATTACGCAAAACGACACTGTTTGAGCATGTTTATTGATCCAACCGCCCCCTTGCTCTGCTCTGCTGCCTTGGTGCCAAAAGTTAAAACGTCATTAGGACATCATGAACCTCCTACATGCGATTCTGGCCCCCTATGATCTGAGTCATCTATTTAAGTGGATGGCTCACTTAAGTGGATGGCTCAGATGAGAGAAGGTCAGAATAGGGCCTGGCTACTACTAAAATAGCACTTCAAACCCTCTGTCCCCTAAAATAGTATGTGGTTCATGAGTACGACAGACTTCAGGTTCAAGTTTCATAATTACTTCGGCAGTCTTCTTGTTGCAAAGGGAAATGCTCGCGTTGAACATCTTGTCATTGTCATTTTAGTGCTGCTCGTTTTCCAGTTTTCTGTTTCGTTTTCAAAATTAATATGAATAACGAATAACTTAATTTTCCTTAATAATTTTATTTAATTTTCATAATTAAATTTAATAATTTTTGAAAATTATATTTAATTTAATAAATATAATTAAATTTAAAATATCTTCAAAATATGTAAATTTCATATAAAATTTGATTTTGTGCTTGTTTGGATGAGCTTATATTAGTAGAGTTTTTGTCAGTAGATCTTTTCTAAGAAGTTAGTTGATTGTTTGGTACATTATTTAAAAAGAACTTTTAAAATGAGTTTATATATAATAGGCGCTTTGAACATAAAAATAAAAGATTTTAAATTTTAACTATATTTTATTTTATAATAAAATTATTTATACATATAAATATTATTTAAAATATATTAAACAATATGTAAATAACAATATATTAATTATTATATAATTTTAAACCATACGAAACATCAATGAAAATATATGTAACCAAATTTTTATATGGATTATAATATAAGTAAAATTAATACCAAAAACAAATATTAAAACATATAAAAGTCAAATAATATTATATAAATCTCAAAATAAATGTGATGATATGTTTGTGAATATTGTAGGAATTATGTGTAAAAATATAAGGATAAAGGAGATAAAAAATAGGCTCATTAATTGATCTGAAAATTTTACATAAAAGTGTTTTTTAATCTCTAAATTTGAGCTTCTAAAAACTGTATTTTAGCTTCTAAAAAGTTATTTATATGAAAAAAATACTTTTAAATTTAACAATCAAATACTCATTTTTTTAAAAATAGTTTTGTGGTGAAAAAAAGTACTTATTTACTTTCTAAAAGTTAAAACAATCAGACACTTAATAATTATAATATATTTGAAATAAGATTTATTTATAAATAAAATTTATTTATTTTGATAAAATAAAATATTTTTATTAATAAATATTATATAAGAGATTAAATTAATTTAATTTAATAAAAAATAATTTATTTTAAGCTAATATGTAATTATTAAGGCTATGTAGCAAAGCTACTTGGAGTTGGAAGAAGTCAAGGCGTAGTGCTTATCAGCGAGTAGCGATGATGATTGAGAATGACATACCAACAATCATATAATCTTATTGGATTTGTTATGAATAATTACATCACAACAAACCACTTTGCAATTATTTGCTTTCGTAATATGTCACGTGTTTATATTTTGATTTAGTTAGAGAATCAACTGGAATCAGGCCCTTGTAACTAACAACCAAACCCAAGAACAGAACAGGCCCTTGCCTTACCAAATGTTTGGTTAAATTCGTCCAAACGAAATTGAGTTTAAATTGGAGAGCAGAGATTCGGTTGACCAAAATTCTATTTTTTTCTCTTAATTAATAAAATTATTATTCCACAATTTTCAAGTTTCTATTATTTACCAACTTGGTATATAATTCTCACTAATATTTTAATATAAAATGACAATATATATTTTATTGAATATAAATATATTTACCCTAATTAGATTATTTAAGCTTAAGTTCTTTCTTAATTATGCTCTTCTTTATTTAAATTTCTTCTTAATTAGCCTACATATAAGTATGTTCATCTCATTCTCTATTATGGCCTGTTTGGTTCAAGAAATGGAATAGGTAGGGAACAAAATAGTTATTATTAGAAATAGAAAAGATGAGGAATAGAACAGAATGAGTATTACTTTGTTTGGTTTAGGGAATGGAATACAGAAAGAATTTCTATTCCAATGTTTGATTTGAAAATATAAACTTGGAATAAGAAAGGAATAAGTAACAAAAGACCAAAATGTCCTTATCATTATATTATTATTATTATTATTATTATTATTATTATTATTATTATTATTATTATTATTATTATTATTATTATTATTATTATTATTATTATTATTATTATTATTATTATTATTATTATTCACTTTATTATTCTTATTATTATTAAATATTGTTATAAATTTTCTACTTATTATTAAATTATCAATTTTATTCTTAATTATATTATTAAACTCATTAATAATAATAATAATAATAATAATTATTATTATTATTATTATTATTATTATTATTATTATTATAAATTTTCTATTGATTATTATTCTTATTATTATTAATATTATTTTTATTATTAATTTTATTATACAAAATTAATTACTTATTATTATTATTCTTATTATGAATTTATTATTATTATTATTATTATAAAGTTTGTACTTATTATTATTAATATTGTTATTATTATTATTAATTATTGTTATTTTATTATTAATTATTCTTTTAAATTTTCTATTTATTATAATTCTTCTTATTATTAATATTATTAATTTTTATTATTAAATTTATTATACTGAAATTAATTATCTTATTATTATTATTATTAATTATTATTATAAATTTTGTGCGTATTATTATTATTATTATTATTATTTATTGTTATTATTATTATTAATTATTAATTATTGTTATTATTATTAATAATTGTTATAAATTTTCTAGTTATTATTCTTCTTCTTATTATTAATATTAAAATTAATAATAATAATAATAATAATAATAATAATAATAATAATAATAATATTATTATTATTATTATTATTATTATTATTATTAATTTTATTATACAAAATTAATTATCTTATATTATTATTATTATTAATTGTAAGAAGGATAAAGTTGTCTTCTATTGGAATAGCTATTCTTGAAAAAGTTAAAGATAGGTAGAGGAGAGTTTTATGTATTCCTCAAAATTTAAGAATAGATGTTCCTAATGAATAGCTATTCTGGATTTAGTTTCTAACCAAACATAGAATTAGTAATATGTTAGGAATAGCTATGGAATATAATAGCTATTCCTTTAAACCAAACACACCATTAGTTTCTATTTGGTATTAAAGCTAGCCTTTTGTAAGGTGATTTCGATTTCTGTGCAAAGTAATTTTTTCCTTTCTAGTCACATTCGTACATCTTTTACTAGATAATTATCACTCTATAATCTATCTTATTATTATGATTTTTTTAAAATTTGAAATACGATTTATGGGCTCAAAAGATGTGTAGTTTTGTAAAAAAAAACTTCTTTAGCAAATTATTGTTGGTGATGTTATAAACAAAATGATTAGAAAGGAACTCACTTTACTAAGAGGCTTGATTAATATGATAGAAAAAATTATCAAATTTTAACTTAGTTTTGTAATACTTGTCAACCTAATATTAAGATGGAGTTTCATTATTTGACCGTTTTAAAGATGTTTAGGATTTCTTCTAGATAAATTATGCAATTTTAGATGGTATTCATCAATTTTAGCTTTATTGTCAATTTCATTGTATGCATCAATACCCTGGTCGGACCATTCATAGTTATGTTTTGAAGTGTTAGAGTTATGTAAATATAGTGCCCTAAAAGCAAGTATATTTACTTATAACTTAATTTTCTTTTAGTTACTTTTGTAATGAAAATATTTATTATTAATAAAACAAAAGAGTTTTATTTTATTTGTATGAGCACTATATATCTAGTCATAAGGTACCGAATTTTTTGTAATTAATATACATATATATAGAGATATATGAAAAACATGTATATTAATATAATATAAAAATAATTGAATCACAATCGAATAATCAAGTTGGTCGCTTGATTATGATTTAGAATGTAGTATTGCGATTTATCTACATGTAAGTAAAGGAGTTTACTTAAAAGGAATGATGAGTTTCATCATGATAGTGGTTGACTATCGATAATGACACTATTAAATCAATATAGAATCAAGTATGTTTTAAAGAACAAAGTGAGTCGTTACTTTAATATTAAAACATACAACTTAAGCATTCATTTATTATGGACCACAATCTTGATGAATGGTGAACTCATATGTGTTTCATTATACATTTTGATATGATCATAATGGATTTTTACAAAGCATCAATCTAGTGTCTGCATGTTAGAATTATTAATTGAAACATGTATTAGGGAGCATTATCCCAAATAAAGAGTTTATAGTGATATCATCACTTCTAGATGTTTTATGAAGATTGGTAATTAAACTGATGCCAGTAGTTTGATGGACTAGCTACCCATCAAATCTTAACACCAAGATGATATCTTGTATGTTAATCACCATATAAAGTAAAACGAGATATTTAGAAGAAAAAACTAACATAAGGGCAAAATGATAATTTTACCCTTTATTTTACAAATGGCTATAATATGATTCATATTAGAGTTTGCAATTGGACATCCTATTTGAAATACGTATTCTTATAATATTTAGTAATTCAAGAGTTCAAGTAATTGTCTTTAGTGGAATGACATTTAGTTAATAAGTTGTAATTAATTCTAATAAGATTAAATTAATTATGGGCTTATTGGAGTTTGAATTATATAAGTCCAATTACATTCCCCATTTGACTTCTAATAAGGTTATCAAGCAAAGTAAGAAATACAAATAGAGGTTTTTAAGTCTATGATTAAATGTTGGGCTTACTTTAATTAATTGTTAATTATGTGCAGGTGCAAACTGATCCCGACCCCTAATCCATATCAGACCTCAGTGGCTATATTCCATTTAGCCTTGCTGATAAATTCCTCAGAACCTAAAAAGCCACATTATAATTTTTGATGAGTTTTCCAACTCAATGAGTGAACCATCATTGATGAATTAACCGGATTACAAACAAACATCACATATATCACAGATATTCATTCAGAACATATAATTATTTCTGATATTCACATAATATGGCATCTCATGTGATGATACAAATCACATAGCCAAGTATAGCAACGGTTCATATCAAAGTATCACTCACTTCAGCTTTGCAAATCATTCAAGGAGTTTCAGTCTTATATGAATACTATATGCATGAGACTCACATTCGTTCTTATTGTTGTGACTGAGTGCTTATCACATACTTATACAAATATTAGCCCATAGGGCTCAGTCAGAACAGAATCACGGAGCATAGCTCTACGTGCACACACATATATCACGGAGCAAAGCTCTACGTGGAAACGCTTCATATTGCCAACTCAAGTCACAACGCCTTTATCTGGGCATGCATTTATGAAATGCATCAAATACTAATTATGCCATACCAGACAATCACATATGATATTCAGTCGGAAACTCATAATCATCGGACCTAAGTCCGACATTCGACATCTGTTGAGGATTCACATATCATAAAGGATTTCACATCAATTCAGAACACTTCCAATGCATCAAAACTGAATATGGCTTACATAGCAATCACATATGGTGCTCATACAAAACTCATAATCATCGGACCTAAGTCCGGCATTCAACTTCCGTTGAGAATTCACATAATATTCAGAATTTCAGAGCACACAAAGCCACAATCAAAGCACTTCCAATACATTCCCGAATATTGATCTCCTCGGACAATTAAAGTCCAGAATTCAAAGACAATCGCAAGCAATTTAATAATATGGGAAGTTATAAACAAATCAAATCAATCAATCCTAGGAAATCATCTAGGTTGACTCACGGTACGCTCCAATAAGCTATTGCCTGGATGGTCCAGCAATGTCCGATTGGCGTCCGATATGCTCCTTTAAAAATAGGTAAAACACATTCACAATATCACACTTTGCACAATTGCACAAATGTTCTTTTATGCACATCACTATAGAGAATGTATGCACAATGCATGTTCAATGACAATTCCGGGGTGCAATAATGCGATCCTTAACAAAATCATTTAGGAATCAAAGCCCTCATTAATACCATGTATTTTTACAATTGAATTTGACCAAACAATGTCAAATAATTTCATAGCTTCATTGACCACTTCAGATTTTTCCTATAATATATATTAGGGTCAACTTTTCATACTAAATTTGATAAGGTAAATGACCAAATTAGACAAAACTTCCTTCTGTAAAGTTGTTCTCTCATTTGTTAGCTTTCTAAAGACACCAAAATCATTTAATTTGGATCAGTATACCAAGAGATATCCTCAAATTATTCCATACGGTTCATAAGTTCCAGAAAAATTCATATCTCAACTTCCAACCAAAAATTGAAACTCTTAGAGACATAATTAAAACTCCATTTCTTCATAAAAGTTGTATCCCTATGTCTCTAGTTTACAGGGAATCAAGAATCACCCAAATTGGATCAGTATAGAGAAAGTTATGGTCAAAAAACGAAAGCATGTTCGAGCAGTCAAAGGATGGGTGCTCGTCGCGACGTGGGGAAAATATGAGGTTGCGACGAACAGTCCAAAAGATCAATTTTCTCAGGATTTTTGCAGCGTTCGCCGCGACGAGATCAAGGGGGGGTCTCCTACGTCACGGCGAGGAAGAAAATGGACGTCGCGACGAATAAACAAAGTAAGCTACACGTCGCGACGTACAAATAAAAACCCGTCGCGACATCTGGTTCTGAAACTCATCTTCCCCGATTTCTTTTTTCCAGATTTTTCACTTCTATACTCAAAATAATCTCTAAAACTTCACTCCAATTAACTCCTATTCTAGTTCGAAACATTTACATAAGATCAAACTCAAGATTCATTCCTAAACATCAACTTCACTTCTACTGATAAACAACGGACACAATGCATGCATGTATCATTTCGACTATCTAGATCATTCATCACCGAAACTTAGCTTCCATAACCTCACATGCATGCATTCATCTTTAACAATAGTCATCATCAAAATCACGGTTCAACAGTATGGTTTCTCAAACATGCAATAAAAACAACATATCCATGGTTTGTAAATCCTCAGTTAATTCAATTCTCACCGAAACCTCCATCATGCATGTATATATTTTCACTGCAGAAATAACATAGAATAACTTACTTGGTTCCATAAAATCTCCAGCAGGTGAGAGTGAAATCAATAGCACAAGTTTCGGTAGATGAAGTAGAGAAGAGGTTTGGTAAAGAAATTGTTTTCGATGAAAACAAAGGCATAAAGACTTTATTAAGTTTCAGCTATTTCTCTCCAGCAACACCACGTGTGTTCCTTCCATGTGGGTCATGTGTCAACATGCAAAGCTCCCACATGTCACTCTTCCATTTGTCTCATAGCTATAGGTCCATATGTCACACAGAATTTTATCCATTTGTCACTTTATATTTGGCCCATAAACCAATATTTTTCTAAATTTTCACTAAATAATTCCAAAATATCCTAAATAATACCAAAATTGCCAAATCACATTTTAATCGCATTAACAACTCAATTGTACCCGAAAAATGTCATGAATGCATGTACAATCATATTAATGTGCAAAAATGTGCATGTCACAATTAATTATGCATAAACATGAATTTTACTTTCTGATTTCTCAATAATTCTCGAAATTCACAATTTTAGCCCTCACATGGGTAACAGGATGTCACAACTCTCCCCTCCTAATAAAAATTTCGTCCTCGAAATTTTTACCTGATTGATCAAATAGGTAGGGATATGTTTTCATCACATTCTCTACTATTTCCCATTTGACATTATCACTCGAATAATTTCTTTTACTTAACTAAAGTCATCATAATCAATCAATTTTCCCGTTACTTATTCAGATATCACACAACCTTGTCTGTCTCCTCAATAATTTCAGATCATTTAAAATTTTCACTTCTAGTTCCACAATACATCTGGATCAGATCATATCACGATTTCTTATCATACTCACACATCATACTTAATGTATATAAGACATCTTGTCGGAGTTACAAACTCATGTTAATGGTCCTTTTCTTACAAAATTTTCATATGGACAATTTTATGACGGGTTAGCTCACCCTTTTTCCTATCTTAAGTATACCTTGGCAAGGTGATACTATCAAAAACAATTCATCTCTTGCTTGATATTTCATATCTCTTTAGTGTTAATACACTTAACTCATGTCTCTATATTATTTAATTCAAAATCTTCGGTGTTGCTTTTCCTAATTCATTCGCCTTTTTTGAATCACTTAATTCCAATACACATTAATTTCACATATCATAAACGTCTCCTATCACTTCTGGCCTTAAACTATTTTTTTGGCCTTATTCACCCAAATATAAAGGCAGTCGACTCTTTATGTCGCATAACACCTCATATGAGCTTCGAATGATATCACTGTGATATTGATTGTTATGCTTCAAGTCAATTATAACTAAGCATTGACCTTATGTTTCTATGAGCTCCAAAATATAACCCTTAAACGTATCTCCAACGGTTAAGATTGTTGGCAACAATTTCCTGTGACCACTTGTTTTTACATCGATAGCCATCGACATTATTTCATCGTATACCTACCAGGATGTATAGCATAGGCTGTTATTTATGCTATCTCTGACAATCTTTTACTCAATCATCTTTATTGTGCACACAAACTTCATATTACAATCACATGGTACTCTTTTCCTATTCAACTCAAAATTCATATTCATTATCGACTTCCAATTTCCTCAATAAAATTCATAATTTCTTAATCCTCAAGTTGGGCTTTGCTAATCTGCTCATGCAAAACTGATTTTACATTCGTTTGCTAATAGTACTTTGATTTGCCCAAAAGTCAACTCAATATTCTATGCTCTTCATTGCACTAGATTTAGTAACCACAATATCTAAATTTGTACTATTCCTTTATTGAATTTTATAGTCAAGCAACAAATATGTACACTAGTTTTACCAAATTAGTATTCATTTGAATACCCATAGTCTTTCAATACTTCTGTCTATTGTCGCAGTCTCGTACAAAAATTATTTCAAACTCAATAAGTACCTCAAACTTTATTTATCTGAATATAAAATCCAAAATGTTTCACTACCCCAATAGTGTCTCCAAGCTTTCAAAGCAATGGTTACATGAACAAATTTCAAATCATATATCAAACATTCAACTCATGAGACTAATTGTCTCTATGCATACAAAAATCAGTTTGGTATGCTGTAATACAGTGCATCTTAATTTATGATGTGGAACCTCATTGCATAATACAAAATCTCCAAATTCGATACTATTTGTTGTGATCAAGTGCCTTTCCGATACATATAAAGGTACTGGTCATTAGGCTCAGTTAGAAACAAAAATCACGGAACAAAGCTCTACGTGCAAAATTCTGAGCTTAAAGCTCTTTTAGACTGGCCACTCTGATCACAACACCTTTAACAGAACATGCATTATATGATATGCATCAAATAACTAAATATGCTACACATAGCTTTCACTTTAATGCACAGACAGAATTTCATACATATATTTGAAACCACAGATTTTCTTAAGTAATCAAAATATTCTTTTCAACTCTTCAAATACATTCAAGTTATGATCACAACTACTAATTGATCAAACAAAATTGGATCTCTTTATTCTTTAATACCATGACACTTTCAGGGGTGTGGTTAACTCTAACAAATATTGCCAAAATTCTATGTTCCCAAGATTTGTTCTCGTAATTCCTTACACACTTGATCCCTCAATGACATAATATTATCTCATATTTTTGTTAATTTCTCAATTGACTTGTTTTTTTGAATGATTCTTCCATTTGTACAATTTCCGCTAATTTCACATTGGCTTATTGCAATGTCAAACCATTCTTACTAATGTCTCCACTCATTTCAATTTATTCACAAACTTAACTTCCTGTATTGGCAACATACTCATCAAATCAATTTGTATTCCCATAGCATATTTTCATATAATGTAATGCGGGCCTAAGTTCTCCTCATATTAGCAATAGCATCATCTCAAATTTCAGAATCTAATCACATAGTTGGATACTTTACCTCAAACAAAATACATACACTCTCTCTGTAGCATATTTTACATCTTATGCTTAAGTCTTCATTAGGAATAGAGCTCCAATATTCTTCTTTTAATTTATTCCATTTTTGTTCATTCTTAAAAGTAAACCAACTGGTCTACTAAGCCTGATTCGGTGAAATTCTTCTTCCAAAGAGGATTTCTTGCTACTGTCAACTAGATTGTTCATCTAATCCTTATCAATCAACTATTCCCATCATTGCTCATCAAACATTCTTAATATCCCAAAAGGGTCAATTTTAACTATTCATAATCATTACATCTCATCTAAAGATGTATTTAAGACAATTCACTAATTAACAACTTATGCTCATAATATCTTAATCTCATTTGATTTAGGAAAACACTTATCTCTTTTTTTTGTGCCTAACCTCGGTCGTGGGAACTATGCCACGATCTTGCCCTTCTTCTTTTCCTCGATTTCATCACACACAATATCATCTTTAACACTCTCAATCTATCCCCGATTGATAACCATAAGCACTTTCATTCATTACTCTAATTCATCATAGACGTTAAATTATGGGAACTATGACTAAATATTTATTCATATCCCATAGATTACTTCTTATATCCTCTCCACACATATAATTCTTATGTGCTCGATTCTCACACTTGTCATAGTAATCCCATTCTTAAATATGTGCTCACAAAATAACAAATTAACTTAACCATGACAACTTTCACAATTCTCACCATCTTGACCCCATCTTCCAATTACCACTATATCGTCATACATGCGTATTTTCACCATCAATTTACACTTATCGATCCATAATCATCCTAAAATTTTCGATCGCAATTCTACCAACATATTCTTATAGTGAATCATAAATCATATCATCTTTATTCGACAATCATTTCAAGTCCAATTTTGACCTCTCAAAGTTATAGAAAAAATTTATTTCTTTCACCTTGGCTTGTACACTTTAAATCTCGTCATTCATATTTATATCATTACTTTCGTTAATCAATCCATCACAATGTATTCACATTTATAGCATATTCAGGAATATCTGCCCACAGTACAATCTCGATATCGTATTCCGTCATACATCCACCAATACAAATATATTACATCATTATTCGTCATATCTAACCATATACTATTTTCCCTTTCTAAATATCCACAAACTTTCATTTTCTCATAGTCAGACAGATCATCATTCTTCCCACTAATTCCATCAATTTAAACACTTAACAAATACTCATGTAGGTGACTCATATAAATGCAACTCGATTAGGGATCGATTCTTCTTTCTTATGACATGATTGAAATGCACGTAACTTAGCACATATGTCGAAAACTGCCCATGTAAGATACTAAATCTGGGCTCTGATACAAAAATGTAGCACCCCTCTCTCACAAGACACTTACCCGACATTCCTGGTGATATCCGAGTACGTACCCCGCAAGGGTGGCATGCTAGAACGATCATTCAATCAAAATTCATTACAAAACTTTTGTTTCTTTAAAAATAAGGAACATGCAAACGAAAAATACTAATCAAATTGGGCCCACGTTATTTAAAAACATTTCCATTTACAAGTGACAATGATTACAACATTAGTATTCAACCTTAAATTTAGGCCCATTTTAGACACAAAATACTTGAAACCATAAAGTAATTTCGTTACCAAATCGTTTACATACACTTTGTACAATTCTCGTTGAACATAATTCAAAAATAAAGCAAATGAAGGCATGTGCAGGTGCAAACTGATCCCGACCCCTAATCCATATCAGACCTCAGTGGCTATATTCCATTTAGCCTTGCTAATAAATTCCTCAAAACCTGAAAAGCCACATTATAATTTTTGATGAGTTTTCCAACTCAATGAGTGAACCATCATTGATGAATTCACCGGATTACAAACAAACATCACATATATCACAGATATTCATTCAGAACATATAACTATTTCTGATATTCACATAACATGGCATCTCATGTGATCATACAAATCACATAGCCAAGTATAGCAACGGTTCATATCAAAGTATCACTCACTTCAACTTTGCAAATCATTCAAGGAGTTTCAGTCTTATATGAATACTATATGCATGAGACTCACATTCGTTCTTATTGTTGTGACTGAGTGCCTATCACATACTTATACAAATACTGGCCCATAGGGCTCAGTCAGAACATAATCACGGAGCATAGCTCTACGTGCATACACATATATCACGGAGCAAAGCTCTACGTGGAAGCGCTCCATATTGACAACTCAAGTCACAACGCTTTTATCTGGGCATGCATTTATGAAATGCATCAAATACTAATTATGCCATACCAGACAATCACATATGATATTCAGTCGGAAACTCATAATCATCGGATCTAAGTCCAGCATTCGACATCTGTTGAGAATTCACATATCATAAAGGATTTCACATCAATTCAGAACACTTCCAATGCATCAAAACTGAATATGGCTTACATAGCAATCACATATGGTGCTCATACAAAACTTATAATCATCGGACCTAAGTCCGGCATTCAACTTCCGTTGAGAATTCACATAATATTCAGAATTTCAGAGCACACAAAGCCACAATCAAAGCACTTCTAATACATTCCCGAATATTGATCTCCTCGGACAATTAAAGTCCAGAATTCAAAGACAATAGCAAGCAATTTAATAATATGGGAAGTTATAAACAAATCAAATCAATCAATCATAGGAAATCATCTAGGTTGACTCACAGTACGCTCCAATAAGCTATTGCCTGGATGGTCCAGCAATGTCCGATTGGTGTCCGATATGCTCCTTTAAAAATAGGCAAAACACATTCACAATATCACACTTTGTATAATTGCACAAATGTTCTTTTATGCACATCACTATAGAGAATGTATGCATAATGCATGTTCAATGACAATTCCGGGGTGCAATAATGCGATCCTTAACAAAATCATTTAGGAATCAAAGCCCTCATTAATACCATGTATTTTTACAATTGAATTTGACCAAACAATGTCAAATAATTTCATAGCTTCATTGACCACTTCAGATTTTTCCTATAATATATATTCGGGTCAACTTTCCATACTAAATTTGATAAGGTAAATGACCAAATTAGACAAAACTTCCTTCTGTAAAGTTGTTCTCCCATTTCTTAGCTTTCTAAATACACTAAAATCATTTAATTTGAATCAGTATACCAAGAGATATCCTCAAATTATTCCATACGGTTCATAAGTTCTAGAAAAATTCATACCTCAACTTCCAACCAAAAATTGAAACTCTTAGAGATAGAATTAAAACTCCATTTCTTCATAAAAGTTGTATCCCTATGTCTCTAGTTTACAGGGAATCAAGAATCACCCAAATTGGATCAGTATAGAGAAATTTATGGTCAAAAAACATAAACATATTCGAGCAGTCAAAGGATGGGTGCTCGTCGCGACGTGGGGAAAATATGAGGTTGCGACGAACAGCGCAAAAAATCAATTTTCTCGGGATTTTTGCAGCGTTCGCCGCGACGAGTTCAAGGGGGGGTCTCCTACGTCGCAGCGAGGAAGAAAATGGACGTCGCGGTTAGGAAGAAAATGGATGTCGCGACGAATAAACAAAGTAAGCTACATGTCGCGACGTACAAATAAAAACACGTCGTGACGTCTGGTTCTGAAACTCGTCTTCCCCGATTTCTTTTTTCCAGATTTTTCACTTCTATACTCAAAATAATCTCTAAAACTTCACTCCAATTAACTCCTATTCCAGTTCGAAACATTTACATAAGATCAAACTCAAGATTCATTCCTAAACATCAACTTCACTTCTACTGATAAACAACGGACACAATGCATGCATGTATCATTTCGACTATCTAGATCATTCATCACCGAAACTTAGCTTCCATAACCTCACATGCATGCATTCATCTTTAACAATAGTCATCATCAAAATCACGGTTCAACGATATGGTTTCTCAAACATGCAATAAAAACAACATATCCATGGTTTGTAAATCCTCAGTTAATTCAATTCTCACCGAAACCTCCATCATGCATGTATATATTTCCACTGCAGAAATAACATAGAATAACTTACTTGGTTCCATAAAATCTCCAGCAGGTGAGAGTGAAATCAATAGCACAAGTTTCGGTAGATGAAGTAGATAAGAGGTTTGGTAAAGAAATTGTTTTCGATGAAAACAAAGGCATAAAGACTTTATTAAGTTTCAGCTATTTCTCTCCAGCAACACCACGTGTGTTCCTTCCATGTGGGCCATGTGTCAACATGCAAGGCTCCCACATGTCACTCTTCCATTTGTCTCATAGCTATAGGTCCACATGTCACACATAATTTTATCCATTTGTCACTTTATATTTGGCCCATAAACCAATATTTTTCTAAATTTTCACTCAATAATTCCAAAATATCCTAAATAATACCAAAATTGCCAAATCACATTTTAATCGCATTAACAACTCAATTGTACCCGGAAAATGTCATGAATGCATGTACAATCATATTAATGTGCAAAAATGTGTATATCACAATTAATTATGCATAAACATGAATTTTACTTTCTGATTTCTCAATAATTCTCGAAATTCACAATTTTAGCCCTCACATGGGTAACAAGATGTCACACTAACTGTTGTCAATCAATTCTTTTGAAGTAATCAACGTGTTGATTTCAAATTTTAAACCAATTTCTTAGATTAAAAACCAAATTCAACCCAATTAACAACTTTGGATTCTTTCTGTACTCCTAATGAAGAAATCTATTTCTAGATGTTCGTTCAGTTATATCTAATCTAGCATTTCAGATATCAAACATTCACTTTTCAGTATTTAGTTTAACACCATCCATATTTAATACAAAGCCCTAGATTAGAAAGATCATATCAATAATTGACAAAACGGCTTTGCTGAAATTTAATCAACATTGAAATTAGAAATAAAGACATAAGGTTTTATACATAATCTCTAAATTGAAATAAACATCCTAGAATAAGGAAATTTAGAGGTCCATAACAGAATTAATCATAAAATCTAAATGAACTATTAACATCAACATGAAGGATGGAACAGAAAATAAAAAAAAGGGAAAGAAAAGAAACTCCAATTTTTGCCTTGAATCTTGATCTCTCAATCTCCAAATTAATCTTTTCCGATCCTCGTTATCTTCTTCTCCTCTTCGATCTTCCCCTTCTTTCCACTTGATCTCCTCTTCGTTCCCCATTTAAAATTCTGGAACTGTAAAAAAATAACTGCCTTACACGGTCCGTGTGAAATCACACGGGCTACCCGTGTAACCTTTGGGTGAATTATGCGCATCCGACCTCAAGATTACACGGGCCGTGTAAAGTCACACTGTTAGCCCGTGTGATTTCACAAACCTGAAAAATCCAAGAAACAAACGGGAGCAATACAAATTTCACAAAAACTTAAGAAATTCTACATTAATTAATGTAAAAATCAGGACAAAATAGATCGAGGAATTAATAAGAACAACAACTTATCAGCCTGATATAGATTTTGTAGAAATTTATGATGCCTTTTGTGATTGCTCACATGTATAAAATTTACTTATGACTATCGATATTGAGTTTGAGTCAGTTAGTATTCCTATTCTTTAGCATACTTCACTACCTAAACTTGACATAGCTATTTGAGTGGTACTTTATGAGGAAACTTAACTTGATACTCTCTGTGTTGAACAATCTCTCCCTTCTACAGATATGGTTCTTATTGCTCCTACTACTTTAACCACCTTTACTTCTTCTAAGGAATTTTTCAAATAGTGTAAAAATTTTAATCACTATATATTCTTTGATTTTGCCTATTGTAATCATATGACTTATGATCTAAGCTATTTAGTTTTGTTTCCACACCCTCTCATTAACTAATTGTTCACATTGTTAATCATTATATTTTTCCATTTAACAAGTAGGCAATATTTGTTAATCTTACTTATTGTTATTCAATGTTTTAGATGACCAAACTATCTCTCAATCTTATTTTTGTTAATCAATTATGTGAACTTTGTGATAATGTAACCTTTTGAGTTATGGTTGTATTGTATAGGATTCATAAACGAGCAAGGTTCTTGGGATAGTGTGTTAGTTTAGTCGCTTATTTGAGCTTTTTTCTCTCCAATTTCCATCCAAAGTTGTTATTATCACCTCTTCCAGCATTAGGTACTTGCATCTTGGTCAAATTTTTTGTTCTACATTATGACCTTTGATTTCTAATCGATGTCTAGGATCTATTAACATGATCAATTTGATAACATTTCATGTCCACTTTCGTATATCATTATTTTACCATTTAATATTAGTGACTATTTTTCTTTTGTAATATTTGATCTTATTTATCTTTATTAATGACTATTCTTGATATACATAGATTTATCTTATGAAAATTGTTATGAGTTGTCTTCAATTTCTATTCAATTTACTAATATGATTAAAACTCAATTTTCTTACAGATTAAAATTTTCACATAGATAGTGCTTTGAAATATCGAGACATTACTCTTTTGTCAATGTTATAATCATTGCATTTTTGTTTAACATTCTTATTTTGATATCTCTTAACAGAATGGTCGCGCAAAACATAAACACAAACACATTTTGGAAGATTTTGGATATCTCTCTGTGTCATCTTCTTATCCTAAATCTTTTTGTAGTGAAGCTGCTCTTATAGCAATTTATATAATTAATAATATCCCTTTTCCTATCATTAATAATATTTTCCCTCATGAAAATCTCATTATCCTAATTATCACAATCTGTGAGTTTTGGGCTCTTCTTGCTTTTTCCATCTTCAGTCACGTGAATACGTCAAATTAGAATCTCAAGTCAAATTATGTTATTTCTATGGATATGGCATTAAATAAAAGGGTTATCGACATTGATCTATTCTTTCTCAACATCTCTGTATTTCCTGTCATGTCAACCTTTAGGAACATAAGATGTCAATAAGATTTTTATTTTAATTTAAGTATTTCTTATTTTGTGTTCTTTTATTTCATGAGTAATAATATTGATTGATCTAAAAATTAACGATGTTAATTATTCTATAGCTATCTATGAATTCATGAATCAGAACTATCATAAATGATTAGTATAAGTAGTAAATATGTTATTTATGAATTTGCATATTTAACTTATGAGAAAAATATGGTTAATTACAAAAATCTATTTTTTAATTTTGTAATTTTAACTCAAAATTTTAAAGGTGACAATAAAATACTCAAACTTTTAATATTTTACCAAATTAATATAACATTAATCTTTCCGTTAATGTTATAATGTTATTGACGTGACATGCTATGTCACCTAGTATCTTTCCATGTGGATGAAACATGGATTTTAATTTCTCGTCATCAAATTATAATTTTTAACTAAAAATAAATTATAAAAACTTCTAATTTCCTCTTCTTTCTCTCCCAAAACTTCTTGCTATCATTCTTCTAGTTTTATTCTTCATTCTTTCTTAAAAGTTAAAAACCATAATTTGATAACGTGAAAATTAATTCACATGGCAAAGATACTAGGTGACATGCTATGTCACATTAGCAACATTAACGGGAAGACTAATGTTAGAATATTTTTATTAAAAAAGCATAAGTTTGAGCATTTGATTGCTGCTTTTTAAAGCTGTTTTTTTAAGTTTTGACTAGAATTATAAAATTTAGTATATTTAAATTTTATAATTAACCTAAAAATTAAATTTAATAGTTGTAGTTATCTCAATTATTTAATTTAGGGTTTAGTCTTCTTCATTAAGCTTATTGCTATCATTTAATTAATATGAAATGTTATCATATCCAATCAACTTATAGTCAATATGGGTTTAAATGTTGGCTTTTGAACAAATTCATTTAAAAAATTGAGACTTATTATGGCTATCGTACTATGTTTCTTACTAATTGCTTAAATTGTGAAAATTATTATTTTAGACTAACAATCACAGTTATAATTAGATGATATCCTTCCTTTGAATTGAGGTTAAGTGAATTTCTCACTTAAAAATAATTAGTTTATTTATTTTGATTTCTTGTTAAATTTAGTTTATTAGTTAATTAATTATAAACCTCCATTTTGTTTTTTCAACTGAAATTAAAAAACTAGTTTCTAATTATTTTAAGATTTGACGTAGTTTCATAACTACTACAAGAGTTTAGGGAATCAAAATTAATTTTAAGGGCTTTGACAACCGTTTAGTTGGTCATTTATTTGATCTTGTTTCTCTTCAATTACCATCCAGAGTTGTTGTTGCTATCTCCTTTTCTAGTATTCAACACTTATGTCTTGGTCATGTTTTCTCTTACAAGTTACAACCTTTGATTTCTAATACACATCTAGGATTTGTTAAACATAATCAATTTGATTTAGTTTCATGTCTACTTTCAAAATATCATGCTTAGCCATTTGATATTAGTGATTATATTTCTTCTGCACCATTTGATCTTATTCATTATGATATTTAGAGTCCTGCTCCTAATATTAGGTTGCGGTTCTTAATATTTTGTTATCTTTATTGATGACTATTCTCAGTAAAAGTGAACTTATCTTATAAAAAATCATTGTAAGTTGTCTTTAGTTTCTATTCAATTTACTAATATGATTAAAACTCAATTTTCTTGCAATATCAATTTTTCAATATAAAAAATTATATGGGATATCAAGGCACTACTCTTTGTCAAATTTTTACTTCTTATGGCACTAATGTTCAACTTTTTTTTTCTTAGTTCCTCTCAACAAAATGGTCATGCAGAATATAAACACAGACATATTTTGGAAATTGTTAGATCTCCTTGTGTCATCTTTCTTATCCTAAATCTTTTTAGGATGAAGATGCTCATAGAAATATTTATACAATTAATTGTATCCTTTCTCCTATCATTAACAATATACTCCCTTGTTAATGTAACATCTCATCACCGATGGGAAGGGTAAAATAGTAATTTAGAATGGGTTATGAGTGTTTAAACTTGTCTCGACATATTCATGCATATTTTGGCCTATATATATATACCTGAATAGTAATTCATGCACATGCACATGACTGTACATGCATTCATGACATTTCCGGTATAGTTGGTCATAAATGTGATTTTTGTGAAAAATATGATTTTTGTGTTTGAAAATTGAATTGGAGTGGGTCTTTGTGTGTTTTGAATTTTGGGTGAATTTTAGAAATTTTTCTGAAAATTTTCGGGGTACTTTTCCGGACTAGGAAAAATGCCAAGTGGCAGACTAGTTGGTGATCGGTAGTAGAAATTACTGTCCAATGGTACTGAAAATTTAGATACATGATGGTAGGATTTATTAAATTGAGCCATTGAAAATTGGGAGATGATTTGTGTAGAAATTGGACTTAGGTTTTAAGAATTACTTTTGTGAAGCCAAACATGGCCTTAACTCCATTAACATTATTTAATTCCACACTTTTCCTTTTTATTCCACTCTTCCATGACACTCTCCTTTTTTATAAGGTCTTTGGTGTTTTAACTTGAAAACTCTCCATCCTACGTAGCTCTCCTCTCCTCCTCCTTCTTTGATGGTTTCTTCTACTTGTTACACCCACACAAAAGCTCTTATATCTTACTTGCCTTCTATTCTTTTGTTCACCAAAAATCCAAACCTAAGCCTTGAAGGTTGATGAACGTGGGTGGTGGAGAGAATTAGAGAGGATTGTGAGATTTTGATGTTTAGAAGTTTAGAAGATTGGAAGCTTGATTAGGTAAGTAATATGTTTTATATGATGGTTTTTGTAGTTAATTTGTGATGTTTGTACATTAAATTGCATGAAATTATGCTTTGACTATATGGGTATGTTAATTCCTTGGTTGATTGAGGATTGGTGATTGATGAGTTAGAAGTTGATAAATGAGATGTCATGTAGTATAGGTGAATTGAGTTGTTTTGGATGGATTGTAAAGATGTTAAATGAGTGTTTATTAAAGGAAGATGATTGAGTGTGTGTGCTGCAATTTTGTGGACTAATGTTCAAGGATAGGTTGTGAGATGGTTTATGGTGGATATATGAAGTGAATTGAGTGTTGGTTGGTTTAGAAATGGTATGGAAGATGTAGAATGTGAGTTAGGTTGTGAATCTGGAAAATTTGCTTTATGTATGTTTCAATGTTTTGGTCATAACTTTTTATATGGTTATGCTATTGAGATGAGGTTTAACTTGAATTAAACTTGAGAAGTTTGGCTAGAATTCGTATAAAGGAAGTACTATCCAATTTTGACTTGAAGAGTTCTGAATTTTGCCTTGAAAGTGGGCAATATGTGCAGGATGGATAGTGCCATGTTTGTGATCCTAGCATTGAAAATTTGTGACCTGAAATTTTGGAGAATTTTTCTAGGCTAAATGAGACAGATTTTGCGAAATTAGTCTTCATGAAAGTTGAATATTTTCTTGTTAACTTTCTATCGCCACTAAGTATGACATTTTTCGATTTTGAAGTTGAAAGTTATGATTTGTTAATTTTCAGATGGTATTTCAAGTATTAATGTGCTTTGTGTGTGAAATGTCTCAAAGTATGAGTTTTGTAGTTACTGTACTTTGAAACTAATTCTGGACTGTTATGGTTTAAATTAGCTCAAGTGGTCTTATGGAAAGTTGTAGAGGAATGTCTTAGCTTTGTAATGATGTATAATATGCTATTTTTGGATGTAAGAATTGTAAGTTATGGATTTTTAAAGTATGGATATGGTTTAGGTGATATCTTTATTTAACAATCTTTAACAGGGCAACCACAATCATGTGAGAAATTGACCTAGTTAGAAGTGGAATTTGCTTCTAAGTCCTTCATGATAATTGTAGCATGTTTTATGATCTTTTCATTGATAGAAAGCATGGAATTTTTGGACAATGAGATAGGAAGTTATGAGTTTGAGAAGATTGTGGTACTGTTAGGATGACATGTGCAGGGCAGAAACTTTGATTGAGATTTTGACCCATTTATAGGTTGAATTTGCTTTCAAGTTGTTCATGAAAGTTGTATAATATGTTCTGATCTTTCTTTTGATATAAAGCTTGGAATTTTTGGCAAATGGAATGGGAAGATATGATTTTTGGAAGAATGTTGTACTGCTTTGGAAAATTGTGATTAGGCAGAAACTTTGATTGAAATTTTGAAACCCTTAGGGATGAAATTGGTTTGTGAGTCCTTGAAGGAACTTATAGGGTTTTTTGTAATCTTTCTAATGATACCAAATTTGTCACATTTGGACACTTGTGAGAAAATTTAGGTTTTGTGAAAGAAGAGAGGGAAATAGATACCAATGTGGTTTTCTTATAATTGTATTTTTTGTTCTAATTTGACCATTTTGCCATTCTTTTGTGTATAATTTTGTCATCCGACCTTCGATTGACTCGATTTTTGAGGCGTCGGATTCGTAAGTCATTTAATTGCTCTCCATGAGAATTTGTGAATTTTGGAGATTAAATTGAAAGGGTTGGATTAAATCAAAATTAGAGGACCGAGCGATTATTTTCTAGTCCGTGTTTTAGCAACAATTAGACCTATAGAGATCCGAATTGAGTGATTTTGGTGTCTTTAGATTTCTAAAATTTAGAAAAAAAATTATATGATGAATATTTATGGAATAATACTGGGAATGTTATAAACATTAATTGTACACATTTTAATTTCTACATGTGCATTATTAAATATTTCTGATTATACACTTGGTAATATTGGTGTATTTTAATAGTTATAGAGGCGTGTTTGGAACGTCAACCCACAGACGTTGCCGAGACTTACAGGCATTAGCTTCGGAAGCTATTGGTGAGTGACCTAGACGGTTTTCTCAACTATTGATTACTTATAATTCTGTGGTGAATAATGGTGGGTTTGAGATTGTTTCTGATTGTGAATTCTGGACAGAAGGTCTGATGACTGAGTATTGGGGAGCGATGACATAGAAGTACTACTTGTATGTGAATTTGTGAACTACTTGCTTATGATGTGATACATTGTGACACATGGGTTGATTGTGATATATATATACTGCTAAATTGTGACATGTGGATTCCATGCATGAATGCATGATCAAATAATGACAGTTGTGACCGGAGCAGCCACCGAGAGCTAAAAGCTCAACGATTGTATTTGGTCCTCAAGTCCTACAGTGATTTAGAGTCTCATGCTCAATGATTAATGTGCCCATATTGGGACAGTTCAGGCGCTCGGTCACAACACTGTAATAAATTAGAAAAAGAGTCACATGAACATTTCATATGCATTTGCTTACATATATTTGATTGAGTAAAAGGCAAACTGTCTTATGCTTATGTGAAAATAAAATGTATTACTAAAGTGATCATGTGATACTTCTGATTGATGTGAAATTATGAAATACCTGTGACATGCTTGATTGTTGCATGAATTGAGTTAACCATCGATGATGGTTACCTCACTGAGTTCACAAACTCACTCAAAATTGCAACATATGTTTCAGGACCTAGAGTAGACTCCTAGCTCCAGAGGAACTTTTTCCTGCCGTGTAGATTGTGTTGGCGAGAGAAGTCATGGCTCACAGGTCGGTCAGCTGAGACTTTTAGGATGACCTAGTTAGAGTTGATATATTTTCCCTGTTTATATAGCATTTTGTACTAGGTTTTTGGAGTGATGTACAGACAGTAAACGATGACAGATGTATAAACCTCTGATTTTGATGAAATGAAATTGGGAAAAATTTGGTTTTAAAAAGTTGTTATTTTTTACTAATGTTTTATTATTTTGATGCCATGTGAAGTCCAAGAGTGATTGTTCGTAGCTCACCCTTATCGTAGGATATATATCGGAATGACCTACGGGGGTCCCGGTGTGTACTCTGCGATAAGGAGGCGCTACAATTAATGTCTCCATAGTTACTATCCTAATTTTCACAATCTTCAAGTTTTTGAATCTTCTTGCTTTTTTCATCTTCAATAACATGAATACATCAAATTAGAATCTCAACTCTAATTGTATTATTTCTTGGAATATGAAATTGAATATGAGGCTTATTAGTGTTCAGATATTTTGTCTTAGATTTTTTTGTATCCTATCATATCACTTTTTGGGAACATAAGATGTTTTCTTCATTATCGACCTTTAAAGACATTCCATCTTTTGCCTTTATTGTTGATAACAGTTGGTTGGGGGATTCTGGTTTAGAACAGGTAATCAAAAATTCATGCAACCTTGTCTCTGCTACTGATTTTATGAGAAGTCATGATGCATGTATAAAAGAGATTAAATGTTGGAGCAGAGAGCATAACCCTGCGTTCTGGAAAAATCGAAAATAGTTACAGTCGTTGTTGGAGGAGGCGAGGAACATGTTTGACTATAGGAAGGTTTAAAGGCTTCGAAAAGAGTGGAATGTTATTTTGTACAAAGAAGAGTGCAGGAGCCGACAAAATGCTAAGCAAAGGTGGTTGTTAAATGGTGATAGGAACTCAAAGTTTTTCCAAGCAATGGTTCGTGCCCGTAGAAAGAAAGTTTCGATTGAAAGGTTACGAAAAGAAGATGGAAGAGTGGTTACTGATAGAGTTGAGTTAGAAGAGGAAATTAAAGATTATTTTGGGAAGATTTTTGAAGGAGGGATCTCGAATGGTGAAAACATTCTCAATCTGGTTTGGCCAAAATAGGAGGGGTTCAAAATAATTTACTTACTGCTTCGGTTACTCTAGATGCAGTGAAAACAGTGGTGTTTAATATAAAGCCGGATAAATCACCAGGATCGGATGGACTTAATCCAACTTTTTATCAAAAATATTGGCATGTGATATGAGAGGATGTGTAGAAAGCTTGAAAACTATGGTTGGATGTAAGTACTTTTTTGGATAATTTTATCGATACTCATATTATTCTTATTCCTAAGTGTGATTATCCTTTAAGCTTGAAAGACTATAGGCCTATTTCGTTGTGTAATGTGCTTTACAAAATAGTAGTTAAAATTTTAATTAATAGGCTTAAAGTTTGATTGCATAATTTGATTAATGAGAGTCAGTCGGCATTTGTCCAAGGGAGGTTGATCTCTAATAATGTGGCAGTTGTGTTTGAGTTACTTCAAAGCATTAAGGGTCGAAAAAATAATAAGAGAGGGGCTTGTGCTTTGAAAATTGATATTTCTAAAGCCTATGATAGAGTTAATTGGGACTTCTTGCAAAATATGATGATTCGATTGGGTTTTCCGAGTAAATGGGTGGACTGGATTATGATGTGCGTGAAAAATGTCAAATATTCTGTTTTACCGAATGGGGATGAAATTGGGCCTATTATTTCAGGTAGAGGATTAAGGCAGGGGTGTCCATTATCTCCTTATTTATTCTTGTTATGTGCAGAAGGCCTTTCTCTCTTGTTTCATGAGACTAGTAGAGTAGGGTTGTTGAAGGATGTTAAAGCTAGACATGGTTGTCTTAGTGTCACTCATCTCCTTTTTGCGGATGACTCTTTCTTCTTTTTTAAGGGATCAGTGGTGAATGTCGTTGCTGTTCGATATATTTTGTGGAAATATGAAAAGGCTTCTGGGCAGTCTATCAATTTTACTAAGTTGAGAATTTTCTTTAGTCCCAATCTTAGTAGAGAAGTTACAAAAGGTATCGCTAATGTTTTTAATGTTTATAATCCGATGGGTGACAATAATTATTTGGGGCTTCCATCTTTGATTGGGAGGTCTAAGAAGTAGGTTTTTGGATTCTTACGGGATCGGTTAGAAAAAAGGATGGGGTGTTGGTCTAGCAGATTCCTTTCGAGAGTAGGAAAGGAGATTCTTATTAAATCAGTTGCCCAAGCCATTCCTTCTTATTGTATGGGTGTGTTCAAAATCCCCGTTACTATTTGTGATGTTTTGTAGAAGCGGATGAATAAATATTGGTGGGGTGATAAGGCCGATGAGAGGAAAAGTGTCCACTGGTTAGCTTGAGATAGAATGTATGGAGGGAAGAAATCGGACGGTATGAGCTTTCGTGATCTTTATTGTTTCAATCTGGCCATGTTAGCGAAACAAGGGTGGTGTCTTATGACGGAACCCAATACTTTTTTTGCTAAGATCTTCAAAGTAAAATATTTCCGTAATAGGGATTTTTTGGAGGCTTCTCTGAGGCTGTCTCCTAGTTACATCTGGAGGAGTATTCATGCTTCCATTGGGGTTTTGGAACAAGAAGTGAGGTGAAGGGTTGAGAATGGGAAGAGTATAATGGTTACAAAACATCCTTGGTTACCTATTGATCATAATTTTGTGGTGGAAGATAGTAGGGCCTTTATTGTGCCCAATATGAGGGTGAGTGAGTTGTTGGTAGAGGGAGAGAGGTGATGGGATGTGGAGAAAATTATGAGCTTGTTTAGTTTGAGGGAGTTTAGGGCTATCCTTAGCATTCCTCTTAGTTTACATGCTTGTCAAGATCATTTATTGTGGCATTGGGATAAGAGAGGGAAATATAATGTCAAATCGGGGTATCATGTAATATGGTGTTTGATTAGGGAGAGTGGGAAGGTAGTTGAGGGAGATTGGTGGGGAAAATTTTGGAAGTTAGACATTTCACCAAAAGATAAGGAGTTTACGTGGCGTGCTTTGTGGAATATTTTACCAACCAAGGAGATGTTAAAGAAGAGAGGATATGAGGTGGATTTAGGTTGTCCATAGTGTGGCGAGGAGGAGGATTTGAATCATATTCTTGTGTCATGATGTAAAGCTTATGGAGTTTAGAGGCAAGGCGAGTTTGTGGAGGAAGACATTAACCCTTATTTTATTAATTTCTTCGTGCAGATACTCGAGGGTGGTGATAAAATTCAGGTCCAAAAGTTTGTGATTTATGCAAGACACATTTGGATGATAAGAAATAATATGCTTTGGTCTCACAAAAATATAACTTGCTGCACAACGTATTTGGAAGCTTTAAATTTCTTGAAACTTTGGAATCATTCTAGGATACTTGCGTCGACTTCTTCTTTATCAACAAGTAGATTATTGCAGTGTTTTTCATCTTCTTCTCCGACAGACAGCAGCAATAACAGTTGGCAATTTTTCATTGTCAGAGCGTTATTGAGCAGTGTTGGAGAGTGTTGTGGGAGAGTTTATTAGAATTTTTTCTGATCATTATGTTGGTGGTATGGATCCTTTGATTGGAGAAGCACTAACACTTCGACAATCCTTGCAAATTCTAAGACAACAGCACATTGATAGCAATAGCACTATTTTTATGAATTCTCAAATTTTATTTTTCGCACTTAGCTCATCAGACTTTGATCTTTCCGAATTAGGTACTGTTATTTGTGATTGTAAGACTTTGTTATTATCGTTACCAAATATTTCTTATAGGTAAATTCGTAGGCAAGCTAATAGACGTGAGGATTCCTTAACTTGAGCATTTATTCAATTTGCGCATCTATAGATTTGGGTTTATGTTTCTCAATTTCTGACTAAGTTTTATCATCATGAACGAGAATTTGAGTATTTTGCTCTTCAAAAAAAAACAATCTAAATTCTCTCTAGCTATCTTTTTACAACACAAATCATACAATTTTTCAGGCGGAAGACGTGCAGTACATAATAATAATAAAAAATTGTCTTATCAAGCTATGAAGAAATCGTGCCATGTTAAACGTTTCCAAGCAGATTTGAATACTCAACGATTGCTGCAGAAACATCAGCTTCTTCTCTTTTGGGAAGAACTTGGCTAACAGCTTACACTCACCAACACTAATTTTCTTATCATCGCACCAATATGGTACAAGAGAATGTACAAAACATGGGAGTCAAATTTAAACTCAATATCCATCCACGACACGAGATGTTGTGATTCCCGATTACACAAAATCTCTGGCCACTGAGACAAAATGGGAATGAGTCAAGAACAAGTCCACTAGTAAGTATGAAGTAATCATGCAGCTTAGAGAATACATACAAGATGAAAGCAAGAGGAACAAAGAAGATAATCAGAGATTGAATAGAGCTGATCAATTAGCAGCTCTTTTTAAAGTCACCTCATTTATCTAAGACCACCAACTAACCAATAACAGATGCACTTAGAATTTATTCATCTTCTTCGAGCATGTAATTGATACATCAGTTATAATCAATGAAATCTTTTTCTAACCAAATTGGTAATCATCTCCATTCTATGGTCACTATCATTTTCACATGATATGATACTAAAGATGGGTGAAGTTTAAACCTTCAAGTCTTAATTCAACCACATGTCAATTGACGACTGAAAAACAAACAAGCTGCTTCCCCAGTTTAATCAGGCAACAGGCCTTTCTACTTGTTGGCATCAAAAACTCTATGAAGTGATTCGATCGCACAGTCCTAAAGATTCTCATTACAGGTAACACACAAGCATTTAAAGGTAAAAACAAGAACTGGGACATCCTAAAAGCAAGAAGTGCTTTTGACTTCAAACTTCGCATGCCAATATATTCCAAAAATGTGACAAATGGAAAGGCCAAGGGGGAGAAATAAAGTAAGTAAAAACAAGCATCTGAGTTCCTGAAAATCTCACCTAATTGTCTTTTAGCACAAACAGAAGGGCCAGAAAAGTGGAAAAGAATTCTCATTCATAGACCAGTAATCAAGAATATGAATGAATGCAAAGAACGAACCTTTGGAAGAAGAAGGAACTACAAAAACATGCAAATCTGCATTGTTTGGGGGAAGCTGCAATCGAAGTGGATAAAGCTTTCCATTCAAAGGATTTCTAGTACACACAACAATATCTTGGAGGCCTGTCTCTTCCCTCAACTTTTGAGTCAATTCATCAATCCCTTTACCCTTAAAATGGAAAGAATCACCATTCTCAACATCTTCATCAACCTCACCGCTACTCTCATCCCCTACATGATAATAAATAGTCCTTCCATCCAATTTTGGTGGAAAGCTTACATTGGAATCGGTAGACTGCAAATCACATACATAAAAAAGTTCAGATCATGAAACTTAATCATGAATCAAGAATTAAGAATCAGGAACCAAACCTCTTGTCTCGAAAAGTTGTCAGATTTCCCAGAGACAGAAGAGGGCGAGCTGTCCTCAAAATCCAACGAATCCAAATGCGAAACAGGCGGCGAAGTCTTATCTTGGTGATCTGAAGATCTAATCTCAATAATGTCAACATGCCAAAGCACCCATTCTTGAGTAGCGGTCCTATGGGGAATATCATGAGTCACCGAGTTTCTCCACGGGGGCAATCCTCCATTAGCTCTCAAGAAGTTGCCGTACCGAGTCTTGAGCTTTACCAAATACCCTTCTCGAATGGGCTCCCACTCGACCGACGAGTCAAGCCTTCCGGGCAAGGTCTGGAACACCTTGCGACCCGTCATACCCAGAAGAAAGGGCTGGTTCGATGCGGTAAGGTACTTACCATAGCAAGACTTCAAGCGGAGAATGGGTTGCGGTCCAGGAACAACTTCTACGGTCCATTTTGCGTTCTTGGAGGATCCATTTCGGTCCTGAGTAACAGATTCTTCGTCTTCCTCAGCGACCAGGTACTTGTCGTGGTGGCTGCGCAGGCGCACCGCCTTTGCACTCTGGAAAAACTCCATGCCGGACGGGAAGTAATCGGAGCTAATCTGAAATCCCAAAAAGCAGAGAATACAAATTCCAGACTTTAGTTTGAGCGCGTTTTCATCTATTTCAGACAAGACAGCAGGCGTAGTTATAAAGTAACAATAACGCGTGGCTAGCGTACTATAGGGGTACATTTATTTTAATCTTATTTAATATTTATCAACAAATTATTAATAAAAATATATTTATTTTAATAGAATAAACAATTTACAATTTAACTTTTTATTTATAAATTAATATATTTATTTTCATAAAATAAATAATTTAAAATTTAACTTTTATTTATAAATTAATATTTATTTTAAATATTTTAATTATTCAAAATTTATTTAAAATTTATATATTTTGAAGATATTTTAATCATCTACTTGACACTGACCCCTTTGTCTTTGTTGTTATCTTGTATGCATATTAATTTTACCTCTTACAGCAATAAATGAGTTTATGTAGGACAATTTTCCTCACTTAAATTCTTGACCTATTACCCATTACTCTAAAACTTTCCCTCTTATGACCAATGTAAACGGTAGTAATAAAAAGGTAAGTAAGAAAGGCACCATTACTGATTCATGTACCAGCCTTATCAACTAAATAGAAGTTAATGGAAAAAAGGAGGCTAACACTACCACTAGGGAATGTGCTTTCTTTTTTTTGGTAACCTACACGAGGTGTTCTAAGAGGGTCTCAATTATGAGAAGGTACCTTTAAGTCATTCATTTCTAAACTAATATTCGCTTGCACCGGGTCAGTCCGTAAGAGATAAAATACTGGCCAAACAGATTTTTCTATTCCCAAAACTCAAACTTGAGACCTCTGATTAAGGGATGATTGTGCTTTTAAAAAGAGAGCTTGGCTAATGATTCTTCTTTAGTCTTAGTATATTTTGAGTGCAAAAAGTTTGGTAAGCTACTGCACATTCCAATGAATGTGTCATTGCTCCTTTGTCTTCTTCTATTGCAGACCACAAAAGGCTAAGAGATTCTACTTTTTCCAAGTAAAAGCTTAGGAGTTAGGATAAGCAAAAGTGCACATTTCTAGTTCTGGTAAAAACAGGGTCGGTTGCTACTTTAACTTCAAACAATATTCGGTTCAGTTCAGAGATCAGATTAATGCTTAACAATCATGTTTAATGTAAACGTTAGCTTCATCGTACGAATAATGAAATATTCCTAAAACTTAAATGACCTAACCCCTAACTTACCAAGTGAGAAGCACGTACCTTCCGTCGCGGAGACAACCTCGGAGACATGGATTTGACCACCGTAAGTCTCGGAGACCTCACAGACGACACAACGGACATGGGCGACACAGGCTCAAACCCGTAACCGTCGTCAAAGGCCGCCTCAAGAAGTTCATTAGAAATCGATGAAAAACTCGACAACGACGACAAGTACTCCACCATAGACTCCGTTGCAACCACCGCCTCGGCCTCCACGTCCCAAAGAGTCCACCTTTGTGTTGCACCGGCAAGAGGGTCATCGTGAGTCACCGTATTTCTCCACGGCGGCGTGCCTCCGTTGGCTCTCAAGAACGTACCACACCGGCTTCTTAAACGGACTTGAAACCCGTCTCTTATGGGCTCCCACTCGAGCTTCCAATCCGCGACCTTTTCCGGCGAAGTTTGGATGACTTTTTTCCCGGTCATGCCTAAAAGGAACGGTATATCAGAGGCCATAAGGTACTTTCCACGAGTGCTTTTGAGACGTATACGGTTGCTGTTTCCATCAACGATCTCCACAAACCATTTGGCTTTATGAGAAGAGCCACCTTCACTGCTTTGTCTGATAGTTTCTCCATCATCGCCGGCGAGCAAGTACTTGTCAAGGTGGCTCCGAAGCTTAACCACCTTGGTTGCAGTGAAAAACTCCATTAACAATCAAAAAATTCGATTTGCTAATCGAATAGAATTCAGATAACTGAGTAAGAGATATACAGTGGTTATATACAGAAAGGAGCTAAATCCGCGTGTAGTGTTATCACTCCAGATGCACGGTTGATATGTTTATGCAATCAAGTTTTAAACTTATGATAATTGCTCATTAGGGATTTGTTTTTAAGTGGTTATAAAAGGTTAAGTGTATTTGCTCTTTGGAAATAGATTTTGGACAACTTTTAATGGTCATTAAAGAAAAAGACCATTAATAACCCTAAAAAGGTTTCTAATATGCATAAAACTCAACGCTAATAAATTGTATAAAACGATGAGTTGGACTTATAGTTAAGGGACAAGATCCTCTATTCAATATTACCTTGTCTTATTCTGTCTCCTGAAATTTTAGCGGGATCTACACAAAATTTATACGGAATTCACATAAATAAATGACTAAGATTTATTGGAGACAATAAAATATCATAATATTAGATAAAAAATCTGGACTCTATGGCTAAAGATGTTTGGATTGACTTAGCTAGTTAATTTATTGCTCTAAGTGGAAGGATGCAAATGCGTGGACAGGAGATGGTCGAAATTCCTGGGCTAGACTTTTTAAATGGCCCCAGGTTTTTCTTTTTTATTAAAAGGAACGAATGCGCAAAAAATTACATGATTGATCGCGAAAGGTTAATTTCGATGATATCTTTTAGAAGGATCGAGGCGCACCCTAAGAGGACATGTACAGGTTCTTCCTAAAACCAACTTGTAATGGGAATTCATGTTTTCCCATTCAGGACTTCCTAGTTCCCTAATGAGGACGAAGATTATAGAAAATAAGTATACATGATCAGGACTTTTTAAGGGTTTTCCACGTTCGTACCCGTTCAGTCTAGAACAGTGCAATTGGGGCTTGACAATGAAGTTTCAAGGGCAAACCAAAATGTATATAATAGGACACGCATGAGAGCTGAGCATGCTTTCACGCGGCTTAATTAGACAGTGAAAGCTAAGTAAGATGACGAGGAGAGGACCTAGAAACTATTCAGTTTTCAAGTATAGATTTCAGACCTTGTCAAACTCTAGACACGGTCCTATATGGAAAGTTTTAAGGGCTAGAACTGCACGAAAATGAAGATAAGAAGTATAATGGCACGAACAATACCTTTTATGTTTTGGTTTTATTAGAGTTGAATGTTGAGTCAAAGTAAACGAGAGTAAGAGATAGCGACAAAGGATTTAACTTCCAATTATCAAATTTATCAAAGCTCGAAGAAGTTAACGATTAAGGTAGGAGTAAAATTTTATTGAGTTATTGTTTTAGTTGTTGTTGTTATAAAAGAACTTAAAGGTTTGTAAGAAAACTTAATTTAGATTTAAATATTTAGTAGAGTTTAAAATTTTCAATATTTGACAAAATTTTATTTTAAAATTTAAAATTGTTATTCATTTGAGTTATATCAATTTTGGATAATTTAATATTTTACTATTTTTGTGGTTCCACTATACTAGTTAGACATCCCAATTGGCAACATATATAATCACCAGTAACGAAGTTAGGAATTTAAGATAGGAGGTTTTAAATATTTAATTTTTTTAATCTTGAGAGGCCCAATGCATTAATAGGTTTCAAATAACTCCGTTCTTGTATATATATATATTTATTTATTTATATTCAAAATAAAAAATATTTAATTTTTTTAAATATTAGAAGCCAGTGCACTGTTGGCCCCAAATAGTTCCGTCCCTCATAATCACTCATCTCCTTCTCCTTCTCTTTCTTCTCCTTCTATCATATTCAAGTTTGTCAACTTGTTCTGTTTTGCATTTAGTGGTCTTGGTGGTGGATGGTTCGCCTGATGGTGAATATTGTATAGAAGAAATAGAGGAGTATAGTGATTATGATAAGAGAAGGTTTTCCAATTAAGAAATGTCAGGTAAGAGACATTTCCATAATAAGGCTAATTTCGATTCATTTCAATCTTGATATGGCCATTACCAGTAAGATTTAGCTCAATTGTCACAAATTTGGGTTTCACATTAATCAGTTATCTTGTTTTCGAAACAACCTCTCTATTAATTAAAAGTAAGATAACGTATCTCTCAAAATTCTGTGTATTAGTAGGATTCATACTGGATCTTATCTCTCAAAATTCTGTGTATTAGCAGGATTCATACTGGATCTTGTTGTTATACTGTTTCTATACTTTTTTTAAAAATATTTTTTCTTAAACTCTCCCAATTACTTTTTTCTCTCTCTCTCATTTTTATTCTTCGCAGAGACCCTAAAGAAACAAGCTTTGTTTTCATTTTTGTGAGTTTTGTTATTATTAAGGAGTGAAGCAAAGCCATAAAATGGATAGAAAACAAGGGTTCTTATTGATTTTTAAAGAGGTGGTGGTTAGAGGGTTATTAGCACTAGAGTTACAAGCTTCTCGTTATCCTGTTTTTATCTTATTTTATGAGCATCTATCAATTCCTTCTTTTATAATTGTTTCGTCTGTATTTTTCTCTTCTTTGTCTATACAACCAAAGAAAGATAATACCAAGTGGTATTTGATTTTGACAATGCTTTTCTAGAGCTAAGTTGCTCTGTTCTTATACATACTAATTTCAAGCTGAAACTTTCTTAAATTGTAAGAACTGCTGTTTTCTTCAATCTTGATTTCGAGAAACCATTGTCCTCTTCAAGCACTCTGGAAAGAATTTCGGAGGGGCCCCGAAATTACTTTGTCGTTACTGGAATTTGAAATAGACATCAAAGAGGTGGTTGAGATTTTTGGCTGATAGTAATCCAAGAGATGAGATCCTCTCTGCCAAATCCTCTCCCAGAAGAGTTCATCGCACAGTGCACAAAATTGGCACAAAGGATCGGGCATACAATATCTCATCCATTAATCCAATGTCTAGATGCTTTATTTCGCCATTGTAAGCTCATGATGAGAAAGTTGGGGGGAGTCTACTCCAATCGGGTCATTCATGAGTTCTGAGGTAGATTTGCCGAGTGCTGGACAAATAGTCCTTTGTCTCCTCCGAGGAAGCATCAGTTTCACTCGGGAATATGTAACTTTTGTGTATCAAGAGCTCTAATATTAATTGTTATCGAGTCTGACTTTTCATAGAACAAGTTTTGAATTGATTTCCTTTCTCTTTCCCTGTTGTCTAGCACTAGAGCCACTGATACCAGTGACCGAGAGGTCCAAAGAGCTTGGACATCATCGCCTGTTTCGGACTTAACAACTGCATGTCAATGCATTTTCACTCGGTGTGTGCGTGTGCTATCTCGCATTCAACTCGTCTATCCCCTTTTGAAAAGGGTTACCTGCTTATTATCTATGCACAATACAAGATCATGTGAATCCCTAATGATTTCACAATGTTCAAATAAACTAAACAAAGTATGCATTTTCCAATGTCTTTGCCCTATCAGCAGCTTCACCACGCTCCTTCTGCTTGCCTGCCATGGAATAACCTCTCTCCTAAACCAGAAACATAATATTTGTCATGGTGATATGCATCTAAAGAATCCCAATTTAGAAGAATGTAACATACAAGGCAGAGATGTACCAGTAATCGCCATATGAAAGGTACTCCTTCCCTCTTTTTTATCTGCTTCTTAAGTACTTCAATTGCTAGAATTCCAATAAAAATCAGGAAAAAAAACATCTCTGTGATTAAAAGAGGAGAATGAAGATGATGGGAGAAGTATTTCATACCCTTATGAGCTTGTCCTGTGTACAGCAACATACTGTACCAGACTTCACTGAATACCTCAAGTTGTTCATCAGATGCTCCAATTATCTACAAACAGAAGTTTAAGTCCATACATCAAAACATGCGACAGGAACCAGCATCCAAAGAATCAACTCTAAGATGGCACATGCCTTACAAAAATTGACATCAAAACCTGGACCGAGTATATCCAACGCTTGTTTGTCATTTCCCTTGCCATACTCAAACATGGCTTCTGCAAGCTGAGATGAGTGCAAAAGGCATTGACCCAACGTTAAAAATAATGCTGAAGTCCTGTCTAGACAGGGATAGTAAGAGGAAGTGGGAATTTAAAAAACTAAAACAAGTGCAACTGCAAAACTAGAATGCAGAGAGAACAGTAATCTGCACATACCAGAATGCCACTCTGCATGATTTGTTGCTTCTTCGTGCTCATTTTAGAAAACCTACAAAAAGAGAATGCAATTCCAAATAAAATACTCGTTGGATGTCTCCCAAATGAAGGAAACATAACTGTTACCCATACTTGTCTTTCAATCCCTTAAGCAACTCTTCTGCTTTGGAAATTTCTCCAGATTTAGCTAAGGCCCACAGTATTAACACGTCAAGGTGCCAATCCAAGTACCAGAAGGTCTAACATGGAATGAACATTGTATGGATGTCATAACATGGAATAAATGTGAGACCAAACATATCAACTAGATGTCCATATTGAAATATGGAACTTAAATTTAACTGAAAACTAATGTTTTTATCTATGTCTCCTTGATAGTTGCACACCTAATAGTTGAGGTAAACCAAAATCAATTAGTTTGAATTTAAGTTTCTCATACAAATCCACTTTATTGCAATTTTAGACAAAAGTCTCTTAGAGCAACATGAGCCTAATGAAGTACAAACAGGAACAGGTGGCTAAGATATCCAAATCAGAAAAATTCATGTCTGGAATTCTAACATACTGAATAACTAGGTAATTTTCTTTGCCAGAACTAACTGCAGTCTATACTGCAACACAGACTACCACTAAACTTTACTTTCTCATTGACAGTTACACGGATTTCTGTCAAAATTTTCAGAAGCATGGATTTTAATATCAAATTTAGAGCTCTATAACAAAGTGGCTGGCAATGATTAGTCAAATGTTGCCAGATTCAATACAATAGCATAACCATATCTAAGTCTTCAACAGCCAGCATCAGATCAGTTGCATTTTAAGACTTTTTGTTAACAGCGTGTCTCATAACTTACTTGATCAATTACACAGGAAGCCAAGACCTTCAGACGATCACTAAAGGTTTCAATCTCATCCCGCACATATACACGCAACAGCAATCCCAGAGCATTTATATATACCTGAATGCATAAGGAAACAAATTTTTAATTTGAAAGTCCAGTACATCTTCAAGAGAATGCAAAATAATATACCTCTGCAGGTGTGGCATCGTCTCTCTCCAACTCATTCCAGATATGATGGTCATAAACTTCAAAAACCTTTTGCATGGAAGAATGACCTTCCAAGTAACAAAGAGCCACATGCCACCAATTATGTGTCAGCCTGCAGGCCAAAACAATTAACATGCCAACAATATTACAGATGAAATGTATAGCTACATGTAATTAAAAAGATTTCTGTTCATACATAAATGATAAACAAGAATTCCATGAAGATGAGCATGCTTCCATAAACTCCACTGCTTCCTTGAAACGACACTCATACTGAAGAACATGACAGACCTACACATGCATCCATAAGATTGAGTAGCAATATATCAGGAAATTCTAACACATTGAAATGGGAGCTTCTTGTTACAATTAGTGACAATTTCCCTCTTTTTCAGCAAATGGAAACTCTGTTTCTTATAAAGACTTGCACATCATGACAAATAAAATTGAACGCCAAAATGGAACATAGGAAAATGATATTCTTCTTTCATCAAAGCATGCTAAGGACTAGAACTCACGGCATGTTGTGCCCAATAGTCTTGTGTATTGATCTTCAGTCCCTTTCTTGCAGCTTCCTCAGCATCAGGCATTCTGCCAAGCTCTAGTAACGGAAAAGCAAGCATTCCATACACATAATCTTCTTCTTTATTGTGGGGAAGAACCTATCAAAATCAGAATTCCTGTCACACTAGCTAATCATAAAGAAAAAAGGCTGAGGCATTTGTGTAAGAAATAGAGATGAACCTTTTGTACAAGGTCCAGAGATTGATTAGGTCTACCCATGTAGAAGCATAGTAGTTGAGCTCTTTTCAAAGAAATGAGATCTTTTGGGTAGTCATTCAGGAGCTGCAAAATAAATACACACCAAATAAATGAGAAAAATTTCACAATAAAATCTCAGATGCAAACATACCAAGTTATAAATGGACATATGGCTATAGTTCGTAAAAACTCTACACAAAAAGAGCACATAGAAATCGTAACTCATATATAGTATATTTTATTTCTTCACCAAGTGTGGCTCAACCCATCTTCTACATGAGTATTCAAAGACTTCTTACAAGATTTGCCCACCTTAGAATGTAGCTCCACAGCAACATCATCGTCTCTGTTCTCACAAATCAAGGAGCTAATTGCTTCAAAAACTGCTTTCTCATAAGAGGTGGCTTGTTCCTGTTAATTGCAGAACTTTTTCAATAAATAGCGAAAGCCCCACATAAAAAGGATCTCTGTGAGGTTGTGTTAGGAGCATCTACGGAAAATATGAAGTTAAAAGATTTACAAGTTTAGACTTTGCAGCAATTAGATGAAAAGGTCCTCGAGAAGGATCACTGGAATAGAGAAATTGAGCAGCCAAAATATTGGCTAGTACGCAGTCTTTGTCATGACCAGGTGCTTCCAATATGACGCGCCTTTGTCTCCCATAACTAAGCACCTTTATATCAACCAAAAAAAACACCCAAACCCGTATCACAAAATCCACCCACGAGTTCTCCATCAAATCAAGGAAGTACAAAGTGAGAAAGAAGACAGGAAAAGAGAAACGCACACCTGGTGATAATAAGAGTTGATGGCCGAGATACAATCATCTGAAGAAGTCCTAACCTCGTATCCCCATCTATCCAATTTCACTTCAACACCCCTTTCCATGTCTCTCAATGTCGCCTGCTTAAAAATCTCACTGACCGTGTTGCTCTTATTATAGAAGAAGTACCGAAAGAATAAGTACAATTGCAACTATACAAGTATGTCGGAGACAAAAACAAATGTCGGAGTCATCTTTTGCAATTCAAGAGTTGTGTCGGAGATAACAAGTGTTGGCTGTATCTTGTCCTTGTTCTACAAAGATGGAATCTTTTGGCCGCTTTCTTCTTGCTTTATAGTTATGGGTTTATGGGTGCGAAAGAAAATGTTGCGATTAAATGAAGAAGGCAAAACGATGACTAGAACGATGCCGTTAAGGAGGGGGAATAAAAAACGCTGCGTATGTAATAAACACCCTCTGGTCTCACGTGAGATATCTAGAATATTCGATGTATCGTTATATATCCTTGTAACCGAATGGGAAGGTAGCGAATGATTAATGAAGAACCTTCTTCTCTAATTTCTTCCGTTTCCTCTCTCTCTCCCTCGTATCTGTTCTACCTTTTAGCATAACAAACTATCGTACCATCTGGTATCAGAGCAGACGCTCCTTGGATTGCTATGGCAGAAAGCACGCGAGGCGCCGAAACTCGTCGATTGGAAGAGAGCATCAAAACAATGATGGAAGCTCAGTCACGTCATGAAAAAGAAATCGGAGAAATGAGATCTATGTTTCAGCAACTCCTGCAGAAAATGGGTAGAGAGGAGTCGGAATCACCAGTACGAATTAGTGTGGATGGAGGTAGAGGATCGATAGTGACGAGGTCTACCAAGACTGACTTCCCCACCTTTGACGGAACCGGGGTACAAGGTTGGAGTTATAAGTGCGATCAATACTTCACAATGGAGCAAACACCGGAGGAGATGAAGATACGGTTGGCATCTCTTCACTTGGAAGGAGTTGCTCTTGAATGGTATCAACTAACAATCCGGAATAGGAAGGAGAGCGCTGACATGAAATGGGAGGAGTTCATCTCCCTGGTCCGACAGCGTTTTGACGAAAATATTTTTGAAGATCCCATAGGTGATCTAAAGGAGCTACGACAGCAAGGAACGGTACTAGAGTATTGTGCCTTGTTTGACCGATACTCCAACAGATTAGTGCTGCCAGAGGAATATCTAGTGGGGTTCTTTCTCAAGGGGCTCAAACCGGAACTGGGACTAACGGTGAAGATGATGGACCCACGCACCTTGCACCAGGCGTATACGTGGGCACGTAAACAAGAGGCAATCATGGCGTCGAGTGCTCCGGTTTATTTTGGGAAGGGGGGCAGAGCAGGAAGCACGGATGGAAGCGGAACCGTTCCTTACAGGGGAAACACAGTTACCATTGCTCCACCCATACCGAGGCAGTCTCAAGAGGTGGGTTACTGCCCACCCCAGGAGGTCAAGGAGGTCGGAATATGAGCTATAAGAGTCCTCGCAACAGTAGAACGACGAGTAGTCGGGAGTTCGACGAGAAGAGGGCCAAAGGGTTGTGTTTCTGGTGTGACGAGAAATATACTCCAGGTCATAGATGTCGGAAGAAGCAATTCCAGTTATACATGGTCGAAGAGCCAGAGGAAGAGGAGGAGGCGATTGAAGAAATGGAAGATGGAGCTCCCCTCAATCCCAAAATCTCGTTGGAAGCCATGTGGGGCTTGAAGGACCTTGCTGACTACAAGCAGTTAAGAATAATGGGGAACTACCGCAATAAACCTCTTCACATACTAGTTGATAGCGGAAGCACGCACAACTTCTTGGATGAACGAATAGTGGGGAAGGAGAAGGTGGATACCGACAGCATTACACCCATAAGCATTACAGTAGGTGGAGGTTTGAAACTGGAATGTCGACAGATATGCAGAAGATTTGTGTGGAGAATGCAGGGGGTTCAGTTTGAAACTGAGGCGCTAATCATCAAGCTGGGGGGCTGTGACATGGTGTTGGGGGTCCAATGGCTGAGCACCCTGGACGATGTCTTATGTAATTTCAGGAAACACACTATGGAATTCCAATGGGAGGGGAAGATCGTGAAATTGACAGGGAAACCAGACACGCTAGCCAAGGAGGTGTCGGGTAAGAACTTCCATAAGGTGGTTCAAAACTCTAACCAGAGTATGCTGTTTATGTTGAGATTGACAGAACCGATGGAGCTCCAAATGCAGAGATTGACAGTTAACGACGATGATCAGACCAGGGATGAACTGGAAGGGTTGTTGGCAGAATTTGGGAAAATTTTCTTGGAACCTCAAAGCTTACCACCGAAGCGAACGTGCGATCACGCGATTCATCTTAAGCCGGGGGTGGAATCAATCAATGTGCGACCATACCGCTACTCTGGAGAACAGAAGGACGCAATTGAGCAGGCCGTGCGGGAATTAGCAGATCAGGGGTTTATAAGGAAGAGTGTGAGTCCTTACGCTTCTCCGGTAATTTTGGTAAGGAAAAAAGACAACTCGTGGAGGATGTGTATCGACTATAGGGAATTAAACAAGCATACAATAAAGAGCAAGTTTCCGATCCCACTGATAGAGGAGCTTTTGGAGGAACTACAGGGTTCAAGCTGGTATTCCAAACTGGACTTACGGTCTGGATACCACCAGATAAGAATGAGGGAGGAAGATATACCCAAAACGTCTTTTAGAACCCATGAAGGGCAGTTCGAATTTTTGGTGATGCCTTTTGGCCTCACTAACGCGCCTTCAACATTTCAAAGTCTTATGAACGATGTATTCCAACCTTTCCTTAGACAATTTTTACTGGTGTTCTTTGATGATCTGCTTGTGTACAGTGCAGATTTCCAGCAACATTTAGAGCACCTCCGGATGGTTTTGGACGTGTTGCGGCAGCACCAGTTATTTGTGAGAGGAAGTAAGTGCACGTTCGGAGCCAGACAAGTCGATTATTTGGGCCACTCTGTCTCAGAGAAAGGAGTCGCTACAGATCTTAAGAAGATAGAGACGATTCAACAGTGGCCCCAACCTCGTTCATTAAAGGAGCTCCGGGGATTCTTAGGGCTAACGGGCTACTACAGGAGGTTCATTCGGCAATATGGGGTATTAGCAAAGCCGCTCAGTGCGATGTTAAAAAAACAGGAAGCAGGGCTGTAGCGCCCCCTCATCGTAGGGTACACATCGGGAAACCCGTAGGTCGCTCCGACACGTATCCTACGATAAAGGTTCACTACCAGAAAATTTCGCTAAAATCCACATGGCATCGCAGTATTTTAAGTCACAAAATAACAGTAATCAACAAATTAACATCCAAAGTAATAATTATCCAGTACAGTAATCCAATCCAGAATAGACAAGTCTATCAGTCTCCTAACAAAACCAAAAAGGAAATTGATACAAACATCTATCCTAAGTCATCCTCAAAACACTAATCCAAATTGACCAGACACATGTGCCATCACGACCCTCACGCAACGCAACTCGCACGGCAGAAAGAAAGATCTTGAGCTAGAGTCTACTCTAACATCTGAAAAATAGGTTGCAAATTTGGGTGAGTTTATAACTCGGTGAAAACCATCATCGATGGTTCACTAAATCATGCATTACACACGGCGTCTGACATAAGATACAAGAATATTTATTGTCGATATAATATAACAGATTCTGCGATGTCGGTAGCAATTTACAATACATGTAACAATAAGCGATGTCCGAATCGGTTTGCGATAACAAGTAACGATCTACAATAATTCACGTCATCACATATTTCAAGAATCGTCACCACACAAATAATCATGTAAATGCAATGCATATGTGACTCTTTCCATTATTCGCCAGTGCCCAAGTGCTCGATCGAATCGGTGTGGGCGCGTGAGATTTCTCCCTCGGGCTAAGCCCGGACAAGATGCGATATCTGAGCTCGAAGCTCTTTTCGGTGAAAATAGCAACTTGGGACACATTCCATTACGTGATCATGCATTTATGCATGCGATGTCATGTTCAAGAATTTACGATGTGTGGCTATAAAGCCCAAAGACATCGATGCTCGATAGTTCAATGGTATGGCTATAAAGCCCAATATTCATCGATATCACGTAACGATGCGATTGATTCGATAAAAACCAAGAGTCATATGGTAGTCATATAATTCACCTTTCCATGTAATTCACGATGAAGTATGTAAGCAACCGAGATTTGAGAAACCAACTAGGTTACTCACCAGAACTTCCGAAGCTCTCGCTGAAGTCCCAAAGAATGTCCGTGGAACGACGGTCCAATCAGTGCCTCTATAAAGATGAAATGCACATCCCATTACTAGATGCTCAATTTACCGTGACAAGAATGCATATGTCTCAATGAAATGATGTACAATGCATGTTCACGATTTCCTGCTAATACCCAATTTGGACTCTTAGGTCCAATTCCCGACTCTTAGTTCATTGATCGACAAGAATTGCTCCATTCCTAGAATTCACCAATTTCCTCAATTCATATTCTCTATAACCATTTCCTATTCATTCGGTTAAAACCTCTATTGCAATTTCCAATTTAAAACTCCAATTTGAATTTAATCCTTAGTCGATTGAATTTGTACTTTTCTAAGTCCCAATTCCAAAACCTCAAACACACCTCTTCTGGACAACTAGGGTGGAGGTCGCGACCAGTGCGCTGGTGCTCACCCAGATGCCCATAGTCGCCTCGAGTTATTGCTCCTCTGCAGCCTCTCCTGCCCTCCGAGCTCTCGCTCTCTACCAGCCTCGCCTGTCTCACCGAGCTCTCGCTCCTCTACCGCCTCTCCCGTCTCCGAGCTCTCGCTCCTCTACCAGCCTCGCCGCCCTCCGAGCTCTCGCTCCTCTACCAGTTCTCGCCTGGCTCACCGAGCTCTCGCTCCTCTACCAGTTCTCGCCTGTCTCACCGAGCTCTCGCTCCTCTACCAGCTCGCCCGTCTCCGAGCTCTCGCTCCTCTACCAGTTCTCCTTCTTCCCAACACATCCTTAAACACAATTCCAGTGTTCCAGATCCCCGACTCAAAACTCTAACCCAAATTTTCCTCTGTGAACAACTCTCAATTAATTCGATACAAAATACAACAAATCCTTAGCTTCTATTCCTTCCAAGAACCATTTCCCTTAATTTATCAACACACATAACTCATCAATTTCATCGTTTAAACCTTAATATATATATAATCATCAAATATCTAAACCAATCATCAATATAACTCAATCACCAACGAATCGTACTATCTAAGGCAAGAAAGAAGCAAACTTTCTTGATGAAAGCCTCAAGCTTACAACGATCACCAATCCCTTAACTCTTACACACTCACGATAACACCCAAAGTAGAACCCATCAAGAACACTCTCAACCACCCAATCGGACATAATAAATGCCATAAATGCAGAGAAACCATTAATGACAACATTAAAACCATAAAACTTACCAATCACGGATCGAATCCACAGATCTCTCAAAACCACGAAACCCTAGAAATCCTTCAAAATCCTCGATCTACCAATCTCAAGGCTTCCAACCTTTATCAATCAAGAGACATATTAGACTAATCACCATAAGGAAGAAGCCAAAAGAAATCAAAGGATCTCTCACCGTTGGGAGGAATCGAAATCACCGTAAAGGGAAAGAAGAGAAAGCGGAAAATGCCTTAGCAAACTTTTCCCAAATTTCTTTCAACCCTAGTATTTATAGCCCAACTCTCCAAATCGGTCCCAAATTTCATCTCAATTTCAATGGCTTAACACATAAATTTTCTATCGGAAAAATTCTAATTTTTCCATTGCCATTGGACAGCCCTTTCAATACTATACATCGAATCGATTACCACTCAAATATTTCCAAATCCGTATTTTCTCCCGAATTTCCGAAAATTTTCTAAAAGTCTCTATAAATTACCAATCACCCATAAACATATTAAATCACCATTGAACTTAATTACTCTAATTTCTCAATTAACTCCCAATCCAATCGATCCATCGGTCCATAGTCACAATCAAATCTCGAAAATCATGAATGCACGTATCTAAGAATAAATGCATATGCAATAAGCCTGCTCTCTATAATTAGAGGCCGATATCATGCTCAACGATGAATGCGGTGAAACCTATCAAGATGGCTCATAAATACCAAAATACCCTTGCTAACAAAGAAGCGGGATGTTACAATTCACCCTTCCTAATAAAAATTTCGTCCTCGAAATTTTATACTGTCCCATCAAATAAATGAGGATACCGCTCCTCATAAGCTCCTCCGCCTCCCATGTAGCTTCCTCGGAAGAGTGGTTCTTCCAAAGGACTTTCACCAATGGAATCACACGGTTCCTCGGTTGCTTGACCCGTGATTCAATGATCCGCACTGGCTCCTCTACATAACTCATATCATCGCTATCTTGATGTCCCGAGCGGAATCACATGTGTCGGGTCCGATCGGTACCGTCGGAGCATACTTACATGAAATACATCATGCAACCGGGACATCTCGCTCGGTAAAGCCAATCAGAAGCCGGTGGTCCAATCTTCTCAGTAATCTCATAGGGACCAATATACCGAGGGCTCAACTTGCCCTTATGGCCAAATCTCAATACTCCTTTCCAAGGAGACACTCGATCACCCACACTGTACTCCATATCTCTTCGATGCTGATCCGCATAACTCTTCTGTCTGTCTTGAGCCGCCTTGATGCGACTCAATCAATCAGATCTTATCTATCAGATCCTGGATCACTCGAGTCCCTCTATCAATCTCGACCCTCTTCATCCCAATACAATGGTGATCTACACTACCGCCATACAAGGCCTCATACGGTGCCATCCCAATCTTTGCTCGACATCTTTGGTTGTTGTATGCAAACTCTATCAATGCCAAGATCGATCCCATTACACCTCAACTCCAAACACATGCCCAAGCATGTCCTCGATACCCCGATCGTCCTCTCACTCATCCATCTGTCTGAGGATGAAATGCGGTCTTGAAATTCATCTAGTACCCATAGCGATCAGAGGCTCTTCCGAACCTCGATGTGAACACGGATCCTATGCGAAACTATTGACAACGGAACCCCATGCAACCGCATAATCTTCGCAACATACTTCGGGCCAACCGATCGAGAGTATTACTCTCCTCTTCGGCAAAAGTGAGCCGATTTAATAATCGGTCCACTATGACCCAGATAGCATCATGTTGCCTCGGTGTCTAGGCAACCCCATCCACGAAGTCCATAGTAATTCGCTCCCACTTCCACTCCGGAATGGGCAACTAATGCAACTTTCCCATGGAGCCCGATGCTCGCCTTAACTTTGCTGACATATCGGACATCTGACACGCATCGCCACTTGCTTCTTCATACCAGCCACCGAAATGTCGTCTCGTAGTATTATACATCTTGGTCAAACCAGGATGCATAAGCGTCTGTGACCACATGAGCCTCCTCTAGGATCTCCTGTCTCGGATCATCAATATCCCAGCACACACACCTCCGTCCCATCCACAATGTCCCATCTCTCAACTCGAACTCGAATCGACACCCGATCGAACTCTATCAATCGGTCTCACTAGTACCGGTCCCGATCCTCGAACCTCCGAATCTGTCATGCGCAAAGATCGGCCTAAGCCTCGAGTAGCAATCGGTGCTCCATCCCGACCTGCATCCAATCAGACATTCAGCGCTCAATTTGAATCGACTAGGCAATCTATCAACTCAATCGAGCCGCACTCCCATAAGATCTCCTACTCGGTGCATAGGCCACCACATTGGCCTTACAGGGTGGTACTCAATCGCATAATCATAATCCTTCAAGAACTCTACCCATCTCCTCTGTCTCGAGTTGAGATCCCTCCGCTCGGCGAGATACCTCGACTCTTATGATCGGTGAAGATCCGGAACATCTCACCATACAAATAATGTCTCCAGATCTTGTGGCAAATACCATCGCAGCTAACTCCAAGTCATGGATCGGATAATTTACCTCGTGAGGCCTCAATCTGCCTCGAGGCATACGCTAAAACTCTCCCATGCCGCATCAATACATCCTAATCCTCGATGCGAGGCATCATCAGAACCACAAAGCCTCCAGGTCCGGAAGGAATACCTAACACCGCGCGATGCCAACCGATGTTTCACTCCTCAAAGCTCTTCCGCATTCCTCACCCATCAATGGTACATTCTTCCTCAATAACCTCGTCAAAGGCGGAGATCAACGAAACCCCTCGACGAATCTCCGATAATATCCGCCAATCCTAGAAAACTTGCAACTCGCATACCCTAGGGGCCTCCCAAATCATCATCGCCTCTATCTTGTGAGGATCCACCAGATACCCTCACCGGACACCACGTGTCCCGAAATACAATCTCATCAAGCCAAAATTCGACTTAGCAAATTTGGCGAATAATCGCTCTCTCTCGTGACTGCAAGACAATCCTCGGATGCTCGGCGTGCTCTCGACTATCCTCGAATAAACCAAGATGTGATCAATAAATACAATCACAAATCGATCCGGTAGGGCTGAAATATCCTATTCATCAAAGCCATAAAGGTCGCCGGGGCATTAGTCAACCCAAACGGCATCACTAAGAACTCAAGTGCCCATACCTACTCAGGAAAGCACTCTTGGGCACATCGCCTCCGCAATCCTCGGTGATAGTAACCGGATCAAGGTCCAACTTAGTGAACACTGAGCTCCTCAGAATCGATCAAATAGATCATCAATCCTAGGCGGTGGATACTTATTCTTCATCACACCCGATTCAACCGCCTATAGTCAATACACGTCTCGAGTCCCATCCTTCTTCTTTACAAACAAGATCGGAGCTCCCATGGCGAAACACTCGTCCGATAAACCCTTGTCCAATAGCTCTTGTAATCGAGCCTTAAGCTCTCTCGCCCACGGTGTCATCCTATACGGAGGATCGATATAGAGCGGCACCGAACGAGATCGATCTCAAACTCTATCTCTCGCTCTGGCGGCAAACCCAGTAACTCCTCGAAATACATCCGGAAAGTCCCTCACTACGGAACCTCCTCCAATCTCCGCTCCACTCTAGAATCCACTACGTGAGCCAAATAGGCCTCACATCCTCCTGAATCAATCTCGTATTTCATAAAGGATATCATCCTCATGAGCCTTTGATCGACTCCTCTAAACACCACTGGGCTGGCCAGAGATTCCAACACGACCTCCTTGGCGTAACGGTCCATAATAGCCCTATGCACACCAACCAATCCATCCCCAATATCACGTCAATCTCTCTCGAGGCAATATAATCAAATCAAGACTAATCTCGCTCGGTTAATCTGGATCGGACATCCTATACATACCTCTCCCAATACAACAGACTACCCAGAGGTGTACTCACCTCCAACCCATATCAGAACCTCGCCTATTCCCATGCAGTCTACATGCTAAATGCGGTGCAATAAAGGAATGGGTGGATCCAGATCCAACAATGCATATACTTCTATGCGAAATAAGAAGCATACATGACAACATCCGGTGAGTCCCGGGCCTCCCGCCGTGTCATGGCATAGACCCTACTTTGTGATTGCTGCCGCCACTCGGTCCCCGGACCTCACTACAGAACCCTCACTCGGCCTTGGCCTCGACCTCGGCCTCTCCATCCCGATCCACCACCACGGCTCCACTGGGCCGTGGTATTATCGCTCGATCCGCCACCATAGTAGACCGGCTCCCAAAGTCTCGGGCGGTTCCTCACTAGGTGCTCCATCGAGCCACACCTCAGCGTGCTCCCGATAACCATCGGCACTCTCCAGCAGCCTCTTGCCACAGTGCTCACAATCTGGGGCGATCTGTCCACGACCTCTGCGCTACTCGCCACCACTAGCGATCTGTCAGGCGAATCGCCCCTCTGCCCATACCGGTCTGTTCGCCCTCCAATGGACTGAAGGGCTGCTCGACGCTTATTATAACCTCTCACCAAGACTGTCACTGCTATCACTAGGTCTCTTATGTCGGGTCCCTGTCTGGTCCTCGATTGCATTCAGCAGAGTAATGCTTATCTCGACAAATGCAGCTCTCAACTTCGGTAAATGAGCTCATATCGATCTGCCACCGGTGCGAATCTCAAATTGAGTCCACCTCAAATCTCCGGCATCTGTCGGCCTCAAGAGTAATCGGTCTGAAGCATAGCCCATCAACTCGTTGAATCGAACTTCATAGTCACCACAATCATTTGTCTCGCCTCAACTCTAGGAACTCTTGCATCTTCATCTCTAAGTAGACCTTGGGCATGTAATTGTCCTGAAGGCCCTCGGAAAATCGTCCCATGTCGAGTGCGAGGCTTGGTGGTACTTGCCGGACAGCCCTCCACCACCGATATGCGGGACCACAAGCAAGGAGACAGAGTAATCGAACCTCTCCTCGTGGTCGCAGCCCATCCGGTCGAGGACTCGCTCGGTCCTCTCAAGCCATCCTCGACCTCCGCAGGTCGGTCTACCATAGAAGTCAATCGCCCCCCATTGCTAGCGATCGCATCGTCTGCGTTCCGTCTCACAGAACTCGAGGAGGTAACTCCTCCGAAAGAGGCATAGGGGACTCCTACTAGCTCCTACAGATTCTTGGTCACCGGCCGCTCTACTCGATCTCCCATTACGGATGACCTAAAATGCAGAAGAAATTGGATCACCTCTGCTATTCTTACACAAAGATTCCACCTAATAACACTCTATGCCCAAAAGATGCCAAACTCGGCTTTGATACCACTAATGTAGCGCCCCTCATCGTAGGGTACACATCGAAACCCGGTAGGTCGCTCAACACGTATCCTACGATAAAGGTTCACTACCGAAAATTTCGCTAAAATCCACATGGCATCGCAGATATTTTAAGTAACAAAATAACGATAATCAACAAATTAACATCCAAAGTAATAATTATCCATCAAGAATCCAATCCAGAATAGACAAGTCTATCGGTCTCTAACAAAACCAAAAGGAAACCGATACAAACATCTATCTAAGTCATCCTCAAAACACTAATCCAAATTGACCGACATGTGCCATCACGACCCTCGCCGCAACTCGCATCGGCAGAAAGAAAGATCTTCTGAGCTAGAGTCTACTCTAATCTGAAAAATAGGTTGCAAATTTGGGTGAGTTTGCGAACTCGGTGAAAACCATCATCGATGGTTCACTCAAATCATGCATTACGCATTACGGCGTCAAAGATAATCTGATAATATTTATTGTCGGTATAATATAACGATTCTTGATGATCGGTAGCAATTTACGGAGACATGTAACAATAAATAATGAATCCAATCGGTTTGCGATATAAGTAACGATCTACGATAATTCACGTCATCACATATTTCATGTCGTCACCACACATCAATCATGTAAATGCAATGCATATGTGACTCTTTCCGATTATTCGATTTTGTGCCCAAGTGCTCGATCGATGTCGGTGTGGGCGCGTCGATTTTCTCCCCTGCTAAGCTAAGCACAAGATGCGATATCTGAGCTCGAAGCTCTTTTCAATGAAAATAGCAACTTGGGACACATTCCATTATGTGATCATGCATTTATGCATGCAATGTCATGTTCAGTAATTTACAGTGTGTGGCTATAAAGCCCAGTACATCAGTGCTCAGTAGTTCAATGGTATGGCTATGAAGCCCAATATTGATCCGAGATCACGTAAAGATGCGATTGATTCAATAAACCAAGAGTCATATGGTAGTCATATAATTCACCTTTCCATGTAATTCACGATGAAGCATGTAAGCAACGAGATTTGAGAAACCAACTAGGTTACTCACCAGAACCCGAACTCTTGCCTGAAGTCCCAAAGAATGTCCGTGGAACAGCGGTCCAACGGTGCCTCATAATGATGAAATACGGTCCCATTACTAGATGCTCAATTTACGTGACAAGAATGCATATGTCTCAATGAAATGATGTACAATGCATGTTCACGATTTCCTGCTAATACCCAATTTTGGACTCTTAGGTCCAATTCCCGACTCTTAGTTGATTGATCGACAAGAATTGCTCCATTCCTAGAATTGATCAATTTCCTCAATTCATATTCTCTATAACCATTTCCTATTCATTCGGTTAAAACCTCTATTGCAATTTCTAATTTAAAACTCCAATTTGAATTTAATCCTTAGTCGACTGAATTTGTACTTTTCTAAGTCCCAATTTCAAAAACCTCAAACACACCTCTTCGGACAATTAGGGTGGAGGTCGCGACCAGGGGTGCGCCTGGTGCTCACCCGATGCCCATAGCCGCCTCGAGTTATTGCTCCTCTACCAGTTCTCGCTTGCTCACCGAGCTCTCGCTCTCTGCAGTTCTCGCCCGTCTATCGAGCTCTCGCTCTCTACCGATTCTCGCTTGCCTCTAGAGCTCTCGCTCCTCTACCGATTCTCGCTTGTCACCGAGCTCTCGCTCTCTACTAGTTCTCGCCGTCTCACCGAGCTCTCGCTCCTCTACCAGCTTCTCGCCTGTCTCCGAGCTCTCGCTCTCTGCCAGTTCTCCTTCTTCCCCAACACATCCTTAAACACAATTCCAAAGTTTGGATCCCGACTCTGAAACTCTAACCCAAATTTTCCTCTGTGAACAACTCTCAATTAATTCGATACACAAAATACAACAAATCCTTAGCTTCTATTCCTTCCAAGAACCATTTCCTTAATTTATCAACACACATAACTCATCAATTTCATCGTTTAAACCTTAATATATATATAATCATCAAATATCTAAACCAATCATCAATATAACTCAATCACCAACGAATCGTACTATCTAAGGCAAGAAAGAAGCAAACTTTCTTGATGAAAGCCTCAAGCTTACAACGATCACCAATCCTTTAACTCTTACACACTCACGATAACACCCAAAGTAGAACCCATCAAGAAACACTCTCAACCACCCAATCGGACATAATAAATGCCATAAATGCAGAGAAACCATTAATGACAACATTAAAACCATAAAACTTACCAATCACGAGATCGAATCCACGATCTCTCAAAACCACGAAACCTTAGAAATCCTTCAAAATCCTCGATCTACCAATCTCAAGGCTTCCAACCTTTATCAATCAAGAGAGACATATTAGACTAATCACCATAAGGAAGAAGCCAAAAGAAATCAAAGGATCTCTCACCGTTGGGAGGAATCGAAATCACCGTAAAGGAAAAGAAGAGAAGCGAAAATGCCTTAGCAAACTTTTCCCAAATTTCTTTCAACCCTAGTATTTATAGGCCCAACTCTCCAAATCACCCAAATTTCATCTCAAATTTCAATGGCTTAACACATAAATTTTCTATCGGAAAAATTCTAATTTTTCCATTGCCATTGGACAGCCCTTTCAATACTATCTGATCAATCGATTATCACTCAAATATTTCCATCCGTATTTTCTCCCGAATTTCCAAAATTTTCTAAAAGTCTCTATAAATTACCAATCACCCATAAATGAGATTAAATCGGTCATTGAACTTAATTACTCTAATTTCTCAATTAACTCTCAATCCAATCAGTCCGATCAGTCCATAGTCACAATCAAATCTCGAAAATCATGAATGCACGCATCTAAGAATAAATGCATATGCAATAAGCTCGTTCCTCTATAATTAGAGGCCAAGATCATCTCGGTCGGTGAATGCAGTGAAACCTATCAGTATGGCTCATAAATACCAAAATACCCTTGCTAACAGTAACGGGATGTTACAAGGGCGTTGGGATTGGAAGGAGGAACAGCAGGAAGCATTTGAGCAACTTAAGGGCAAGCTGACCACAGCACCCGTATTGGCGCTACCGGATTTCAAGAAAATTTTTGTGGTTGAGGCAGACGCATGTGACAAGGGAATTGGTGCGGTGTTACAACAGGAGAGTCGACCCATAGCGTATATGAGCAAGGCACTGGCTCAAAACATTACGGGCTGTCGACGTATGAAAAAGAATTCTTAGCCATCATCAAGGCGGTGAAACAGTGGCACCATTATTTGAGTGGGCGATTTTTTAGGGTGCAAACGGATCATCGGAGCTTGAAGTACCTTCTGGAACAAAGGATATCCACGCCCTTCCAACAGAACTGGTTACCTAAGTTGATGGGTTACGATTTTGAGGTTTCTTACCGAAGCGGAAAGGAGAACGCGGCCGCTGACGCTCTGTCACGGATCTCTAGTGGGCAATTGTTGACCATGGCCGTCTCCCAGATTCAGGCAACAATGATGGATGAAATTCGTGCGGGATGGGATAAGGACGCAACGATCAAAGATCTCATTAGACGATTAGAGTCAACCGAAACTCCAGGGGGGCATTATGAGTGGCGGCAGGGCACGCTAAGGTGGAAGGGAAGGATTGTCGTGGGTTGTGATGAAGACCTTCGGAAAAAAATAATTAAATTGGCACACGATAGCCCAGAAGGAGGACATTCGGGAGTGACGGCAACACTCAAGCGGGTGCAGGGTCTCTTCCACTGGAAAAACATGGCTAGAGACGTGAGAAATCATATCAAGATGTGTGTAATCTGCCAGAGGAATAAGTATGATAATGCAGCATCCCCAGGATTATTACAACCATTACAAGTACCGGAGGGCTGTTGGGAGGAGGTCACGATGGATTTTATAGAGGGTCTACCTCCGTCACAGGGAAAGACATCGATCTTTGTGGTGGTCGATCGATTCAGTAAGTATGCGCATTTCATAGCGCTTAAGCACCCTTACACTGCCCCAGAGATGGCGCAAATCTTTATGGATTATATGTTTAAATTACATGGAATGCCTGTGCGAATTATCTCAGATAGGGACCCTCTGTTTTTGAGTAAATTCTGGAGAGAAATGTTCAGACTACAGAACGTGGCTCTACACCCCTCGACTGCATATCACCCGCAGACGGATGGGCAGTCGGAGTCAGTTAACAAAACACTAGAAACCTACCTGCGTTGTTTTTGCAGTGACACGCCTCAGAAGTGGGCAAGTTGGCTCACTATGGCAGAATGGTGGTATAATACCTCCCACCATTCGGCTATAAATACGACCCCTTTTGAAGTTCTCTACGGATATCCTCCACCCCTGTACGTTCCATATGTAGCAGGAGATTCCAAGGATGTGGGAATGGATCAGATGTGTCAGGAAAGAGAAGCAGCGATACAGATTGTCAAGTTTCACCTAAACAGAGCTAAACAGAGGATGAAGTTACAGGCGGATAAGAAGCGATCGGATAGAGAATTTGAAGAAGGACAGTGGGTGTTCGTTAAATTACAACCATACAGGCAACATTCGGTTCAACGGAGGGTCAATCAGAAACTAGCACCTCTGTACTATGGACCCTTCCTTATCGTGCGGAAGGTAAACAAGGTAGCTTATACGCTGGAATTTCCTGAAGGGGTTACTATTCATCCTACTTTCCATGTCTCTCAACTGCGGAGCTCGGTGTCGGAAGGAACAACGGTATCTAACCAGTTACCCACAGCAGTGAAGGACGTGGAGAAAACTCCAATGGCTATCTGGGGACGCCAGATGGTTAAGAAAAATAACAGAGCAGTCACGCAGATATTAGTACAGTGGCAAGGCGAAGCAAGAGAAGATGCAACTTGGGAAATGTTTTATGAGTTGCAGAAGAGATATCCAGATGTCAACTTGATGGATAAGGTGGCTTCTGAAGGCGGAGGGGATGTTGCGATTAAATGAAGAAGGCAAAACGATGACTAGAACGATGCCGTTAAGGAGGGGGAATAAAAAACGCTGCGTATGTAATAAACACCCTCTGGTCTCACGTGAGATATCTAGAATATTCGATGTATCGTTATATATCCTTGTAACCGAATGGGAAGGTAGCGAATGATTAATGAAGAACCTTCTTCTCTAATTTCTTCCGTTTCCTCTCTCTCTCCCTCGTATCTGTTCTACCCTTTAGCATAACAAACTATCGTACCAGAAAACCAAACCTTCCTCACAGTAACCATGGATCAACTTCAACTGGGGTTTGCTGTGTTCATCTTGAAGTGTGGTGAGTTCTGAAGAATCGCATTACTGCCTTAGTGCGGTGGCATTTTTAATATTATCTCGCATACAGACATACTTTTAGTGTCTGTTTTGTTCAGCTTTTGGAGACTCTAAAAGTACTTTTTTCTACCGCAAAAACTATTTTCAGGAAAAAATGGATGTTTGGCTGGAAACTTCAAAAGCACTTTTTAAGTAGAAATAACTTTTGAAAAAGCTAAAATATTTTTTCAAAAGCTAAAATTAGAGCTTTTAAAAATCTCAAATTTGACTTTTTAGAAAATTTTTTTATGTTATAGAAATAAAATATTTTTAAATAGAATAGAATAATATTTAATATAATAAATTTTATTAAATAATTGATAATAATATTTTATATAATTAATAATAAATTTTATATAATTAATAATAAAATAATAAAATTTTATTAATGAAAATATAAAATATATAAAAATGGATTCTTTGATTGTTTAATGTTTCCGTCACTTACGTAAATAAAACTTGAAATAGAGTCATTCTCCTCTTGATAAAATCGATCGACTCTGCTTTTGTTTCTTCCGCTCATCTAACCTCTTATCTTCTCAGGTTGGTTCTTCTTTTATTTTTATTTGTCTCCTAAAATTTTATTTTTCTCTATTGAAGGCGGGCGTCGAGCTTTTGTCTTCAACGCAAACGTCGAACATTTGCATTAAAAAGCGCGGCGTCGACACCTGACGTCGGCGACGTCGCGTTGCACCTTCATCTGCGTATTTTTGAACACGACGCTTGGCGTCGTATTGTTGACGCAGGTGCGTTTTTAACGCAATCGAACGTCTGCGTTCGAAACACGTAGACCTTAGACTGTCTCCTTACTTTCTTTTTAGAGCGAAAAACTTGTTGACAATTTTGCTTTAATTAGCTTGTAATTGAGTAATAGTCCACAAACACACATAATTAGATGAATGTTAAAATTACTCATCAACGATACATAGATGTTGTTAAACCACAAGACTCTTCCATCGATTCTACTTAACAATTTGTAATAAAGTTGAATGCTTAACAATTTGTAATATTATTTAACTTTTTACATGTTTTAATATTTGTTTTATATTAATTTCATTTTCTATAAAAAAATGGGACATCTCTTTAAATTATTTCTTATAAGATGATTATGAAAATTTCCTACAATATAATACTTGACATATTGTTTAATATACTTTAAAATTATTTAGCATAAATAATTTTATTATAAAATAAAATATAGTTAAAATTAATAAAAGTGCTTTTTATTTTTATGTTGTCAAACGTTCTTGAATGAAGCTCTTTTAAAAAGTTTGTTTTTAATTGACAACAAAGCAATCAATCGGCTTAAAAAAACTCTTATCGAGAAAACTCTCTTGATCGAAAAGTTTATCGATAAAGCTCAACCAAACAGGCCCTTAGTGTCCGTTTGGTTGAGCTTTTGTCAATAGACTTTACCCATAAACTTTCTGAGAAGAGCTTTTTTAAAACCATTGATTGTTTGATCATCAATTAAAAAAACTTTTTAAAAAGTGCTTCATACAATAAGACTGTTTAACAACAAAAATAAAAGCACTTTTATTAATTTTAACTATATTTTATTTTATTAATTATGCTAAATAATTTTAAAGTATACCAATATGCAAAGTACCATTTCAGAGGAAATAATTTAAAGAGATGTGTCATTTTCTTATAGAAAATAAAATTAATATGAAAATAAATATTAAAACATGTAAAAAAGTTAAATAATATTATAATCCAAAATAAATATTCAAGTTGAAATAGTTAAATGCACAATAAACTATGCATTTTATCGTAATACAAGAAGATTTGCAATATGTTCCCTCGCATCATTCATCTCGTTATTTTGTGGCTCGTCAAAATGATTTTCTTCAACGTCTTCATTTTCATTGATTTCTTCATTTGTAGGAAGTAATTCACTATCTTCATCATAGGGAGAAAACTCTACATCCTTTTGAGCATTTAACCTTATAAAATTGTGAATGGCCATTGAAGCAATCACAATTTTAATTTGCTTTGGAAAAGGAAAACTTGGCATTTGACGTAAAATTTTCCACCTATTTTTCCAAACGCCAAATGTTCTTTCAATTGTGCGTCTTAAAGAAGAATGTGCATGATTGAAGATTTCTTTCTTTCCTCTTGGTTGACCAGAGCGTCGAAAATCAGGAAGATGATACCTTTCACCTTTGTATGGTCCTAAATAACCTTGCATATAAGGATATTCTGCATCTACCAAATAATATTTTCCTACATTCCAAAATAAAAATAAATAAATAAAGAAGCATTTAGTTATTAAGAATGAATAAAAAGTATTAAGTTATCTGTCACAAACCTCTAGGTGGATGAGGGAAGTGTAATCTATCATTGCGCAAAGCCTCCATAAAAATTTGAGCATCATGTGATGTGCCTTCCCAACCAGCCCAAGCAAAAGTTAAGCACATATCAAAATCACATACAGCCATTACATTTTGTGTAGGAATGTCTTTTCTCCCAATATACTTTATTTGATTGGACCTTGGAACGACAACTGGTATATGTGTTCCATCAATTGCTCCAATATAGTCTTTAAAATAAGGTCAATACCTTCCATCATCTTTAATTTTGCTTGGAATTTCTCTAAAAGTTGGATCTTTAGGTTTGATGAAATCAATCGACATACGTGAAACAACCTCTAATACAATTCCAAACCATCTAGAAATTGTTTCACCTAAATGTTGAAATCGTTCTTGAACCATTCTATTACAAAGTCCATGACCTAAAGTGATCAAAAACATAACTACAGCCTCTTCTATTGTAACTTCTGTACCTTTCTTTAAGTCATATGACTCATTCAACAATTTACATAATTTGATGAACACATCCTTCTCCATTCTCAATTGTTGATGACATCTATCTTTATGACCATTAAGCAACTCCATTACAAACATCCATCCAGTGTGAGGGGATGTTCTACATGGTTTTTTCATATAATATTTAATATGATGGTCTACAACTATTTCAACTCCAATTTTAACCAATTGCAAAATGTCTTCTTCAATGTCTTCATTATATTCATGTTCATTATCGTAATCATTATCGAATATGACATCTCAGATCAAAATATATAAAAGATAAATAATAAGCTTATTGTATAAGATGATAACATAGCAATAATCATAACACAACAATAATAAAGTACAATTTAATACACCAACCAAAAATCCAATATAACACATTAATAGTAGCAAAATCCAAAACAACACATTACAAATAGTCCAATATTAGTAACCAAAGACCTGTCTAATTTTTTACAAAAACCACAATCATTTCATTTTCTTAAGTCATTCGATTTGAAGCTCAACTTCCTTAAGCTCAATAAACATCTCTCTATTTTCCTTTTTAAAAAATACTTTGGTAGCTAACATAAATAGTTCACTTCCCTTTTCTATTTCATTTATACCGCGTAAGATATTTAGCGCCTCAGCAATGCTATAAGCAGGTTCATCTCTTTTAGACCTCATTGAAGTTCTACTATGTATTGCATCACATATGCTCTCCAAATTTTGATTTAACTTTTCGGTTCTAGTATCATATTTCTTTCTTTTTTTTCCCTTTCCTTTTGTAGAGGTTACTAGGGTTGGAGTTGATGAACCAATTTCATTATGAATATTTCCAATTTCTCGATTGACAGCAAAGCCTTCAGAAAGGTTATCATCAAGATCAATATCAAATTGGCTTTCTCTACACGCCATATCATCATCATTTGGTACAAAACCTGAAAAAGGTTCCCAAGCTCCTTCTCCTGTAGCTGCAACATCTTTAAATAAAATATTCAGCTACTAAATTTGTCCAAGCTCCTAGTCCAGTTTCCTTACCTACTAAATTTGTCCAAAGCTGCCAATCCTTTTTCAGTCCATCCCATTTATTCTTAAATTGTTTGTATTCATAGTTCTTCTAAGTTTCATGAGCAAACTTTGAACCTATATTTTTCCATCCAATCTTGTTAAAGTGACCATTTGGTCGATTTCCAGCTAATGTCTCTTCTACAAAAATCTTGATTAAAATTTCAAGAGTTCTATCATTCCACTCCGCTTTAATCTTTTTTTTCAATTTATCCCCACCTTGAATATCTTGGCTTGGTATTGACATTTTCTATCAAAAACAAAATCCCCACTGCATATAACAATTATTTAAGCAAGTATAAGAAGTCCACACAATTAGAAGTTTTACGCATTCTAAATCAATATGTAAACCAATATACCAACATATGCTCAATTTCAGAAAATTTAAAAGACAAAAAAAATAGTAAGCTTACCTCAACAGTAACAAGTAGCACCTCTCCTTTTCCCTTTCTGCTTTCAATGTTGATACTGAATAATATGAAATCACAGTATCATTACATAAAGTTAATTGCAAAAGACGAAAGTAATGGCTGCATTCTATACACAGACCCAATACACACAAAGGTATTGTTGAAATTATTATTTAAGGTATGATCCGGAATTTTAACAGCTGTTTATTTTCAATTCTATGTAGCTCTTATTTCTTCAATTGTTGAAATTATTAAATTCCTCTTACTGAACCATGCATCGATGTGAAGAGTTGATCCCAATTAACTATAATGCTCTAAATCATAGGAGCTTATGAAAATTGATTTTGTAGTAACAAGTGCAATAAAGGCAAGAAAAGTAGAAGCAGCAGAAAAAGAGAATACAGCCACTATAAAAAAATACAAAAGAGAAGTTAAATTTCCTAAAGTCAGGAACAAATAGAATTTAGACTTGTCCTTATTGGCTATTATCTGTAACTAAGATATTTTGATGTCCATTTAATCTCATCCTACTTAATACATTAGACCCTAGGCAGCCTTGCATATTGGAAACTTGATTTTTGGCATTTATGTTGACAACCATACTAGTGTACAAGGCCAATTAGCATAAAGGAGAAGACATCAACCTGAGAATTAGCAGAAATTTTCTTAATGTACAAATTCCTGGTCCAAAGATTATATAAAAGAAGATGATGTTTGTTGAGACAAGTATATGACAAGTGTATGAGCCCAGCATAAAGATTAAATTTATTAAAAAAAGCAGAGCCACGCATTGATTGTAACAGAATAACGCAGCGTTATTCACGAGACGACGTCGTCTGCGTAACAACGTAGAGGGGCCTGCGTTGTTACGCAGACGATCTACGTAATGTTACGCAGACGAAGGTCTACGTGGCGTTACACGATTTTCTGCGTTATTCGCAGACCTTCGCCTGCGTAACAAATCGAGACAAGGTCAAGCGTAACGCAGACCTTCGTTCTTGACATCCATCGTTTAAGCCGTAGAGTAGAAAATATACATAAATCTAACTCTCGCAAGAGAAGAGAAGAGGTGAGGAGAAGGCGTTCAGCGAGAGAAAGACAATGAGGAGGCGTTCAAGAGTCGTGTGAATAAAAGAGTATCAAACGTTATTTACGTATGTGACGCAATTTTATCTACCCGAATAAGCTGAAATTTGGGGCTTTTCTGAAAAGCTTCAAATTTTAGCTTCTGAAAAAGCTGTATTTTGGCTTTTGAAAAAGCTGTTTCTACTATAAAAGTACTTTTAAAAATTTTCACCAAACACTTACTTTTTCCTTAAAACAACTTTTGTTGTAGATAAAAGTGCTTTTGGACCCTCCAAAAGCTGAACCAAACGGATGCTTAGCGTGTTTGAGATAATGGAAAATTATGCATAGATAGGATCAGATTCTTTGCTTCAGTTAATCAGTTTTTAGTTTTTACTATATTTTATTAAATCTGAACCACAAATTCATATAAGATTCACATAAACGTGAGAATCAGATTAAGTAATACAAGATTAGAATCAACACATGATTGAAACACTCCACAAAAACAGGATGTTGAGGGTTGGGACTTATGATTGTTCTTAGAAAGCCCTAATTAGTTTCTTGACTCTTGAGTAAACCAAACCGAGGACATATGATCCCATGGAAAGTGGTAAAGTTGAATAGGGAGTAAAAACTTTGCTTGAATTTTGTTCTTTTTTAATTTTGTAAAAATAATTTAATTTATAAAACATAAATTTATTGATAGTTAGTATTCCCAAAATTAAAATTATGATAATAACTAAATCATAAATTATTGGATTTACTAAATCACATAAAATTTATAAATTAAATTTCAAAGTAGATGAGATCTTTTATAATTTGATCAAACTAAAACATATTTTCATTATCAAAACTTTAATATTTAAATATAAAATAAATTAGTTTTAATAAGTGATTAAGTAATTCAAAATTTAGTGGTTCTAATTTTAATATGTTGTGTATCTCCCCAAATCTCAAATATTATTTATATGAGTTTTATTTAATTGTTACTATTTATGTGAGTTTTATTTAATTGTTGTTTCAAATAAAATGAAACTAAAATAAGAAAAGAAAAAAAGAGTAAAATACCTAAATTTTTCTCATGAAGTATTACAAGGGTGGATTTTATTTTACTTACAAGTGGTGGCTTACTAAGTAAAAAGTTTTTGGATTGGCCCCTAGGTAGAAGAGGCGGTGGGACGATAGCTGTTTGGTGAAATAATCAAGAAGAAGCGGATCATCATCGACAGATATTAGATGTTGGTATCTCTTGAGTTTGTAGAGAGTATTAAATTGATTATGGTTTTCAATTTGTAATAGAACTTAGAGGTAATTGTACTTGTTATTGATATTATTGTTGTTGGTTGTCTAATTGTACTCTTGATTATTATAGTGGATCGATTTTAGTCCATAAAAATTTGAACTATAATTTTTCTCCTAGTTGAGAAGAGTTTTTCATGTAAATTGCTTGTGCGTTGATTTAGTTTTTTATACTTTATTTCTGATGTTATTATTGTTGTTATAGTTGTGGTAATTTTTCCCGTCATAATCTAATGTGATCGAATAATGTGTGAATCTATTTATACAAATTAGTTTAAAACTAAATAGAATTTATTCAAAATTTGGATTATATATTATCTTTTATTATATATGTATGTATTTGTGTATGTATAATATGAAATGGAGAGTAAAAAGATGTGCACTTTCCTTTCCTAAAAGAAGTACACTCATATTTTAGTTTTAGCATCTACAAGGATCATAAAGGTGGTGTGGTTACTTAATCTAAGATAATAGCAAAAGATATAAACTTCTCATATATTTTAAGAAATTTTGGAAAAATTCTTTGATCTTTATTTTTTTAAACTCTTAGTTTCGTTTTTCTAAAAGAGTCCCTCATCTTAGATTTCAATTAAAATAATAATAAAACACAAGCAATAAGAACATCATACGTGAATTAATCAAATTTTGTTAATTAAATAAAATTGAATTAAATTAATAATCGGAGATAGTTATAATAAATTATCGCTTTAAGTTTAAAATCAGGTTGAATCGTAATGTAAGCAACATTTGATTAGTCTATGTCTATTATTCATACTGCATATGTCTTGTCGTGATTTTTAACTAAAGTCTAGAAGAAGGGAATTTTTTGAAAAATAGAAAATTAAAAGGAGATTTTTCAAGAATTTTACAAATTAGGAGATCTTTTAAAGCTTATTGAACGACAAAAATGTCTATATCTTTTACCTTAAAATAATAGTATGAACATGTGAGTTCAAGAAATCTTAACAACTTATGTGGAAAATGCATATTGCTTGAATCCTTGAGAATTTAGGAGACATAAATCGATTTTTGTTGTGTTTCTAGGTGATCTTATCTTGAACACTATAGATTCGTTGATGTATCATGCTTGGCATGGAAAGGTTGTTTTATTTATTTACAAATGAGTTAAATTCGTCTAATTATAACCTGGTTTTACATATTATTAATTTACCTAATTTTAAAAATAATAATTAAAAATTAATACTAATTAAAACTTTAAAAAGTAATAATAAAATATTTAGACTTTTAATTTATTTTAAAAAATAGATAGTTATTAACTTTTAGTTAATCATCACAAACTCATGTGACACGTGGTTAACATATGTCTTTTTATTTCCAAATCATATTAAATACTAAAAAATAAAAATAAAATATCAAACCATAAAATCATAGACGTAGCTACATGGGGTCCAGTGGTGCACTGGACCCCCCAAAATTTTAAAAAATTAAATAATATATATATATACATATATGAGGATGAAGTTATTTGAGGGGCTAGTAGTATATTGAGCCCCCAAAATTTAAAAAAATTAAATATTTGGACCCTCCTGTTATAAATTTCTGACTCCGTCATTGCATAAAATACACTATATGTTGCCTTCTTCCAACCCTAAAAGAAGTCCTTATGTTTTGTATTTATTTCCTCATTAAAAATCACATTGTTTTTAAAAGAATGGTTATATTGTTCTTGAAATTGAAAAACATTTATAAGCATATAAATTGACCCATACTTTTGTCAGAGACCAATCACAAGAGAATGATGGCCAGAACACTAAGGTTTTCAATTTCATGCACAAGATCACTACCTAAATAAATTGTAAGCATCACCTTTTGGTCCAAGCTTCTATAATATCTATCTTCCTTACCTTCAACAACACTATAAGGCTTTTAGAAAAAAATTTATGCAAATACAAAAATGTTGAGCATACCAATTTATAACTTGTCAAGGACCTACTTCTCAAGAGATATCCACCATAATCAAAATTGTTATATTCTACAATACCATTAGTTATATCATCAAAATCATAAACTAAGCAAATGTTGCTCGTGCCTTTCAAATATTGCATAATCCACTTAAGGAATGATAATAGATAGTGAAATTCTAATTTTACGTATGTCTAAGGATACTGAAATTATATTTCTTTATGTCCTTATATTTTGTGTCATGAGTTTGATAATTCACCCACTCATAACACGAGTGTCCATTTATTTTTGACTTCTTAATTTGTTTAACTCATATGAGTTTGGAGTTAGATTCATGTGTCTTTCTAGCATCAGTTTGCTTCTGTGATTTCACTTTCTACTAAAATTCAAGTCATATCTCACAATTATCTACCTTGGCTTAAATTTCTCCATAATCTAACCAATAATCACCCTATGCCATAATATCCTTAAAGGATTCAAGTTATACGAACATTCTCTAAGTTTATATTATGCTTGAACTTTTATACACATAATATCTTGGTCAATATATTTGCTAGGTTCTCAATTACGACTATCTTCTGTATGAAAACATCTTTTTCCTCAATGATATAGTCAATGTACCCAATGCATAAGGCTTCCTGCTTTGCAGGGTTTGGGGAAGTTCATAATATACGTAGCCTTCCCTATGTATTATTACAATGAGGCTATTTCCATGACTTGAACCTGTGATTTTATGATTACAAAAGAGCAACTTTACAGTGCTCCAAGACTCAAACTTAATGATACCTCAAATAAAGTTTAACTTAATATTAATATGCTTTTTTCTTCATCATAACCAGATTTTTAGCCAAATTCAACAATTATAATTATCATAGTAAATAAAATAGTTTTGTACATCCATACCCAAACTATTAATAAGACCGTACGACCATATACCTTCTTTAACCTCTAATGTCAATAACATTTTTTCTTCTATTATAGATAAAACAATTTTCAATTGAAGTGTTGTTTTTCAATTAATTGCACATCCAAAGAGGATATATGATATAACATGTCAAGGACGTACTTATCAAGAGATCTCCACCAAAATTAGAATTGGTATAACCTACAATACGATTGGTTATATCATCAAAACCATAAACCAAGAACATGTTGCTTATGTCTTTCAAGTATTGCATAATCCATTTAAGGAATGATTACCGATAGTAACTCTAATTTTACATATGTTTAAGGATATTGAAATTATATTTCTATATGTCATCGTATTTTGTGTCACGAGTCTGAAAACTAGCCCACTCTTGACACAACGTTGGTCTATTTTTAACTTTTTAATTTCTTTAACTAGTATGAGTTTGGCGCTAGTCTCATGTCCCTTTCTGGCAACAGTTTGCTTTTGTGACTTCACTGTCTAGTAAAATTCAGGTCATATCTCACAATTATCTACATTGGCTTTAATTTCTCCAAAGTCTAACCAATAATCACCCTATGCCATAATATCCTTAAGGGATTCAAGCTATTTGAACATTCTCTAAGTCCATGTTATGTTTGAACTTTTATACACGTAACAACTTAGTCAACATTTTTGTTAAGTTCTCAATTACAACTATCTTTTGTATAAAAACACCTTTTTCCTCAATGATATCTAGAATAAAGTTTAACTTGATATCAATATGCTTTAATCTTCATCATAGCAAAATTTTTTGTCAAATTCAATGACTATAACTATCATAGTAAATAAAATAATTTTACACATCCATACCAAACTATTAATACGACCATATGAACATTACCCCCTTTAACCTCTTATGTCTATACCATTAATTTTTTCATCTATTATAGATAAAACAATTTTCAATTAAAGTATTACTTTTCAACTAATTGCACTTTCAAAGAGGGTAAAAGATATAACATGTCAAGGACTTACTTCTCAAGAGATTTTCATTATAATTAGAATTGTTATATCCTACAATACCATTAGTTATATCATCAAAACGATAAACCAAGAAAATGTTGCTTGTGCCTTTCAAGTATTGCATAATCCACTTAAGGAATGATTATGGATATGCAACTCTAATTTTACATATGTTTAAGGATACTTAAATTATATTTCTATATGTCCTCATATTTTGTGTCACGAGTCTGATAACTGACCCACTCTTGGCACAAGCGTCGGTCTATTTTTGACTTCTTAATTTCTTTAACTAGTATGAGTTTGGTGCCAGTCTCATATCCCTTTCTGTTTGCTTCTATGATTTCATTCTTTACTAAAATTCAAGTCATATATCACAATTGTCTACCTTGGCTTGAATTTCTCCAAATTCTAACCAATAATCACCTTATGCCATAATATCCTTAAGGGATTCAAGCTATGCGAACATTATCCAAGTCCATGTTATGCTTGAACTTTTATAAACGCAACAACTGTAACACCACACTCTCGCAAGACACGTACCCGACATCCTGAGTGATGCTCGAATATGTATCCAATAAGGATGGCATGTTAGAACGGTCAAACTCTCGAAAACTCAGTACAATTTTTTTTTCAAAAACAATTTTCATACACGTACGCAGAAATTAATAATCAATTTTAGGCCCATTCTTTTCTTTCATAACATCAAAATCACATTTATTATCATTACACTCAAGATCATCCTCATTTACAAGCCTTTCCACTTTGGAAATCTTTTACAAAAAAATAATACTTAAATATACAACTTACAATAATTGCAGAAGACTCAATTTGATACAAAAATAAGAAAATATAAATGTAGACGCAAACTGATCCTGACCTCTACCTCTTACTTGAATGCAGTGGCTATTCCTGTTTACCTAACAAGGTAATTCTTCTGAGCTCGAAAAAGATATTGCAAATTTTGAGTGAGTTTTGCGAACTCAGTGAGTGACCATCCTCGATGGTTCACTTAATCACAAAACACATATAGATCATGCAATCACTTAATTCACATCATTTCAATCATAATCAAATAACATCATATATCATTTTGATCAATTATTTTACAATTCAAATTCAGAGCAGTCACACAGTTCATTTTGTTCATTTGAAACATACATATCAATTTTATATGTAATACACGTGAGATTCACTTTCATTTATTACTTTGTTATGACCGAGTTCCTATAACTGTCTCGAATCTATTATAGATACCGGGTTCATTGATGACTGTCCTGTATCCATCGTAGATACCGAGTTCATTTTAAATAGTGAGCCTTCAGCTCTTATATACTTTCTGAGCTTGAAGCTCTTTTTCACATTATGAGTTTTAAGCTTTTGTTTGGTGGCTACTCCGGTCACAACTGCCTTTGTGTTTCATGCATTCATGTAAACACTTCTCATAGAAAATTATTATGAAATTAAATTAATTTGAATTACTTTTTAATAATATGCAGTTAGTAAAAAATATAAAACTATTAATAATCATCTAATAATTAATTTGATTGAAAAATTTTTATTACAACAATAGTAAACTTTACACACTACAAAGAAACATAATAATGTTTTCATACTTTTTTCAATTGTAGAAACTCAAATGATATTCAAGATGTAAATAAAGAAATTCAAGAATCATTAAAAAAAATTATACTTATATTGAAAGCCTAAAAATAATTCAACCCATTTGGCCCACAAGTGAAAGGGTTCTAGAAGCCATTTGGCTAGACATTTCATGCATATGGGAATCAGTTAAGAAGTCTAGGATTCAAGAATTCTAGGTAGTTATTACATAATTGAAAGACATTGATTTCATAAATGAACTTTTAGATTTGAATTCTAATACATCCTCCACAATCGACGTAATCAATATATTAACAGAGAATGTTGACAAATTGTCTATCACTCTACTATAATTTGCTGGATATAATTCTCCTACTTTAGTAAAGTAAATCTTTAAAGGACTTGGGGCATCCTACTTGTAATGTAATGAAAGTTAGAGAATGTAACCACCTTCCATGTTGGAACCCCTCCCTGGTGCGACACGTGTCCGACGTCTTGCGTGACATCTGAATGCGCATCCCACGAGGAAGGGATTCCTCACCACTGAGGAAACCTCGAATGGAACTTAAGTGCATGTCATCCGAATAAACTGGATAAATTTACCCTAATTATTCTCCAATAAAATTTGATCTGCTTAGGGCCCATAATTACTCCTATGCCTAAACTAATCCAAAATCCCATGCCTCTAGGTCAAATGAAAACAGAAAACGCCCCAATCGGATATTTATATCTCACAAAACGCAATTTCGCACAAAACCGATACACATTGGCCCTAAAGTCCAATGAAGACCCGACACTCTCATTTTACCAAAAAGGAATAGAAAATGTTACTAGTTAATCAATACTTCAAATTTCATGCAAATCGGAGGTCAAATGGATAAGAATCAAGGAAAATAGAAAAGATATTATATTTGCTTTAACATCAATTTACTTTACATTTTTATAACCTTTCACCCCAGCTTCGAATTGCGAAGAGTTATTGTTTATTTCAGGAAGAAAACAAAAGTCATTTCAATCATTAAAAGAATTAAAGATTAGATTAAAGTTGTTGTTTAGCTAATTACCATATGAATAGTGAAAATGACCAAATAAATAGTGATCAGAAATTTTCAAGCGCCCATAACTTTTTTATCTTAAGTCGGAAATTATCTTATTTTATACCGTTTTAAAGATCTTGACAAGAGCTACAAACTTTAAGAAATACCTCTCACCCCAATTCTTACTCTAACATGCCCTAAAACTCAAAGAAAGGTGGCTACCTATTTTTTTTAAAAAAATGGACAGCACCTCCCCTAAAAATGCACTAGCCAACTCTTCAATTTCCAACCTAACTTCCACCTACACAAAAACACTTCAATCTCCCAAATTTTCATACATATCCAACAACCATACTACATCAAACTCCAAATGGCAACAACACACTCTTAGGTTTCTAGCATTTCATCATTTCAATTTCCTAAAGAACTACCATCTCATCTTTGCTTTTATCAATGTTAACCATACATCCATACATGCTTAGGAAACATATCCAATATACAATGAAACTTCAAAATCTTAATATTTACATGAAATAAGCAAACACAATTCTTTAAAGAGCGTTTCAGCCCGGATACATCAAGATTCCAAAAAAGAATGTTTACAAAAGCCAAAATGCTAGCCAAAACATTGTGTTTCAAAAGTATGACTTCAAAACAAAAGCATCGGAGTAATGCCTTATTCCGTCGACGACTGATTTCTCGCTCAATACACATGGAGGGAGGAAGGGGGGGGTGAGCACGACGGCTCCGTGGGTAACAGGTTAATAATTAAACATAAGCTAAAGCATGCATCAACAATTTCATTTCAAGTCAACATTCAACAACTTCAGTTCTAATACAATAAAACATTTACAACAAAATCAACGAATGTCATATAATAACACAAAATCATATATCAGATGGTTTGAGTGACCCTAACAGAACGTACTACACATGTCCGACAAGCGACCATGGGTAGCCGTGAACAAAGGGGAGTCCGATTTCGGAACTCCTATGCCACTAGCGGGCAGGCGGGAGAAGCCTAATAGACAAGTGCGCACTTGCTAACAGAGGGGATCACTACAAACCCAAGAAATCATGCAATTTCACTTTAGGCATTCATCCAAATCACATACTCACATTTTTCTCATTTTAAATCAAGTTTCCAAACATTTCAATATTCATAAGGATTTGCCACAAATGGCCATTACAATCAGTCACTTTCACATAATCACCAAAGTCTCATATTCGGAACTTTGTTACTTGTCAAACAATTACACAAATCTTTATACAATATAATTACATAAAAAGGCACATAATACATGTTTACGCTATCACAAACAATTATGCATTCAAAATTTGAGAATCATAGGAAACCATTCAAGAGTCATTTAAGTAGCGCATTGCTCAATTATTAAAAAGTTACCCACCTTGACTTCTTTGATTCGGAACTTGGATATCTTGACCCAATTGATTATCTCGACCCTCCTCAATCTCCAAGCGCCTTAAATGACCTAAAACAAAGCATAAGAATGCTAATTAATAAAAAGCACCTATGCTGGAATTTTCCAAGACTATAGAAACTCGACTTTAATCTAACCTAACCATTCCTAAACCTTTCCTAAGCTATACTAACCATAACCCCTATCAATTTACTACATTATTTTCGAAAATTCTTAATCCCTAGGGCCATACACCGATGCTGATTTTTTTAACTAAGCCATTATACTTCTTCTTCTTCTTTTTTCACCAATACCTTTCAAACCACCATTATTAATCAAGCTAACAACAAAACCCTACCAAATCAATTCTTAAATTTCGAAACCCTAGCCTACCCAAATCTGATTTTTTTCTCCTCTCCTCCAACACAACAAATTCTTCTAATCACTCTTCTAATCATCAATATGAAACAAGAAAGATCAAATCCGGACCATAAAACCAAGAAATTCGAATTTTCTCTTACCTTTTCAACACCCACGAAATCTCTTCTTTTTGCTTCTAAAGATGGAAAACCTCTTTCTCTTCCTTTCTTCTTACATAAAACACAAGAACCAACCTTCCTAAAGCTTTGAAAACCTACCTCCCTTCTTCTTCTTCTTCTTTTTGGATGGCCGAATCTCACTCTTCCATTTCTCCCTTTTGATTTTCGAAACCTCCTCTCACTCTCTTCTCTTTGAAACTTTCGGATGGCTTAACAAATGACCTAGGTTTTTGTTTCTTTCTCACTTATTTCCTATGCAAAAACGACATCACTTAAGCTTCTCCCTTGCATTTTCGTTAGTCACTCTTTTAAGCGTTAAGAAACTTCCTAATCCTTCCATTAACCTAACTCTTTAACCTAAGCCCAAGTCTTCAAGCCCAAGTCTTTTCCCTCCTTATAACCTTTCCCAAATTTTCATTTTCCCTCCTTTCAACTTAAATTTTTGTGGGCTCCCTCTTAAAAGCCCAAAAGCTTCCTTTCTTTTTCATTTACTTCACCTTAAAAACCCTAGCCCACTTATTTGCTTTCCCCCTCATTTAAATAACATTCCAAAGGCCTAAAGGCCCACTTTAATAACCTAAAGCCTTAAAACCTTATAAACACTTCCTAATTTGTCCTAACACTATTTTATGGCCTCATCTACCATTTTCTTATTCTTTTAAAATCTAACACCAAAATTAAAATTCTAATTTAACTAAATTCCTTCAATTAATAATTATGGCACTAAAATCCCAAATTATTCTAACCAATTGGAAATCTAATAAAACCCTAATTTCATACTAACCAAAAGATAATTTAAATTGCAAACCTATTTAATAGGGAAAAATGGATCGGGGTCTAACATTTCTTCCCCCCTTAAAAGAATTTCGTCCTCGAAATTCTTACCTGAATCAATGAAGAGCTGAGGATACTTCTCCTTCATAGCTTCCACTGGCTCACACGTGGCCTCTTCTACCGAATGGTTCCTCCATAACACTTTTACTAACTGCACTGTCTTATTTCTGAGAACCTTTTCTTTTGTATCCAGAATCTGCACGGGAAGCTCTTCATAATTCAAATCCTCACTCAATTGAACTTCATCAGCTTGAATGATATGGGATGGATCTGATCGATATCTCCTCAGCATAGAAACATGAAAAACATCATGTATCTGAGATAACTCTGGAGGCAAGACTAACCTGTAAGCCAACGGACCAATCCTCTCCAGTATCTCATAGGGTCCCACATACCTTGGACTCAGTTTACCCTTCTTGCCGAATCTCAGAATCCCTTTCCACGGAGAAGTCTTAAGAAACACTTTATCGCCGACCTCATACTCCATCTCTTTCCTATGAGCATCCTCATAGCTCTTCATCCTGTCCTGAGCTGCCTTCAGCCTGTGCTTAATCAAATTGACCTTATCAACGGTCATCTGTATCAACTCTGGACCCAAAAGTCTCCTGTCTCCTCTGCATCCCAACACACTGGAGTCCTACATCTCCTCCCATAAAGAGCCTCATAAGGAGCCATCTGAATGCTCGAATGATACGAATTATTATATGCAAATTCGATCAAAGGCAAGTGTTCATCCCATGCCTCACTAAAATCCATCATATAAGCCCTGAACATTCCCTCTAGAGTCCGAATGGTCCTCTCAGACTGACCATCGGTCTGAGGATGAAAAGCAGTACTGAAACTCAACTTAGTGCCCATAGTCTCCTGCAAACTGCCCCAAAATTTCGAAGTAAAGTGAGGGTCCCGATCAGATACAATTGAATCCGGGATCCCATGCAATCTTACCACCTCATCAATATACTTCTTAGCTAGCACATGCAGAGGATCTGTCTGTCTGATTGCCAGAAAATGGGCTGATTTTGTCAATCTATCTACAATCACCCATATGGCATCATGCCTCCTACTGGTCCTGGGCAATCCCATCAGAAAATCCATAGTGACTCTCTGCCATTTCCACTCAGGAATGGATAATGGCCTCAACTGGCCTGAAGGTGCCTGATGTTCAGCCTTAACTTGCTGGCACACCAGACACTTGCTCACATACTCAGCCACATCTTTCTTCATACCTCTCTACCAAAAGTGTTCTCTGAGATCCCTGTACATCCTGGTGCTACCTGGGTGCATAGCATAAGGTGCATTGTCCACCTTATCCAGAATCTCATCTTTAACCTCCTTAACATCAGGAATACAGAGCCTATTCTTGACTGTCAAGACTCCATCATCACCTAGCACCATATCAGACTCTTTACCTCTCTGTACCTCTTCCCGCAGCTTACTCAACTCGGGATCCTGACCCTGCAACTCTTTCATTTTCTCTCTGAGGATCGGTCTTACCCTGAAAGTAGCAATCATGCAATCAAACTCTTCCTGCGTCAAACTGATCCTGAGCTTAGCCATCTCTTCCAATAGCGGCAGATAGACTGTCTGCACATATGCTATAGAAGACTTCCTGCTCAAGGCATCTGCAACTACATTTGCCTTACCCGGATGATACTCAATTAACAGGTCATAATCCTTGAGCAGCTCAATCCATCGCCTCTGTCTCAAATTCAGCTCCTTCTGACTCAACAGATATTTGAGATTCTTGTGATCTGTGAAGATCCTGGTTTGCACTCCATACAAATAATGTCTCCAGATCTTCAAAGCAAAGATCACTGCTGCTAACTCCAAATCATGGGTCGGATAATTCACCTCATAAGGTTTTAGCTGCCGTGAGGCATATGCTATCACTTTATCTTCCTGCATAAGTACACATCCTAACCCCTTTCTGGAAGCATCACTATACACAGAAAAACTCCCATCTCCTGTGGGCAAAGCTAGAACTGGAGCACTTGTCAATCTATGCTTCAGCTCCTCAAAACTTCTCTGACATTCATCACTCCAGACAAATTTCTGATTTTTCCTTAACAACTTAGTCAAAGGAGCAGCAATCAAGGAAAATCCCTCCACAAATCTTCTATAGTAACCAGCTAAACCCAGAAAGCTTCTCACCTCTTTTATTGTCGTCGGAGCGTGCCAATTTACTACAGCTTCAACTTTCTTTGGGTCTACATGCACCCCATTCTCATAAACAATATGACCAAGAAAGACCACCTCACGCAGCCAAAATTCACATTTCGTGAATTTGGCATACAATTCTCTCTCCCTCAGTCTCTGCAATACAATCATCAAGTGCTCCTCATGATCTCCCTCACTCCTGGAATACACCAGAATGTCATCGATAAACACGATAACAAACTGATCCAAAAAGTCCTTAAAGATCCTATTCATCAGATCCATAAAAGCAGCAGGAGCATTGGTCAGTCCGAAAGGCATAACCAAAAACTCATAATGGCCATACCGAGTCCGGAAGGCTGTCTTGCTCACATCAGACTCCTTAATCCTGAGTTGATGGTAGCCAGACCTGAGATCAATCTTGGAGAAGACCGTTGCTCCTTGCAGTTGATCAAACAAGTCATCTATCCGGGGCAATGGATACTTGTTTTTCACTGTCACTTTATTTAGCCTCCTGTAGTCAATGCACATTCTCCAGGTTCCATCTTTTTTTCTAACAAACAAGACCGGTGCTCCCCAGGGTGAGAAACTCGGCCTAATGAATCCCTTCTCTAACAAATCCTCCAACTGTTCTTTCAACTCCTTCAGCTCAGCTGGAGCCATCCTGTAAGGTGGAATCAAAATAGGAGCTGTCCCGGGAGTCAAATCAATAGCAAACTCAATCTCCCTCTCCGGTGGCAAACCGGGCAACTCCTCAGGAAACACATCAGGAAATTCCCTCACAATGGAAATATCCTCCACCTTACTCTCCTTCACACTGGTATCTAGAACACACGCCAAGAAGGCTTCACAGCCTCTTCCCATCAGTCTATCAGCTAACAAAGCTTAAACAAGCCGTGGCGGTGTCACTTTTCTATCTCCTCTGAAAACTACTATCTGACCCTCACCCAGATCAAATTCTACTTCCTTTTTACCACAATCCAGCTTCGCCTTATACTTCTCCATCACGTCCATTCCGACGATCACATCTAACTCCTTCAGATCTAGAGGTAGCAGATCCACTACCAAACTAGATCCATCAATCACAAGCTCACAATCCCGAAAGATTCGACTCACGATAACAGTCTTCCCTAACGGAGTACTAACAAACAGAAACTCATCCAAAAGAATTGACTGCATACTGGGCAATAGCATACTCGCAGAGACAAAAGAATGGGTGGAACCAGAATCAAAAAGAACATAGACATCAGAATGAAAAAGCTGAGCCATACCAGTAACAACCTCCAGTGTGGCTGCAGCCTTCTCTCGAGTCATAGCAAATACCCGAGCCTGTGTTTGCCCTCTCAGTCCCCCTGGCGGCATGGGCTTCTTCACTGTCCCAGAACTGCCCACTCCAGAAACTGGTCTGGTCCCCACAGTCTCCACTCTCCTATGAGCCTGTGACTGAGATCCTGCCCCTCGGGCCCACAGAGGACAGTCTCTAATCTCGTGTCCCTTCTCTCCACACTTGAAGCAAGCACCTGACAATTTACGACATTCACCTCGATGTGGGTTCCCATAATGCTCACATAGAGGGGTCGTTCTGCTTCTCTCATCTCTTGCTTCCTCCCACCGAGGAGGCTGCCTCGACTCTGCTCTGGTTGCTCGCTCTGCTGAGGGCACCACTTGCCTCCCCGACTCTGCACACGAAAACTCTTCTCACCCCTCAAAGCAGCCTCAACACTACCCTCTCCTAGAAACTGCTCTCCCTTTCTTTTCTGCTCACCTCACATCGATGTTCTCCAGTTTTTACTGCTGTGTGCGCATCCACCACCGCCGATAATCGAGAAATTATGAATCACTACCTTCTCCTGATTCCCGGTGGAGGCCTCCTTCAAACTTCCTACACTTGTCTTCCTCATTAGCCACCATGTAGGTGACATCGAGAGACAGTTGGGTGAATCTCAGCTCATACTCACTAACAGACAGCTCCCTCTGAGCCAAATTCATAAACTCTCTGGCCTTTTCTTGCATATACACCCGGGAGAAGTACTTTTTCCTGAATAATTCTCCAAAATCACTCCATGATAACACGGGAGGTACAGCCTGACTCTTTGGCACCGACTCCCACCAGTGAAGGGCATTCCCTTGCAATAGACTCACTGCATACTCAAACTTCTCCTCATCTGTGCATTTCATCTGCACCAGGACCCTCTCTGTTCTTTTCATCCAAGCCTCAGCTTCCTCAGGATTGGTGGTACCATGAAAGTCCACCGCACCATATTTCCGTAACTTGTCATACTGCCCGCCCCGAATCACTGGAGTTGGCGCTGGAGCCTGAGATCCCTGTCCCATGGCTAAGGTGAAAGCCTGGGCAAAGGCTTGAAAAAACTGCGGATCCATCGCAGGCATAGCAGGAGGAGGAGGAGGAGGTTGCTCCTCAGGTTGCACACTAGGTGCCTCTGAGCCAGGAGCTGAGTGTGTCCCCGCATCTTGTGGGACATGCGACTCATCTGTGCTCCCCTGACGGAACTAGAGCGAGAAAGAGTTCCGCAGGATCTACGCCGAGGTGGCATATGTACTCCTTCAAAATAAAACCAATGAAAAACTTTAATTCAAAAAGTATCGTGCAACACTCAAGTTATAATCATCTAAAATCATCATTTAGTCGAAATCACCATGTAGGCATGTAAAATCAATTTAAAACAATGCAAAAGAACACAAATCATGTAAGTTTAATAAAAATCATGAAAACCCTAAAGTTCTCCTTCTACCCTAATCTAAACCGAAAGCTCTGATACCATAAGTGTTGGAACCCCTCCCTGGTGTGACATGTGTCCGACGTCTTGCGTGACATCTGAACGCGCATCCCACGAGGAAGGGATTCCTCACCACTGAGGAAACCTCGAATGGAACTTAAGTGCATTTCATCCGAATAAACTGGATAAATTTACCCTAATTATTCTCCAATAAAATTTGATCTGCTTAGGGCCCATAATTACTCCTATGCCTAAGCTAATCCAAAATCCCATGCCTCTAGGTCAAATGAAAACAGAAAACGCCCCAATCGGATCTTTATATCTCACAAAACGCAATTTCGCACAAAACCGACACACATTGACCCTAAAGTCCAATGAAGACCCGACACTCTCATTTTACCAAAAAGGAATAGAAAATGTTACTAGTTAATCAATACTTCAAATTTCATGCAAATCGGAGGTCAAATGGATAAGAATCAAGGAAAATAGAAAAGATATTATATTTGCTTTAACATCAATTTACTTTACATTTTTATAACCTTTCACCCCAGGTTCGAATTGCGAAGAGTATTGTTTATTTCATGAAGAAAACAAAAGTCATTTCAATCATTAAAAGAAGTAAAGATTATATTAAAGTTGTTGTTTAGCTAATTACCATATGAATAGTGAAAATGACCAAATGAATAGTGATCAGAAATTTTCAAGCGCCCATAACTTTTTTATCTTAAGTCGGAAATTATCTTATTTTATACCGTTTTAAAGATCTTGACAAGCCCTACAAACTTTAAGAAATACCTCTCACCCCAATTCTTACTCTAACATGCCCTAAAACCCAAAGCAAGGTGGCAACTCATTTTATTAAAAAAAAAGGACAGTACCTCCCCTAAAAATGCACTAGCCAACTCTTCAATTTCCAACCTAACTTCCACCTACAAAAAAACACTTCAATCTCCCAAATTTTCATACATATCTAACAACCATACTACATCAAACTCCAAATGGCAACAACACACTCTTAGGTTTCTAGCATTTCATCATTTCAATTTCCTAAAGAACTACCATCTCATCTTTGCTTTTATCAATGTTAACCATACATCCATACATGCTTAGGAAACATATCCAATATACAATGAAACTTCAAAACCTTAATATTTACATGAAATAAGCAAACACAATGCTTTAAAGAGCGTTTCAGCCCGGATACATCAAGATTCCAAAAAAGAACGTTTACAAAAGCCAAAATGCTAGCCAAAACATTGTGTTTCAAAAGTATGACTTCAAAACAAAAGCATCGGAGTAATGCCTTATTCCCGATGCGACGACCCGGTTTCTCGCTCAATACCTGTGGAGGGAGGAAGGGGGGGTGAGCACGACGGCTCCGTGGGTAACAGGTTAATAATTAAACATAAGCTAAAGCATGCATCAACAATTTCATTTCAAGTCAACATTCAACAACTTCAGTTCTAATACAATAAAACATTTACAACAAAATCAACGAATGTCATATAATAACACAAAATCACATATCAGATGGTTTGAGTGACCCTAACAGAACGTACTACACATGTCCGACAAGCGACCATGGGTAGCCGTGAATAGAGGGGAGTCCGATTTCGGAACTCCTATGCCACTAGCGGGCAGGCGGGAGAAGCCTAATAGACAAGTGCGCACTTGCTAACAGAGGGGATCACTACAAACCCAAGAAATCATGCAATTTCACTTTAGGCATTCATCCAAATAACATACTCACATTTTTCTCATTTTAAATCAAGTTTCCAAACATTTCAATATTCATAAGGATTTGCCACAAATGGCCATTACAATCAATCACTTTCACATAATCACCAAAGTCTCATATTCGGAACTTTGTTACTTGTCAAACAATTACACAAATCTTTATACAATATAATTACATAAAAAGGCACATAATACATGTTTACGCTATCACAAACAATTATGCATTCAAAATTTGAGAATCATAGGAAACCATTCAAGAGTCATTTAAGTAGCTCATTGCTCAATTATTAAAAAGTTACCCACCTTGACTTCTTTGATTCGGAACTTGGATATCTTAACCCAATTGATTATCTCGACCCTCCTCAATCTCCAAACGCCTTCAAAGACCTAAAACAAAGCATAAGAATGCTAATTAATAAAAAGCACCTATGCTGGAATTTTCCAAGACTATAGAAACTTGACTTTAATCTAACCTAACCATTCCTAAACCTTTCCTAAGCTATACTAACTATAACCCCTATCAATTTACTACATTATTTTCGAAAATTCTTAATCCCTAGGGCCATACACCCATGTTGATTTTTTTAACTAAGCCACTATACTTCTTCTTTTTTTTTTTTTCACCAATACCTTTCAAACCACCATTATTAATCAAGCTAACAACAAAACCCTACCAAATCAATTCTTAAATTTTGAAACCCTAGCCTACCCAAATCTGATTTTTTTCTCCTCTCCTCCAACACAACAAATCCTTCTAATCACTCTTCTAATCACCAATATGAAACAAGAAATATCAAATCCTGACCATAAAACCAAGAAATTCGAATTTTCTCTTACCTTTTCAACACCCACGAAATCTCTTCTTTTTGCTTCTAAAGATGGAAAACCTCTTTCTCTTCCTTTCTTCTTACATAAAACACAAGAACCAACCTTCCTAAAGCTTTGAAAACCTACCTCCCTTCTTCTTCTTCTTCTTTTTGGATGGCCGAATCTCACTCTTCCATTTCTCCCTTTTGATTTTCGAAACCTCCTCTCACTCTCTTCTCTTTGAAACTTTCGGATGGCTTAACAAATGACCTAGGTTTTTGTTTCTTTCTCACTTATTTCCTATGCAAAAATGACATCACTTAAGCTTCTCCCTTGCATTTTCGTTAGTCACTCTTTTAAGCCTTAAGAAACTTCCTAATCCTTCCATTAACCTAACTCTTTAACCTAACTCTTTTAAGCCTTAAGAAACTTCCTAATCCTTCCATTAAACTTCCTAATCTCTTCTTTTTGTGGGCTCCCTCTTAAAAGCCCAAAAGCTTCCTTTCTTTTTCATTTACTTCACCTTAAAAACCCTAGCTCACTTATTTGCTTTTCCCCTCATTTAAATAACATTCCAAAGGCCTAAAGGCCCACTTTAATAACCTAAAGCCTTAAAACCTTATAAACACTTCCTAATTTGTCCTAACACTATTTTATGGCCTCATCTACCATTTTCTTATTCTTTTAAAATCTAACACCAAAATTAAAATTCTAATTTAACTAAATTCCTTCAATTAATAATTATGGCACTAAAATCCCAAATTATTCTAACCAATAGGAAATCTAATAAAACCCTAATTTCATACTAACCAAAAGACAATTTAAATTGCAAACCTATTTAATAGGAAAAAAGGGATCGGGGTCTAACATTCCATCTACTTCTTCTATAGATGAAAGATATGTCCCTCCATATAAGAGAGAAGATATCCCTATGGGGCCTCATCACATGCATCTTGGTAATGACTAACATGCAATCAAGTCCTAAATTTCCAATAGATAAGGATTTGGTGGGGAGGTTGAAGCTGATAGACCGCAATATAGTTTGAGAGGTAACATTGCAACTATAAACCATTCTATTATTCAACCACCACAATTGAGATTACAAGTTGATATGGAAGCAATCATAGAAGTAGTTTATGAATTATATGGACTTGGTTTAAGACAACTTGGTTGTCCAGAATTCCAAAAGCCTTATCTAGAATAGATTGATAAGGAGAATCCTTATCCTCATGGCTATAATGCGCAGATTCAACTTATTTTATAATAAAGATGGTCAATCCACCATTAAACATGTCGTTATATTCACCATAAAATATGGAAAATTAGTCAATCATGAAAACTCAACTAATTTAAACTCAAGTTATTCCCAAATTCATTGGCAGGGGCCACTTTTTGTGGTATGCTTTGTTTCATACTCAGTTTTTTAGGATTGAACCTGAAGTTAGCATTGTCAAGGGTCACTTAAAAGAGCGGTGATAATGTTGATATGTTCATTACTCATTTTAGCTGATATATTCATCACTCATTTTATCAAATATATGAAATTTTCTCAAAATGGGTTGGACATTGAACCATAGAAGAATTTGAAGGAATGGAATTTTCTGATTTCTATGAGTTGGTAGCAAAAGTCACCAAATATGAAGAGCTCATTAGGGAAGAAGGTCACCGCAAGAAGATTTTACTAGGAATTTATACTACCAACATGAATTCCTACTATTTGATAGTAGCCAAAGTCAATATCTTTAGAATTTGCATTTGGCCCTCTTTGAAGCGTAAATATGTAGAAGTCAAAAAGAAAATGCAAACTCCATTGATCCAAGTTTAGTACACCTTTAATATTTCGAAAACATAGGAGATCTTTTATTATTTATTACAAAAAAAAGTTTATTACATTAACCACAAAGCATAGAATTCCTATGAAAAAGAAAACTAAAGGATTACAAATATCATAATACTTAGAGCTACTTGACAAATTCATATTGGAGATTTAAGAATGATATCTAAGACCGTATCAATAAAGGAATGTTGATGTTGGTTGAAGCTGACTAGACTATGTTGAAAGACGAAGACCTTATTCCACAATTAACAATTATTAGTGCTACTGAATTCCATTTGTGCCTATTGTTAGACATTAAAAAGAAGTTGAAAATGTAGAAAATCATTAGCGTCAACATCAAATTCAAGAATAAGGTTTTATTCCTAAATATAATATCAACTTCAAGAATTGGGGCCAACGAATTCCTAGGATCCAACAGAAGGTAAAAATCTTAAGAAAAAAATTAACTGGCAAATTTCATACAAGTTTATAAGCAGAGAAGTAAAACTCAAATTCTAAATTATTAGTATAGACAACCTAGACTTGTGGTGCCACCACGAGTGACACCATCTGACACTGGGAGCAAGTAAGACATTCAAACAATATGATACCCTTAACTTGAACTCAAAAACGACTTTAGCAATAGGGATTTATTGCAAAGTCTAAGACAAGTAAACCACCATTAATAGAGGATCCAATTTCAAGAAACTCATTTTATACGAAACTTGTTTTTACTGAAGAAAGTACCATGGATCTTAACAACAAAAAAGGAAGGGTAGAAGTCATTAGCAAAAAATGAGATAAGACACAAGTGAATCCTACATAAGAAGTCAACTTGCTCTGAAAGCCAAGAAGGGGACTCCTATAAGTTCATTGTGATTGGGGACAATCCTATTTAATTTCCATGTATTGTTTCATCTATAAAGCTCTCAACATTATCTGGAAAATTAATGCAAAGAGGATGGAAACCCCTCCTAAGAATGGAGAATGTAGGGTGTTACTATTGACAATAGGACTAAGAATTCTTGAAAAGGTGGTATTAGAAAAGTCAGTTGAGGTTATGTCATAGCATATAAGACCTATATATATTAAGGCTTATATCAACAGAAGATCAACTTCAGGAGTTTTGGTGGATCATAAGTCAACAGCTTCACACTGAATAAAATGATAATAACCTTAGGAAAAGAAGATACTGACTTGATCCCAACCGAAGTATACGCCATTGCATTCAATGGTACAACTATAAGGGCATAAAGAACTCTTCCTATAAATATTACAATGGGAGGAAAGAATTCGCTAACTGTCTTCTTTGTTGTTGACACACATGCTAGCTACTAGGTCTTGTTAAGGAGGGATTGGATCCTGCCAATTTTTACATTCCATTGTCTCTCCATCAACTTTTACTTTTATAGAAAGGAGATGAAGTAGAAATCAATTGGGCTGATTTGCAGTCATTCCATACTAAAGTTGACAAGATGAAGGAAAAATTCTGTGAAGATCATATAAAGTCAGTGCAAATTTAAAAGTCATTTTGGTGTAAGGAAGGCAAAGAAAAGATGAAAATAGAGGCAGAAAATTTGTGAAAATAACTACCATCATGCTTATTGATGGGCTAATGAAAGTTCCTATTATAGAAGAGCGATGAGTGAATTCTCACAAAAATAATGGGTGATAATTGCACCCATATGCACCAAATATTGAATTTAATAAATCTTGGAGAATTATGAAAAGCTAAAAGGATATAAAAATGCTAAGCTAATTATTAAGGAGGAAGAATTTCCAATATAGGATGAAAGTCAATATGAAAATTTAGAATCTGCTCCTACAAATTTTCATAACTTCAGAAATCTAAAAGGTCTTCAATACCATATGTTTAATTGCTCAACGAAACATATACAAGGGGAAATTATTGATATAATTTAAAAATAATTTAACCCATTTAGCATTCATGTGAAAGAGGCCAAAATACTAGAAGTTTTAGAAGTCATTTGGTCAGAAAATTCATGCATATGAAAATTAGATGAGAAGTCCAAGATTCAAGAATTCCATAGAGTTAATACATAATTGACATGTGCTTTAAAAAATTAGTACAGGTTAATAGTTAACAAGAATATGGCCAAATGGGCTAGGAGTTAAGTAATTACAGGAAGTCTAAAATATAGAAGTTAAGGAAATAATCATAGGTAATTAGCTCAAATGTAAGAAACTGGACAGTTACAACAAAAAATTGCTTAAGGAAATTGAAGACGAATCTGTTTGGTTAGCGTCTTCAACATGTAGGGACAGGACAAGACTGGACAGGACAGGACAGGGCAGGACAAGAATTGAAGACAGTGAAATGTTTGGTTGCGATGGACAGGACAGAGAAAATTGTCTTCGTCCTGCAGATGAAAATGTGTTTGTTCTTAGTCTTTAGATGATGAATAGTGTTAATGATGTAAATGCCCTCAGTAGTGTAATAAGACTTGTAGATGTTAATAAATGTAATTTTAGTATTATTTTATTATTAATATTGTTAATAATATTATTATTGTTGTTGTTATCTATAATTATAATTATAATTATAAGTATTATTATTATTATGTTTTATTATGTTTTATTATTATTATTATTATTATTATTATTATTATTATTATATTAGATTTTATACTATTATTATTTTGTATGATATTATGAATATTATTTTGATTATTGCTATTATTATAATTATTATAATAACGCATTAATATTATTAATATTACTATAAGAATTATTATTATTATTACTATTATTACAATTGTTATTATTATGTTAACTATTATTATTATTATTATTATTACTAGTATTAATTTTGTTAACATTAATAATAATAATAATATTATTATTATTATTATTTTTTACCTACTATAACTAGTATTTGTTGATGTTCTTATTTTTAGTATGATATTTGTTATAGAAAATTAAATATGTTATTATAATTATTATTAATTATTGTTGTTATCAATGGCACAAGGTAATGCAGTTAATACCCAAGAAACTTTTGTCATCATTAGAGAAAAGGTGATGATTGGCTTTTAACACCTCTCCAATTAGCAAACAGAAGTTGTGCTGATATCTTATGGTGCTAGGTGAATAACTATTTTTAGGAATTCACCTAAAAATAACATGCTTTTTTAGGAAAACTGATAAAAATGAGGAAATAGACAACTACACGGGTACTATGCCTAAGATTCTCAATGAACATGTATGATTGTTATACGGCTTCTGGTCTCTGCTAACATGATCGGCCATCCTTTAATCGTAGGGATTTCTGAAATTCTTCAAGAGCTGTGGAATGTTAATGTAAGCATGAATCTTGGCATCTCCTTTTTAAGATGGCCAATAATGTAAGCATAAATCTTGGCAGCTCTAGACCGATTGACAAACTCATTTCTCTGTATAAAATATCATCGCAATCCAATTCAACAAAAATTCTAGTGAATTATCAAAGGAAATCAGTAATGTTATTAGGGATATCTTTAAGATCCGAAAGAAGGTGTTCTTGTTCTTTCTCGAACAACTCTTTTCCAATTGGACCAATAGCAGCTTCATTTACTGGTTTGTCGTTGAATGACCTACCGTGCAACAACACAAATAAATGTATATATGAGATGAGTATGCAATCTCAGTTTCACCACAAGTCTCAGTATATCACAAAAACAATCTTGCAAAACTTCTTATGTGACTTCTATACTATTTTTATGGTATAGAAGTCACATATTCCTGTAAAAGGCTCAAAAAGGTAACAATAAAAGCAAGTTAAGAACATGTATGGGAATTCGTATTGTTATTGATCTAACAATAACATGGAGTTCTCAGTACCTCAAAAGTCAAAGCATACATATCAATCATAGGAGACAAATATATTGAGCTAACTCTCGAGGCAAGAAACCAAGGTCCTTATAGCATCTCGAATCTGCTGAAAGAACCTGAATTTAAAGAACCAAACTGTAGCCAATAAACAATTGTTGACAAACTAAAACCATACACAAAAACAAAGTGTAAAGAACTAAACCTTGATAAACTGTATAACCAGGACAAATGATCAAATACTGATGGTCCAAATTGCAAAAGAGTGTAGGATGGAGCATTAAACATTTAAGAATATTTGCAAAAATTGACAGAACAATTTTATCATCTACTTTCATTATGTAAAATGTATTTAGCCCAGATGTTTTTAACTTTCCTGCAATGTAACAACCTAACTCCAAAGTTACAGTGTCAAGACGAAGATGCCAAAGCCACATCTCATTTAGTTGCCTTGCCCTTGCGTCTGCTGCTGCTATTCCCAGTTCCCAGAAGATAACAGACCACAGAATCAACATCATCACCAAATATACTGTACGCCTTTATCACTTGCAGGTAGCTAAATCCCATGGACAGGACCATTTGCATCCTACTGCTCAGAGCAGTATCCTGTAAACCACGTTCTCTTGTGCCATTAGCCCTTGTCTCCCTACCTGATGATCCTGCTTCACAAAAATACATGATTTTCTCATAATATGAAAATCAACTCCAATTTTGTACCTTAACGGCAAAGCACCCAAACTATGGGCAATAAACAATTGTTGACAAACTGAAACCATACACAAAAACAAAGTGCAAAGAACTAAACCTTAATAGCATTGGGGTCCTTAGCATTATTACAACAATAGCCAAATTCAATTCCAATTTCCCAGTAATAATTCACCAAAATGCCACCAAGAACGTGATACACGACTAAAACGGAAAAGATCAGATGGGTCTTCCAAATACATGAGAATCTTCACAGACATGTCATCGTCAAGGCAATTAAAAAAGTCCACAGACGTCTCCATTGGAAGGAAGTAGCCCTCCTTTTGAAGTTGCTCAAAATGAAGAATAGGGAGAACACAATAGCGAATCACATACCTTGGTGAACCACCAAAGTTGTGTAATTTTAGAAATTGTCGAACCGACCCCAAACCCCAAAGAGCGAAATAGGAAGATAAGTTTTGCATATATCTCACGTATACATACAGATATATATAGAGAAAGCAAGAAAAAGAGGCATTAGGATTATTATCATCAACCAGAGTAGAGCGAAGGAGAGATATTTGAAGAGGGAACCGAAGAGAAGATTCTGCAAGAAAAGAAATTACTTACCGCGGCTATCAGTGGAGACGAAGCCGAACGAAGGAGGACGCAGTTGTGCAAGGAAGACGCAGACGATCAACACGAAGGAAGGGAAGACGAAGACGAAGGAACCCAGCGTTTTAGGTTTCAGACGTTAAAAAATCGGGGCAGTTCCGTCATTTCCAAATTCTGTCCGTTGGACAGTTGTTTCTGTACCACAGATTTGGATTGGACAATACTTTCGTGTCCATGTCTAGGTTGAACAGGACAAAAACTAAGCACAGACATTAACCAAATGTGATGATGGACAGGACTTTAGTGTCCATGTCCACTGTCCTCACCCCTCTGAACCTTACACTAGCACCAAGATGACTCCAAACCTATTTCAAATACATTTTGTTATTTTTTAGCTTTCTTTACTTTGCAAACTCTCGTTTGTTATATTGAATTCTCATATGTAGTTTATAATTTCCTTTTATAACAATCAATTACTTTCTTCACTTCAGATCTCATTTCGATATATCTTAGCATTTTGGTAATTTACAATTTTACTTTCTAAGTTTTTCAAAGATGACACCCACTTATATCGTTGATACAAATTAGGTAAAAATTATAGGAGAATTCCTTCATGACACATCCACATTCCAAATTAACACCAAGTAATGTATAATTATTAATTATAGTAAATAATTTTTATAAACATGTGAAAATTACTAAAATTTGTGTATATATAAATTATTAATTGTATTATATACTTTGAGAAATGTTAAAAAGTTTTTACCCTTATATTTTAGACTTTAAAAAGTCTAATATACTTCATATAGTATAGTACAATAATTATAATTTTGTGATACGTAAGAATAATATTTGAAGTCAATTATGCTTCTTACTAAATGAAAATTATTTTTACTTTTATAATATTTTTAATTTTATAATTAAAGATTAATATTGTGCAAGTTTAAAATCAAATTTACTTTTTACAATACATGGACGTAGATAATAGCTATGATAACCTTATTATAAATTAACATATTTTAATAAATATGCTAACTTTATAGAAGTGTATGTTGAAAATATTTTGATGTCATACTTTAATCTTTATAACATATGTCAAAATTTTAATAAATAATGATTTCTTTCATCATAATACCATACATGCTTTTTACTTTTATATTTTTAAAACATTGAAAGATTACTATGAAACATGAAATGAAGAAGTTTTTGAATGTATCATGGTTTATAATGATTTTTTTACTTATTTAATCTTTAATTAATTTTATGACGGTCTACTTTGTAATTTATAATCATTTAGTTAATAATAAAATGTCATATCAATTCTATGAATATATTATTTAAAAAATTAAATATTATCCCATCAGTCTTTTCTTATTATTTACCATTAGTAACACACATTTTGCCATTATGAAACCTCTTTTGTAGTCAAGGTTTTTATTTGTGTTAAGCATAACGTATTCTGTAAAATCTTTCTATCTGTAAACTCTCCAAAGACTCCTTTGCTAGTACTTCAATATTTTTCTTTTTATAGGATTGAGGTTCCTTTCGGTTGGTTCTCTAGTTATTTACTTTTCTCTGTTTTATTTTAGTACTATTTTATTTCATTATCTTTTGTATTTGTATTAGTTTTATTATTCGTATCTTTATCACCTTTGGGTATTTTTAACATTAGTATTATTTGCATTTATTTTATTTATATATAGATTTTTGGTATGTTTATTATTTTCTATTTAGTAATGTTATTATTGGAAGTGGTGCATACAACATCTTCTCTTCCACTGTTACGAGAACGTGTATGTATTATACCCATTCGGTTGGAACTGTAATTACTACTTAATTGGTATTGTTATTATTATTAGTTTTATTTTAATTTAATATATATTTATATATTTTGTTATTTTTATTACTAATTCTATTTAATATTGTTGATATTTATTATTATTATTAATTCTATTTCATTATTTATGTATTTATTGTAATTTTAGTTACATAGAAAATTTTCATGCTAGTTTTACCTTTTTTTCTATAACTTGCATCATTCTTATATTGTCTCATTTGTATGTTGATCTATCAGAAATAACTTCTCTACTATGTAGGGATAAGATTGCGTACTATCAGACCTCTCCAGAGTTCGCTTCATTGCGAAATTTCAGACCGGGTGATAACGATAGTGATAAAGATGAAGATGTATAAATTACTACCACTGGTTATGCCAGCTGGCATCCGCATGGAAACTTCCGCCCACATTTATTCCCCCCTGAGCAATGTTAAACTGCCGTCTAGACACTAACCAAATCGAGTCATGGCTCTCAGCTTTTATATGAAGAAGAAGTCAGATTGCGACTGAGATGGTAAATTATGTGGGAGAGAATGCTTCTCGAAAATCCTTCAGATTGAATGATACTTTCCTGCTATATTGAAGACCCATCTCTTTATTTCAGTACTCATGCCAGCCCAGTCGTTCTGGAGGAACTTGTTAAACTATAAGCAGGATGCTCACTCAATTCAAGTCCAAGACTATTTATTTAGACTAAATTCCCTCAATAGCATCCATGAAACTTTATCCACGTACTAGCTAGTAAAGCAAAAAAGAGTACATGACCATACGAGACCGCTATATATTGAGGAACTATTATATGCTTAGGAAGACCCGCTATGCTTGGCCTGAAGGATCTTAGCAAACTCGACGAGTTTATCAGTCTCCGGCAACACATCTTTTACGGCGGGATTGGAAGAGAAGCTCTCAGCCCACTTCACAAGACCAGGAGTATTGGCCTCGTCGATTAGTTCCACACCACCCATCTTCTCAGTTGCTCTAATCCATCCCAAAAATGATCCAAATGCAATATCAAGATAGCCAATCTCGTCTCCTCCAAAAAAAGCCTTCCCTTTGCTACTCTTAACATAAGCTTCCTCCAAAAGACCCAGCCCTTCTCCAACTTGTTCCACCAACGCCTTCCTCTCCTCGTCTCCCTTAGCAGTGGCAAGGCCTTTCATAGCTGGAAACCACTGCACATAACATATACTTGTCAGAGTTCCATATATTACAAAGAAAATAATGGGTGTGAAATACGTTTCAAACTAGAGGAAAAAGACAACCTTGTCATCGATATACACAGCCCAGAAGCGAGCAACCGCACGATCATAAGGATCGGTGGGGAGGATTGAGGGACCTGAGGACCAAACCTCGTCGATGTACTCTACGATGATGAGAGACTCGCAGATGGGCTTGCTTTCATGAATCAGAACTGGGATTTTCTTGTAAACAGGGTTTGATTCAAGGAGAAGCTGGCTTTTAGCACCAAACTGCTCCTGAAGAAACTCATAATCAACGGACTTGACATTAAGAGCAATTCTAGCCCTCAACACAAACGGACTTGGCCATGCACCGATAAGCTTCACGTCACCTTGAGCCATGGATCCACTCTTGAAAATACTCGCTCACAAGGGCTATAAATCTCTCTCAGAACCTATCAAGCTCTGGACCATATTAAGGGAGCGTAACGTGTATATATAGCCAGGGAAAGGAAGACAATTCAGAACTGAATAAAGCTACGGTGTGGTGTGTAAGACAAGGGTAGGCGGTGGGTGGAAGGCATGAGATAATGAAACGGTCCAAAGGAGCGTTACTTTCATTTATGGCAGGCTTTATGACCTTTTCCTATATGGTGTTCACACCAATGCCGGCCTGTCAAAAAGTTAACGCTAACTAATAAATAGCTTTCTTTTTTAGCTGTATTACCATAAATAGCTTTATTTATTAGTTATCTTGTTATATTTACAAATATTTTTGAAGTATTTGAGTTTATTTTTATTTTGAGCGTATTTTCTATACTTTAATTTTTAATTTCAATACAATTCAAAAATTAGTGGTAACAATTTAAAGGTAAATTTCTAATTTTTATTTATTTTTAACTTATTAAATATTTGAACATATTATAATTAATTTATAATTTATCATTAACATGAAAATTTTATTAGTATTTTAAATCAAAACATAATATTAAATGATAATGTGTTTATTTATGTTTCTCTTTTTATTTAAATTATTTATTATTTATAAAATATAATTTAATAATTTAATTTTGTAATTATAATTTTATTATACTTTTATCACATGTAATAATTATTAGATTTGTGTTCTTGTAGAGGTTTACATAAATTTAGTTATAATATAGCTAAATCAAAAATAGATTGACATGCTTACATAGGAAACTTTTCATGTGTTTCAACTTTCATGGCTAATTGGCTAGCCGAATCACACCAACGACGGTGTACATAGTACATACCTTGTAATATGCAAGTCCTGTTCCGTCTTTAAAACACACCACATACATCATACACGCACACAATCCTCAGGACCTCTTCATTTTATGAGTCAAATCTAAAAGTTTCTGCGGCTAACCCACACCCGCCTACCGGACCACAGCCTCATACCTTGTTCTACTATTAACAATTATTAGTGCCACTAAATTCGATTTGTGCCTATTGTTAGACTTAAAAAAGAAGCTGAAATTTGGGAAATCATTAGCGTCAACGTCAAATTCAAGAATAAGGTTTTATTCCTAATTATAATGTCAACTTCAAGAATTGGGCCAGCGAATTCTTAAAAGTTTTAAAAGTAGAGAAGTAAAACTCAAATTCTAAATTATTAGTATAGACAACCCATATTTGTGGTGCCACCATGAGTGCTACCATCTGACACCGGGAGCAAGTAAGACATTCAAAGAATATGATACCCTTAACTTGAACTCAAAAAACAAATTCAGTATTAGGGATTTATTGCAAAGTCTAAGAAAATTAAACCACCATTAATGGGGGAGCTCATTTTATATGAAACTTGTTTTTAAAAGTAACATAGATCCTAACGACAAAAAAGAAAGGGTAGGAGTCATTAGCGAAAAGTGAGATAAGACACAAGTGAATCCTACATAAGAACTCAACTGGCTCTGAAAGCCAATAAAGGGACTCCTATGAGTTCATTATAATTGGGGACATTCCTATTTAAGTTCTGTGTATTGTTTCATCTATAAAGCTTTGAACATCATCTGAAAAATCTAATGCAAAGAGGATGGAAGCCCCTCGTAAGAATGGAGAATGTAGGGTGTTACTATTAGCAACAGGACCAAGAATGCTTGAAAAGGTGGTATTAGAAAAGCCAATTGAGATTATGAGACATCATATAAAACCTCTTATATCAATAGAAGACCAACTTCAAGAGTTTTGGTGGATCATAGGTCAACAGTAAACATCATACTAAATAAAATTAAAATGATAATAACCTTAAGAAAAGAAAAATACTAACTTGATCCCAACCGAAGTATGCATTATTGCTTTCAATGGTACAATTATTAGGGCATAAGGAATTCTCCCTATAAATATTAAAATGGGAGGGAAGAATTTGCTAACTATCTTCTTTGTTGTTGACACCAATGTTTTAAAAACCCCTTCGGACCTTCCGGTCCGACCGGAAAACCTCTGAACCTTTCATTGGTCCGGTTCGGTTTTACCTACTAACCTCTCTGTATAAAAACCGACCGGTTTAACCTTTTTAGGACGGATTGGACGGTCCGGTCCGGTCCGGTTTTTATTTATACCTCCATTGAGCGGCGACTGAGGCTCGGGAGCTGAGGTGAGCGTGTCCGTCGACTCGATGATGGAGTTGGATTGGTCGGGGGAAGAGAAGAAGAAGCGTTGGGAAGCGAAGATGGTGGCGAGATCAGGAGGAGAGTCGATGTCAAAGTCGGAGTCGGTGTCGGAGGAGAAGGAGGAGTTGGTTGAGTGAGTGCTGAGGGACTTGGAGGTGGGAGTAGAGGAGAGGTCATAGACAGTGTTGAAGTTCTTGGTCATGGTTGAAGTTTCATCTTCTTATTTGGTGGGCAATGGATGTGAGGATGAGATTATTGTGGGCAGGCATTTGAGGAAGCTCTTCCAAAAGATGGTAGACATCTAAGCTCTTGGTAGTTGTGCCATCGATCTTTGGTACATTTGAGGAGTCGAGGAGAGTAATAACATTTTCTTTTTAGTTTTGATTTGTTTAGTGAAAGCGCGAAAGAAGAAATGAAAGGATCCTAATCCGTGAGCTTAAATTTTGTGTGGTTCGAAATATTATTTTAATTATTATTTTAATATTTATATTAAACTTATATTTATTTATTATTAATTCATTATATAATAATAGACATTGATGTATTTTTGTTTCAATAATATATTTTATTTTTACTTATTTTTATAAGTTTTATTTCTTATTTATTATATACCGGTTTTATAGCGGTTCACTACCGGTTGAACCTCTAAACCTTAAACCTTTCCTTCGACCGGTTTAATGTCCGGTCCGGTTTTTAAAACATTGGTTGACACTCATGCTAGCTACTAATTCTTGTTAGAGAGAGATTGGATCCACTCTAATTATTATATTTCATCGTCTCCCCATCAGCTTTTACTTTTACATAAAGGAGATGAAGTAATAGTCAATTGGGCTAATTTGCAGTAATTCCATACTAATTGTTGACAAGAAAAAGGCAAAATTATGTGAAGATTATATAAATTCAATGCAAATTTAAAAGTCATTTTGGTATATGGAAGGTAAAGAAAAGATGAAAATAGAGGCAAAAAATTTGTGAAAATAATTATCATCGTGCTTATTGATAGGCTAATGAAAGTTCCTATTATAAAAGAGCCTGACGAGTGAATTCTTACAAAAATAATGGGCGATAGCTACACTCGTATAAACCAAATATTGAATATAACAAATCTTGGAGAATTCTGAAGAGCTAAAAGGGTATAAAAATGCCAAGTTAATTATTAAGGAGTAAGAATTTCCAATATAGGATGAAAGTCAATATAAAAATTTAGAATGTGCTCCTACAAAGTTTCATAACTTCATAAATCTAAAAGGTCTTCAATACCAAATGTTTGATTGCTCAACCAAACATATACGAGGGGCAATTATTGATATAGCTTAAAACTAATTTAACAGGCCAAAACACCAGAAGTTTTAGAAGTCATTTGGTCAAAGAATTCTTGCGTATGATTTGTGTTTTAAAAAATAGTACAGGGAGATAGTTAACAAGAATATGGCCAAATGGGTTAGAAGTTAAGTAGTTACAGGAAGTCTAAAACATGAAGTTAAGTAAATAATAATAGGTAATTAGCTCAAATTTAAGAAAATGAACAATTATAGCAAAAAAATTGCTTAAGGAAATTGAGGACTAAAATTACACTAGCACCAAGATGATTCCCAACCTATTTCAAACACATTTTGTTATTTTTCAACTTTCTTTACTTTGCAAATTCACCTTTGTTATATTGAATTCTCTTGTGTAGTTTATGATTTCCTTTTATAACAATCAATTACTTTCTTCACTTCATATCTCATTTCAATATATCTTAGCATTTTGGTAATTTAAAATTTTACTTTTGAAGTTTTTCAAAGATGATACCCGTTTATATTGTTGATAAAAGTTAGGTATAAATTATGGGAGAATCCTTCCTAACGCATCCACATTCCAAATTAACACCCAGTAACGTATAATTATTAATTCTAGTAAATAATTTAGATAAACATGTGAAAATTACTAAAATTTGTATATATATAAAATTATTAATTGTATTATATACTTTTAGAAATGTAAAAAAGTTTTAAACCCTTATTTTAGACTTTAATATACTTCATATAGTATAGTAAAATAATTATAATTTTGTAATATGTAAGAATAATATTTGAAGTCAATTATGCTTCTTAATGAATGAAAATTATTTCTTACTTTTATACTATTTTAATTTCATAATTAAAGGTTAATATTGTGCAAGTTTAAAGTCAAATTTACTTTTTACAATATATGTGTGTAGGAACGGATTCAAAACAATTTTTTAGTGGAGGCAAAATTTTAATAAAGGCAAAATTTTATTTTAATGAGGACAAAATTTTATTTTTATAAGATCAAAACTTAAATAATAATTTTTATATGAAAGTTTTGAAGCCAATGTGGATCTGTCCCTGCATGTGCGTAGATAATAGCTATGATAACCTTATTATAAATTAGTATATTTTAATAAATATGCTAACTTTATAGAAGTGTATATTGAAATATTTTGATGTCATACTTTAATCTTTATAACATATGTTAAAAATTTAACAAATAATAATTGCTTTCATCATAATACCATACATGCTTTTTACTTTTATATTTTTAAAACATTAAAGATTACTATAAACCATGAAATGAATAAGTTTTGAATTTATCATGATTTATAATGATATTGATTTTTTGACTTATCTAATCTTTAACTGATTTTATAACAGTCTATTTTATAATTTATAATCATCTTTTAGTTAAAATAAAATATCATATAAAATTTATAAATATATTATTAAAAATTTTAAAATATTATTTCAAATAAATTTAACCTAGGAGTTAATTTTATTGCGAATTGATATTTGATATGCACAAATTTTAAAATAAGAGTTAAGAATATCTTGAAATTTATAAATTAAATTTTAAATATAATACATATGTATAATTGTATATAATAATTTAGAATGATTAAATATATAATTCTAATATTATATAATGTATATAAAATTTTAAAAAAAAAATTGTTTACAAACGAAATAAATTTAAGGTTAACTCATAGATCTGGAATATAACGCTCATTGCGCACTATGTGGAAAAGCTCTTGGATACCCAAAGAAGTGAACATCTTTGTGGAGAAGCTCCTCCTGGATGTCCAAAGGAGGCTCCTGAAGGATATGAAAACTCAGACATAAATCACGTAATAAGACTGCTAGAGTCATCAGGCTGTCGGTGCACTGATTTCCTTTGTGAAAAAAATGTTAAAATTGTACCTTCCAAGCTCGTTGTAAAAACCCCACATGAACAATGTTAAACTGCCGTCTAGACACTAACCAAATCGAGTCATGGCTCTCAGCTTTTCTCCCTCTTTCATGTGAAGAAGAAGTCAGATTGCGACTGAGATGGTAAATTATGTGGGAGAGATTGCTTCTCGAAAATGCTTCAGATTGAATGATACTTTCGTACTATATTGAAGACCCACCTCTTTATTTCAGTATTCATGCCAGGCCAGTTGTTCCGGAGGAACTTGTTAAACTGTAAGCAGGATCTTCACTCAATTCAAGTCCAAGACTATTTATTTAGACTAAATTCCCTCAATAGCATCCTTGACATTTTATCCACATACTAGTAAAGGAAAAAAGAGTACATGACCATACGAGACTGCTATATTGAGGAACTATTATATGCTTAGGAAGACCCGCTATGCTTGGCCTGAAGGATCTTAGCAAACTCGACGAGCTTATCAGTATCCGGCAACACATCTTTTACGGCGGGATTGGAAGAGAAGCTCTCAGCCCACTTCACAAGACCAGGAGTCTTGGCCTCGTCGATTAGTTTCACACCACCCATCTTCTCAGTTGCTCTAATCCATCCCCAAATTGATCCAAATGCAATATCAAGATAACCAATCTCGTCTCCTCCAAAAAAAGCCTTCCCTTTGCTACTCTTAACATAAGCTTCCTCCAAACGGCCCAGCCCTTCTCCAACTTGTTCCACCAACGCCTTCGTCCCCTCGTCTCCCTTAGCAGTTGCAAGGCCTTTCATAGCTGGAAACCACTGCACATAACATATACTTGTGACAGTTCCATATATGGGTGCGAAATACGGTTCAAACTAGAGGGAAAAAAAACAACCTTGTCATCGATATACACAGCCCAGAAGCGAGCAACGGCACGATCATAAGGATCGGCGGGGAGGATTGAGGGACCTGAGGACCAAACCTCGTCGATATACTCTACGATGATGAGAGACTCGCAGATGGGCTTGCTTCCATGAATCAGAACTGGGATTTTCTTGTAAACAGGGTTTGATTCAAGAAGAAGCTGGCTTTTAGCACCAAACTGCTCCTGAAGAAACTCATAATCAACGGACTTGACATTAAGAGCAATTCTAGCCCTCCACACAAAAGGACTTGGCCATGCACCAATAAGCTTCACGTCACCTTGAGCCATGGATCCACTCTTGAAAATACTCTCACAAGGGCTATAAATCTCTCAAAACCTATCAAGCTCTGGACCATATTAAGTGAGCGTAGCGTGTATGTATAGCCAAGGAAAGGAAGACAATTCAGAACTGAATAAAGCCACGGTGTGGTGTGTAAGACAAGGGTAGGCCGTGGGTGGAAGGCATGAGAAAATGAAACGGTCCAAAGGAGCGTACGTTACCCTTCATTTGTGACACTGACGGGCTTGATGATGTTGACACCAGTGCCGGCTCTGACAAAAACGTTAACGTTGACTAGTAAATAGCTTTCTTTTTTAGCTATATTACCAGAAAGCTCGCTTTGACTTTTAATCTTAAAATCTAAATAGTTCTTGTTATATTTACAAAAAATTTTGAAATATTTGAGTATTTTTTCTTTTGAGTGTATTTCCTATACTTTAATTTTTTTATTTTCACTTATATATGAATCTAAGATATTTCAATTTAAAAGTGGTGGTAAAAATTTCCGATTATGTCTTATGAGTTTCAAGTAACAATTTAAAAGTAAAATTTCTTATTTTTATTTGTTTCTAACTTATTAAATATTTTAATATATTATAATTAATCTGTAATTTGTCATTAATGTAGACATTATATTAGCATTTTAAATCAAAATATAATATTAAATAATATTGTGTTTATTTTCATTTTTTAATTTTAAATTACTTATTATTTATAAAATATAATTAAAAGTTAACAAATAATTTAATTTTTAATTGTAATTTTCATTATACTTTTATCACATATAATAACTATTGAATTTGTCTTCTTGCAGAGTTTCACATAAATTTAGTTATAATATGAATAAATCAAAAATAGATATCACATGAAATTGACGTGCTTATCTTGTGGTGTACATACCTTGTAATATACAAGTCCTGTTCCGTCTTTAAAATACACCACATACATGATACATGCACACAATCCTCAGGAACTCTTCATTTTATCAGTCAAACCTAAAAGTTTATGTGGCTAACCAGCACCCACGTATCGGACCACAGCCTCAGGTTGGCTTCAAGAGGCTTACATCCTATGATACATCGTGTATCGAGGGACTTTAGATTCTTTATTTAATATTATAATATTTTATTATATCTAATAAATTTTAATCATTTATTTATGTGAGTTTCGTGTAAATTTTACGTGTGTCTCGTAAAATAAATGACTAAAATTTTATGAAACAAAATAAAACAAGATAGTATTAGATTAAAAAAAAATTGTTCTTTATTGACGGAGCATTTCTTCGCATGCCCTTTCACCTTCAACAGAGACATTGGAGATTTGAAAGGATCTTGGAAGTATCAAAGTGCAAATATTTTTCCATGGTTGTTGCGTCCTTGATTGTCCTCTCTTTTTCTCTTTCTGGGTAGGTCAAACTTGCGGATGCAATTAGAAGGTAACACTAAAAAAAAGAAAAGAAAAAACAAATCCTATGCACCAGCCGGGAATCGAACCCGGGTCTGTACCGTGGCAGGGTACTATTCTACCACTAGACCACTGGTGCTTGATGGATGAAGGGTTTTTGAGTTAGTTGAAGTTAATACCAGATGTGCCAGACAGAACACATAAGTCATCATGCTGGAGTGGTCCCAGAGAAATAGAAGGTCTTTAATAAGTTTCTGATCAGAGGGGAAAGGGTTCCGATGATTGAAACGGTGCAGGACGAAATTAATGACAGACACAACTTCATTGCTCCCGAAAACCATATTTAGAAAGTGATTGAATGAACGAAAATTGAGTTTTCAAAAGTTGTCATGATCCGTTTAGGTTATTAGAATTGTTAACTTGTCGTATCAAAATCAATATGCTACTTTAATTCAGGTACATGATAAATCTGTAAATTTTAATTTTACAAATTCTATATTAAGAGTATCTATTGAAATTGTTAAATTTCTATTATAGAAGAATTCAATAGAGGTCCTTTAAATTAAAAGTAGAGCAGTCTGATTAATAATGCATCCTTCTTCAATAATTATATGAATCAAGCATGAGCCTTATTTCAATTAAACAACTCTTTTATCATTTCGTCCCTCCATTCCAACAATTCTAAAGCTGTCAGACATATATAATACAAAATCAGTCCTTATTCCATAATTTAGGGAGCAGGTATACTGTTCACATTTTGCTATACTCCTATGCCTGAATAAATCTCATTAAGTATATATACTAAGAGCGAATGGGATGGACGACCATGCAATCCATCCCATTCGTTCATTTAATCTGACGGCCTATATTCAGTCAGATCTGCTTCGTCCATTTAATCCAAATGATTTACATTTTCTGTTTTTTCATGTAATCTGACGGCCTATATTCACCATATCTCCTTCTTCGTCCATTTATTTAATCCAGATCGCTTATTGAATGTTGTTTCTTCACGCGATATACACGCAATCTTCTCGACACATCTTCAATCTTCGACGCAATCTTCATTGTAATATTTTGTCGAGCGACCGCTGCAGACGATCGCCCAATCGCGCCATTCACATCGCTTATATGTGTTCATATCTCTTCATTCATGTTGTGTCCTTTCTCTCTCTTTGTTTTTCCTCTACGCCTTGCGTTCCTCGCTTTCTCCATTTGTTGTTGTCGAAAGAGTATCGATGGTTTCCTCCGTTCGTGTTGTCGTAGTTTGTTGTTGTCGAAAGAGTATCGCTGGTTTCTCTCTGTTCTGTTGTCTAGCCGTTGTTCTTTGTTGATTGGTGAACACTGATACTCTTTCGCAGGAACAATAGCTGCGATGACCACGACAACTGTCACAGAGATAAGAGAAGATGAGAACTGCGTAAAGAAGATTTACAAGTTACGGTTTCCAATTGGTCTTAGGTTTCGCTTCGTGTTACTTGTAAATCTTCTTAACGTTTTTCTTATCCTCTCTTATCTCTGTGTCGGTTATCGTGGTTGTCATAGTATTGTTTCGATTCGTTCTTGTGGATTTGTTGTTCTTTGTCGAAAGAGTTGCTTCATGTTGCTTTTTGTCCTTTGTTACTTGTAAATCTTCTTTTAGGATTTTTGTTTGTTTGTACAATAGTTTCCGTATTTGGTTATTTTTCTTTGTAGTGCGAGACTTGGATATGAGGATATTTATCGATATTGTAGCTTCATAATTGCAAAGTCGCTACTTCACCAAAGAAGGCGTAGTCTGAAGCATAAGGTTTTTTTTTGTTTGTACAAGATGGTTTCCGTATTTGGCTATTTTAGTCAGTAGTGCGACTTGGATATGAGGATATTTATCGATATTGTAGCTTCATAAATTGCAAAGTCGCTACTTCACCAAATGAAGGCGTAGTCGTAAGCATAAGGTTGTTTAAGGTTTTCACCAATGCATGACGGAGGTTTTGGTGTGTATGAGATGTTTTCGAGGGCTACAAACGGACTTGGATATGAGGAGATTTTCATGTTGCCATCCGTAATACGATGGCTCGAATAAAGAATGCGTGGTGAGACTTCGAAAAGAGTGCCCCAAACGCAGTAGCGTAGTCCAGACTTAGCTATGAGGAGATTTATCATAAATTGCAAAGTCATTACTTCACCACCATCATCCTCTTTCCTTGTACATATATTTTCTCATGTCGAAACGAACTCCTATGTGAAAATGAAGTTTTACGATTATCACCAGAATCATCGCTTTAATCAAAATGGATGCGTTAAACAAAGAAGTCAGTAGTGCGACTTGGATATGAAAGCGATTCATCGTCGGTCTTTGTCCATATAACTACGAAGGCTGCAGCTTTGAAAAGTTTTATTACGATATATATTAAGAGCGAATGGGATGGACGAGCATGCAATCTATCCCATTAAGTTTTATGTCTTAGTTTGATTCTTTGAACTTTTTCGCTTTATGTCTTACTTCATGTGCTTTTCACTTTTCAATATCTTACTTTGATCGTTTCACCGTATCGTCTCGCTTCAATTCGGAGGTTATTTGCTTTGCTTTCCATCGCCTCGCTTTTCTCACCTCTAATGCGAAGTGTAAAATATAACCGAGTTGAAAAAGTAGACGAAGTTTTAATATAACCGAGTTGAAAAAGTAGACGAAGTTTAAAATATAACCGGAGTTGAAAAAGTAGACGAAGTTAACAATCCAGACGGAGAATACAAAAGTGAGGCGAAGACATAAAGATGATTTAAAAGAGACGATCTGAAGAAAAGCAGAATGAAGCCTGGCGGCATTTAATCTGAAAAGCGACGGGTTTTAACTTTTCAAGATATCTTACTTTCATCGTTTCACTTCTATGGTCTCGCTTAATTGAGAGGTGATTTGCTTCTTCTATCGTCTGGCTTCTTAATTCGGAGGTGATTTGCTTTGCTTTGCTTTCAATCGTCTGCTTTTCTCACCTCTAACAGACGAAGAAGGGAAAAACGGGCGAAGTTAAAAATCATTGCAGATTGAAAAAGTTGGCGAAGTTCTAAATATAGACGGACTTGAAAAAGTAGACGAACTTAAAAATCGATGGACTTGAAAAAGTTGACGAAGTTAAAAATATAAAGGGGGTTGAAAAAGTATACCAAGTTAACAATACACACGGAGAATACAAAAGTCAGACGAAGACATAAAGATGCATTTAAAAGCGGGCATTCTGAACAATAATGCACCATAAGTTCAAAGCTTTGCAATTTATATTTTTCTCAAGATAATATCGATACACAAGTGAAAAATCTCATATAGAAAGTAAGTAACTAATTTTACCTTGTCCTCTGCAAGTACTTTAAAGACATGTTTTGGACCCCATAATCTACTACGTGTGTATTGGGATGGGAGTTGAGAAAGTAGACGAAGTTCAAAATCGATGGATTGAAAAAGTAGACGAAGTCTTAAATATAGACGGAGTTTAAAAAGTTGACGAAGTTTAAAATATAAACGGAGTTCAAAAAGTAGACGAAGTTAACAATACAGACGGAGTATACAAAAGTGAGACGAAGACATAAAGACAGACGAAAAGCAGACGTTGCGAACAAAAACAGACGATGTAATCTGTTTTCATTAACTCATGCATTTGTACATCTAGATATACAACTCTCATGAAGACTGAAAAATGAGATTCGGCCTCTAACTATGCCCAAAACACTTGACTAACGTCTCCACTTATATCGATGAAAAATCACCAAGGAAAATCAATTTGAAGCGAAAATCACCGAAAGAAAATCACCGAAGCGAAAATCACTGAAAAAATTCAGTGAAGGAAAATCACTGAAACAAAATCAGTGAACAGAAAATCAATGAACCAAAATCACCTGAAACAAAATCAATGAACCGAAAATCATTGAAACAAAAATCAGTTGAAGCGAAAACAAATGAAGCAAAAATCAGTGAAGGAAAATCAATGAAACAAAAAACAGTGAAGCGAAAATCAATTTGAAGCAAAAATCAGTGAAGGAAAATCACCAAGCGAAAACCACTGAAGCGAAAATCACTGAAATAAAAATCACCGAAAGAAAACAAATCAGTGCATAGATCGGTGTTTTCGGGATAACTTGAGCTATAGAGCTCAAATGACCCGATTCTTGAAGCATTGGATTCTAACATATTTCTTTATCTTCTAAACCTCTCAAGTCATCCACTCCACTCTCAACATGCTATAATCTCACTTAAACTTACATCATCCATCTACCCACATGAATTCCAAAATAATGCTAACTTAACTTACTTAATCAATCTAATCATGCTTAATTTAAAAAAAATATTTTGGGCCTGACACTTTTCTTGAATTCTTTATTCTTTTCGTCTTCTTTATTTAAATGACGTCCTTCGCATGGCTGAACATATGCGTCTTTTATGTCTAAATTTCTCAGATAATGCTACTACAGATGGGTGGACAAGCAGTTGAACACGAAGGTTATAAATAAGAGTCGAAGTCAACATATTATTTATGCTTTCGCATTCTCCGTCTTTTTTTGTTCGTTTGTTTTTCATTCAAATCATATATGTCAAGTCGTTTTTACTTAACATGCGATTCAATAGGTTCCGTCTGCATAGATTTTTTCTCTCGCGTAGATTGAGTTTTCAATTAATAGGTACAATCTTCTAGCCGCTATAATAATGTCAAACACTGCCAATAGCGTGTTGCGGAAGTAAACCAGAACACAGATTCACGTTTCAATTCATACGTGATAAGACTTCTCGACACCGTCATATTGATTTATTTGTGGCAAGGAAATACACCGTAACCCCCAAAATGTATGAATGACTCTCAGAACTGTTTTTCTTCTATGCAATAATCTTCTAACTGGTATGATAATGTCGATTCCTGCCAAATACCAATAACGTATTCCACAAGTATGCAAAATGAGGACTGCAAAGAGAAGAGGACCAGAACACAGATTGACGTTTCAATTCATAGGTGATAGATTTCTTACCTGCTACTTCTGACAGGTTTACCTTCTACAATTATTTTATGTTTTTCGCAAGAGGAAGACGACCAGAATAGAGATTGCTTAATTGTTGACACAACAGTTTGACATCTGTATTTCTTCTATGCAATAATCTTCTAACTGGTATGATAATGTCAATTCCTGCCAAATACCAATCACGTATTCCAGAAGTAAGCAAAATCAGGACTGCAAAGAGAAGAGGACCATAACAGAGATTGACGATTCAATTCATAGGTGAAAGATTTCTTACCTGCTACTCCTGACAGGTTGACCTTCTACAATTATTTTCTGTTTTTCGCAAGAGGAAGACGACCATAACAGAGATTGCTTGATTCTTGACAGAACATGTTATTCAATTGAGTTATGTAACTAACTCAAACTGATTCGTAATTCACACGTGCTTTGGTTTCGTCTGTTTTGCATCGTCTGTTTTTACTGTCGTATACTTTTGCACAACTTTTGTCTGCTTTTGCTTCCATCTGCTTTTGAACTTGTGTTTGCTTTTCAACTTCCGTCTTGTTTTCATCGTCTCCTTTTTCATAATTATTTGTACTTCATCGAAATCATTTATGTTAAGTCGTTTGACTTAACAATCTCCTCCTTTTAACTGCAGAGATTTCTTCATCGGGTAGATTGACGTTGAATTAATAGGTAATGTCAAACACTTCCAATAGCGTATTGCGTAAGTAAACACCGGCGTAGATTAAGAAGACACGCTTTTCTTGTATGGAATAATGTTCTAACCGGTATAATAATGTCGATTCTCGCCAAAAACGTATTGAAGAAGTAAGCAAACATGAATGTAATTAGAGAAGAAGAGCACCGGAGTAGAGATCGACGTTTCAATTCATAGTGATAAAATTATTATACACGCCCTACTCGGACAGTTGACCTTCTACAATTATTTTCTTCTTCCAAATTACTATCATTGTTTTCCTTTACTTTTCTTCGTGGCGTTCACCTTCTACGATCATTTGCTCTTCTTTCAAGCTCGGCTTTTGCATCCCTTTATCAATCAATCATTCAAGGCCATTTCTTTGGCATCAAAATAACTTAGAACGAAATTTTATCTGTCATGACGCATTACGGTTACTCCCAAAATGTATGAATCATTTTCACATCTCTTTGTCTTGTATCCAATAATCTTCTAACTTTATGATAATCTCGATTCCACCAAATGCCAATAACCTATTCCGAAATAAGCAAAATGAGGACTACAAAGACAAGAAGAGACCATAACAGAGATTGACGTTTCAATTCATAGGTCATAAACTGATTCGTAATTCACACGTGGTTTGCTTTCGTCTGCTTTTACTCCGGTCTACTTTTGCACAACTTTCGTCTGCTTTTGCTTCCGTCTGGTTTTGCTTCCATCTGCTTTTCAACTTGTGTTTGCTTTTGAACTTCCGTCTTGTTTTCATCGTCTCCTTTTTCATCATTATTTGTACTTCATCGAAATCATTGATGTCAAGTTGTTTTGATTTAACAATCTCTTCCTTTAAACCTGCGAAGTTTCTTGTGTCACCGGATTGACGTTTCAATTAATCGATAATGTCAAACATCGCCAGCAGTATTCTGTATAAACGTCGTAATGTAGATTAACGTTTTAATTCATAGGTCGGATCGTCATAATTTTTACTTGTGGCAAGGAAAGACACGGTAACGCCCAAAATGTTTGAACCAGAAGACGTGCTTTTCTTGTATGGAATAATCTTCTAACTAGTATAATAATGTCGATTCCTGTCAACTTCATGTATTTTTTCAACTTCATGTATTTTTCAACTCCCTCTGTTTTTCTCTTGCATCGATAAAATCCAAGCTTCGTCTTCTTTGTGAGTCTCTCAATAATTAGATCTTCCGGATCGAACTCCTATACTTCCAATCTTTTTCAATACACTTTGGTATCCGGAAAATCCTCAACGTCATCTTACTCAGTTCCTGATGATGGAGTTTCTATTATATCATCTAATTTCTTTGAACAATTTGCCACTCACCATGTCATCTTCCTTATGGGGTTGGCAACTATCATCATGAAGATGAGTGTCCTGCAAACATTCCTGACAGATGATCTACTGAAAAGTCTTCAACACCTTCGCCAAATAATGACAATCAACCAAGGTGTTGAAGATTTTGCACAAAATTATCTGTCCAGTATAACAGCATTCTTCTTCGTAATATGGACTGATGATTCAACGAAATACGCTCTTGCTTTCGTTTTCTTCTCGGTTTCTCTTCGCACAAATTATGTTTGCTTCTTTTAACTTCCTCTTGTTCTTCTTTATTTAAAGCGCTTCACTTGATGTCATTTTCAACTCGTTTTAAATTTCAGCCACCGATTCCTTGGAGTATCTGAATTGACTAATCCTTCTTTGAAACTATTCTTTACACATGTAAACTATTTTAAACCTATCTCAACGCAAATCCTTCCTGTTTCACTTTATCATCTTGCAGTACTGCCCCACGCCCTCCTGATACCTCTATATCTAAACTTTCAAACCTTTCTCCTCTTAACTTCGATCAAACAATTCCTACCCTATTCTTCGGTCTTCTTCTTCTTTAACGTATATACATCATATCCTTCATTGCAAGAACATAACAACAATTAAACTTACGTCATCTATTTCAACCAGCAAAGAACATATAACTTTCTTAAAAAGAATGTTTGGAACAGTTTTACAGTAAAAATAGCAACAGTTGTCAGCTAATTCGTACAGTCGTCTTTCGGACAAACTTTTTGTTCCTTTAATTGTAATTTAGCTTATTCTGTGTAACTCACAAAAAATTAATCTTGATTTCGACTTGTATGTATAACTTTAAATGCAGAATCGCTTATTTATTCTTTCTTCTTGAATCTTGAAAGAAATGTTATTGATTGACTCTTACCTTGTTCTTGAGAGCTTGAAGATGATGGGCGAATCTTCTAGAAGAAGAAGCTTCAAGATGATCAATAGAAGACATCCGCATAAGTCGTACCCATATATATATATATATATGATAACAAATTAGACAACAAAACAAAACATAGAGAATACAATAACAACTTCTTCTTCTCCCCTATTTGTTATAATAAGAAACGATTAACGGTGATGACTCTGCATAAATTCTGTCAGCATCTTCTGCATATCTATCATCCTGGCCTGCATGTCTGTCATCATCTTCTCCATTCGATTCATTATTTCCTTATGTTCTTTGACATCTTGACGTAAACTTTGTACTTCATTATGCGCGTCAGAAGGCAAAGAAGCTTGATCATCATCTGCTACGAGTTCTAGAGGCGTAAGTGTAGTATCATATCGTCGATGATTGGATGTAGTCCTCTGCTTTCCTTTTGACCCACCTTCATTATCTTGAACAAGCCTAACTTCTTCTTGACGCATAAACTCTTTCAACGAAGGTCCTCCACATGATTTTCTCCTTCCATTGATCCGCATGTGAGCTCACTTGAGATCTGCAACTTGTTGCAGGAGACTTCTTCTGTAACTCCTCCCCGTCATTCCTAACTTTGTTCTCGAAATCTTCATTTCTCTTGTTGAGAATCTTCAAGTCAATTACATTTATAGTACTAAATTGATAGTGCTTTTACAGGCACTCGAGGTTTTTCCCACTTCCAAGACAATTCCGATTCTCTTAAAATTCTTGTCAATAGCATGCCGTTTGATAAATAGTTGTATGTTTCATTTGTTTCACCATATAATGAAATATCGAAATGGTAAATTTAATGGTGTGTGGTTCAAGAGATAGAATAAGCCTTTGCTTCATCGAAGGTAGTTACCAAGTGTCTTGAACTCGTTCTTGATACGATGCAAAGTCAATGTAATCGCATGAAGAACCCTAGCTTTCGCACCAGACTTGATGTCTTCCTTTCCGATGGGTCATTCACTCCATAAAGTCGCTTACTAACATCTGCTTCCTTTAAACCGCCCATTGTTATCCATTTTGGATTGGTAGAAAGCTTTTCTCCAACGGCTGAACATCCAGTCAGCTTCTCAATTAAGTCCATTGTAACAATAATGGTAACTCCGTCTACCGTTGACACAATAGTCTTTTCCACCATCTGTGCATACTTCCAAAAATCAAATACCTGATTTGGATACACATCCTCTCGGACTGCGAAGAAATTTCTCCAACCGGCTCCAATAATCTCTGGTTCGATATCCATTGTATCTCTTCGTAGAGATTCGAAGTCCACATGCCTTCCATACATCATAGCTCCTTCCATTGCTTCTGATTTGAAAATGATTCAGATACTCGTTCTTGATGGTTATCTCGTTCGATAGGATTTTGAGAGAGAGAGATCAAACGCCTCAAGGCTAATGGTACTCGAACCGTTTCGATTTGAGGTTATATAAAGGTCTTGTCGGGCATGCTCTGACTCGTTGGGATTACGAACACTTAAATTTTCCTTCGAACTTTCCTTGTTCCACAAGTTACCAGGTGTAACTTACTGTTCTGAACGCCGTTACTCTGGACGCTCTTTTAACCTGATTCTGGCTTCGCTAAACCATTCAGTGAAGAACGGTTGAGCGAAATCAGACGAAATCTCAACATAGTTAAATATATTATAAAATCAAAACCAAAGGGCAATATTTCTAGGCCAATAAATTCATATTTACGTAAACTTGAAATGCAGACGAAAAGTGACAAGTGGACCAGAGAAGGAAAACAGACGGAAGTTGAAAAGCAGACGAAAGCAAAAGTAGACGGAAGCAAAAGCAAAAACCACAACTTGATCACTTTCACATCTGTTTTTTCTGTATCCAATAATCTTCTAACTATTATGATAATGGCAATTCCTGCCAAATGCCAGTGACGTTTCAATTCATAGCTAATAGGTTTCTCACGTACTACTCCTGACAGATTGACCTTCTACAATTATTTTCTGTTTTCCGCAAGATGAAGACGACGAGAACAGAGATTGCTTGAATCTTGAAAGAACCGGTTATTCAATTGACTTTTGTAACTAACTCAAACTGATTCTTAATTCACACGTGCTTTGCTTTCCTCTGCTTTCCATCGTCTGCTTTTACTCCCGTCTACTTTTGCACAACTTTCGTCTGCTTTCGCTTCCGTCTGGTTTTGCTTCCATCTGCTTTTCAACTTGAGTTTGCTTTTAAAATTCCGTCTTGTTTTCATCATTATTTGTACTTTATCAACATCATTTATGTCAAGTCGTTTAGACTTAAAATCTCTTCTTTTTAATCGCATGATTTCTTACATCGGGTAGATTGACGTTCAATTAATAGGCATAATGTCAAACACCACAATACTGGTATTACATGTAAATAAACACGAGAAAAGAGATTAACGCTTTAATTCATAGGTGAGACCGTCATAATTTTTAATTGTGGCAAGGAAAGACATGCTAACCCCAAAATGTATGAACCGAAGACTGTTTTTCTTGTATCGAATAATGTTCTAACTGGTATAATAATGTCGATTCTTGCCAAAACGTATTCAAGAAGTAAGCAAACATGAACAGAATTAGAGAAGAAGAGCACCACAGTAGACACCGACATTTCAGTAAAATTTGGTAACCACAGGAAAGGAGAAATACAGATCGAAATGCACCCAAACCTTTGTCATTAGTAAGACTTACAATGGATAGAACTTTAGCTTTCGATCTAGATAATGCAAGACTACTAGTAGAAGATTCTAAAATGGCCCATCCTAGAACTTGGAAACACAAACCGACTCGCTTTTATTTTTGTTTACACAAAACATCAACATCACTTAATTCAATAAATACACGATTACAGATTCTACATCAACAATATTATTACAACTTAACATAGTTGGAAACCTGCAGCTGAACCCTTCATGTCTCCAAAGGTCTTTGTCTTTAATGCTTCCACCGCAGCTTCATACTTCGCTATTCCCATCCATGGCTTTTACCATTTCGTTATAAGCGGCATCCATGCTTCTCTCGACTCCAATGCATCTTCACCAAACTCTTCCGCACAAGCCCGCATAGGAGGCACTATCGAGAAAGGTCAATATTGCTCACCGATTGGCAACTCGAATGTTGTTATACTATTTTACGTAACATTCTGCGAAATCGACCTCATGTGGAGATCAACTCAATTCGCGCTATGCCATGGTTTGGAAGCACCGTTTCTACGATATCGTGATCCCTTTGATCTTGATATTCTGAACAAGTCAGATATGTTCCTCCACCTCTCCTACAAATCATTGAATCAAATGTCTCAAAGAGGAAGCTTATACAACAACAGTTGCTATTGTTGAAAAGCAAGTTGTTGAGACAGAATCCTCGATCGCAATGAATCATCAACTTTAAAGAAGCAAGTTCGAAACTTGATAAGGATATGAAGAAAATTAAGAAGATGCTGAAAAGTTGATGAAGCAGATTGGGAAATAGATTTTTGATTAATAACAAATAGGGAGAAGGAAGAATCGAAAGAAGAATCAATTTGAAAGGAAAAGCGAAGCGAATATTTTGTAAAAGCGAAGTTATTTCGATCTCTTATACGTCAGTATATTTTGATACTTTTCATATTTCTCTAATTCACAAGGATTTGTTATCATCAAAGGGGAGAATGTTCACCAAACCGGACTTCACGTATTAAATAATTTTGATGACAAACAAAGAGAACTATACAACAAAGAGAAATATACAAATGAAAAGTAATCTGCGATGAGAAAAATCAATGAAAGGAAGAAAAGCGAGCGGAAGCATTTTACTAAAAATGCATTTAAAGCTAAAAGAAAAGGCGGAAGCACTTTACGAAAGATGATTGAAGCTAAAAGAAAAGCGAGCGGAAGCACTTTACGAAAGAGAGGAAGCTAAAAGAAAAGCGACGGAACCATTTTACGAAAGGATGATTTAAAGCTAAAAGAAAACCGACGGAAGCTAAGCAAAAAGCAGACGGAAGCTTTTACGAAAAGCGAAGCTAAGCAAAAAGCACGGAAGCTTTTTTCAAAAGCGGATTTAAGCATTTTACAAAAGCGATTAAGCCTTAGGAGCGTAAAAGCGGCCGATACAAAAATCGACGGAATCAATTCTTTGTTTTCTCTCTAACCCTTACTTTATCTAAATCGTACTTTTCATATTAACAAGTTTTAAACTAGTTACATTGACTTCGATAAGTGTTTGAGAGAACAAGTCATATCTCTAAAGGGTTAACGATAAGTTTATCACAATTCAACCCGCCTTCTTGTGCATCTTGATCATATTATTGCTCAATATATTAACGTGTAATTTACTTTGAAGAATTGTAATAATAGATAGCATAATATCGAATCGCTTCGTCTCGTTTCCAGCCTCCTCGACATCATGTTCAAGTTCAATTTACATTAACATCCAAGTACAGAAATCCTGAAGTGCGCCGTCCCTCCATTGTTTTCCTAATATCAGGGTCAATTCTATTACGAATTCGAGTTTCCTACTCTAGTGCCCATAATGTTTTATAGCAAATCTGATGTAGTTCGTCAAAGCTCGTTACTTCTCTGACAAGAAAATTGAGCTTCCGTCTGCTTTTCTCATTAAATGCCTTTTGTGCTTCGCTCATTTGTGTTCGTATTGTCCGCTTCTCGCCTGCATCTTTATGTCTTCGTCTCGACGCTTGTATTCTCCATGCTAATTAATTCGGGATGTTGCCTTGTTCAAGTTCAATTTAGATGAATGCTTCCTACTCCAAAGATCCATTATGTTTTATAGCAAATTTGATGTATTTCACAAAGCTCATTACTTCTCTCGGAAGAAAATTGAACTTCCGCTCCTTTTACGATTCCTACGCCAGGCTTAAATGCGCTTTTAAATGCATCTTTATATCTTCGCCTAATTTTCTTATTGTCCGTCTGTATTGTTAACTTCGTCTACTTTTCAACTCCGTGTATATTTTTAACTTCGTCTACTTTTTCATCTCCGCTTATATTTATAACTTCGTCTACTTTTTCAATTCCATCTATTTTAAGTTCGCTCTACTTTCTCAACTCCATCTGCATTTTCTCTGCTTCCTCTGTCTTGTCAAGTTCGTGTGTTAGAGCCGAGGAAAAGCGACGATGGAAAACCAACCAGAGCAAATCACGTCCAATTAACAAGCGACGATAGAATAAGCAAATCACCTCCCATTAAGAAGCGAGGCGATAGAAGTGAAACGACCAAATTCAGATATTGAAAATTAAAATGCAGACTCAAGTAAGACATAAAGCACAAAAGTTAGAGCATAAAACTTTACAAAGCGATATGTCTTAAACTAGATGATTCCTCCCGATAATCCTCAAACCTCTGCTTTGACAGAGGAGTTCCTTCGACATGAAAAAATATATGTACAAGGAAAGAGAATGCCAACTCCTCTCCTGCTCAACTCCGCCTTCATTGAAGTTCCTCTCGCTTTTCAATAGCTCTTACCCAAAATTGATTCACACATTATGAATGACTACAAGAAAGATCAACATTGTTACAATCTTTCCATTAGATTATCTGTCGAAGATAACAACATTCTTCATTCGAGGTTTGCTATTTTCTTAGAATCGCTTCTTTTTGTACACAATCTTCATACTCAAACAGCTTTGAATCTTATTTTGCGTCTCTCGCTTCGTTCGATTCTTTCCACCATTTTTCCACACTCAATGCTTTCAACTGCTTCTTGATTCTTCTTTCTTGAATCTTTACAGAAACGGTTAATCAGTTGACTTCCCTAACTAACTCGAACTGACTCTTGCATCATGCTTGATTCTTCTCCTGCGTCAGTTATTCACGTCTTCGTCTGTTTTACTATTTGCATCTGCGTCTGCTTTAGTATTCGCGTCTGCGTCAGTTTTATACCTGCGTCTGCTTTGTTGAAGATTTTCCACTAGATTATCTATCCAGTATAACAACTGCTTTTGCTTTCATCTACTTTTGAACTTTCGTCTGTTCTTCTTCTTTAAATGCGCTTTTCAACGTCTTACTACTTGAACGTATTTTTGCTTCTTTGAGCATGTTCTTGTTCTTCTTTATTTAAAGCAGTTCGGTTGATGTCATTTCCAACTCCGATTAAATTTCACTTACCAATTCCATAATTCTTCTTGGAGTATACGAATTGACTAATCCTTCTTGAAAACATTGTAAATTATTTTATCTTATCTGAAAGAAAGTTATTTCATCTTAGCTCTTCTCCCAACCGATGATTATCGATTACATTTTCAAATTATTTTTATTTAATCATCATCTTAAATTTTGCCTGCAGTATAAATTCATCAGCACTTTCATCAAGCATTTGCGCAGTGTTAACCTGCTAGTCTATCTATTATGCAGAGTGTGATTACTGCCTCCGTTAGTGGAAACAAATAACAAAATATAAAAATTTTGTGTCTTGCAGTATTTAGTTGCTGACCCAACTTATTTTTATTCTGACTCCAAGTCACAGAAACATAATTTGTTTTATTTCTAAAATCGTGGAATAAGATTTCTTATCCCAGTAATAGAAACAAAACACATAAGCAATTTTCAAAAATACCTCTCCTCTCACATAAGTTATTATTATTATTATTATTATTATTATTATTATTATTATTATTATTATTATTATTATTATTATTATTATTATTATTATTATTATTATTATTATTAAATATTGTTATAATTTTTCTATTTATTATTAAATTTATCAATTTTTATTCTTAATTATATTGTTAAACTCATTATTATTATTATTATTATTATTTAATTATTATTATTATTAGTATTATTAATTAATTATTGTTATTATTATTAATTATTGCTATAAATTTTCTATTTATTATTATTATTATTATTATTAATTTTATTATACTGAAATTAATTATCTTATTATTATTACTATTACTATTATTATTATTATTATTATTATTTGTTAACTTTTTACTAATATAAATCATTTGTTTTAAAATAATCAATGAATTGTATATTTCCAATCATATTATACTACATGGGTACTTTAATCTTTGACATTGTTTTTTATATTTTGTCAACTGCAACCAAACATATTTCTATCTTCAAAATGAACATAATTTTATTTGTTTTGTCCATCACAACCAAACATTTCACTTTCTCCAATTTTTGTTCTGTTTTGTCTCCAAATTTTTGTTTCGTTCTGTCTCAACATATGGATTACAGTAACTATATGCAGTGTTATGGTTGAGAGGGGACACAATAAAATGAGAACAGCGGGTCTAAAACCCATAATCTATAACTTCTGTAATTGGCTATTTGAAACATATTACACATAACATATCTATGAATTACATTAGCAAATTGTGATGAATCACAATTTTTCTTTCACCCCTCTAATCCTTCTTGTTTGGACATTCTCTTAGCGATAATAATGGGCTGGTCATGATGAGCCCATGATATCTCGGGCTGAGGTTGGAGTTGATCGGCCTATTTTGATATATTATTTAAAAAAAAAATAAAAAAAGCACAATATCTAGAGCTCGGCTTGGTCTAAGATTGGACCAAGCCTAGAGTTGATCGGTCCTAACTCGAGCTGAGCCGTAGGAGAACAGAGCTGGCCCAGGTTGATATATTATTTTTAAAAAACTTTGACAAAAGGATAACGTTTCACTCTCTGTCAGGCCTAGAAATTCTGGTTGAGACCGAAGTCCATGCCTATTATCATGTCTAGTTTGCTCGCAATTGTAGCACCAGACTATCCCTAAACCGAATCCATCCTCTCATGGGTGAGTAATATTTACTCTACTTCTTCTTTCGATGTTGAATTTTCTCATATATGGCTATTTAACTTGAGAGTTTTAAGTGGAATTGAGACCCTGTTTGGCAATCAGTTAATTGCATTAGTTGTTAGTTGATTATATCAACTGATTTGATCAGCAGATTACATTAGTAGTTTGTTAAAAATGTTTGATAAAATTAACTGTTTAGTATTAGTTGTTTATGTGTAAAATGACTTATGAGGACATGAATTTTAAAAAATTATAAGGATATGAATATTATATATCTTAGTATTTCGTTGAATATTCTTATAGAAATTTAGATTTTAGATATTTAATTATACATAAATTAAATTTATAACTCTAATAAAAATATAGAACATATAATAATAATAATAATAATAATAATAATAATAATAATAATAATAATAACAATAACAATAACAACAACAACAATAAGAAATAATAATAATAATCATGATGATGATGATGATGATGATGTATTCAAATATAAAATATAATTATAATTAGGTATAAATTGACTTACAAAAATTAATTAATGTATAACTTTGTTTATTTAGGAGGTATAATTAATTTTTCCTTCAACATATTCATTTAAAGATGAAAGAGCTACTCAAAACGTCAAAACGTTGTTATTGTGCAACTTTTCTAAATTCAACATTTTGATATAAATCGATTAACTATTTATGTTTTTATTAAGTAAAACTTTCAACTATTTGAAATAGTCAATCGGTTGAAAGATATGAATAAGCTAATTTTAAGCGACTCGATGTTAATCAAACACGACTGAGTCTGCGCTTTAGTTGCGAACCAATAATGTAGGTAGATGTTCATACTAGGGACGAAAAACAAAGCTTAATCATTATTTGATCCTCATCCGCAATAGTAACATCGAGCCTCAACAAATCAATGACTTTTTTGTTGAATATGTGGAAACGACAATACAAGTTGGGGTTCCTGTCCTTATAAGGGGTCTTCATTTTTTTCGGCTCTCTGATAGTTTCCCCATCCGCTCTCACAACCGCCAGTACTTCTGCATATGTCTTGTTTAGTGGAGTGAACTCCTGCCGATATCCTCGTCGATCACCGCCTTCTCCAAATTCGACCGGTTTTTGTCGCTTGTCGAATTGCCCGCCCTATCATTTGGCGGCGATCATCCGTCCGACGTCTCGTATTTTTCAGCACTTCTTCAAGCTGAATGTACCTGTCCGCCCTGTTTCTTATTTCCTGGACGGATCGAGGCTGATCGATGGCTAATGATTTCTTGAACTCCTTGTCCCTCGTATTATTCATGAGCGTGGCCAGCATGGACGAGCAAGTGAGGTCAGGAACCTCGACCGCTTCATTGTTAAACCGGGTGATGAACTCCCGTAAACTCTCATTCCTCCCTTGGGTGAGTTGCATCACCTCCAAAGTCGTCTTCTGCGGTCGCCACTCAGAGCGAATCGATTCAGAATAACTCCTTGAAATCTTGAAACAAGTGATACTGACCAGGGCAAGCCGTTGAACCATCGCCGAGCTCCCTCTTGGAAGGCCGTGCGAAAGCCTTACACCGGATAGCGTCCGGGACACAATGTAGGTTCATCATGGACTGGAAGTGCTGCAGGTAGTCCAGGGAGTCGGTCTTCCCGGTGTATTTCTCGGGGGTCGGTATTTTTGTTGTAGCACCCCCTTACCATAGGATATGTACCGGGATGCCCGTAGGTTATTCCGATACACACCCTACGATAAGGGTGCGCTACGAACAAACACTAACACTCCACATGGTATCGAAAATCACAAAGCAGTAATATGAAAGCCACTAATTTTTGAAACCATAAATTTCTCATTTCATAACCTCAAAGCAGTAATTTACACAACTGTTATTTTCTGTACATTAGTCCAAAAGAGAGTCAAACATAAACCTAGCTAGGTCATCCCTCAAAAAGTGCCAGCTGACCGACCTGTGTACCATGACTTCTCTTGCCAACTCAATCTACACGATGTAAAAAGTCCTCCGGGCTATAAGTCTACTCTCGGTCCTGAAAAATAATTTGCAATTTTGGGTGAGTTTGCGAACTCAGTGAGGAACCATCATCGATGGTTCACCCAATTCATGCATATACACAGTATATCACAGCTACACAGTTATTTCACTAAAACACATTCAGAAGTACCAATGATAATTACGATATTAGTCAAAAGAACCAATTCAGATGCACATGAGATGCGTATGTGACGCTTTTTCAATTTATTACGTTGTTGTGACCGAGCGCCTAAAACTGTCCCATTACGGGCGCATTAAACGGTGAGTCATAGGCTCTGAATCACTGTGGGCTCAATGCCCAATTACGTTGAGCTTAAAGCTCTCGTTGGTTGCTCTGGTCACAACTGCCAATTACTGATCATGCAATTATGCATGGGTGCAAATGTCCAAATAACAACATCTATACTATAACCGATTCCCATTTAACATAATCACATAAGTCAATCCCAAGTAATCACATGAAAATCAATTATAACACTTCGATATCTCATTCCAAATATTTCAGACACCCATGGTCCGAAATCAATCAAAATCAAACACACATATTCCCATCCATTATCTCCACATGGCATCAACGTGTAATATTAAACACATCAAGATTGAGAAACCAACTAGGTTACTCACCTAATAACTTCCGAGCTAATGCCGGGAAGTCTCTGTTACGTCCGTGGATCTACGGTCCAACTGAGCCTCTATAGCAATTAAAATAGGTAAACATTACCAACTGTATAGTTAAAATGACTAAACAATGCACATGGAATAATTAAAACGTGTATAATACATGTTCATGGCATTCCCGGCCCTAATCCAAAATTTTCCCATCATAAAAATTCCATCTACAAATTAGAAAGCTATAGCCACTGACGGCACCCAATTTGGACCTCAATCGGCCCAAAAATAACTAAAACAGTGATCACCAGACAATTACCCGGGGCCACGTCAATTTTCCGTCTAAAAATTTCCAATTTCTCACAAAATGAAATTCAATATTCTATGAATCCGATGCCTCAAGAATCAGGTCAATCGAACGTCGGACGGAAAAGAAATTGACAAAAGAAGCAAGTAGGTCACTTAATGCCAAACAAAAAAAAACAATAATAACAAATTAAAATTCTACCTCTCTTCCTTCCCCTTTCTTTCCTATTGCCAATCTGAATTTCCAACAACCATAATTCTTAACACACAAATCGAAAAAATACAAACCATAGCTTGTTGGAAAGGTCATGAAAAGCTCTACAATTCTTAAGAAGGCCAAAAAAAATCAATTCCAACCCTAAGGATGTCAAATATCCCATCAAAGCTACTGACCTACTCAAAATCTACCAACACAGGACAGTACTTTGCAAATTCAAGAACTCACTGATTCTTCAGATAAAAATTACCACATAAATATTCTCAATAAGTTCACAATGTCATCTACAACTTTCATGAACAACCCAAAATCAAACTCCATTGCTAAACAAGACAATTAATTCCCTCAACGCTGTTGTCCCTGAAACCATTCAATTTGAACAGTAAACTTATAACAAACATAACTCCCTGTACACAAGTCAGAAAAATCAAAACTTTTTATCCCTGAAAAGATAAAACCTCAAACTTCAATTCTTCCTGAAATAACCAAACTCCAATTCAGCCTCTAACAATTTCAAATGTGTTATGCAAGTTTCTGACCTAACCAGCACTTAACATCACAATGTAGGTTCAGTTTTTGAAATTCCATATCTCCCACATCTGTTTTCCAAAAATTATAAGCCATATATCATTTTCTAGATCAATGTGTCATCTAGAACTCTTCAGTACAATTCAAACTCCAATTCAATTCACAAAAATTACCAAAAATGCTTTCAATCCGAAAACTCCCAAAATCGACAAGTAGGCTAGGTTTCATCACAAAGCATAAAACCAGTCTATAGTAATCAGTTCATATCTCCCAATAGACAACTCGAAAAATAGCAAGATAAGTGGCAATGGAAAACTAACTCAATATGCTACAACTTTCATGAAGACCATTTTCCCAAATTCCATATCAATTAATTCAGAAAAATCACCAAACTAATTAGGTCATAAATGCGGATACTGTTCACAGACCCCAACATAGGAATTTTCCATGCAAATTTTCGACCTTCTAACATTACAATTTAGCAACACCTATTTCACATTAAATTGAAGCCAACATCCCAAATTTTAAGTGGCCACAAACCTCACCTCATTTGCTCACCTATACAATTAGTTATGAACAAAACATTCCAATAGGTCAAAATGAAATTTCCAGCTTTTCAACTACTACCTATCTCCTATCACTTCTAACATCAATTACACATCACTAAGTATCCATTTCTACCACTAATTCAACCACAAACTCATCACAACATACACTTCTATAATGACACAAAATTGGCAGCACAAACCTACATTCTTCCATACTTTATTTCCCTTCATTACACATCACAAACATCATTAACAACATTCTTATCACATACTTTAACTACCATAACCAATCCCCTTACACAAACATGCATTAAACCCATTCAAACCTACCACTTCTATAATCAAATACATGCATTAATGATCCCCATAAATGCTTTTAACAATCAAAAGAATAAATACAAACTCAACTCTTACCTTAAACAAGTTCAAGCTTTAGATACTCCTTACTTCTTCAAGTTCACACTAACTTCTATATCAATCCTTCACCTACGGCTATCACCAACCTCACAAGGACCATCTTCAACTCAAGGCTTCAACTTGGTTTGTTTGTGAAGAAGAGTAAGCAAAGAACCAAGGAGAAATGTCTTGTATGAGATGAGAATAAGGAAATTTCGATGGAGGAGAAAGCATACCAAGGAAAAGAAGCTATGTTTCGGATGATGGAGAGAAATAAACTTGCCAAATGCTTTTGTTTATAAAATAGGCAAAGAAAGTCGTAGGTGATGATGAAGAAGACAAGGATAATTAATAAAAAAGGGACACTTGGCTTGCTAAATGGAAAAAAGACAAAATAACTTAAGTAACATAATTTGTTCATAATCTAATCTAATTTACTCCCACTTAAACACTAATCAAGACTCTCACATAATTCTCACAATTAATTTATTCAATAATCCTATGACATTATGCAGCCCCTTTTCAGTACAGAAAAGGCTCACTCAGTCCGTCAGTTGGAATTTTTCAGTCCGGGAAAGAACCCCGAAAAATTCCAGAAAAATTCTCATAAATCCCTAAAAATGTAAAACAATTTATGGCGCACTCCAAATAATTTTTCAAATACGATTATCCCAGAATTTTCACAAAGAATCTCAATTAGACACTTATGCTGGAAATGTCATGAATGCATGTATACCATGTGCATGTGCAAAACAATCATCAGTTATAGAGGCTATATAATGTATGTTCATGCCGAGTTATAATTTAATACTTCTAACCCGTCCCAAATGACCAATAAACCATTCCTATGGAAGATGGGATGTTACAATTCTCCCCTCCTAATAAAAATTTCGTTCCCGAAATTCTTACCTGGTTGATCGAAAAGATGAGGATACTGCCTCCTCATATGCTCCTCGGTCTCCCAGGTAGCTTCCTCAGTCGAGTGGTTCCTCCAAAGAACCTTCACTAATGGAATACTCTTATTCCAAAATTGTTTCACCTGTATCCCGACAATCTGTATCGGCTCCTCTACGTAACTCAGATTGCTAGACATCTCAATCTCCTGAGCCGGAATCACATGTGTCGGATTCGACCGATATCTACGAAGCATACTCACATGAAACACATCGTGCAACTGAGACATCTCACTCGGTAAAGCTAGCCTGTAGGCCAAAGGTCCTATCCTTTCAGTGATCTCATATGGACCAATGTACCTAGGGCTTAACTTACCCTTTTTCCCAAATCTCAGTACCCCACGCCACGGTGACACCCGTAGGAAAGCTCTGTCGCCCACATTATACTCCATCTCCCTCCTATGCTGATCTACATAGCTCTTCTGTCTATCCTGAGCCTCCTTGATGCGACTCCGAATCAGTTTCACCTTATCAACAGTATCCTGAATCAGCTCAGGACCCTCAATCATCCTCACACCCTCTTCATCCCAATACAAAGGCGACCTACACGGTCTCCCATACAGTGCCTCATATGGTGCCATCCCGATGCTACTGTGATAGTGATTATTATATGCAAACTCTATCAAGGCCAAATACTGATCACATGCTCCTCTGAACTCCAATACACATGCCCGAAGCATATCCTCAACAGTCTTAATAGTCCTCTCACTCGCCCATCATGCGAGGATGAAGCAGCAGATGAAGTTCACTTAGTATCCATAGCAGATCGCAAACTCGCGAACCTCAAGTAAATCTGGGATCCCATGCCGACACTATCGACATTTGGGACCCCATGCAGCCTCACTATCTCCGCCACATACTTCTGGGCCAACTGATCCATGGTATTGTTCTCCCTCACTGGCAAGAAATGGGCCGATTTAGTCAACCGGTCCACTATGACCCAGATAACATCATGTTGCCTCGGCGTCTTAGGCAAACCCATAATAAAATCCATGGTAATTCGTTCCCATTTCCACTCCGGAATGGGCAACGAATGAAGTTTCTCATCGGAGCTCGGTGCTCGGCCTTAACTTTCTTGGGCACGTCAAACATCTGAATACAAACTCATTACCGCTTCTTCATGCCAGGCCACCAGAAATGTTGTTTAAGAGTGTTATACATCTTGGTAGTACCAGGATGCATAGCATAGGCAGTCATATATGCCTCCTCTAGGATCTCTCGCCTCAAGTCATCTACATCAGGTACACAGAGTCTCTGTCCCATCCATAAAGTCTCATCTCTCAACTCAAACTCAGAACTCGAATCAACTTTTACTTTCTCAATCAACCTCACCATAACCGGATCCTTATCCTGAACCCTCCTGATCCTGTCCAGTAGCATCGGTCTCAGTTTCAAAGTAGCTAATAACACTCCACCCTTCTCCAGATCCATCTGAACATTCAAAGCCCTCAACTGAATCAAGTTAGGCAACCTCATTGCCTGAATCTGAGCTGTACTAGTATGTGACTTCTTACTCAACGCATCTGCCACCACATTAGCTTTCCCAGGGTGATACTCGATAGTACAGTCATAGTCCTTCAACAACTCAAGCCACCTCCTCTGTCTCAAATTCAACTCTCTCTGACTCAGTAAATACCTCAGACTCTTATGGTCAGTGAAGATCTGAAAAGTCTCACCATACAGGTAATGCCTCCAAATCTTTAGAGCAAAAACAACTGCAGCTAACTCCAAATCATGAACAGGATAATTTACCTCGTGAGACCTCAACTGTCTCGAGGCATAAGCAATGACTCTACCGTGCTGCATCAGAACACATCCCAATCCCTGATGCTATGCATCACTGTATACCTCAAATCCTCCAGTCCCAGATGGAATAGCTAACACCGGTGCAGTAGTTAACCGATGCTTCAGCTCTTCAAAGCTCTTCTAACACTCCTCAGTCCATCTGAATGGTACATTCTTCCTCAGAAGTTTTGTCAGAGGGGCTGAGATCAGTGAAAACCCCTCCACAAACCTCCGGTAATAACCCGCTAATCCGAGGAAACTCCGAATCTCTGACACATTCCTAGGAGCTTCCCACTTCAGCACTGCCTCTACCTTACTCGGATCCACCTGAATACCCTTTCCAGTCACTATATGTCTCAAAAATATCACCTGATCCAGCCAAAATTCACATTTACTGAATTTGGCATACAACTGTCTCTCCCTCATCGTCTGCAACACAATCCTCAAATGCTCACTATGCTCCCTACATTCCTCGAATACACTAAAATATCATCAATAAAACAATAACGAACCGATCCGGTGGGGCTGAAATACCTTATTCATCGTACCATAAAAGTCTGCCGGCATTAGTCAACCCAAACGGCATCACCGAAACTCAAAATGCCCATACCTGCTCCTGAATGCACTCTTAGGCACATCGGCCTCTGCAATCTTCAACTGATAGTAACCAGATCGCAAATCTAACTTGGTGAATACCTGCGCCCCCTGCAACTGATCAAATAAGTCATCGATCCTAGGCAGTGGATACTTATTCTTCACTGTCACCCGATTCAGCTGCCTGTAATCGATGCACAGCCTCAAAGTCCCATCCTTTTTCTTCACAAACAAAACTGAAGCTCCCCATGGTGAAACACTAGGTCTGATAAAGCCCTTCTCCAACAACTCCTGCAACTGAGCCTTAAGCTCCCTCAGTTCCACAGGTGCCATCCTATATGGAGGTATAGATATAGGAGCGGTACCTGAAACGAGGTCAATAGTAAACTCTGTTTTCCGATCCGGCGGCAAACCCGGTAGCTCATCAGGAAACACATCTGGAAATTTCCTAACCACGGGAATATCCTGAAGCCTCTGCTCAACCCTAGTGTCAATCACATGAGCCAGATATGCCTCACAGCCTCCCTGCATCAGTCTCAAGGCACTAAGGAAAGAGATCATCCGGGCTGGTACTGCCTGACTAACTCCTCTGAACACCGCCTCTGTCGACCAGAGACTCCAAAACAACCTCCTTGGTATAGCAGGCCATAATAGCCCTATGGGCCGTCAGCCAGTCCATCCCCAGAATGACATCGATCTCTCTCAGAGGCAACACTATAAGGTCTGCCCTCAACACTGCTTGATCAATCTGGATCGAGCATCCCCTGTAGACCTCTCCCAATGTACTAGTCATACCTAGAGGTGTACTCACCTCTAGCCCATACCGTAACATCTCCCTATCCCCATGCAATCTACATGCCATATGAGGTGCAATAAAAGAATGCGTGGATCCAGGATCCAGCAATGCAAATGCCTCAATATCCGAAATAAAGAGCATACCAGCTACAACATCAGGGGAATCCTGGGCCTCCTGCCTAGTCATGGCATATACTCGGCTCGGGGGTCGTGGTGGTGCCCGACCCTCAGTCCGCCCAAAGGATCCCTCAGCTCGACCTCTGCCTCTACCTCGGCCCTCGGTACTGATCCACGCCCGGATCCACCCACTCTACTCACTGCATGCGGTGATGCTACTCGGCTCAATCCACTACCAATGGATCAACTCTCAAAGTAGCTGGGCAATCCCGAATCTGGTGATCCATGGAGCCGCATTTAAGGCAAGCTCCAGTCAATCGCCAACATTCTCCAAAGTGCCTCTTCTCACAATGCTCACAGAATAGGGGAATCTGCCCAAAACCTCTACCACTGCCACCGCCACTGCCGGTCTGTACAAATCTCCCTCTCCGTCCAAAACCCGACTGTCTGGATCCTCCTGAAGATCTGAAGGCCCTACTCTGGCGCTTCTTAAAGCTCTATCGAGTTGCCACGATCATCATCGACTCTCTTTCCTCTAGACCCTCGACCCATCTCTCGATCTGCTCTGTCTCACTATCTGCTCCTCTCACAAAGCGTGCTCTCAACTCTATAAAGGAGCCCATATCAGATCGGGCTAAACCAGCACGGATATCAAGATTTAGCCCTATCTCAAACCTCCTGCACCTATCTTTCTCAGTAGAAATCACAGAGCAAAGATACCCCATCAACTCATTAAACCTCACCTCGTACTGCTCTCACATCCTACCCTGCCTCACTCCAAAACTCCTCAGATCTTCATTTCGAGATACACCTTGGGCATATAATTGTCTCTAAAAGCCCTCGAAAGTCCGCCCATGTCGATAAGCAAGGCACGGTGGTACTTGCCGGAGCGATCTTCCACCATGTATAAAAATGGGCCCTGCAGAGATATAAACATAATCGAACCTCTCATCGTTCGCAATCCATCCGATCGAGGACTCTCTCGGTCCTCTCCAACCATCCTCGGCCTCGGTGTCTGCAGACCGCCATAAAGTTCATGACCTCCACCTTACGCAGCAAATCAAATCTCCTCTCCCGTCTCACGGGGACTCTAGGAGGTAACTCCTCAGATCGAGGTACCGAGGACTCTCTGCTAGCTCCAACAGATCCCTGGTCAGCTGGTTGATCTATCTGATCACCTAAAACAGATGACCTATAACAAAACAAGAACTTTGATCAGTTTCTGCATTTCTCACAATAATTCAAGCCTAATTATATACTAGTCCCAACAGATGTCAAGCCATGCTCTGATACCACCTATTGTAGCACCCCCTTACCATAGGATAAGTACCGGGACGCCCGTAGGTTATTCCGATACACACCCAACGATAAGGGTGCGCTACGAACAAACACTAACACTCCACATGGCATCGAAAATCACAAAGCAGTAATATGAAAGCCACTAATTTTTGAAACCATAAATTTCTCATTTCATAACCTCAAAGCAGTAATTTACACAACTGTTATTTTTTGTACATTAGTCCAAAAGAGAGTCAAACATAAACCTAGCTAGGTCATCCTCAAAAGTGCCGGTGACCAATTGCATGTGCCATGACTTCTCTTGCCAACTCAATCTACACGGCGAAAAAAGTCCCTCTGAGCTATAAATCTACTCTCGGTCTGAAAAATAATTTGCAATTTTGGGTGAGTTTATGAACTCGGTGAGAACCATCATCGATGGTTCACCCAATTCATGCATATACACATATATCACACTACGGCTTATTTCACTAAAACACATTCGAAGTACCAATGATTATTACTATATTAGTCAAAGAACCAATTCGGATGCACGTGAGATGCGTATGTGACGCTTTTCAATTTATTACGTTGTTGTGACCGAAGCGCTAAAAGCGTCCCATTACGGCGCATTAAGCGGTGAGTCATAGGCTTTGAATCACTGTGGGCTCAATGCCCAATTACGTTGAGCTTAAAGCTCTCGTTGGCTGCTCTGGTCACAACTGCCAATTACTGATCATGCAATTATGCATGGATGCAAATGTCCAAATAACAACATCTATACCATAACCGATTCCCATTTAACATAATCACATAAGTCAATCCCAAGTAATCACATGAAAATCAATTATAACACTTCGATATCTCATTCCAAATATTTCAGACACCCATGGTCCGAAATCAATCAAAATCAAACACACATATTCCCATCCATTATCTCCACATGGCATCAACGCGTAATATTAAACACATCAAGATTGAGAAACCAACTAGGTTACTCACCTAATAACTTCCGAGCTAATGCCGGAAAGTCTCTGCCACGTCCGTGGATCTACGGTCCAACTGAGCCTCTATAACAATTAAAATAGGTAAACATTACCAACTGTATAGTTAGAATGACCAAACAATGCACATGGAATAATTAAAACGTGTATAATGCATGTTCATGGCATTCCCGGCCCTAATCCAAAATTTTCCCATCATAAAAATTCCATCTACAAATTAGAAAGCTATAGCCATTGACGGCACCCAATTTGGACCTCAATCGGCCAAAAAATAACTAAAACAGTGATCACCGGACAATTACCCGAGGCCAAGTCAATTTTCCGTCTAAAAATTTCCAATTTCTCACAAAATGAAATTCAATATTCTATGAATCCGATGCCTCAAGAATCAGGTCAATCGAACGTCGGACGGAAAAGAAATTGACAAAAGAAGCAAGTAGGTCACTTAATGCCAAACAAAACAAAAAACAATAATAACAAATTAAAATTCTACCTCTCTTCCTTCCCCTTTCTTATCTATTGCCAATCTGAATTTCCAACAACCATAATTCTTAACACACAAATCAGAAAAATACAAACCATAGCTTGTTAGAAAGGTCATGAAAAGCTCTACAATTCTTAAGAAGACAAAAAAAAATCAATTCCAACCCTAAGGATGTCAAATATCCCATCAAAGCTACTGACCTACTCAAAATCTACCAACACAGGACAGTACTTTGCAAATTCAAGAACTCACTGATTCTTCAGATAAAAATTACCACATAAATATGTTCAATAAGTTCACAATGTCATCTACAACTTTCATGAACAACCCATAATCAAACTCCATTGCTAAACAAGTCAATTAATTCCCTCAACGCTGCTGTCCCTGAAACCATTCAATTTGAACAGTAAACTTATAACAAACATAACTCCCTGTACACAAGTCAGAAAAATCAGAACTTTTTATCCCTGAAAAGATAAAACCTCAAACTTCAATTCTTCCTGAAATAACCAAACTCCAATTCAGCCTCTAACAATTTCAAATGTGTTATGCAAGTTTCTGACCTAACCAGCACTTAACATCACAATGTAGGTTCAGTTTTTGAAATTCCATATCTCCCACATCTGTTTTCCAAAACTTATAAGCCATATATAATTTTCTAGATCAATGTGTCATCTAGAACTCTTCAGTACAATTCAAACTCCAATTCAATTCACAAAAATTACCAAAAACGCTTTCAATCCGAAAACTCCCAAAATCGACAAGTAGGCTAGGTTTCATCACAAAGCATAAAGCCAGTCTATAGTAATCAGTTCATATCTCCCAATAGAAAACTCGAAAAATAGCAAGATAAGTGGCAATGGAAAACTAACTCAATATGCTACAACTTTCATGAAGACCATTTTCTCAAATTCCATATCACTTAATTCAGAAAAATCACCAAACTAATTAGGTCATAAATGCGGATACTGTTCACAGACCCCAAAACAGGAATTTTCCATGCAAATTTTAGACCTTCTAATATTACAATTTAGCAACACCTATTTCACACTAAATTGAAGCCAACATCCCAAAGTTTAAGTGGCCACAAACCTCACCTCATTTGCTCACCTATACAATTAGTTATGAACAAAACATTCCAATAGGTCAAAATGAAATTTCCAGCTTTTCAACTACTACCTATCTCCTATCACTTCTAACATCAATTACACATCACTAAGTATCCATTTCTACCACTAATTCAACCACAAACTCATCACAACATACACTTATATAATGACACAAAATTGGCAGCACAAACCTACATTCTTCCATACTTTATTTCCCTTCATTACACATCACAAACATCATTAACAACATTCTTATCACATACTTTAACTACCATAACCAATCCCCTTACACAAACATGCATTAAACCCATTCAAACCTACCACTTCCATAATCAAATACATGCATTAATGATCCCCATAAATGCTTTTAACAATCAAAAGAATAAATACAAACTCAACTCTTACCTTAAACAAGTTCAAGCTTTAGATACTCCTTACTTCTTCAAGTTCACACTAACTTCTATATCAATCCTTCACCTACGGCTATCACCAACCTCACAAGGACCATCTTCAACTCAAGGCTTCAACTTGGTTTGTTTGTGAAGAAGAGTAAGCAAAGAACCAAGGAGAAATGTCTTGTATGAGATGAGAATAAGGAAATTTCGATGGAGGAGAAAGCATACCAAGGAAAAGAAGCTATGTTTCGGATGATGGAGAGAAATAAACTTGCCAAATGCTTTTGTTTATAAAATAGGCAAAGAAAGTCGTAGGTGATGATGAAGAAGACAAGGATAATTAATAAAAAAGGGACACTTGGCTTGTTAAATGGAAAAAAGACAAAATAACTTAAGTAACATAATTTGTTCATAATCTAATCTAATTTACTCCCACTTAAACACTAATCAAGACTCTCACATAATTCTCACAATTAATTTATTCAATAATCCTATGTCATTATGCAGCCCCTTTTCAGTACAGAAAAGGCTCACTCAGTCCGTCAGTTGGAATTTTTCAGTCCGGGAAAGAACCCCGAAAAATTTCAGAAAAATTCTCATAAATCCCTAAAAATGTAAAACAATTTATGGCGCACTCCAAATAATTTTTCAAATACGATTATCCCAGAATTTTCACAAAGAATCTCAATTAGACACTTATGTCGGAAATGTCTTGAATGCATGTATACCATGTGCATGTGCAAAACAATCATCAGTTATAGAGGCTATATAATGTATGTTCATGCCGAGTTATAATTTAATACTTCTAACCCGTCCCAAATGACCAATAAACCCTTCCTATGGAAGATGGGATGTTACATTTGTGCTGGGTGCTGGGAGGCTATCCAAGATCTCCGGAGTAAAGGGAGAGCTGTACTGCGCCGTCGGGCGGTCTGGACGGAAGATCATAGCCGCATTAATCTGATCGTCCACGATTTTTTCTAGGTTTTGTGTTTGGTGGCGATCGATCATCATGCTGGTTTGTCGCGCAGCCTGTCGCGCAGACGTCTGTTGTTGCGTTGGCTGGGGCTGCAGGATCTGGCGAATCAACAGATCGGTACTTCCTCGATCTGCTTTACGGTCGGACGGAGTGCAGGTGGAATAGGTTCATGCACTGATCGGTGTTGAAGATTCGTGTGTCTTGGGTGCGACGTTATCCTCCACACCACGCCTCGCTTCTTCCCGTTCTAAGGTGTGAGGTTCTTTGTTGATCGTTAGGATCGAGGATTCCGTCGAGAGGCATGCGGTCAGAAGCAGCATAATTGCAGTGCAAACAAACCTAGACGCCAGATCGCCAGGCGCGATAATGCTACATCGTAATTCGTCTCCATTGCTGGCCGATTTGTGTGGTTACGGGCGTGGTTTCGGAAGTCGGCCCCACGGTGGGCGCCAATTGGTTCTGTCGATTCAGTCGAATTTGAGCAGTGCGTTGTTTGGATCCATGAGTTGGCAACCTTCGCGTTGTTCTTCGACGTAAATATACCTGCAAAACAAGGAAGACTCGTCGAGGGTGATGTCCCGATTAGCCCCTCCGACGCTCAAGTAAGTTTTCTGGTGAAGGTGAGAATCGATGCAGAGAAAAACAAATTAGGTTATGATCTCGCACTCAATTATGGGAAAAATACCTTATATATGAAGCAATAGCTAGGTTTAGTCTTCACGTCAGTGTGCACGGAGGTCTCTCACATGGAGACGGCCGAGGAGAACGTGGATTGGGCTTGGGCTCGACATAGCCATTGGGTAGGAGACTGATCTTTGATGAATGGATCAATCACCCATTTACGGTCGTCTTGACCGGTCCAGCTCAAAGACGCGACGATTCAATTCCAATAACAATAAGAATAATAACAACAACAATAACAACAACAATAACAAGAATAATAATAATAATCATGATGATGATGATGATGATGATGTATTCAAATATAAAATATAATTATAATTAGGTATAAATTGACTTACAAAAATTAATTAATGTATAACTTTGTTTATTTAGGAGGTATAATTAATTTTTCCCTTCAACATATTTAGCTAAAGATGAAAGAGCTACTCAAAACGTCAAAACGCTGTTATTGTGCAACTTTTCTAAATTCAACATTTTGATATAAATCAGTTAACTATTTATGTTTTTACTAAGTAAAACTTTCAACTATTTGAAATAGTCAATCAGTTGAAAGATATGAATAAGCTAATTTTTAACTGACTCGATGTTAATCAAACACAGCCTGAGTCTGCTTTAGTTGCGAACCAATAATGTAGGTAGATGTTCATACTAGGGACGTAAAAAACAAAGCTTAATCATTATTTGATCCTCATCCGCAATAGTAACATCGAGCCTCAACAAATCAATGACTTTTTTGTTGAATGCATATGTTGTTTCAGATATGTTCCCTCTTTACATCTTCAGCCGTACGTAGTTTTTGCTTCATGTATAATTTGTTTATAAGAGACTTCAACATGTAAGGACTCTTTAGCTTCTTCTATATTTCCATAAGGAATATAATATCCATTAACTACATGACCTCGTCACCTAATAGTTCCAGTTACTCGTGCCTGTCACTCCTCCCTATCAAGCTCCTCTATGTCTTCTAGCTTATTCTTATGAGCCCCTTCAATAAGCTAGCGTTATTGCTCCATCATATCTTTCATTCTCTATTCCCAGTCTGAAGCTCCAATTCAATTGAATTTTCCACTTCAAATGCAAAGATAATTTTAAACAGAAATCTTTAATTTATCCTATGAGAATGAAAATAAATGAATAATAGTGTACCTATCGTTGCTCCTTTTGTATTTTTTTAAATAGAAAATAGAAAAGATAATTCAGTATTATCTATGCTGAGAGAATAGAAAATGTGTTTTGTCTAGATAATTCAGTATTATCCCATTCTTCAGGTTCTGGAGTTTGATTGCAGGAAAACAGCATAGTTTTGTGTAAAGTTAAGAATTAACTGAGAGATGAGCAGCAAGTGCACTTTTTGCGGTCGAAGACGAGTTCATAAATCTATAAACAAGAAAGGAGTCATGAAAACAAGGCATCTTATAACAGGAAAAGCAAAGGGATCAAAAGCTAGCCAGCCTGACACCGAAAGTCTCCTTCTAACTAATGCCAGTAAAACCAGAGCACGTCCTTCTTTACTCTTAGTTTTGTTAAGCGAACTTTTCACCACAATAGCTTAATCTGTTGTGTGAGGCTAACTCAATTGATTTTATATATTTTCTAACACACTCCTTCAAGTGAAAACTCTTTAGACTTGAAACTTGCATAAGCCTATTTTATCTTGTGCTTAATTTAATTAGAATAGGTAGGTGGTAGGATTCGAACTCATGACCATTTGGTCATAGAGGCTCTGATACCATGTTAAGTGATCGTTTCACTACAATAGCTTAAGCTGTTGTATGAGGTTAACTCAATTAGTTTTATATATTCTCTAACAAGTTTTACTTAGAAAAAAAAAAGAGAAAAGGAAAAATTAAGTAATTAGCTCCTTCTTCAGTATATAATGCACAGCAATAGCATTGCTCGTCACATCGTATTCTCTCTTCTTCTGAACTCCTTATATCTCTCTTCTATTTTCCTCCATTGACTCATTAACTCATAACATGACGACGCTGAAACCTTCTTGTGCAACTTTTCTTCTGTGTCTTTTCTTCTTCATAGCTTTTCCAAGTTTAGTATCGTCACAAGCTTGTAAGAGTTCTTGTGGTGAAATTCCCTTAAAGTATCCATTTGGAACTGGCCCTGGTTGTGGCGATCCAAGGTTCCAACAATATGTAAGCTGCAACCAAGAAAAACTCTCCTTCACCACACACACTGGTTGTTACCCTGTAACAAGCATAGACTATAGCCAACAAGTCATGTACATCTCAGATCCTTCTATGTCAACCTGTGCATGTACTCAATCAAGCAAAGGTTTTGGCCTCGACTGGGATGCACCTTTCTCTTTCCATGATGACACTGTCTTCACGTTACTCGATTGTTCCACCACTTCTTCGCCTATCTTCCAAATCAATGGCTATGATGGTGATAACAGCTCCAAAGTCCTTCGATGTGATACAACAGGTGCACCCATCTGCAGTTTCTTGTATACTTGCCGAGCAATCAGTCTACTCAATCTCCCTATCTCTACGTGTTGTGTGTACACACCAGTAGATCTCGGTCCATCGTTTGAAATGGATTTGCAGAAGTTGAAATGCACTGCATATGCTGGGTTCTACAGCTTCAGTGGCCAGGAATCTAACCCTGAGAATTGGAAGTATGGAATAGCACTTAAATATAAGTTCAATGTGTACAACGACTACCCAACTTCGTGTGCTAATTGCGAGAGGAGCGGTGGAGCTTGTGGCTATGGTGGAGTTTACAATTCGTTGGTTTGCAACTGTCCCAATGGCTTCAACACAACATCAGATTGTCTCTTCGGCTCTTCGTTTAATCAAATTTCAAGGCTTCTGCCATGGCAGACAGGTAACTTTATCCTCAAATTTTCAGTTCTGAGACATTAACATAGCTAATAATATCCGAACTTATAATCGTGGCATTCTTGCAGGTAATTGGCCTATGTATGCACTAGGATACTTTATTCTTTGGACCTTGTAGATTGGGAAATCCAAACTTCATTAAAAAGGTGGACTATCATCTTCAGTTAAAAAAGTTTCTTTACCAGAGAGAAATAAAGAACGCAAGTTTCCTGTACTCATCAGAACAGAATTTGGTTGTTTTTAATGTAACTTCAGATGGAAAGAATGTGCAGAAAGAAAATAGCCACCTTTATCTCAATTTCAATTTCTGAGCTTCATAATTGTACTGTTCACCGACTACTTAAAAGCTAAGCAGCTTGAAAATTTCACTACAAGTATCCAGTTTCAGAAGATGAGAGTTATTAGGTGAGTCAACATTGTGATCCAGCTAGCACAGTAGGCCTTTATCTCACAGAAAGCTTGCCAGCATTAAAAATTACATCTGGGAATATGGTTCTCACTTTTTATCACTATATCCACCGAAGAAGAATCAATTTCATTGTAAAGGTTCTTTTCCTTGGACCTACTTGTTTAGCAAGCTCCAGGAAGCAATAAATCGAGCATTATTTGCAGCTATAGTGTTATTCTCATCATTAAGATCAGCACTTTAGAACCATCATGCACTAAACAAAGTTGTAAACTAATGGAAGTGGTGGACGCAACGGCTGCCATTGCAAGGCCGAAACTTACAAGGAGTTTCATAAGAAAATTTGACACTGTAGTAGATTAAAGTACGGCAGAACTGTGCTTAATCATTCTTCTTCCCTGTATTAGTTTCTAAACTACAGCACTGTTTTGTTAAATTTTAACCTTTAGCTATTTAGACAAAAAGCTTCCACTCTCACCACCAAACAACAACCTTCTGGAATTTAATAAAATGCACTTTGAAGTGCTTTAAGTATTCTCTTTTTATTCTGCTTGTGGTCCACGTATATGTCGACAGATCATTCCTTCAAGCAGTTGAGAACTCTGAAAGGCAAAAGCTTTTTCTGTAAGGCTAACAAATTCTAATCTCCTCCACAGTGAGTTTTCAGCTTCAAATGATGCTAAGTTTCCTGCTTTTATTCAATATGAAAAAATTATTCATGTGAACCAAAAACAAGTTAAGACTCCATAAGTCTGTTCTTAAATATTGCAAGTCCATTTTTTGAGTTTGTTTTGCAGAGAAAGGGAGATCACAAGGCAAATTTGTATATTACTTCCTGAAAACAATGTTCCTCGACCATTCCCTTCAACTATGGGAACTGGTTTTCCAGGAATAGAAAACCCCATTAAATATCTTCACTTCTGCGCAGGGATGTACAACAGCCTCAACAATTGTTTCTCATGTGAAAACTTTCTTTCTTCCAACTTCCCAACTTTGTAGCTCAATGCAGCTACAGCCTGTGCTTTAACTATCATCTGGTATTGCAGCAATGAGGCTTTCCTTCTTGTAATTTGTCCCACAAGCACATCATCTGCCTCGGCGACTGGTAATGAGCAGTGTAATAATCATCAATGCACCCATGCTGACAGAACTTGAAGCTGTGTACGTACTCCACAGGTTTCGAACTGTTGAACTTTTCAACCCACATTCCCATACTCACATCTTCCATCTTAAACAACTACAGGATGGCAGATTGATTTTAGGTTATGAGTTAAGGCAGTCACAAAATCCCATTAACTTAAATGCAAAAGATGTGATGCACGCATCAACATGCAAGCACATACAACCACCTAGGGAGAAAGGAATTTTAACATACCCTCAACTTATGATTTTCAAATTCTGTGACAATGAAACACGCAATGTCAGACGACAGCATGTAACCTGGACCATCTGCATATGGTGGATATTCTTCTTCTGACCACTCCTGTACAAGGGAACCAATGAAAACAAGGAAACAATAGTATATCAGGGATACCCAGGATGGGCCTCCACTGAAGAAAATAACAGAGGATGAAAGCCCTCTTCCCCAGTGTCCTAGGACCTTTTAAGAACCAAGAACAATTGCAACTCAGCTTATAGCAAAAGGCTGGTAAACAGTAACAATTTCTCTGTACGTGGTTCATTTACCCTAAAACATACCTCGAAAGTCACTGCCCATTTACCACTGCGCAGGGGCTTGTGGTAGTAATTCATGTTTCCCATGAATAGGCTTCTGCTTCCATCAAATTTCTTAGCTTCCTTGATTACTTCATCAACTCTAACAAATGTGTCATCATCACACTTCATAACATACTTTGCAGCTATTCTGTGGGTCTGTTAATCGAAAAAGAATTCAAGTTACCTTCAGTGGTCCTACAAACTGAACACAAAATTGCAACTTGCAATCCATAACGAATAACGACTCTAGGAAAGACAAGAGCAGCACTCCGATCTCTCACCCCATATTCACAAATTGCAAGAGTCTTTAGCACAACTAGGCTGTAGTGATCCAAATAAGGAACAACAACAACATCTCCAAAATACTTTGCCTCTTTCTTTAGCTCTGCATTTATTTCTTTCTTTCCGTTCTGTCAGAATGTCACAAAACAATTTAGCATTTATATAGATGCATAGAGGATTCAAAAAAATTAATCAAAGCCTCCATTCTACATACTTACCAGAGCTACAAAGAAACGTGCAACCACCAATGAAGATTTTATCGAGTTATGCTGCATCCATGTTTTCCTTACAGCCATCCGCTCAGCAAAATGGTTAGCAGCGGATAGAATACCAATGAATAGCTCTACCTGCCCCCGAAGAGGCGGCGCTTGCCACTGAGGAGACATCTCAAGATGCTGCTGTGAAGCGAAGGTTGGAAACGAAGCAGGTAAAGAAGCAGCAAATACAGAGTGCACATTGATATCTTCATTTAGGCACAAGGCAGTGGCATCCTCAAGAACAAATCCCTGATGAACGTCAGAAACTACTTTAAGAACATCTGTAACGACAGATTCGTCAAAAGTGCCAGGATTATTCAAAAGTTGAGAGAGTAGTTCACCGGTCGGTATGGGAATGAAGTGATATGCCTTCCATCCACGTTGATATGGTATCCTTCAAAGCCAGCTCTGAGTGTAAGAACAAATAACTTGCCCTCGACAAACGGGAATGGCCACTGATAGGAAATCCTTTTCCTCTGCCCGATTAGCTTATTCAACCACCAAGAAAGCTTAGAATCTTCCTCGTTATTAGTATCTTTACGAAGCCACTTTTCACATTTCACCTGTCCATCAACTTCCAGAAAAACAGAAAACAAAAGGATAACAACATCAGAAGATTGGAAACTATTCCCATGTGCGAGAGAACAAGACACCCCAAATCAACAAGGAGAAGTAAATTATTTCCAAAACGTAAAAACTAAATACATAAAGAACTGCCCTGAGCAACGTATCAAAATTCCTCGTTACACCATAATACATAAACGATTTATTAATGAGAACTACACCAGAAATGAATCAAAGTCAGACTGCATTCATCACATTGATCACAACCTTGAATTAAATCAATCTTAACAGCATTACCTTTATCAGTCTCAAAGAAAAGAGCCCAGATAACTACATGAGAACAAACTCACCAGTATCCTCATTAGCTCTTGAGCCCCACCCCTCGCATCTCAATGGACTCCCCCACTGCATTCTATAGCAAGTGTTCTGCTCTATCACAGGTTTACCGCTCCAATCACCCTTCAATCTAGGATTGAAGTGTAAAATCCTTGGTGGGTCCTCACCATCAACGGTCTTAAGCCCCTGCAGCTCCATCACGAACTGTGAAACCATCAACGCACTTTCTCCTTCTTTCAACAATGAAATTTTCGGGTCTTTCTCTGGGTGTGCCCATTTCGGCTCTCCAACCACCGTTATGTGCGATCCTAGAGCCAACCCGCATGGAAGTTCCATGATTCTGTTCCGGGTTGAGAACTCCAACGCGGATAAAGCAATCGAATCGGGACATTTCTCGATCATTTTGTCAATGCTATTCTCACTAACTTCAGTTAGCTTAGAGCTTTGCATTTCGTCCCACAATTTTTTGCCAGCTAGCAACCCCTGTTTCGCAGCTTTATGCAGTGGACTGAACTCGTCGATATTGTCGAACACAGTTTCATTAAAGAACACACCTGACGCTTCAATCTCTTCTCGCATTTTCCTTGTCGGAAGGTGGTCGATATATCGTCGGGTTTGGAAGTCAGTTCCGACCAGCCCCCACTGGCCGTCAAATGACAGGGACCTATAGCCATAGACAGTTCTGAAGACCAGAGGCACTTCAATGCCCATAAAGAGAAGGTAGACAAAAAGTGCAGCCATAAGAGTCTGGATCAATGTGACTCGAGTCGGCGGCGTTAATGACTCGAACTTGGCTCGCTTCATTGTCGGGGTGTGTTGAAGTAGTGAAATCGAAATGGTTAATTTGATTGGAGGGACCTTATAATTTAGTGCTTAAATGAAGCTGCAGTTTGAGTTCTAAATTGGAGTTGCAAGGTAAAGGCACAGAGAGCCTTGGCAAGAGATGATTTAGGAAGGTTGAAAGGCAAAAGTCATTTCCATTGAAGGAGAGGCAAAGATGGTGCAAATATTCAGACAAGAACGTATCTTTACGAAAGACCCATGTTTTAAATCCCCCTATGAGTTGCCAAAACAGGACGCGTTTTCGAAAAGATTCAAGTTTTGGAGTTTCTCCTTGGACAGGCTTTTGTCAGAAGTTATTACAAACATAAACCGAGAAGAGGTTGAAACTACTAAGATAAGAATTTGTGACAGTAACGTTTAAACGAAAGAGAAGATTAATTAATATTTACTATAAGATATCTAATTAAAAAACGCATGCCACGTGTGGTTATTAGAGGTCAACGTATTAATATTTCTAAGATATCAATAACCATTAGGCTTGATAATTAGTTGGTGCTAGAGATGGCAGTGAATTTTCAATCCAATTAATATCCACACTACCCAATTTGAAAAAATAGATATAGAAGTTAAAAAATAAATTTTAAATGGATATTGAAAAATAGATGTGGATATAGATTTAGATATGGGTCTAATGATAACCCGAATCATGATACTCATATCTTACCTGTTTTTTATTAACTTTATTTTTCTGTTTTTTATTGAATATTTATAGTTAAATATAATAAAATATTAATATTTTATAAAAAGAAACAACTTTAAAATCTCCACTTTACTCCTTAGTACTCACATTTTTCATCATATTTTATTTTATTATAGGATGATAATAATGCAAATGATATGGAGATGGAGTTTTGAATGTTGTGGAGTTCATGTAAAGACAATTTGAAGCTTTAGATATTTCAATCTTTGTTCCAGTTCTTAATTATGAAAAATATATGTTGTCTTTGTACTAGACATTATGATTTTTATTATTCCAATTTTATGGTTTTAAGACATATAAATCAAAATATTGACTTATTATTATTAAAGTAATTTTGATTTATAGCGTTCGCAAAATTTGTTCTTTATATTTTATATTTAAAAGTTAAATGCTATATAACTCGATAGATATCCAAAAACCTGAACAATCCAATAGATTTAGATATGAGTAGTAAATCGTAAAAACCAATAGATATGGATATAGATATGGGTTGAGTCATAAAAAATAGATATGGATATGAATAGGGTAATACCCGAACCGAACCCTACTCATTGCCATCCCTAATTGATGTGGCACTAATTCAACGAGGCTTGGTTAGGCCTTAGGTTAAACTTGATGTCGGGGTTGTCCAGATTTGGTCAGACCTAAGATTCGATAGGCATGAACAAAGCGACGTCATTTTGCTAAAAAGATATCGTTTTGAATTTAAAAAAAAATAAAATGTCAAATTGACTCACTTATGACCCAGTCGAGCCCAAACCTAGGCTTGAAATTGCATAAGCACATATCAGAGATTGTCCGACTCATTTGCCATCCCTAATAACTATCCACTTATTCTTGAATTCTTCATCACTGTGGCTTCTTTGTTTAACAAGTGAAGATGATAATTGTGAGACACTACAACAAAGCTGACTTTTAGCTATGTTTTTTTAACAATGATTTGAAAATCGTCGCTAAAAGTCAGCTTTTAGTGACGATTTATGAATTTGTTTAAAAGTCCAACTTTTGGCAACGACTTAACGATTCGTCGCTAAAGGCTTATGTTTTATGACGGCTTGGACATTTTGTCGCTAAATGTCAAAGATTTGGCGACACTTTGACTATTTCGTTGCCAAAAGTTGAACATTTGACGACGATTAGCGTAATTGTCACTAAACACTACAATAATGTAGACTTTTGGCTACGTTTTTTAGTACGATTTTGGAAATTGTTGAGAAGAGTAGATATTTAATTACGATTTCCTAAAATCATCATAAAATTTTTGTTACGATTTTAGGAAATCATCGTGAAAAGTCAACATTTAGTGATGAAATTTTGCAACGATTTTGTAAATCGTTGCCAAAAATTAAACTTTTGAACTTTTAGTGACGAATTAAGTTCAACTTTTTGCGACGATTTCTAAAATCTTCACCAAAGGTTTAATTTTTAACTACAATTTTAAGAAATTGTCCCTAAAAATTAAGTTTTCACAACGATTTCTGAGATTGTCACTAAAGGTTTAGTTTTTAGTGACCATTTTGAAAATGGTTGCTAAAAGATTAAGAGCAAAAACTAGGAGGGAACGAAAAAAATGGCACAAATAGAAAATCGTAAAACAAAAAAAACTCATCTCTCAACCCTAAAAGCAATGCATTATCTCTCGCCATCCCAGACCTGGCCTTCGAGTTATGGCTCTGAGACTTCGGCTACCTCGAAATTCTCAACCAAAGCGTAAACACTATCACCGCAGCAGCCACCAACGTTAGCTCCACCACCCCTTCCAATACCACCACTTCAACTACTAGCATAACAAGTGGCTTATTCGTTTCTTTACTCTTTCATGTCCTTACTTTGCTCTCTGTCTTCACTCTCAATCCCTTCTCTAATTTCACTACCGATGACTTCTCCGTCCAAACTCCTTCCTAGACTCGCTCTTTTTTTGGGGAATGTGGGTCCTATTCATTACCGTCGGGGTCTTACCAGACTAGGCTTTGCGCTTATAAAAAAGTCAAGTTTTATGCCTAAAATTACGCTTCTCTCTTCATTCTGTTCTTTGTTTGTACTTTGTATTGTACTCTCTCTCTCTACATGTATGTATGTTTATGTGTGAGTTTAGTGGTGTATGTTTGGTTTCGAATGAAAATTGAGAAAATGATGAAATATTTTATAGATTGTGGAATGACGTGCATACTTCAATTTGATGTAAGAGAGAGAGACATTGAGGAGAAGGTTCTAAATTCCGGTGATCAGGACCTCTTGAGCAAGGAATTGCAACTCGACACTAAGGCAGTTTCTTCTTTCGCTCCTCCTTGTAAGTGCAAGTCGACTTGTACATGGGGTAAGTCGACTTACACGTATTCAGTACCGATAAGTCGACTTATGCAAGGACGGTACTGTTTATATTGTGCCCTAAAGGCAATCCCCTTTAGCGCGTTTTGTTCAAAGTCGTGTGCAGACTTTATGAATAAATAAAGAAAGACATACTTCATTAATTTGATGTTCATGAACATTGTTTATGAATTGATCGGATCTTTAATCGAATTAATGAAGTCCATGATATATGACATAGCATGAAGGAAATTATGATGTGCTCATACTCCTGAGATTCCTATCATGTGCAATTATGTCAAGATATCTAAATTCTCCTAGTCATAGGATTAATGAGATGGACATCATTAATCCGGATAGACTAGCACATGTCATATTTCTTGATTGGATCAGCGGTGGATCTCGAAAACGTAAATATGAGATATTTAGAATTGACATGTGGATGCTTACTAGTGGTAGTAAGTTCATTGGATGGCTCGCCATGAGATCATCACATGGATATCTTATCTAAGTGTCGGTGATAATCTCATCATAAAGAATGGTGCAAGTATCCTTGACTCGAGGTACTCAAGGATATCTTGGATATTAATCACTGCTTTGACTCCATTCCTTGTTGCCTTCCGGAGGTAACTCATAGGGTGGTGCTTGGGTACGACTTGAGGTATTCAAGATAATTGAGTAGCCAATAAAGGATTCACCACTTCGGATTAGCGAAGAGATACCCACGGCCTCTTATCGGGATCATTACTAAGGTCGGCGGCAAGATATATGTCATGAAGAGTGTCTTCATTGACATATAGAGTAATGAGTCCCGTGATCGAGAACTGTTATCACTAATGGACTTGGTCTAGTGAGGTTGACACTTTGACCATACTCATAACCAAGTGGGGTATAGGATGGTGAAAGGATGAATTACACAAGAATTGTTCATGGAAGGGTTTGTGATCCGGTTCGTAATAAATACATCAAACCGATTACTTTCCGGTCAATCGGGGTCATGATGTGTTGCTAGATACCGCTCATGACTTGCTTAGATTAAGTGTTAATCTAAGTGGCCAACATAACCGGAGCCTAAAGGGTCACACGATAAGAGTGACTCGGAGAATCAGAAATAGTAATTGGACAGAGTTCCAATTATGGAGAGCATTAGATTAAATGGATCCCATGGGATTGGGATATGTCCCGATGAGATCGTGACATCAATATTGCTAAGAAAGGTTTAGAAATGTTTCAAAGATCGGGACCCGATGAGAGCCGATGAGGACCAATTCCAATTTGATCGGACCTCTTTAGCAATTATATATATGTTAATTAATTAATTAAGATTAATTAATTATATATATATATAACATGATCTGCGTTGGTTTTAGGGAGAAGAGATAAAGCCATTGACTTTTCAAAGTTTGTTTATTTAATTAGTTAAATAAATGGATGGTAATGAAGCTTACACTTGGCAAACTCTTATGGATTCTTTTAATTGTTAAAATATATATAAGAAGCTTGTCTTGATGAGTTGCCGTCGATGATGCTAAGGTTTTGAAGAGAAGAATATTTCCTTAAGTGTTAAGGAAAGTTTGAATGGTGATTTCAAGTCTTCTTCTTCCTCAAGTGTCATAGTTTCTCTTCTCCAAGCACAAAGACCAACGTTTTCTCAAGCTCTCCAGACAGAGGTAGGCTCTAGCAGGCTTTAATCTGTTCTAGCTATTCCCGGATCAAAGGGGTTTGACTCGGTTAGGTTTTTTGATCTCTGCGTGGATCACCTTTAGAGATAGTCTCTTTTGGCTATTTAGGTTGATGTCTTCATACCGACACCTGGATCCTGGGTTTCGGGAAAGTCCCGGGAACAAAAATTTTTGTTTTCCATTGCCGGTACATGTGATGTACATCCCGGGATTTTCCTACACTCCTAACTCTTGAAACTTTTAACTCTGATTTTAGTTCTTGCATCTCTTAATCCTTTATTTTTCTATTTTCATTTTACAATCCACAGGTTTTCTACTTTGACATCAATGAAAGCAGTAGAGGTCGCTTCTTAAAGGTTTATTATTCATATCCCTTTCTTTTTCCTTCCTTTTTTTTGATCGTTGTATTAAGTTTTGCACCTAAACTCTGCACTCTTACTTCATTGTCCTAGCAATTATAGGTTACAACAGGATGAAATGTTCCAAGTTTATGTTGTTGAATTGAATACTTGAATTTTCTTCTACTTCTATACCTTTCTTAAGGTCTATGATTGATAATAGTTGTGAACTATTAATTATCAGATTTCTATGCCAATGGGTATAGGTAATGTTAAAGATGGGGTTTAAATATACTTTTATGGTGATTAATCGTATGACTAGGGACACAAGTGACCAATATGTACAAATTCTCTTATTCGTACATTTACTCTTTTTTCTTTTTTCCTCTATTTGATATTTAGATGTGATTAGTTTGACTAGAGTTGTTAACCCGGGTGTATGAATCTATTTCAAGTTAAGGAGTTGCAGAAGGAAAAACTTGAATTAGAATCAATTTTGGAAATGTATAGGCAGCAAATTTATAACAATAGGTACATTATCAAAGAAGCATTGTGGAAATCTTTTCAACAATTGATAATCCTTTAGGGATATGCCTGTGGTATTTATATGTATATACTACTAAGGGAGACCAAGCAGGTCCTTCTCCATTTATAGTCCAACCAAAGTACAATATGTAGTTCCGTAGTTGCAATAAATGAATGATTACTTATATTATTTGTGAATTAAACTTCTTACAAGGTGATTATGTGTGAATCATCTAAAAAAATTTCCATTAATGTCATAAAATTTGCCTCGTCTTCTACCTGCTCAGGGTCCTTTCAATCTTCTTATCCAACTATTTTGTGCAGAGATTTGCTGGAGATAAAAGAATTTGAACGTAGGGCTAATGCTCAAGCTGAGGTCCTAAGGAATGCATTGGACGAACGCAGTCTAGAGTTAAAATTTTGAGCCGCTAATGAAGCTAAAGCTACTTGCCAAGATAGGATGTCTATTGCTAAAGCTGAAATAGCTCAATTGAGGACCGAACTCGAAACTTCTAAATGGTTGGTTTTATTGTTCAAGTGTCTTTTCAAAATCTATGAATAACTGAACTTATAATAAGAGTAGTTTGCATTTTTTTGTCAAAATTATAGCAACAATATCAAGAAATTTCCTTGTTTCCTTGGATTCTTTGCTTTAAACTGTTTTGATTCTTGTGTTTGAATGAATGATTTTTTTTCACCTTGATAATCTATGTATCTAGTGTCGATTCTTACTAATTTAGGCACCAAGTTGAGTTTTAGCACTGTTTTTCATCCTCAGACAGATGGAAAATCTGAGATGACCATTCGGACCCTTGAGGGAATGGTCAGGACATGTGTGATGGATTTTAGAGGAGCATGGGATGAACACTTTCCATTTATCGAATTTGCTTACAATAATTCGTATCATTCAAGTATTTAGATAGCTCCTTATGAAGCTCTGTATGGGAGCAGATGTACGACTTCGGGGATGAAGAAGGAAAAAGGAAACTTTTGGGTCCAGAGTTGATTCAGGTGACAGTTGATAAGTTCAACTTGATTAAGCACAGGCTAAAAGCAGCTCAGGATAGGATGAAAAGTTATGAAAATGCACACCGAAAGGAAATAGAGTATAAAGTCGGCGAAAAAGTTTTCCTTAAGACATCTCCTTGGAAAAGGGATTCTGAGATTTGGTAAGAAGGGTAAACTAAGTCCACGATATGTGGGGCCTTATGAGATTCTGGAGAGGATTGGTCCGTTGGCTTACAAGTTAGCATTGCCTCCTGAGCTATCACAAATTCATGATGCTTTTCATATTTCTATGTTGAAGAGATATAGATCAGATCCTTCTCATGTTATTCAAGCCAATGAAGTTCAGTTGAGTGATGATTTGAGTTATGAGGAGCTTCCAGTGCAGATGTTGGATACTAAAGAAAAGGTTCTCAGGAACAAGACAGTTCAGCTAGTAAAAGTTCTGTGGAGGAACCATTCGGTGGAAGAGGCCATATTGGAGCCATTGGATGCTATGAAAGAGAAGTATCCATATCTCTTCAATGACTTAGATACGAATTTCGAGGACGAAATTTTTTTAAGAGGGGGAGAAATGTTGGGCCCCGATTCTTTTTCTTACTAAATAAACATGTTTTCAATTTATTTTTGAGGTTGAGTTTGATTAATTGCTTTTGGTTGGAATAATTTGGGGTTTTATTGCTTAGGTTGGTGGAAATTAAATGGAGGGATTAAGTTTAAATGAGAGTTTTATATGGTGTTAGTGAAAGTAAAGGAATAAGATGTATAAGGTCAAATTGGGAAGTTCACTTAAGTTGTTAAAGGTTAAGGCTTATAAGGAGGGGTATTTAGGTCATTTTAGTTTTTTTAAAAAGAAAGAAGGAAAGAAAAGCTTTGCTTGGTCTTATTTGAAAGAGGGCTACGAAAATTTACAAGGAAAAGAAAGGGAGAGAGCTTCGGTGGAGAGTGAAGAGAAGAAGAGAAGAAGAAGAGGTTAGGGTTTCATCTTTCCTTGCTTTAGAAAAGTGATTTTGAGAGTTTTACAAGAAGGAAAAAGAAAGAGGGAGATTTAATCTTCCATTAGAGTCAAGAAGCAAATTTCGTGGGTGGCTTTTAAGGTGAGTTATTTTCAAAACTCTTTAGAATTTTGATGGGTTTTGGTTCAAATAGCTTAGGAAAAAGCATGGGTATGGTTGTTCTAGGTTTAATTGTAACACCCAAATACCCCCTGGGAGGATACATGGATGCCACCCAAGACAGGACAAACAAATCAAAACGTTTCACACATGCATTTAAAAAAAAAAACTAAACGTAACACACATATAATACATCTCATAATTTCATAAACAAATCCAAAGAATATTTACAGGCCCAAACAAATCAAACAAAATACATTTTCGCACAACGCAAAACTCAGACGCTTTTGGCCACTGCGGATGACTTGTCCCAGTCCTTAATCTCTTCGCTCTGAACCTACACGGGGCAAATCCACCGTGCTAAGCATATAGCTTAATGAGTAATAACTAATCTATATTAACTGATTTCAGTAAACAGAAAGAATGCATTTCAGAACAGATTTTTATACTAAATGTAAGCTACGAACACGGAGATCCTTCGTAATCGTAATATAATTTAGTTTATGTCAGAATCTAACAGATATCAGAATACAAAATAAATCAAACTATAAATCCATGAACTGAAGTGAGTAACGGGACTTATACAGGAGATACCATAATTAGTATCAGCAGGAGAGACATATGTCTCGATATCAGGAGACACCAAAGTGTCAAATAACAGGAGCAGCTGCAGACCCTTCTAGGCATGCCTATTTACCCACAACTAGGACTTAACAGTTTTAAAACAGAACAAGGTCATTTCAGACATTTCATGTGTAGGCAAATATCACTTCCAAGAAAACAATCCTAGACATCATCTAGGTTGACTCACAAAATTTATCAAAAAAAAATTACCAGACATTTACCTAAATCGTCTTTATCGCTTATTGCCTCGAAGTCCCGGCAATATCTGGCAATGGTCGATCCTCTAATAATAAGGGACACAAATACAAATTACTATTGTGGATAAGTAAAAAAAAATTCACTGATGTGTGATGAATACGTATGATGCATGTTCATGACAAATTTCGGGACCAAACCCTAAATTCTTAACTTTATTCCAAATTCACAACTTAAATTATTAAATCCTTAATTATTAATTAAATCTGAAAATTCACAAATTTCACATGGAGAAGTAGCAAATTTTCTTATGAATCCAATGCTTCGAGAATTAAGTCATTCGGAGGTCGGATGGCGAAGATATGGTCAAAATAGTAAAAGAATTCAAATTAAAACAAAAATAAAATAAAATAGTAATAAAATAATCAGCCCATCTTCTTCCCTGTCACGACTCTGAAATTTTTTTTTTCTGCATCTTTCCTTCCATATTGCTTTCCATTTCATCACTTCTAAAAGTCCATTAAGCTTGTTTAAACCCACTAAAGCTTCCAACCAACTCAGAAATAAATTAAAACTTCAAATATAACTAGTCCGAATTTCTCTCTCTCTCTCTCTCTCTCTCTCTCTCTCTACTGTGTATTTTCAAAACTCCACGGTATCTTTCATTTTCTTCATAAACCACTACATCTCATTATGCTCTAAGTTTTCTTAAAGCTTACCTCATATAACACAAAACTATTAACACAAAAATAAACAGAACATATCATCTTACATTACTGCATGTTTATATATAACATATATATATTTTTCTAAGAACAACATTACCGTGTATATATATATATATATATATATATATATATATATATCATCTTTAAAGCTAAATGAACACTTAAATACGTTGATATATCAAGGTTTTCAAAACAATGCATGACCGTTAATATTCACACCATAAGAACAGTATCACCTTATGTATGCATATATATATATATTCAACATAAAACAAGATGCTCAACATAAAACAAGATGTATATAGCTACTTACCCGTAGCTAATATATCCAAGAAACCTATTGCTCGGTGGTGAGGACGAAGAACAAAGAACAACTTAAGCTCTAGACCGGTTTTAAATCTAAAACATCTGAGCATGTGTGACACATGCACAACGTTCACGCGTCTAACCATGTGCACGTGTCACGAAACTACGAAGGTATTTGCCACGGATCGGTTTCTTATTTTATTAAATTAATAAATTATTCTTAAAAAAAAAAATACATTGTTATAGATTCTTATAACAAACAAATACTCAAAATTTCCAGAAAACTTCCAAAAATTCACCAAAATTCTGTCATAAAATAATGACTTTCGAAATAAATTTTCAACTCAAAAATAATTCACCATCAATTTCTAAAAATATTCGAAGTATACAAAAATTACGAAAATTATATTAATATAGTCCGAATCAATCCAAACTTTTATTAAACCAATTTACCCGGAAAATGCCATGAATGCATGCCAAAATACTTATGCACAATTAAGTAAATATTTAATAAGCAAATAACAAACATAATTCGTACTAACTTCCTTTAATATTCTAACCCCTAATTTGGGGCGTTACAACTCTTCCCTCCTTAAGAAATTTCGTCCTCGAAATTCATACATGATTCAAATAATTGCGGATACTGAGCCTTCATGATTTCCTCTGGTTCCCAGGTTGCTTCCTCAAGTCCATGGTGTTGCCAGAGGACTTTTACCAAAGGTATTGTCTTGTTCCGCAATTGTTTCACTTCCCTGGCTAATATGGCAATTGCCCTTCTTCATATGACAAATCCTGTTGCACCTGAATTTCTTGCATCGAAATCTTATGTGAGGCGTCAGATCGATATCTCCTCAACATAGAAACATGAAACACATCATGCAGTCTGGCCAATTCTTCAGGAAGAGCTAACTGATAAGCTACGGGTCCAATCCTCTTCAGAATTTCATAAGGCCCAATGAATCGCGGACTAAGCTTACCCTTCTTTCCAAATCGGAGTATATGCTTCCATGGTGACACTTTCAGGAACACCTTATCACCCACCTGATACTCAATATCTTTCCTTTTTAGATCAGCATAAGACTTCTGTCTATCACTGGCAGCTTTCAACCTTTGCTGAATAACCTGAATCTTTTCTTCAGTATCTTTCACAATGTCTGGCCCGATCATCTTGTTTTCACTCAACTCCGTCCAACATATCAGAGTTCTACACTTCCTACCATACAACGCTTCATAAGGTGCCATGCCAATGCTTGTCTGATAACTGTTGTTATAAGCAAACTCCATCAAAGTCAGATAATTATCCCAACTCCCGGGAAACTCTAACACACAACCCCTCAACATATCTTCCAAAATCTGTATAACTCGTTCTGACTGTCCATCTGTCTTGGGATGGAAAGCAGTACTAAACTTAAGCTGAGTACCCAATGTCTCCTGTAAACTTTTCCAGAATCTCGAAGTAAATCGAGGATCACGATCTGAAATAATCGATGATGGTACTCCATGCAGTCTTACTATCTCATTCACATACAAATCTGCAAGCCTATCCAATGAATAGTCAGGACGAACAGGTAGAAAATGAGCAGATTTGGTAAACTTATCCACAATAACCCATACTGCATCATGCTTCCTTTGAGTAAGAGGAAGTCCAGTAACAAAGTCCATAGTAATGTTATCCCATTTCCATTGAGAATAGGAATAGGATTTAACAAACCAGATGGAACCTGGTACTCAGCCTTAACTTGCTGGCATGTCAGACATTTTGCTACATAATCCACAACATCTCGTTTCATACCTGACCACCAATAATACTGCTTCAGATCCTGATACATCTTGTTTCCACCCGGATGCATAGTAAATACTGTATTATGGGCCTCAAACAACAACTTCTTCTTCAATTCATCATTTGCTGGCACACACAACCGATCCTTCTAATACAATTCACCACCACCCTGCACAGAAAAATCAGTCTGTTTACCTTCCTGAGTAGCCATGATAAGTTGTTGTAACTTATCATCAACTCTTTGAGCGTCACAAATCTCCTGTCTTAACGTAGGCTTTACTCTCAATTGAGCCATTAAAGCTCTATCAGATCCCAACTTCCATCCAATCTGCTTCAGTGATAAAGCCGAGATAGTCTTTCGACTTAAGGCATCTGCTACAACATTAGCCTTACCCGGATGGTAGTCTACAATACAATCATAGTCTTTAAATAATTCCAACTAACGTTGTTGTCTCAAATTAAGTTCCTTCTGAGTCAGCAGATACTTCAGACTCTTATGATCCGTGAAAATTCTACACCTTTCACCATACAGATATTGCCGCCATATTTTTAAGGCAAACACTACTGCTGCAAGTTCCAGATCATGAGTAGGATAATTCCGTTCATGAGTCTTTAGTTGCCTAGAAGCATAAGCGACTACCTTTCCTTCCTGCATCAAAACACACCCTAAACCAGTCCCAGACGCATCAGTATACATAACATACTCCTTACTAGCTGTAGGTTGAACCAATACAGGAGCTTCAGTAAGCATGCTTTTCAACTGATCAAAGCTACTCTGACATCTATCAGACCATTCATACTTCACTCCCTTCCGTAATAGTTTAGTTAAAGGGGATGCTATCACTGAAAACCCCTTAACAAACCGACGGTAATAACCAGCCAGACCCAAAAAACTTTTCACTTCTGTCACATTCCGTGGCGACTTCCAATTAACAATATCTTACTAGGATCAACTCTAATTCCTTCAAAAGAGACAACATGCCCTAGAAATGATATCTCCTGAAACCAGAAATCACATTTACTCAGTTTCGCATACAACTGTCTTTCTTTCAGAGTCTGTAATACAATTCGGAGATGTTCATTATGATCATGTTCATTCCTAGAATAGACCAGGATATCATCAATAAATACCACAACAAACTGATCCAAATAAAGCCTGAATACTCTATTCATCAGATCCATGAATGCTGCTGGAGCATTAGTTAACCCAAATGGCATTACTAGGAATTTATAATGTCCATAACGGGTCCTAAATGCAGTCTTCGGTACATCCACATCCTTTACACGAAGCTGATAATACCCCGAACGCAGATCTATCTTTGAAAACACGCCTGCATCTCTCAACTGATCAAATAGATCGTCAATCCTTGGCAGTAGATACCTATTCTTCACTGTGACTCTATTTAACTGCCTGTAGTCAATGCACATTCTTAGTGTACCATCCTTCTTCTTCACAAATAAAACCGGTGCACCCCACGGTGATACACTTGGTCTAATAAACCCCTTATTTAGAAGTTCTTGTAACTGCAACTTCAACTCCTTTAACTCAATAGGAGCCATCTATACGGCGCTCATGATATAGGAGCAGTACCAGGCATGACTTCAATAGATAACTCCACTTCTCTTTCTAGAGGAAGCCCAGGCAGTTCCTCAGGAAAAACATCTGGAAACTCATTCACTACAGGAATCTCAAGCAGTTTCTCCTTAGTACCATCCTTCTGGGAATCAAGTACAAAAGTTAGATAAGCTTCACACCCCTTCCTGAGAAGCTTTTGAGCTCGCATAGCAGATACTACATTAGTCAGAGCACGTGTGCAACCACCACGAAATACAATCTCAGACTGGTCGGGCCTCTTTAAGAAAACTATCTTCGCTTTCTGATCGACATCGCTTGATGTTTAGACAGCCAATCCATACCCGTAATCAAATCAATTCGTGAAACGACAACTTAATCGATCCACGATACTCACTTTCTTGAATCTTAACAGACAATTCCTAACCACCTGATTCACCAACACACTACTACCCAGAGGACTAGTTACATGCATGTCATATTCTAACTGATCTATAAGTATCTCCTTATCAAACATTTCTCCAGCACAGATATATGAATGTAAAGATCCAGGATCAATTAATGCATACAATTCAAAATCAAAGAGAGAAACCATACCAGCAATGACATCTGGTGCATCATGATCCTCACGAAGCTTCGGTCATAAACTCGACCCGATCAAGAGAGCATAGTGGCCGATTCACAGTTTTTGAGTGAGAACTCGGATTAGCCCTGTTCTGATTATATCCGCCTCGACCTCTGGTCCCGGCTGATGCAAGAGAAACCTCTCCACTAGCTTGTGCTATCCCAGACTGTCTCAGAGGGCAATTTACAATTATATGCTCTGTACTGTCACAACGAAAACATGCACCTGTAGCTCTCCAACAGACACCCCAATGATGAATAGAGCAGTGTGGGAGCACCAGAACCTTGACCCCCAGAGGAACCCCTACTAGAGGCAGTCGATGTAGGAAAGTTTTGTTGCTTTCCCCTAATCACAGATCTCTGAACAACCTTCGGTGCAGAAGAACTACCTTCCCGACTTCGTTTCCCCGAAGACTGACCTCCTCTATTAAAGCCTCTTCTCTGACTTCTTTCTTTCCTGATCGCCTCTTGTCTTTCTATTTTATTGCACTGTACTAACCGATGGTAAGTAACTTGTTGTAACATAGAAAACGCTGCCAGATGCTCCTTGATCGAATCATACAATCCCTCCTCGAATTAATGGCATCGGAACTCTTCAGTCAGCACAGATTCAGGGGCATACTTATTGAGTCGATTAAACTCCCGATCATACTTAGCAACAGACAAACTCCTCTACTTTAGATTCAAAACCGCTTCTACCTATCCTTTCAGCTTAGCTCACACATATTTAGTTTTAAATTCTTGGCAAAGAATTCCACGTCGAGGCACCGTGGTGAGGACTCCAAGGACAAACTTCCACCATTCATAAGCCGCCCCAGAGGAGGAAACAACACACGATGAACCATCTGCTCACTGGACAACAAATCTCATCCAGTACCTTCTTCACCTTCTCAATCCAGAATTTGGCCCCTTTAGATTCCTCCAGAGAAGTCCCAGAAAATTCTTCAGCCCCATACTTCCTCAACTGATCAATCGGAGCCTTAGGTGTTGTCATTCGATGTAGCAAAGTCATGATATCCTGGGACAGCTTCATCAGCTTCTCCCTGAGTTGGAGGAGGAGGTGGAACCTCAGCTTCACCTCGATTGACCCTTGACGGTCCAAGTATTTCAGAACAAGTTTGCTCCGGTTGATTACTCTCAGCAACTTCGTCAACAAATTCGTGAGATCCTTCCATCGTAATTTCTAAAGACAAAACATGGGACACCGCATTAGGCCAAAACACAACTTAGACACTCAACGAAAAACAATAGGCAAGCCGTGGTTAAACCAGAACCTCCTAAACTTGCTCTGATACCAAAAGATGTAACACCCAAATACCCCCTGGGAGGATACATGGATGCCACCCAAGACAGGACAAACAAATCAAAACGTTTCACACATGCATTTAAAAAAAAACTAAACGTAACACACATATAATACATCTCATAATTTCATAAACAAATCCAAAGAATATTTACAGGCCCAAACAAATCAAACAAAATACATTTTCGCACAACACAAAACTCAGACGCTTTTGGCCACTGCGGATGACTTGTCCCAGTCCTTAATCTCTTCGCTCGAACCTACAGGGCAAATCCATCATAAAGCATATAGCTTAGTGAGTAATAACTAATCTATATTAACTCGATTTCAAAGAAATGTAAAGAATGCATTTGAATGATTTTAAACTAAATGAATCAGCGAACACGGAGATCCTTGAATCGTAATATAATTTAGTTTATGTCGAATCTAACGATATCGAATACAAAACAAATCAAACTATAAATCCATGAGCGAAGTGGGTAACGGACTTATACAGAGATACCATAATTAGTATCGCGGAGAGACATATGTCTCGATATCGAGATACCAAAGTGTCAAATAACGAGAGCATTGCAGAGACCTTCTAGCATGCCTATTTACCCACAACTAGGACTTAACAGTTTTAAAACAGAACAAGGTCATTTCAGAAATTTCATGTGTAGGCAAATAGCACTTCCAAGAAATCAATCCTAGACATCATCTAGGTTGACTCACAAAATTTATCATTAAAAATAATTACCTGTATTACTTACCTAAATCGTCTTACTGTTTATTGCCTCGAAGTCCCGACAATATCTGGCAATGGTCGATCCTCTAATAAATAAGGGACACAAATACAAATTACTATTGTGGATAAGTTAAAAAAAATTCACTGATGTGTGATGAATATGTATGATGCATGTTCATGACAAATTCCGGGACCAAACCCTAAATTCTTAACTTTATTCCAAATTCACAACTTAAATTATTAAATCCTTAATTATTAATTAAATCTGAAAATTCAAAAATTTCACATGGAGAAGTAGCAAATTTTCTTATGAATCCAATGCTTCGAGAATTAAGTCATTCGGAGGTCGGATGGCGAAGATATGGTCAAAATAGTAAAAGAATTCAAATTAAAACAAAAATAATAATAAAATAATAATAAAATAATCAGCCCATCTTCTTCCCTGTCACTACTCTGAAATTTTTTCTTTCTGCATCTTTCCTTCCATATTGCTTTCCATTTCATCACTTCTAAAAGTCCATTAAGCTTGTTTAAACCCACTAAAGCTTCCAACCAACTCAGAAATAAATTAAAACTTTAAATATAACTAGTCCGAATTTCTCTCTCTCTCTTTCTCTCTCTCTACTGTGTATTTTCAAAACTCCACGATATCTTTCATTTTCTTCATAAACCACTACATCTCATTATGCTCTAAGTTTTCTTAAAGCTTACCTCATATAACACAAAACTATTAACACAAAAATAAATGAACATATCATCTTACATTATCGCATGTTTATATATAACATATATATATTTTCTAAGAACAACATTACAGATATATATATATATATATATATATATCATCTTTAAAGCTAAACAGAACACTTAAATACGTTGATATATCAAGGTTTTCAAAACAATGCATGACCGTTAATATTCACACCATAAGAACAGAGTATCACCGTATGTATGCATATATATATATATATTCAACATAAAACAGTATGCTTAACATAAAACAGTATGTATATAGCTACTTACATGTGTAGCTAATATATCCAGTAAACCTATTGCTCGGTGGTGAGGACGAAGAACAAAGAACAACTTAAGCTCCAGACCGGTTTTAAATCTAAAACATCTGAGCATGTGTGACACATGCACAACGTCCACGCGTCTAACCATGTGCACGTGTCACGAAACCATGAAGGTATTTGCCACGGATTGGTTTCTTATTTTATTAAATTAATAAATTATTCTTTAAAAAAATAAATACATTGTTATAGATTCTTATAACAAACAAATACCCAAATTTTCAGACAACTTCCGAAAATTCACCAAAATTCCGTCATAAAATAATGACTCTCGAAATAAATTTTCAACTCAAAACTAATTCACCATCAATTTCTAAAAATATTCGAAGTATACAAAAATTACTAAAATTATATTAATACAGTCCGAATCAATCCGAAGTTTCATTAAACCAATTTACCCGGAAAATGCCATGAATGCATGCCAAAATAATTATGCACAATTAAGTAAATATTTAATAAGCAAATAACAAACATAATTCGTACTAACTTCCTTTAATATTCTAACCCCTAATTTGGGGCGTTACATTAATTTTATGCCTTTGCTTCCTTAGGTTTTTCTATTTTGAATCTCTTGTGATTTGGGATCTTTGTGTTTGAAGAAGGGCAAGTGAGGCAAGAGGAGCTAGAAGAAAGACCAATTGATCAAGCCTAAGGTAAAAGGAATTAAGGTGGGTGACATCTTAATAATTAAGTTAAAGGGCTAAACAAGTTTCTTCCTATGATTGCAATTTAATACTTTCCTATACTTTTGAAATTATGCACTTATAACTCTTTGGGATGATTTGATATAATATCATGTGTCTTTTGTGTGCGACTGAATTGTGAAATTATTTTTATATTATTTTGACAAGTGAAAAAGAATGTGACTCTTGAAAGAATGTTGTTGTTATAAATTTTGCTTTCGGAGAAGTGCCATTTTGGCAAATATATGTGAATTATATGAAATGCATGATTCTGTAGGTTTGTGGTGGTCTCTTAAGAGTCAAGTGCACTTGTCTGTTTATAGGCTTCTCCCGCTTGCCCGCTAGTGGCATTGGAGCTCCTCACGGACTCCCATAAGTTCACTTTCTACATGATCGCTTCATGAATGTGTGAATACGCTCTGCTTCGGATCCACCCGAACCACTTTCTATGTGTTTATGTGTTTTTGAATTGTGAATTCATGAATTTGATTTTGTAAATGCTTAATAGTCGAATATTTGAGAAATTATATGTGTTTGATAACTGTAATGTGACTTTGAAAATAAATGACAAAACAAATGCTCTTTGCTTGTTATTAGTTATTAATGTGTTACCTACGAGCCGTCGAGCTCACATCCCCCCTCTTCCCTTTCCATCCACAGGCGACGAGCGAGAAAACTAGTGACTACATCGGGAACGAGGCTTCACTCCTATTTTACTTTGATTTTGAAGCTAGCTTTTAGAACCAAAGCTTTAGATGCATTTTAGAACAAAATTTATTGTTCATGTAACCTTTCCTTGTATTTTTTACTTTTGATACTTTTGTTTTATAAGGGCTAAAATGTCCTCTAAAGCTTTGTAAGAACTTATGTTATGTTGTAAATGAAAGACATTTGGGTTTTATTGTATTTTGTATCTGCTTAATCAAAATGTGATGTTGTATAGTTTTGAAAATGACAAGAAGAGTAGCATTGTGGTTACTGCCTTTTAAGGCAATTTCTGGACTTATGTTGATTGATTGGTTTCATTAGCCTTTTTTAGAATTATGGAGGATTTGCATAGCTTTAAAATGAGGTATTGTGTACTGAGCTTGGATTTGGGAGTTGAAGGATGTGGATATTGAAGTGTGATGCAGGTGCTGGAAAATTGGTTGATGTTTTAAAGATTTGGATTGTTGAAGTTTGGGGGAGGTGCTGTCAAAATAAAATCTGTGAGCAGAAACTTTGAGTGAAGCTTTGTCCCTCATAGAGTTAGAATTTGACCAAAAGTTCTTCTTGAAGATTGTAGTTTAGGTTTTGATCTTTACATTGATATATAATATGTCATTTTTGGGCTTAGGAGTAAGAAGATATAAGGTTTGGAAAAATACAGTTACTGCTTGAAATGTAATTTTATAGGTAGTAGATTTGAAAGGGTTTTTACCTCCCTTAGAGACCAAATTGGTTTTTGCATCCTCATAAAAGTTGTAGATTGTCTTTTTATCTTTCCATTGATATAAAATGTGACATTTTTGGGCCATTAAGTTGAAAAATATGATTTTTAGAAGTTCTGTTACTGTGTAGGACGATTTTATTTTAGGCAGTCACTTTGAAGTAGTTTTTGACTCCCTTAGAGGCCAAATTGGTTTTTCAATCCTTCATGAAAGTTGTAGAGTTTCCTTTTAGTTTTTTATTGATACCTAATTTTGAAATTTTGGAATTCTGTGTGAAAAGTTATGAATTTTAGAAGTTCGGGTGTAAGTTGGGCGACCTGAACAAGCCTCATGAGCTTGAGCATGGCCTTTGACGTCGCCTCGCAGCCATGAGGTAGTCATGATCTTGACGCAAGCAATTTCATTTTTTAATTTTTAATTTAATTTAATTTTTGATTTTCTCTTTTGCCAAAGCCAACCTCCTCCCACTCTTTTGCTTATAACTCTTTCGTTTGACTTCCGATTTATTAGATTTTTGAAGCATTGGTTTTCTAAGAAAATTTACTACCTCTCTATAAAAATCTAGAGATTTCGGGGTTAAATTGAAATTTATGGATTAAATCGAATGAAACAATTGGATGGAAATATTGAACATGCTTCCGTACTTTGGTGATTTCTCGATTTATAGAGACCCGAGTGAGGTGATTTTTGGTTCTAAATAATCTAGAGACATGAAATTCTATTTTAGCTTAGGAATCGGATTTCAATTTGGGCCTAAGAATTTCAATTTTATTGAGGGAGATTAGGGTGAAATTTTCAAGACCTGTTCGGAAGTAAGTGAAATGAGTTCGTTTGGGGTTTGACCTGGTGGGAATTCCTCCCTCGTGAGTTACGCATCCAGATGTCACGTAAGAGATCGGATACGTGACTCACCAGGATGGGGTTCCAACATTGATCTTGTAAGGGTTTAGTAGCAACATGGCAACAAACAATTTCTCTATTTCAATTCCTATTTTTAATGGAGAAAATTACCACTCTTGAGCTATTAAAATGAAGTCTTATTTGCAAGTTGTTAGTTTATGAGAGGTCATTGAAAGTGAATTTGAGCCTACACTTCTTCTGCAAAATCCAACCCAAAACCAAATCAAGAAGAATGATGAAGAAAGGGCAGTAAAACCAAAAGCTCTATCTTGCCTCCATTTGGTCGTGACGGAAGGAATTTTCATGAGTATAATGACAAGTGAATCTCTTAAAGAAGTATGGGAGAAACTAAAAGACGAATTTGAGAGCAACACTCTAATTAAGATGATGCAAATTTAAAATCTCAAAAGGGAATTTGAGATGTCAAAAATGAAGAATTCTAAAAGTGTCAAGGATTATGAAAGTAAACTTATGTCCATTGTCAATCAAATCAACTACAAGCTTATTGTGACGCTTCCTTAAAAGTATGAGTCAAAAATTTCATCTCTTGAAGTTATTAAAAATCTATCAGATCTAACTTTTGTGGAGTTACTAAACGCTCTTTAAGTTATGGACCAAAGAAGAATAATGAGCGATGGAGAAATGGTGATTGATAAGGTCGAAGGAGTATACTTGGTCAAGAGTTCCTCTTCAAAAAGTAAAAGTAAAATTCTCCAATGTACAAATTGTAAGAAGTTTGGCCATGAAAAGAAGGATTGTTGGCACAAAGGAAAACCATAGTGCTTCAAGTGCAAGAGATTTGGGCATTTACACAAAAAAACTACACATTTCAAAATGAAGAAGAAACAAACATGGTATAAGTGGCATAAGAAGAAACTCTTTTTTAGAGTTGTTGGTGAGAATGCACCATGGAAACATGTGCTCTAATATCTATAAGTTAATGATAATGTACATCAACAAATTTGAAGACGGTGATGAGAAGTGCATTACATTGGGAGAGAAGTGCTTTGTCCATTCAATTTTGAAGCAAGGGAGAGTGTTAGCAAATGCTTCAAAATTATTAGTTAGTGGTTAATGGGCTTTATGGGTTTCGTAAATTCTTAGTCTAATGGCATGTTTATTTTATGTTAAGTAGATAGTTGTACGTGGGTCGTTTACCCACTTCTTAATTAGTTGTTTAGTCACTTCCTAGTTAGTTGCTTGTTTTAGCTTAGTTGGTTTACTTTGGGTCTATTTAAGTAGCTAAGTTGTTGTATTATTTATATATGATAGACAACAATTTCGTGCATTATCCTTAATTATTCTTCTACTAGACAACAATTTCGTGCAGTATCTTTAATTATTCTTCTACTTCATTTTTCCTTTCTTTTTTCTAATATCGAGGAAAGGGTCCTATGCTTTCTCTTTTATGTCAAACTCCCTAAGTCATTTTGGTGAGAAGCGATAAGGACAATCATCAACATTATCAACCACTCTACTTTATATGCTTTGGATGGAGATATCCTAGAGGAAGTATGAACAGGAAAGAAAGTCTTCTATGACCATTTTAAGGTGTTTGATTATCATGCATCCATCCACATCCCTAAGGAAGAATGCTCCAAATTTGATTTAAAGATAAAATTGTGCACATATCTTAGCTCACTGCAAGATGACTTTGATTATTGACTATGGGACCTTACGAACAAGAAATTTGTGAGAAGTCGAGATGTTGTATTATTTGAAGATCAAACCATTAAGGATTCCAAGCAGCCACAGAAATTTGAGTATAGGATTGACACCTACTATAATCAGAATTCGTCTCCTATGGTAAATAATAATCTAAGTGACAAACTAGTAAGATTAATCATGATGAAATCAGTGATGAAGCCATTGATGGTGAGCTTTAAAGTTACAATGCGACCATGGTTAATGTTCATAAAGAAAATAAATAAAAAATATGCAAGAATAAATGCAATACTTATATGAGAAGCATATTTATAATCTAATAGAGCTACTTAAGGGTGGACGAGCCTTGACAAACAAATGGGTGTAAAGTTAAAAACTAAGAAAAATAACCCACAACTACAGTAAAAGGTTAGAATCATGGTCAATGGTTACAATAGAAAAAAGGAGTTAATTTTAAAGAAATCTTTTCACCTATGGTAAATATTTTATCTATCCATATAGTTCTTGCTTTAGCTACTAGCTTTAGCTACTAGCATAAACTTAGAAAGCGAATAAGTCGATGTCAAAGCAATGTTTTTGCATATAAACCTAGAAGAAGAGAGATATATAGAGCAATATGATGTTTAAGATTCTTAAAAAGGGAACATTTGGTATGTTGACTGAAAAGAAGCCTCTATAATTTAAGACGAACAATAAGGCAACGACATAAGATGTTTGACTTTTTTTATGGTTCAATATCCTTTTTAGAAAACTCACATTGATCATTACGTCTTTATGGAAAGGTATGGTGATTTCATCATACTTCTATTATATGTTGATGATATATTTATTATTAGACATGATAAGAAGATAATTATTGTACTTAAAAAGGTGTTGAGTAAATTATTCACCATGAAAGATTTTGGACCAATGAAGTATATTCTTGGAATAACGATAACTCAAGATCATTTCAAGAAGTTATTTTGGCTATCTCATGTACAAAATAAAGTCAGATAGTGTTCCAATTATTGAACATTTTAAGTTAAGATGCGAAGTCTAACAAGTGAGAAAGAAAAGTAAGAAATGAAAAAGATCCCGTATTCATTCGCAATTAAGAGCCTTATGTACACTATGGTATGCACCATGCTTGACATTTCTTACGTCGTCAGTATTTTTAGCCAATTCTTGTCCAATCCTAAGAAAGAAAAGTGGGTAGTTATGAAATGGATACCTTGATATCTTTAGTGTACAATCAAAAGGTGCTTATGCTTTACTAAAGGGAAACCCATATTAAAAGGGTATCTAGATGCAAACATGACTAGAGATATCGATTCCAAAATGTCAACATCAAGATATCCAAATACTTTTGTAGGAGAGTTGTGTTATAACATTCAAAGCTCCAAAAGTATGTGTCAATTTCTACCCTAGAAGTTGAATATATAGCAACCAGAAAAGCATGTAAAGAGATGCTACAGATGAAAAATTTTCTATATGAATTAGGTCATGAACAAGACAAATATGCATATTGCATTTCCACAATCAAAATGCTATTTACTTAGCCAAAAATTCGACTGTTTACTCTCGATCAAAATATATTAATGTTTGTTACCATTGAATACGAGTTATGTTATAAAATATCTACAACTTGATAAAGTTCATACGAATAATAAATTGGTCCAATATGATGACTAAAGTAATTTAAAAAAAATTCAAAGATTGTTGTCTAGGAGCCAAAATGATAGTGCCTCCCCGATTAAGTCAGGAAGGGAGGTTTATTGGATCCCTATATAATTATGGGTTGACAAATATTTATTCATCTTGGAATTACTCCGTCGAAAATTCCGAAGGACGGCTATACAAAGAAATTGGAGATTTTATTTGAAATTTCAAAAAGATATGTAGGAAAATATTTTCAAGCATAAGAAACATGTAATGTTTATTAAAGAACCTTGAAAGACTTCAGTGACCCTTTATAAGTAAAAAAGAAGAGATGTGTTTCATCAATTTATACACAACACAAGTAAGAGTCACTTTAGAGAGTGAAGAATTAAAAAAAAGCTCCAATTTCTCAAGTTTGAATAAGCGAGTGATATATTACAAATTAATGAAGTATTTAAGCATCTTAATGCATCCTAAATAGGATAAGGAGTTAAGTTAGATTATAATTTAAGTTAGAGTAAAAATATTATTACAGTCCTATTATATTATAGCAAAACCTCGAGTTCTATGGCCCTATTTGGCACTCAACATATTGTATTAACTGTTAGTTGATTCTTTCAGCGGTTAGTTGATTCTTATAGCTAATTTGACTAGCAGATAACATCAACTGTCTATTTAAAGATATTTGGTAAAATTAGTTGTTTGATATTAGCTATTTATGTATAAAATGACTTATGTGAGCTTGACTTAAAAAAGAATTTATAAGAATATAAATATTATATCTTAGTATTTCTTTAAATATTTTTATAAGAATTTAGATAGAATAAAAGAAGTCAACACTATTATTTAAAACAAAGGTTTATAATAATCTAAGAACGACGTCTAACTGTCGTTAAACTAGAACCAATATTATCACAAATAGCTGTCATCTCTTTAGTTCTCAGTTCTTTAACACCTTCTTGTGTAGAGTTAACTTCAACATCTTCAAATATATCTGGAGTTATAAATTCAAGATCTTAATCGATGATGTTAAAAGTTGGGTCTCCAATTATGCTTTTTCTAATATAGTTATATAACGCAAATGACAAATTATTCTATTTTAATCCATCAATGAATACTTTGGCATTTTTTTCCTATATCTTCCGTCGAGTTTTAAGAGTATTGAAAGTCCTCTCAATACAACTTCTCAATGATGAATAGACTTAATTAAAAACTTCGTAGGTGGTAGCTACTAATAAAGTTAAATTTGCATGTCTGATTAAAAGAATGAAAATTGTCATAATAGGATAAGCTTATTTTTATCTCTATCTCTATTTCTATAACTATAGTAATTTGTAGCAACTTTTGGACAAAACTGTCTTTTTGTCCCTTAATTTTTCAGCTGCTATTTAAAAACACTCCTTACAATAACGTTTTCAAAAACAATAGATTAAGTTCAATCCGTCAACCTAATTCGCTAATTACCAAACATAATTATTAGTTGTTTGATGTGGTCAAACAGTTGAATACACCTTAATCTGCCAAAAAAAATAGCTAATCAATTATTTTCCAAACAAGGCCAATGTTTTTCGCTTAAAATTATGATATTCTCCTTCTAATCTCTTACTTTCATTCCTACAAAGACAGAATCAGTTTCATCGTAAAGGTTATTTTTCTTTTACCTACTGAACTGGCAAGTTCCTGAAAGAGATAAAGCAAGCCGCACGCAGCTAATAGTGTTTTCTTGTCATCATTAGTATTAGCAGTCTAGCAGTTCGGAGCCCACTAGTTTACTTCAAGTCTTCAACATATTCACTAACTAAGCAACATTAACCCGGGTATAGGTATCTGCGGAACTTGCCAAGCAAAGTTCACATCGAATTCATTACAAAGGACTTATTTCTCAAAACCTTGACCCTTAAAACATACAGGTTGATATGACAATCGAAATCACCTTGTTGTTGCTGGATTTTGTGAAAAGCACTTTAAGAGCTCTAAGTGTCCGGTATTTATTATGATTAGGGTCCATGAATATGTGGAGAAGCCATTACTTCCAGCCGGGAGACTGCTTCACAATGATTTTTCAGTTTCAACGTAATAAGATTTTGTGGAGTTTCTCTTCAGTATTGATCATTACTCGTCTTATCCTTATCTGCATAGTTCATTCAAGATTTTAAAGTGCTGTAAAGGAATCAGTCCCCGAATAATAATAAAAAGGTATTGCAGAGAAAGTGGAGGAGAGAAAGGATGACCTGCAGTTTAATTCAAACACAAAAATATTGATTTTTTCTCTTCGAACTGTTCAGTACCTCTTCTTACAATGTCCCATGAGGAGTTCCCTGCAAGATGGAAACTGGTCTTTCCCAAAAAAGATAAGGGGGAAACTAGTAATTGCTGGGAGAAAAAAACTCCGGGAGGATTGGAAACCCCACTATATCTTTATTTCTGTACAGAGATGTACAACAGCATCAAAATTTGATTCCTATGTGAAACTTCCTTTTCTTCCAACTTTCCCAATTGGTAAGCACAATGCTATGACAGTCTGTGCTTCATCTGTCATCTCATATTGCAGCAATGAGGCCTTCCTTGTTGTAATTTGTCCCAGAGGCACACCATTTGCCTTGGCGACTGGTAATGAGCAGTGTAATAATCATCAATGCACCCATACTGGCAGAACTTCAAGCTATGCACGTAGTCCACAGGTTTTGAACTATTGAACTTTTCAACCCACATTCCCATACTTACATCTTCCATCTTAAACAACTGCAAGAGGGAACACTGATTCAGGTTATTACTTTTTTGGCAATCAAAATAGTTCCAGTAAATTGGAGATGTTAGCCAGACAACACCATGCAAGCATATGCAACCACTTGCATATCCACATCCACATCCACACACGTGCACATACACAAAACAGGAATTCAACATACCCTCAACTTATGACTTTCAAATTCCTTGAGAATGGACCATGCAATGTCGGACGACAGGATGTAACCTGGACCATCCGCATATGGAGGATATTCTTCTTCTGGCCATTCCTGTACAAGGGAAGCAATGCAAACAAGAAATGATAATAAATAAGGGATACCCAGGATGCAACACATCGTGCTGCCAATGAAGCTTTCAGTGATTAATTCAATAGTACACCAAAAGAGATTTTTTTTTTTTGAAAATTAAAAGATGGATTATCAATTGATAAACTAAATAAAAAAATTACAAGATTTCTTGGCTTGTCGCCAACTCTCATGAGGAGAGTTTACTAATAATTACAATGGTAGGGAACAATCTAATAGAATATAAAACATGAATCTAATTGAAGTAGTTGAGATGGAACTACAAGCACCACCAAAAGAGATGTTTCTGTCATTTGTTTCAGTTCCTCCAAAAATAGTTATCCTTCCTCTGTTAATTTTGGGCGAACTCAGTTGAATGAGGAATATCAGTGAAAAGAAAAAAATAAACAAATTCCAGAACTGTTAGATTAGTCTGGATTTTTTTGAAGGACTAGATTCAAACAAGAAGATGTTTAGCCATACAAGACTAATATATGAATAGAAACTAATATATGAATTTCCAGTCCAATTCTTAGCACAAAAACAGTAAGATATGAAAGAAAACACTGTAAAGGGAGAGGCAGTAAAAGAAGAGGCAAGAGTAATCAAAAGGAAGTGTAGCCAGGTTAGGAAATACGATTCTGCACTTCAACAGAGAATGAGAGCTCAGGAAGAGGTAGGCACCACATTCCCAACAATTCTTATGTGTAAATATTTAACAACCGACCTTCCCACTCCCAACCTTTTTCCCAGTGGCCTTATGAACTAAAAACCAATGCAACTCAATGATGTTAAGCTTACTAGTGAAAAAGAGTACAAAGGAAATTCAAATCTGAAGCAAGAAGGGCGAGTGATGATAGTATGTCCCACACAATAGAAGTCAGACCATATAACAACTAGTTTTGGATTTTTTTCTGCAAAGACATACCTCAAATGTCACTGCCCATTTGCCACTGCGCAAGGGCCTGTGGTAGTAGTTCATGTTTCCAAGAAATAAGCTTCTACCTCCAACTTTCCTTGTTTCCTTGATTACGGCATCCACTCTAACAAATGTGTCATCATCACACTTCATAATGTAGTTTGCAGCTAGTTTCCGGATCTATTAATTGAAAGAATTACATAAATTGTCTTCAGCATCCATATAACAGTTGAACCAAAAAAATAGACTTGCGACTTCTAAGCAAATAGCAACCATAGGCTCTAGGATGTACAAAAGCAACAATCCAATAACTTACCCCATATTCACAGATTGCGAGAGTCTTCAGCACAACTAGGTCATAATGATCCAAGTAAGGAACAACAACAATATCACCAAAATACTTTGCTTCTTTGTTTAACTCTGAATTTATTTCCTTCCTTCCATTCTGTTAGAATATTATGCGAAAGTTTAGCATTAGTGTTTACCATCCACGGATGCATAAAGGATTCAGCAAATTAAACAAAGAATCCATTCTACATATTTACCAGTGCTACAAAAAAACATGCAACCACTGATGAAGATCTTATCAAGTTATGTTGCATCCATGTTTTCCTTATAGTCATTCTCTCAGCAAAATGGCTGGCGGCAGAAAGAATACCAATAAAGAGTTCTACTTTCCCAAGAAGAGGTGGTGCTTGCCACTGAGGAAACATCTCAAGATGTTGCTGTGAAGCAAATGTTGGATGTGAAGAAGGTAAAGAAGCAGCAAAAACCGAGTTCACATTGATATCTCCATTTAAGTACAATCCAGTGGCATCCTCGAGAACAAATCCCTGATGAAGACCTTAAACAACTTTAAGAAAATCTACAAATTATAAATCCAACAAAAGTTACAAGATTCTTAAAGAATCAGGACAGTAATTCACCGGGCGGTATGGGAAAGAAGTGATATGCCTTCCACCCACATTGATATGGTATCCTTCCAAACCAGCACTGACTGTAAGAACAAATAACTTGCCCTCAGCAAAAGGAAACGGCCAGAGATAGGAAATCTTTTTCCTCTGCGCTATCAGCTTGTTCAACCACCAAACAACCTTAGACTCCTCTGTGCTATTATCATCTTCACGAAGCCACTTTTCGCATTTCACCTGTCCATCGACTTGCCAAGAAAAAAGGACCAGAAAGGCAGAAAACCAAATACTTCAGAAGAGTAGAAAAGTCGCATTTAAGAGAGAACAACAAAACCCCCCTGCCTCGACAAGGATACCTCGAACACCGACAGGAAGCTACAACTGAGCATAACTGACTGTAACACTGCTACTAAAATACCTTGAGAAAAATCAAATCCGTGTGCAGCATTCACATCCAAAACCTAGTCATTCACAGCTCAAAATAGTTCTCAAACACACTGTCCCAAATCACTAAACTAAGATTGGAACACAAATTGCAACGCCAACACGAATCAATCTGAAAGAAATGACCCTACTTAGGATCAACATAACCGGATAGTAACAACACCAGAACGAATCACTCACCAGTTTCCTCATCAGCTCTTGAGCTCCACCCCTCGCATCTCAATGGACTTCCCCACTGCATTCTGTAGCAAGTATTCTGCTCTATCACGGGTTTCCCGCTCCAATCACCCTTCAATCTAGGATTGAAATGTAAAATCTTTGGTGGGTCCTCCCCATCAACGACCTTCAGCCCCTGCAGTTCCATCAGGAACTGTGACACCATCACCGCAACTTCTCCTTCTTTCAACAATGAAATCTTCGGGTCATTCTCAGGGTGTGCCCACTTCGGCTCTCCAACCACCGTTACGTGTGAGCCCAAGGTCAACCCACATGGAAGCTCAAGGATCCTATTCCGTTCTGAGAACTCCCACCCTGATAAAGCAATTGAATCCGGACAGTTTTCGGTTCTCCTGTCTGTGCCATTCTCACGGAGTTCGATCTCCATTTTTCCAGACTCCATTTCTTCCCATAGTTTCTGCCCAGCCAACCACGCCTTTTTCGCAGCCTTTGGGAGCATAGTGAACTCATCAGTACTACCAACGGTATCAAATACAGTTTCATTAAAGAATAGAGTTGACATCACAATCTCTTCTAGCATTTTCCTCTCTGGAGCTCGGTCAATATAGCTCTGGCTGGTGGAGTCAGTTCCAACCACGTCAAAGCCCAGCGGCCTAGGCAGGGCGTCACTGAGGACGGACCTATACCCATTACCAGTTCTGAAAACAAGAGGCATCTCCATGCCCATGAAGAGAAAGTACAGGAAAAGCGCAGCCATTAAAGTCTGGATCAATGTGACTCTAATCTGCCGCACAAAAGACTCCAACTTGGCTCGCTTCATGGTCGGTGCCTTGAATCAGTGAAGTAAGAGACTACTGTTTCACACCGTACAAGCCGGCGTATCCTAAGTTGGAGCCAAGGTAAATACTTTACCGTAGAGAATAAGAAAAGATTATTTCAGGCCAGATTTCAATGACTGGAATTGGAATTTGGGTTCAGAATGGCAACAGGAAAGAATTTTGAGGGCTATGTCTTGATAATAGAATATGAGGATTGGAAATTACAAATTGTTCTAACAAAATGAAGAAAGAATCAAGTTTTGGAACTGAAATTCAAAGTTTTGGTCGGGTACTGAAGAAGAAGAAAAAAGCAATAACTTTCAGAAAGATTAGACAAAGAAGAATCTTTTTGTAATGCCCATCTTCTTTACATACTGCCCACACAGGTGTTTTACTTTTAACAAAAAGATTCAAGTTTTGTAAGCTTTTACGCTTGACATGTCTACTTGTCAGAGATGAGTGTTATCTGTAAGAGGGAGGGACTTGCGAGATGAACATGTAATGAATGAATGAAACTGAGACCGGTATTATTGGATTAAGGGCAACCACAATCCTGTTAGTTATTGAATTACGTTGGGGGGGTTGTGTTTCTTTCTTACACAAAACCATGAATTATTAAGGGTAGAGACCACCGGAAACATAAAATTGACAAGTACGGTTGGTGGCACTTAATATTTGGACTGGACATGTCATGGAAAGTAAGTAGTGGGACTTCAAAGTTCAAAACACGACTCCAAAGTGACACGGCCGATGGCTTTGCCATGCTGTCTTTTTATTAAATTAAAAAATACTAAGACAATTATTGAGTTTTTAACTTTTTATTCTTCTGATTATTTTTATTCCACGTTTATATATTTTATTAAAAGTAACTGTAATAATATTTTATTTGAGTATCGCCAATATCTAGTTAAAGCCCTCCAAGTTAATAATAGAATTGTAATAATATTTTATTTGAGTATTATTAGTACCTAATTAAGTGCCTATTTGGATGAATTTTAGGAGTCCAATAAATATTTTCTCTATCACAAAACTTTTTTCAAAAAATGAGTATTTAACTGTAAAATAAAAATCATTTCTTTAACTTTTTTAACAGCTAAAATACAGCTTTTTAAGAAACTCAAATTTGAAACTTCTCAAAAAAATTTCTTAAATGATTTTTTCAGGTTGATTTTTCAAATCAATTAATGAGTTTATTTTTAGTCCCTTTTATCCTTATATTTTACGCATACTTCTCATAATACCCACAAACTCATCTTTCCGCTTATTATCTATTTAATTATTTACTCAACTTGAATATTTATTTTAAAATTTATATAATATTATTTGGCTTTTTATATGATTTAATACTTATTTTTGATATTGATTTACTAATGTTATAATCTATATAAAAGATTTGGTTAAATATATTTTCATTTATGTTTCATATGGTTTAAAATTATATAATAATTAATATATTATACTTTACATATTATTTAATATAATTTAAATAATATTTATATACATAAACAGATTTATTACAAAATAAAATATAGTTAAAACTAAAAATATTTTTACTTTTATGTTGCCAAACAATATATTGTAAGAAGCTATTTTAATAAAATTTATTTTAAATAATAATCAAATAGTCAATTAATTTTTTATTTAAAAAAAATTAAAAATCTACAGAAAACTCTACTAAAAAAAATGTACGAATATAAGTCCAATGAAACATAAGCTAAACTCTTCTTGAAACTTGAGATTTAGGAATGGCTAATAGTAAGCAACCAGGCAAAAAAATTTCAATTCCAATCTTGAAATATAATACTCGTCTTTTTCCCTGTCTTGTTCCAAACGCCTCTTTTCCCTCTCATCTCTCATTTGTTTCTTGTTTTTTAGACTCTTGCCTCAGAACATGGGACCACACTAATCGGAGTGATTGTTGAGAAGTTGCAAGTGGCATCAACGGCGCCCTGCACGTAAGCATTTTCTAACTAAAGTGACGGTTGATGCAAGAAGCGTCTGGTTTTGGATTTTTCATCAGATAAAATTTTTAAAACATTTTGGTATTTTTCCGATTCTAAATGAAAATTTGTTTTCATTGGTTCGCATGTCTTTTCTAGTTTTTATGATTAATTGTCTTTCTATTTTAAAAAATTAAAATTGATTAATAACAAGAAAAAAAAAGAGAACAAACGATTAGGAAAGACATTAAGGTGCATTTACTTTCTGAAAATCTCTAATTTTTAGAAATTTTTTCATAAAATAGAAAATAATTAAAAACATGTTTACTAATAAAAAATAGATCAATTTTTCAAGAGAAGCGTGTTTTCTATTTTTCCAATTTTCTAGGAAATTAGAAAACTACTTTTAATAAGTTTTTAAATTTTCATCTCTAATTTTTAGGAAAATAGAAAACACGCTTCTCAAAATGAGAGAAGCATGTTTTCAACAATCAAAAGAAAAAAAATTGGCGGGTCATAAAAAACAAGAGGCGGGCTTCCAATAAAACAAGAGCGGGATATTCTTCTATATATATATATAAATAAAAGGTTAACAGTGGATTGTCATCATTCCAAAACCTATTCGTTTCCTTTCAGCTTTTGCTTCTGATTTGCAGATTTATGCTCTAATACCTAAGGTATGTTCTTGATCACTTTTTGGGCTTTTTAATACCTTTCTATGAGTTTAGATTTAATTTATTAGCAATGAAAAAACAATCCTTAATAAACATGTTTTCTAATTCTTTTGAAATCAAAACACAATTTTAGTAAACATGTTTTGCAATTTTCAATTTTAGAAAATAATTTTTTCAATATTAATTAGTAAACATGTTTTCGACAATTTTTCACTGAAAATAAAAATTGAAAATATATGCAAAAAATCAAGATAGAAAACAAAAAACTGTTTTCTGAAAGTAAACGCACCCTAATACTCTCCTGCCTCGAGAGCCAACACTATAAAGACGACAAATTTTACAACATATAAAGACTAAAGAGCCAACATAATACAAGAGGGCTAAGTTAACTTGGCCCAATTTATTAATTTTAAAAAAAATTCAAAAAATAATGTCATTTTTTACAAAACGATATTGTTTTGTCGCTTTTGGTCGAACTTTAGGTTAGGACGGGCTTAAACAATTGTGGCTTGAGCCCTATACATAGCCCGGTCGGGCCAAGAAATTTTTGCTTGTGGATTTCGGGACTAGCCCGAAGTTGTTCGTTGATTTTGGGTTGGATTGGCCGGATTGCCAGCACTTTCCGCAACAGAATCACTCTGATACAAGGTTATGTAAAAGTTGTCTTTCTGTGATATGAAAGTTATGCAGTTTCGGTGTATTTCTCTCTTTCTAGGTTCTTTCTTTCTCTTAAATGAGTGTATTTGGTACTTTGTACTTAATACCGGAAAACCACTAATGTGGTTCTATTAAACTCGACGCCATTGCTCCTCTAAATTATGTTTAAACCACCAACTTTTGATCTATTTATCTAGTTTCTTAGTTGAATAAAGTTTTATTGATTCTTTTTGGATTATAATGGAGACAAAGGCTTCGTGTAGGAGATTGATGAGAGGCTTATTGTCCTACAAAAGGTAGTAATCTCCACCTCTCCTAACCCATTTGGGTTCTTTAAATATTCTTCTTCCTTCGTTCCACAAGCTGCTCCTCAAATATCCCACTTCTCTAAGAAAGTACTCTTTCCCTCTTTATTTCTTACACAAACACAAACTTGTCTATAGCATTATCGGTTCCATGCAAAATATGATCTTTTACTATTTTATAAACTAGGCTCAGCTCATATAGATGCCTATACTCTCAAACACCTACAAAAGTTTTATTAATGTGACTTTTTTTAAGAAATCTATTAATGTGACATTGTTCTTGTAAAGCCCATTCATTAAATATAAACTTACCAATAGCCCAACACATATTTTACGAAACACCTATTAAAAGTTCAACGGCTGAAAAGATGAAGGCAACCAATGAAAGCACCATCTTCTTCATCTTTTCTCTTCATTTCCAGCTGGTGAGTATGTCAAAATGCACCACTTTGTTCTGCATGTAACTCTTTTGTAGGATTAATTCCGGTTAGATCACTAACCTTGATGCGGAAACGAATTAATCTTTATGTTGCCTTCTGCCCATGTGATCCCAATCTCACGAATACCGTCTCCTCAGTGGCTGCTAGAGTCACCGTAAAAATCACACCTTAAATCTTGCACACACCGATGGCTAATCTGTGAGAGGAATTGATATCTTGGGAGACAAGGATTTTATGATTATTCTTATCGTTATCCCTATTGAATCTCATTTAAACAAATTAAATAGATTGTTTCCCTTGCGGTTATTTTCTCAACTGCTCCCAAACGAAACACAACTCTTCAAGTTTATGTCGTGGCCGTTAAAGAAAATACAACATCTTTCCTTGTAAGTTTCCTTATTTTTTATTTTACAACAAATTTAAAGAAAGTTGTAGTGATTAACACCATCAAAGTCCTCACATTTAGATAAAATTCCAACAACCATTTAATGTCTTTTGTATGATTTTGATCATCCTACATTAGTTTGTAGTTAGATTACATGTTATGGTTATTTAAGATAAAATTTGGAAGTTGTATGAAGGGAGAAAAGTGGAGAAAATGAGGTTGGAAAAGGATAAAAGAAGAAAAGAGAGAAGAGGAGGGGAGGGTGAAGATGATGATATTATTTTGAAATTTTAAGTTACATGTAGGAGTAGAATAGAAAGTATAGAAAGTTAAGGATGAATCTGGAATTTAAATTGCATGTAAGGGCAGAATGGGAAGTGCAAAAAGTAAAGGGTAAATATGAAATTTTTTTGTAAGAAGGGCATTTTTGGTATTAATTGAAATGGAGGAGGGTACAATAGACTTTTAATTAGTTAAGGGTATTTTAGTAATTATGGAGGTTAGGTTAGTAAGGATATTATTTTTATAATTAAGAATAAATTGGAAGAGAGATTAATGTTAGATTATTAGTATAATTGGGTAAGAAATTTTTCTTAAATTAGTCAAATAAAATATTTTAAATTATAAGTCCAAAAGTCCTATTAAGGAGAAATTAAGATTATCAATTAGTTGCATTCAAATTGAGGTAATGATAATCTTGAACTTTACTTTTAAAATTAAGTATGACTTTGTTATTAATAAATTTTATTTTAAATTAGTCATTAATTTAATTAATGATTAATAAGTACATATATGAATTATATTTACTTTAATTATCAAATAATTAATACAATATAAGGTGTTTTATTATTATGTTTTGTGACATTTTACTAGATGTATTGCTTGTTAAACTGATGAGAAATGTGTTAATTAAATAGAGATTGGTGGATAATAAATTGTGAAAATTGGCGAAAGTTGAGAATTTTGCCTAGATAGGCTACATTTGATGATCTTAGATGGATAGAATGAGTTGATATCAGTGAGTGATGAGTAGGTATTTGTCCGTGGAGTAGATATCGGGACATCCTGAGTCTCAGGGATGTCCTGTCCCGATGACTAGGTACTGGAATGATATCGGGATATCCTGAGTCCCGGGAATATCTTGTGTCGATGGCTAAGTACTAGAATAGTACCGGGGTGAAGATTAAGAAATCAAAATATCATGTGCCAATATTTATACATTTAATTACATTTCCACTTATGAGAGATTATGATGAGATAAGCCACCAAACTATTAGATGTATGCCTACTAGGTTAAGCTGGGCTCAGGAAATTCAGTTAAATATTGGAAGAAAACATAAATGACAGTTGAAATTAATATTTATGTTAATCATAATTTGGTAAAAATTTTGAGATGTTTGTTAACTTTTGGATTAAATAGAGGATTGTTGTGTATATATGTATTATATGTATGATTTAATCGGTTGACTAAGTGATAATTAATTATTAAGTTATTTAGTTTTAAGGGTAAGTTTGATTATCCTCACTGAGTTGGCAACTCACCTTTTGCCATTATTTTTTGTTAAGAGATTCAATAATTGTCGATAACCCTGATTGCAAAGTGGAGAATAGGTGGGGACAACAGTTTAATTGTGTAAAGTTTTTGACTATATATATATTTTTTGAATGTCACAGCTCTGGTAGTTATGTTATGTAGAATACTTTTATATCTGACAAACAATTATCTCTTTTGGAACTAATGAGGAATTTGATAATTAATGATATGTTTTGAGAACTATTTGGTTAATTATGTTTAAAGAATTTTGGGAGTGTTACACTTCTATTCGTTTTCGTAATGCTTCTCTCTTACTACATATTTTCTTGATTCTCAAAGTTGTGCACACAAATTGAAACACAGGCTCTCATTTTCTTGCAATTTTACTCGTTTAACGTACCTAAAACTTTTAGGCAATTGTTTGTTTCTTGTTTCATTGCACGATTATAGTTTATGTTAATATCATTGTCTATTTAATGTAATATAACTTCAATTTAACTTATTTGTTGGTGATATTTCTTGTTTGATTATGATATTTTAGGTTATGTTTCAGCTGCAAATGAGGTTATTAACTGGAGCAACTATAGGATTAGTTATAGCCGAGGAAGCTTAAGTCTTGATAGTGGATGAAGCTACTTTTCTGCTATGCCTTCTTAAGTTTCTTAATGTTAGCATTAAAGTACATTCTCTTATTCATTACAGTAGTGTTTCAGTTGTTAAAATACCAGCTACAAACAAGAAGTTAAGTGACAATGACCTCTTCCTTCCAACACAATCTTGGAGACTTGTATTATTGCATTAATGTCATGTTGCTGATAATTCTAGTGATTGTATTTTGAATATCATCTCTCCACAACAACAAAAAATACTTTTGGAAAACTACCCTTTCCTCCGTTAACTTGAGGATACAAAATTGTATCAACATATGGCTACTTATGTTTTCACTAGACTTATCCTTTTCTTGGATAAGTTTTAAACAATCACGTCTGCCTTATGTATCAATAGGAGTTAAGTCCAATTTAAATTTAACCTTTGATAAATTATGTCCACAAATGCGGACTCATTTTGCATAAACTATTTATTGCAGTGGTTGGCAATGCCACAAAGCTTGTGAATTCATTTTTTGCCCTTCTAGTTGTTAAGGTTGCTCACAAACTTGCCGTCTCTGCTGTTGCTCGAGGCAAAGAGGCCCGATCCATCAAATTTATAGCTGGAAGTTTAGGAAAGGAAATTCTCCAATCTTGTAGGTCTTGCTGCTAGCTTTGACAAAAACGCTAAGGTTGTTGAAGGCTTACTTTGGTTGGGTTTTGTTTTTGTAGAGGTAGGTTCTGTCACCTCTGTTTCACAATGAGGGTAATCCAAAGCCACGTATCTTCAGATTACAGGAAGGGTGAGAAAATGGTCTTCTATTATTGTAACATAAGTGCTTATAGTTGCGAAAGTGATTAACTTTTCCTAGTTTGGACTCTAGATTGATGTTTTGAAATTAAGTTGTTACTTGTTTATGGTGGCCAGTGCAATCATCAATCGATGTGGATTTAATAGTGAAGGCATAGTAGTTGTTGCAAAGAGATTGTGTGCTTAACCTGGGAAAAGAAAGTTGGAGTTCATCTTCCTCTAATGATGATATTGAACATGGAGTAAAAGTTGGTCCTGACATCCTTGGGGTAAACCTTGGAAAAGAACAAGAAAAGTGAAGATGTTGTTGGTGATATGTACAAGAGGGCCATACACTATCCGATGTCGAATGGTTTCCTTCTACTTTTATCTTGATCAGATCACTTGCTTCCATTATTCTGTGTCTACTATGTTCTATGAAAATCTAGTTATTCAATAAATAAAGCCCACAAAAATTGGACGGTTGTGTTCGTTTGGAAATAAAGGAAACAAGTATTTTGGAATAGAAGATTTGCTTTGTTTTTGCCTTCATTTTTAAAACGAGGCATGGTATTACAGTATGATATTCCTGTTAGCTGGGGGAATGTTTGTATACTCAATCAACCTCAAATTAACTCCATGGTTCCTATGCATTTGTTTATTGACAATTAATGTGGTATCAATATATAGAAGTTATCATAACTGGGAAATTAGTATGGCTATTACAACTCCTTGAGCTCATGTATTTGTGGACAATTCTTATGCTCAGGTCCTAACTAATTAATTATCTAAAGATCATATGAACTAACTACTTTTAAGCATTTTATCATTGATGATGAGTTGGCATAGTCACCCAAGGTACTAAGTTTAACAAGAAATAATACTTGAATTTAAACTAATTACCATTTAAAATGTATTGTCACATACATTAAAATTTCTTTGTTTTGACATTAAACCATTATAGTTTTATATGTGATTATATTATATTAAATGTATAAATTATTTTATAGATGTATCATCCTTATTATGGTATAAATTCACATGAACATACCTAAAAATTGGAAAGGTGAGGTGAGAATCCCTAGAACAAACGCAAAAGATTGGAAAGGGAGATAATTTTTATTTGCTTTGAAAATTGATACCCTAGAACAAACCCACGCTTCAGACCTCGTGCGGATAGCAATCGCTACATGCCGATGACTCTACTCTGCCGTCCAAAAGGCTCCAACTTGGCTCGCTCCATGGTCGGTGGCTTGAAGCAGTGAAGTAAGAGACTACTATTTCATACAATGTGGAAGTCGTTGCATCCTAAGTTGGGGCTAATGTAAATGTTTTACGGTAGAGAATAAAGAAAAGATTATTTCATACCAGATTTCAATGACTGGAATTGGAATTTGGGTTCATAATGGCAACAGGAAAGAATTTTTAGGGTTATGTCTTGATAATAGAATATGACGATTGGAAATGACAAATTGTAAATACAAAAATGAAGAAAGAATCAAGTTTTGAGACTAACATTCAAAGTTTTGGTCGGATACTGAACAAAAAATTAAAAAAGAAGCTAAAACTTTGAAAAAGAATATGCAAATATTTAGACAAAGAAGAACATTTTTGTAATGCCCATCTTTTTACATATTGCAAGACAACATACGAGTGTTTTTTTCTTTTGACAGAAAGATTCAAGTTTTGTAAGCTTTTACGTTTGACAGGTCTACTTATCAGAGATGAATGTTATCTATAAGAGGGAGGGAATTACGAGAGGAACATGTAATGAATGAATGAGACCTTCCACATGATATGTCGCATGCACACATGGACGTAGCCCATGCAAGCCTTGCATAGGTGGGTAGGAGGTATGTAGACATGAAAAACACATCATCTCAGGCTATGCACGTTGTCATGCATATTCCCACCTCTTTGGAAGATACCTGGAGTTATTGTGGTTAGTGGAGATGCGGTATCAGTTGGGTAACGTTGGAAAATGTCCATTCAATAATCCCACTTGTTATGGAAGTAGTTTAAAAAGTAATTTACTATTTCCGTAATATTAGGCTGGGAGTCAATCAAAGTAGTTCAATTGGTTTAGGTTTTTTTATTTCCAAATTAATTAGATTCTTAATTTCTCTGTAACTAAAAGTTTATACATTGATAGCTATATTTTTAATAAAGATCACCATAAAACATTATCAGAAAGTATATCTCTCTCTGAATTCTTTCCTTAATCTCTCTATCTTTATGTTTTTCTTTCCTAAATTCTGTCTTAAATCCCAAATTAAACCCATCAATTGGTATCAAAGCCGGTTTCATTAAAAAATGAAGACCCACCAAAAGGCAACTAATGATATACGAAGCGAAGTTGCAGATCTCCTTTCTAAATAAGAAGTTGTCTTGAGTCAAGTCAACAACAATTATGATCAACTGAGAACACGAGTAGATGACAACTACAATCAATTAAGCATGATGGTTCAAAACATCACCAATGAGTTTCAAACATTCCAAGTTGTTGTGACTCCAACACAAACTAACATTGGGGGGAAACCCATTCTCTAGAGCAGGGAGCTCATGAGTCAGTTTCGATGACTCCAAGACCCACAGAGTAGACTCACCAAGACACCGACCCAAGCTGTTGTTTCCCATATTTGAAGGTAAGAATCCTCAAGGGTGGCTATTTCGGTCCAAACAATATTTTCGATATCATCGCATTCCGGAGGAGGAGAAATTGCCAATCGCCTCATTCCACTTGGATGGATTAGCATCGCAATAGTATGAATGGTACAGTAAATTCAGAGTGATTTTGTCTTGGACTGAGTTCAACCATGCACTTTTATAGAGATTTGGTCTTACAGATTATGAGGACTCTAGAGAAGCATTAAAAACGGTTAAGACAACAAAGTTCGGTGGAAACATATAAAGAAGAATTTGAAAAATTATCTAATAGGGTGGATGGATTACCTGAGAGTTTCTTGGTCAGTAGCTTCATTGGAGGGTTGAAAGATGAGCTCTAGACTGATGTAAGAATGAACAAGCCACGAACTCTCACTGATGCAATCTGATTGGCAAGGCTCGCTGAATGGAGGAACCAATAATCACGTAGATAAAATTTTCCTTCAAAGAATGTGACGAATACAAATTCTAAACCCACCAATTCAGGAGGCCTAGGGGTTTTGGGTCCTGTACCAAACCAAAAAAATGGAATACCAAATTTTCAGAGGTTGTCTGCTTAAGAGGCTAGGGAACGACGTAAGAAAGGGCTTTTTTTTTACTGTGACAAAAATATTTCTCCTAGTCACTGGTGTGTCCGACCACAGTTGTTTATGATTGAAGGGATTGAATAAAGTGCAAGTGACTATGAGGAGTTGGAAGAGACTGGTGAAGGAAAGGAGATGCTAGAAATATCCTACCACGCAATCACCGGAATACAACATCATTAGACAATGCTTGTGATTGGCAAAATAGGAGATACTGAAGTCATGGTGCTTATAGACGGAGGTAGTTCTCATAATTTTATTGATAAGAAAATAACAAATAAATTCGGGCTTACCATGGAAACAGGGAAGAGATTCAAAATCAAAATCGCCAATAATACTTAGATTGAGTGCTTGGGAATGTGTCACGTCATTAGGCTCACCGTGCAGGGATGTGTGATTCACGTCGATTTCTTTGTGCTACTCGATTCTGCCTACCTTGTGGTTTTGGGAGTGTAGTGGTTTTCAACCCTAGGGCCTATTGAATCCAATTACGCTAATTTAACTACGGCTTTCAGCTAGCGTGGGACTCGCTACACTTTTAAAGGAATTAAACAGGAAGGGATAGAAGCATTTTCTGATAAGGAAACAAATAAAATCCTCACAAGTAATTCCCTAGGAGAAGGATTCTTCATTAAATTGTTTACTATAGAAAAATCATCCACTGAATCAGAAGTGGGTCCACAAGAGATCAATGAAATCCTATCACGATATTTTGGCGTTTTCAAAACTCCCACATAACTACTACCAGTGCGCTTTTAAGATCATAGAATCCCACTAATTCCTAACACCTTAGCGATCAATGTGCGGCCATACCGATATCTGTATTATCAAAAATATGAGATTGAGAAACAGGTGCAGAAACTACTCTCTACCAATCCTATAAGATGCAGAACTAGCCCATTCTCTTCACTAGTACTTTTGATGCGAAAAGCTAGTAGGGAGTGGAGATTCTGTACGATTACAGGGCCCTCAATCACTATAAAGGATAAGTTTCCCATTTCGATGATCAACGAACTTATAGATGAGTTTTTCGAAGCCCGATATTACTCAAAGTTTGATCTTAAAGCTGACTACCATCAAATACGCATTTATGGACTCGATATTCCAAAAACTGCGTTCAAGACACATGACGGGCACTATAAATTCGTATTGATACCGTTTGACCTTACTAATGCACCGTCAACCTTTCAATGTTAGATGAATGACATCTTCCGTCCATATCTTCGCAAATTCATCCTTGTATTTTTTGACAATATTTTGGTTTATTTCAAGGCATGAGAGGAGCATCTGCAACATCTCCAAATTGTGCTAGACCTCCTGACACCAAATTAACTTCATGCAAATTTTAAAAAATGCGTATTTAGTGTGCAACTTGTGAAATACTTAGAGCACATTTTTTCGGGTAATGGAATCAAACCAGATGGTGCCAAAATTCAAATGGATTATGAATGGCCTGAGCCCAAAATTGTAAGAGAGGTAAGAGGATTTCTAGGCTTAGCATGGTATTACAGAAAATTTATCCAGCACTACGGAGTGATTGTAGTGCCATTAAACCGATTGCTTGACAAGAAGGGATTTAAATGGACAATGGAGGCTGCTAATGCATTCTCACCCAAGCTCTTGTTCTACGATTACCTGACTTCAATCAAAATTTTGTGGTAAAATGTGACGCCAGCGGGATCGGGATTAGGGTGGTCCTAAAGCAGGAAGGGAGACCAATAGTCTTCTTTAGTGACGTCTTTAAAGGTACGGCTCTCAAATACTCAACTTACAAAAAGGAGGTGCTGGCCATAGTTCAATCAGTTCATAAATGGTGTTCATATCTCCTTGGTCGAACTTTCATCGTGAGAACCGATAAGAGAAGTTTAAAATATTTGTTGGAACAACATATCATAACTTCAGCCTAAGTCCGTTGGTTGCCTAAACTCCTAGGGTATGATTACCAGATATAATACAAGCAAGGATCCATCAATAAAGCAACTGATTCTTTATCCCGTAAAGCTGAGATATAATTCATTGCAATCTCTTGACCAAAATTGGACTGGTGGATGCAATTGCAAAAAGAATGTGCTACAGATTACTACTATGCACAATTTAAAACAAATCCATTGGCTCAATCCCGGGATGGAGTGTGGTTTTTAGAAAAAAATGGTGATCCTTTGCCCTCAATTTTCTTTGATTCCTATTATTATTTCTGAGATGCATAACACTGCTTTGAGGGGGGGGGGATTTTGGCTTCCAAAAAACCTTAAGTCGGGTGAAACTGGATTTCTACTAGGTCGGAATGCATCGGGTGGTGATGGAATATATCCGACGATGCGAAATATGTCAGAGGAACAAGACAGAGAAATTGATGTTAGCTGGACTTCTATAACCTCTCCCAATACCAAATAGGATTTGGACGGACTCATCCACGAACTTCGTTGAAGGACTACCTTTTTCTGGGTGTTGTCAGACAATAATGGTCGTGGTAGATCGTTTGTCAAAGTATGCCCATTTTGTGGCCTTGTCACCACCTGTCAATGCCCTACGGGTTGCTAAGCTTTTATGGAGAATATTATGCATTTGTATCAAATGCCGGCAAGCATTGTAAGCAATCGTGATAAGGTTTTCATTAGTAATTTATGGACAACTTTGTTTGAGTTGCTGAGAACACGATTGAATATGAGCACTAGCTATCACCCATAGACAGATGGACATACAGATGTTGTTAATTGGGCCTTGGAGCAATATTTGAGGTGCTTCATTAGTGATCGACCCAAGCAATGGAAAGATTGGTTGGCTTGGGCCAAATATAGCTACAGCACCGTTCGTCATTCTTCCACTCAAATAACTCCATTTGAAGTAGTTTATGGAACACATCCCACCACCATCTCTATTAAGGTATGTCCCTAGTACTTTGAAAGTAGCCGACGTGGATGCACAACTACAGAAACGAGATTCCATCTTGAAAGACCTTGGACTTCACCTCCTTCAAGCCCGAGATAGAATGAAAAGCATGACTGACCGTCATCGCCAAGATATAGAATTTACAACAGGGACTGTGTCTTTCTTAAGCTTCAACCTTACTGCTAGACTTCGGTGGCTTTCTGAGCTTTGCTCAAACTATCTTCACGTTTCTTTGGTCATTTCAAAATTATTGGACGGGTTGGAGCCGTTGCTTATTGATTAGAGTTTCTAGAAGGGGTCTAGAATCCACAATGTCTTCCATATAAGTCAACTGAAACCTTGTGTTGGTGATATTCCTATTATTTCCCCTTACTTGCCTCCTTCTAGTGAGGAGCATCATGAATTTCCATTACCTGAAAGGTCTTGAGCTGAAGGGTGAAGCAAAAAGGCCACTACAGACCTAAAGAAGAAATACTCGTTATGTAACATCCCGTTATCGGAGTGACGGGTAGATTAGTAATTTGGATCGAGTTAGGATTTGGTACAGGCAAAGTGTTGCATTGCACATGCATTACAGTTTTGATAGTCATTGATAAATGATTATTATTGCATAAGTATATATATATACATACATGTATGACAATTCCGACTTGATTGTGAAATTGAAAATTGGCTAGATGTGTAATCGGAAATTTGGTTATAATAGACGAGATGAGGATTGGGTTGTGAAAAGTGGAAATTGAATAAGTGTATTAATTAGGTTTTGAATATGAAATTGGAAGGAAATGGAATTTAGAGAACTGAAATTGGAATATGAGTATAGAAATAAGCATTTCTAATTTTGTGAATTTATGGAATTTTCCTGAATTTTTAGAGTAATGGATCCCACGAGAAAAATTGGCCTAGGACCGATGATTAATGTGATTAAGGTCCGAGATTGATTGACAAATAATATGAAATAAATTGAATTATGATTTTGGGAATTTTGGTTATGAGTAAATGAAATTGGGAGTAAAATAGAATAAGAATCGGACGTGTTAGACCACAAGAATTGGACATGAAGTGGAGGATCTCATATATATATATGTATAAGCTTAAGGTAAGCTTATTTCTTCATTTCTCTTCGCCTTCGTCGACGGTCGTGGGTGTGAGAAATTGTGGATTTGGAGTTGCTTGAAGGATTCTTAACGGATTGATAACTTAATCAAGTAAGTTTCTATATGTTTATGAGTTAAAATCGTTTCGTTTGATTATTGATTTGAATGAGAAATTGTTTAGAGAATTTGAAAGCATCGACGATAGGGTTTGTGAGAGTTTGATTTGGGTTTTTGATAAATAATGGTTTAAATGATGGATTGAGATTAGAAATAAGTTGGGTTTAAGGTTTAAAACTGATTGAGAATGCTTAGAATGAATTTGGATGAGTTAGATCAGAAAAATCTGAGAAATTTCTGAGTTTCTGTCGCGATTTTGCGATCGCACGCCGCGACGTGCGATGAACACGCCGCGGCGAGCCCCCTTAGTGTGCACGTTGCGACGAATAATAAATATGTAATTTGTGTGCATGACGAAAGAGAGTATCGGACGCTTACGCCGCGACGACGAGCGGAGTCTTGCAATGGCGAAAGCAGACTTGGTTCGCGACGTCATGACGAAAGCGCGGCCGCGTCGCGACGAATGACGATTATAAGCGCGAGGGGGGGAATGTACGTCGCGCCGAAGGGGATTAATTTTTGAATATGAGATTGTGAGGTTTTGAATTGAAGAATTTTGGGATTTATTCTTAATGGATTGGTTATGGATTAATTGAATTTACGAGACTAGGAATTGCAATTTGGGATAAATGATTAAAGGATTATAAGGTGATTGTTACAAGTAATGGGTTTAAGGTTGATTTCAAATAATTGGTTTCCTAGAAATTAATTGGAATTTGGAGACTACGAATATTGAACTGGTAAGAATGGAAATTCGGAATTTGAATCAGATGATTATCGGGATCGAATGACAAATGATTAGTGAATATGATTTTAATTGAAATATGATTATAGACTATGGAAATTGGTAAATTGGTATATTATAATTGAAAGTGTTATGGATTAGTAAGAGAGTGATCAAATTGAGGAATTCGGGAATTGGATTGGGAATGTCATAACATGTATAGTATTTATCGTATTTGTTAAATATGTATTATTGAATTGATATTGGCCAAAATGGTAATGTGAATTATTTGAATTGACATAGAGGTTCCGATGGATCGACACTCCACGGACGATATTGGGACTTCCAGGCTGTAGCTCGGAAGTGCAGGTGAGTAATCTAGTTGGTTTCTCAACCTATATGTGTTACATTTTGTGTACATATGCCATGTGGAATACGGATGGATATGTGTGATTTTTTGATTGATTTGAACCATGGGTGTTCGAAATATTGGATTGAGATATGGAAGTGCAAAATGTGAATAAATGTGCATAAATACAATAGTGAATCGAATTGTAAAAGTGTTAGTGAAAGAAATGAGATATGACCGTGAAATGTGAATGACATATGCACTCATGCATAATTAAATGATCGATAATGATAGTTGTTGACCGAGGCGCCATCTTGTATATTTGAGGACGCCAGGTAAAACCCATGAACACACGCCGCAAAAACTCGCAAACACCTACGGGTGGGGTGTGGGTCTTATTATGTGAAAGGGATTAGTGCATACCAGTGGGCTCTCCTATCCCTAATGCGAGTGGGCGATAGTGCATACCCGAGGGCCTCCTACTTGCCAAAAATGTGATTTCGATTTACGATTAACGCTTTCGGTCACAACAATGAAATGAAACTGAAAGTGTCGCATGCATCTGCATATGTAAATTATTTAAAGTGAATCGTGAAAGTGAAACCGAATGCATGTGAATATATGAAAGTGTGAATATGTGATTCAGTGTGTATATGAATTGTGAATGCATGAGTTGGGTGAACCATCGATGATGGTTTCTCACCGAGTTCGCAAACTCACCCAACATTGCAATTATTTTTAGGAAATGAAGAGTACCCGTTAGTGAAGCAGGAGTATGTCTCTGCAAAGAGGCGTAGTATCGGGTCGGGATCGGTGTCGTCACATCTGCATTAGAGTAGTGAATTATTTTAGTGGGCCCTTTTGATTTATGTGTACTTGTATGGTATAACCGAAATTGGTTTATAATAGAAATTGTTTTGTAATTGCAAATGTTTTGTTATAATTGGGCCAAATCATTATTGTTTCATGCACTCAACTGTTTTCGTGAAAAGAAAAATGTCATATCGAGTTTTAAAAGGTAGTGATTGTTCTAAGACGCCACCCTCATGGGTCACGGGCTCGGATATCCTTTGTTGATGTCGGGTTGGTCTCGTCGGGAGTGGGGTGCTACATTTGTGGTATCGAGCCCGTAAGTACAATCTTACATGGGCATTACGAGAAAATGTGTCAAAGTACATGCATATAAGTCACGTCTCGTGAGACGGTGGACCATGATCCCCAAGATATAGCATATGAGTCTCATACATGAGCTGTACTAGTGGTTTAAGTGGTTAGGAATAGTGAAGAATAGATGATATGGAAAATGTGATAAATGGAAGTTGTGGAAATCAAGGAATAAGAACAAGTATATGGTGCGATGTGATAATTGGAGATTTAGTGCATTGAATGCGATGGGCGACATTATGAAATCGACATTAGAGTTATATTGGAACGATCTATGAATGTGAAATAGATGTGACTTGTATATGTGTAGTTGTGAATGTGTATAGAAAATCATAGAGATATGTGAAAGATGGCAAAATTGAAAGTGTATAAGTAATGGAAATAAAATGTTTTATGAATAGAGTTACAATGAAAGCGTGATGGGAGTTATGATTGTTGTAATATGGATTTGAGTGTGGTTGAGTAAAACGAAATCATGAAAAGAGATCGAAAGGTAAGAAAAGGGATATTGATAGGTGGAAAAGTGAGCAGTTGTTAAGGTCAGCGGATTTGCCTATGCGAATGCACACCGAAATTGGAAATGATATCGAAACCAATTGGTGCGTTAGTGGATAACCGCCAAGTCAAATAGTTAAAAGTTCATGTGAGATAGAGTAAGAACCGAAAGTGTTTATAGTGATATTTGGAAATGAATTGAGATTGTAATTAGGATATTGGTTTGGTAAAAGCCTCACGATCGAGGATAGATACGGAAAGAAAAATGTGGTCATAGATTAAATGAGATTGAGGTGTCTTGATATAAATGACTAATTGGTAAATTGACGCAATATTGTTAATGGTAGGTACCTTAATGAATGGTATAAAAGGATATTCTAGTTATATGGATTATGGCATAGATTGATCGTCACGGGATATTGTGAATAATTGAAATCGATAAGAAAGGTGACAAATTGTTGATGATTAGGAATTGAAAGAAGAAGTTCCTAAATTGGATTAAGTTGATTAGATGATTAAAATTGAAAGTTTAGCAATGAAAGGACAAATTGGAGATAAATGTGAAATAAATGAAAAGTCGTAATTAGGAGTGTAAAAGATAGACTCAGTTATTAAGAAGGTATGTGTTACGATAATGTAAAGAGATCGACTGTGTAATAGGAGTATTGAACATTAAAAAGATATTAGTTGTGATATGAGGAGAATACCGGATCAGATATATTTGGTGTGAATATCGGAAAGTATAAAGTGGTTTTGAAAATTTTGTTTGAAATGATAGTGAATAAATTGAACTATGTGGAGAATCTAGTGTAAAGGAATGTGTGCCAAAATATATTTGATGAAATTGAGAAAGATCGTGAGAAAATTTGTTCCTCATTGGAGACAACCGATAATTAGGAAATGATATAAATTGATTATTGATATGAAGAGTCATTATGCTCTTGAAGAGCAACATATCTTACTTGTGTTTAGAGTGAAATGTTTAAATTGTGTTCAAAGTGGATGATGATCGATTGAATACATTTGAAAAGTGAATAAGAGAAATTAGCACAGTTGAGGAAATTGTTTGACATGTAAGTTTTATAAGAGTGAATTTGATCTTGGTAGAATAATTAGTGGATGAATTATTATTATTGAACATGGTATTGGGAGATTAAATGCAAATAGAGGCGTGATAAATGTGAAATTGTAAAGGATAAGTATCTAGAGAATTTGGTGTTATAATATGAAATGAATTGTAAAGATGATAATGTGATCTATTGGAAAAATGTAAAGAGATTCTATGTGTATGGAGATCGAGATAAGCTTATGGGCTGCATTGGTATTTGATGACTTAAAATCTATTGTATTGAATAGTGTATTGGAAAGTGTTGTGAAAAGTTTGGAGATTCTATTTGTACGAAAATGTTTTGGATGAATATCGTTTGTAAAGTAATAATGATTAAGTTATATGAGTAAATTGGGAAAAAAAAGGAACGTATTAGCAATTGGGGATTCCACATCAAGTGTGCAGAGGTGTATTGAAAGCATGGCAAAATCCGAATCGAGAATTTTAAATAGTGGATAGTATCGAGAAATGTGTGGATAGATTAGCTGTAAAGAAATTGAGTAATGTATTTGGATTAGGAAATATGAGTAAAACTCATGAAAGGAATTGTAAGTGTATTAAAAGTGTAATGAAAGTAAAATGTGACGTTGAAAGATTATGAGTATGTTTGACCTATATGGTTGACTGTGTGTTATCAGTGTGAAACTAATATAGGTTTGTAGTTCATAAGATTATGAGATTGATGCATAGATAAGATTGATTGTGTTTTGTTGGAGATATCATTTGAAAAGTGTATGAAAGGTTTTATATCTAAAAGGAGTTGTTCATTCGGATAGTAAAATGATCGGACCTAATATAATTAGAGGCCTGGATGATTTAAGTTAAGATTGACGGTGTTTGAATCGATAATATGGTTTAAGAAATTCAAGTTGATGAGAATGAATTAAAGTAATGATTAAAACTGTTGAAACGATGAGATTAGAAATTGGCATTGGAGAGATGCAATATGTTCAACGATCTGAGAATGTTTCTAAATGTGTCACCTTGGCCAATCTATGTATTGATTGAGATAACAGTAAATGGGAAATGAAATTTGTTATTAGGATATGTGTTATCGATTTTGGAAGTGATAAATTGTGTGTAAAAGGCGATATAGGGTTAAGAAAGATTTGTGAAATTATTCGTATAGCGAAATAAGTGGAAATCAGAGAATCAATGATCGAAAAGACTCCCTAACTTGGTGATAAATCGTATATGAAATTTCGAGGACGAAATTTTTATTAGGAGGAGAATTGTAACATCCGTTATCGGAGTGACTGGTAGATTAGTAATTTGGATCGAGTTAGGATTTGAGTACAGCAAAGTGTTGCATTGCACATGCATTACGATTTTGATAGTCATTGATAAATGATTATTGACTGCATAAGTATATATATATGTACATACATGTATGACAATTCCCGACTTGATTGTGAAATTGAAAATTGGCTAGATGTGTAATCGGAAATTTGGTTATAATAGGACAGATGAGGATTGGGTTGTGAAAAGTGGAAATTGAATAAGTGTATTAATTAGGTTTTGAATATGAAATTGGAAGGAAATGGAATTTAGAGAACTGGAAATTGGAATATGAGTATAGAAATAAGCATTTCCTAAATTTGTGAATTTATGGGAATTTTCCCAGAATTTTTAGAGTAATGGATCCGGACCAGAAAATTGGCCTAGGGACTGATTAATGTGATTCCGGGTCCGAGATTGATTGACAAATAATATGAAATAAATTGAATTATGATTTTGGGAATTTTGGTTATGAGTAGCGCGAAATTGGGAGTAAAATAGAATAAGAATCGGACGTGTTAGACCCTAAGAATTGGACATGAAGTGGAGGATCTCATATATATATATGTATAAGCTTAAGGTAAGCTTATTTCTTCATTTCTCTTCGCCTTCGTCGACGGTCGTGGGTGTGAGAAATTGTGGATTTGGAGTTGCTTGAAGGATTCTTAACGGATTGATAACTTAATCAAGTAAGTTTCTATATGTTTATGAGTTAAAATCGTTTCGTTTGATTATTGATTTGAATGAGAAATTGTTTAGAGAATTTGAAAGCATCGACGATAGGGTTTGTGAGAGTTTGATTTGGGTTTTTGATAAATAATGGTTTAAATGATGGATTGAGATTAGAAATAAGTTGGGTTTAAGGTTTAAAACTGATTGAGAATGCTTAGAATGAATTTGGATGAGTTAGATCAGAAAAATCTGAGAAATTTCTGGGTTTCTGTCGCGATTTTGCGATCGCACGCCGCGACGTGCGATGAACACGCCGCGGCGAGCCCCCTTAGTGTGCACGTTGCGACGAATAATAAATATGTAATTTGTGTGCCGCGACGAGCAGAGTATCGGACGCACGCCGCGACGACAGCGGAAAGTCTTGCCATGCGGCAGATTTGGTTCAGACGTCATGACGAAAGAAGAATACGACGTCATGACGAAAGCAATGATTATCGCCGCGGCGAGGGGGGAATGTACGTCGCGGCGAAGGGGATTAATTTTTGAATATGAGATTGTGAGGTTTTGAATTGAAGAATTTTGGGATTTATTCTTAATGGATTGGTTATGGATTAATTGAATTTCTGAGACTAGGAATTGCAATTTGGGATAAATGATTAAAGGATTATAAGGTGATTGTTACAAGTAATGGGTTTAAGGTTGATTTCAAATAATTGGTTTCTAGAAATTAATTGGAATTTGGAGACTACGAATATTGAACTGGTAAGAATGGAAATTGAATTTGAATCGATGATTATCGGGATCGAATGACAAATGATTAGTGAATATGATTTTAATTGAAATATGATTATAGACTATGGAAATTGGTAAATTGGTATATTATAATTGAAAGTGTTATGGATTAGTAAGAGAGTGATCAAATTGAGGAATTGGAATTGGATTGGGAATGTCATAACATGTATAGTATTTATCGTATTTGTTAAATATGTATTATTGAATTGATATTGGCCAAAATGGTAATGTGAATTATTTGAATTGACATAGAGGTTCCGATGGATCGACACTCCACAGACGATATTGGGACTTCAGTGTAGCTTCGGAAGTGCGGTGAGTAACCTAGTTGGTTTCTCAACCTATATGTGTTACATTTGTGTACATATGCCATGTGGAGATACGGATGGATATGTGTGATTTTTTTGATTGATTTGAACCATGGGTGTTGAAATATTGGATTGAGATATGGAAGTGCAAAATGTGAATAAATGTGCATAAATGCAATAGTGAATCGAATTGTAAAAGTGTTAGTGAAAGAAATGAGATATGACCGTGAAATGTGAATGATATATGCACTCATGCATAATTAAATGATCGATAATGATAGTTGTTGACCGAGACGCCATCAGTATATTTGAGGGCCTTGCGGTAAAACCCATGAACACACGCCGCAATAAAACACGCAAACACCTACGGGTGGGGTGTGGGGTCTATTATGTGAAAGGATTAGTGCATACCAGTGGGCTCTCCTATCCCTAATGTGAGTGGGCGATAGTGCATACCCGAGGGCCCTCCTACTTGCCAAAATGTGATTTCGATTTACGATTAGCTCGGTCACAACAATGAAATGAAACCGAAGTGTCGCATGCATCTTGCATATGTAAATTATTTAAAGTGAATCTGTGAAAGTGGCCGAAATGCATGTGAATATATGAAAGTGTGAATATGTGATTCAGTGTGTATATGAATTGTGAATGCATGAGTTGGGTGAACCATCGATGATGGTTTCTCACCGAGTTCGCAAACTCACCCAACATTGCAATTATTTTTCAGAAATGAAGAGTACCCGTTAGTGAAGCAGGGAGTATGTCTCTATGAAGAGGCGTAGTATCTGCCGGGATCGGTGTCGTCACATCTGCATTAGAGTAGTGAATTGTTTTAGTAGGCCCTTTTGATTTATGTGTACTTGTATGGTATAACGAAATTGGTTTATAATAGAAATTGTTTTGTAATTGCAAATGTTTTGTTATAATTGGGCCAAATCATTATTGTTTTGCGCACTCAACTGTTTTCGTAAGAAAAGAAAAATGTCATATCGAGTTTTAAAAAGGTAGTGATTGTTCTAGTACGCTACCCTCGCGGGTCACGGGCTCGGATATCACTGTTGATGTCGGGTTCGGGTCTCGTCGGGAGTGGGGTGCTACACGTTAAATGGAGGGGAACACCACCGAAGGACGCAACGTGGAAGATGCCCTATGGTTATTGAGGGTGTATCTTGACTTTGTCCTTGAGGACAAGGACCAAGCGAAGGGGGGAGGAGTTGATATGTCCCATGCACACGTGGACGTAGCCCATGTAAGCTATGCATACGTGGCTAGGAGTTATGCAGATGTGGAAAACACATCATCTCAGGCCATGCACGTTGCCATGCATATTCCCGCTTCTTTGGAAGATGCCTGGAGCTATTGTGGTTAGTGGGGGAATGACATCAGATGGGTAACGTTGGAATAGGTCCATTCAATAATCCCACTTGTTGTGGAAGTAGTTTAGGAAGTAATTTGCTGTTTTCGTAATATTAGGTTAGGACTCAACCAAAGTAGTTCAATTGGTTTAGGTTCCTTTATTTTCAAGTTAATTAGTTTCTTAATTTCTTTGTAAATAAAATGCTATATATTGATAGCTGTATTTTTAATAAAGATCATTATAAACATTATCAGAAAATATATCTCTCTCTGAATTCTTTTCTTAATCTCTATCTTTCTGTTTTTCTTTCCTAAATTCTGTCTTAAATTCCAAATTAAACCCATCACCACAATCCGAAACACATCTGTCCTGTGCTGTTACTCTGTAAACTAACATCCATCTATTCAAGACTCATAAAAATTGAATCTATGAATGCTCATCAAATCAAATAGGATAGGCATATAATATCGAAAATAGGTAATTTAAGCCCCAGCAATCCTGTTAGTTATTTAATTACGTTGGGTGGTTTTGTGTTTCTTTCTTGCTGTCATGAAATAACTTGAAAGTGATGATCTCTGTCTGCTGGGTATGAAAAAGAGTATGTCTTTACGGTCATTATTGAGTAGTTAAGGGGGGGTGTTTGTTTCTATTTTTATTTTTGGTTTTCTGTTTTTGTTTTTAAATTTAGTAAAAAATCTTGTTTGTTTGAGTTTTTAGTTTCTGTTTTTGATTTTGGTTTCTTCCAATTTTCAAAAATTATGAAAACCATAAAAAGTAGTTTTGTTTCTTATTTTAATTTTGTTTCATAATCGATTTACTACCATTAAATATATTATTTAATTATGTATTTTAATAAAATTATAAATAATTTAATTCAACATTATATTTATATATTTAATAAATTTAAATTTATTATCAATAAATTTATGAATAATTTAACTTTATTTAATTTTTATAATTAAATTTAAAATATATAAATATTCAAATAAAATTTGATATAATAATTAAAAATATTTCAAATAAATATTTATTTATAAATAAAATTTTAAAATTTTAATTAATTATTTATTAAAAATAACATAATTTTATTAATATATATTATATAAGAGATTAAATAAATTTTTAATAAAAATATTTTATCTTTAAGTTTTATCTAAAATATAATTATTATTAGTGATAAAATATAACTACATTAACATTAACAACTAAACAAAATTTTGTTTTATTAAAAAAAATAAAAATAAAAAACTGAAAACAGAAAAGTAGAAGTAGATTGTAGATTCAAACGGTTCCTAAGATTTTAAAAAGTGTTGACTTGAGGTACATGATATATGTAGCTTCTAAAGATGCGATGAGTAAACAAAGTACAAACACAGGCTAGGACGACGGCGTATCAAGGGAATAAGCACAAAAGTTTGGGCCATGTGAAACGACAACGTAGCAGTAGGTGTTAGTAAAAGAGCCAGGTGAAACGACAACGTAGCAGTAGTTGTTAGTAAAGGGGGAAACGGCCCCCCACCCGCACGGCATACCGATGCAATAGTGAAAAAGCTTTTACTTAAAAGGCTTAGTGGATGGATTTTTCAGTTAATTCTCAGGGTCTGCCCGTCTCTCCCCTCTCTCTCTCTCTCTCCTTTTTCTATGTAATTTTGCCTGAATCGCAATTCTGAACTTATTTGACACGATAATTGTCGTCTGCTTCGATATTGTTATAGAAATTTTTGTTAAGAGTGCTGGGCTACCAGCTTTGAGCTTGTTTAGGGTAGGTTTTATGCTCGTTGTTTGCCTCTGCGATCTGGTCCATTCCTTCTAGGTTAGGGTTCCCGTTCAGCCCGATTTTCTCCTTGATTTTGTAGTTTTGTTTACCTATTTGTTTGTTTCTTTGTTGTATTTTATGCGCGGTTATTTATTGTTCTATTTTTATACACAGGAGCTGTTGCGATTTGAGCTTCAAGATTGGTCGTTTGAGAAATCGACTATCTTAACAAATAGGTTCGACTTGATTCATTTTTTTGTTTCCCTAACTGTTCGTTTGTTCTCAAGTTCTTGCTTTCGGGTTGTCTGTAACTTGGAGGTTTTTGGTTACGGTTCGATGATGTTAATTGCTGTCATGATTAACAGCATGGTTAGTAATGCATGTTTTTCGATGTCTGATTTTTGAGTTTGGGTTTCTGAGGTTAAGAGACAAGGTTGAATCAAGAATTTCTTGAATTGATTTTGATCATTTAGGACATGGGTGTTGTTGTTTAACTTGTATAGAGTTGGCGACTTTTAATATTGTCTTTGTTGCAATCTAATCCAATTCAGCCATGGATACGAGATTCCCATACTCTCCAGCAGAGGTAGCTAAAGTCAAGTTGGTTCAGTTTGGCATTCTCAGTCCCGATGAAATCGTAACTCTCTCTTTCCTTCTTTTCCGATTACAGTTTGTATTTGATTGAAGAAAACAAAGCAGCCCCTTTTTTTTTCTAATTAATATGTTTCTAGTTTTCTTGAAAATGGAGTTATTGTTTTTACGGGTGGGTTGTGTTATATTGGTTGGCAGAGGCAAATGTCAGTGGTACAAATTGAGCACAGCGAGACCACGGAGAGGGGAAAGCCTAAGCCTGGGGGATTAAGCGATCCTCGGCTGGGCACTATTGACAGGAAGATGAAGTGCGAGACTTGTACTGCCATCATGGCTGAGTGTCCGGGTCACTTTGGCCATCTCGAGCTCGCAAAGCCCATGTTCCACATTGGATTTATGAAGACTGTTCTTAATATTATGCGTTGTGTTTGCTTCAATTGTTCCAAGATTTTGGCTAACGAGGTACCCACAAAGTTCACAAACAAACACCATTTAAACATTATTATTATTATTATTATTATTAGTATTTTGTATAAAACTCTCTCAACTGTTTTCTATAAATTTGCTGCAGGATGATCACAAGTTTAAGCAGGCCTTGAAAATAAAGAATCCCAAAAATAGACTTAAAAAGATTCTTGATGCTTGTAAGAATAAAACTAAATGTGAAGGAGGTGACGAAATTGACGTTCAAGGTCAAGATAATGATGAGCCGGTGAAGAAGAGTCGCGGTGGCTGCGGTGCTCAACAACCAAAGATTAGTATTGAAGGTATGAAGATGATTGCTGAGTATAAAGCTCAAAGAAAGAAAAATGATGATCAGGAACAACTACCTGAACCTGTGGAGAGAAAGCAGACCCTTACTGCAGAAAGGGTAAAATGTTGTTTTGTCTTTAGAGCCTAAGATAAAATGTTGTTTTGTCTTTAATTTTGTGTATGTAGCTGTTGTCATAATTTGTACTGCAGGTTCTTGGTGTTCTCAAGAGGATAAGTGATGAGGACTGTCAGTTATTGGGCTTGAGCCCTAAGTATGCACGTCCAGATTGGATGATTCTACAAGTTCTTCCAATTCCCCCACCTCCTGTGAGGCCTTCTGTAATGATGGATACATCCTCCAGGAGTGAGGCAAGTCTATTACAGTGTTACTTTTCTAACAATGGACTGTAATTGATAACAAAGACATGCTGTGTGTACATTCTCTTTTCTTTCCAGACTGATATCTAACAATTCAGGTATCTTCAATGTGAAATTTCCACAAGCATTCATGTTTCTTGTCTTTTTCCCAACGTAGGATGACTTAACCCATCAGCTGGCAATGATTATTAGACACAATGAGAATTTGAGAAGACAGGAGAGGGGTGGGGCGCCTGCACATATTATATCTGAGTTTGCACAGTTGTTACAGTTTCATGTGGCTACATATTTTGACAATGAATTGCCTGGACAGCCAAGGGTATGGAGTTGCTTATTCATGCCTTGATGAGTTCCAATTGTATACGTGGTTCATTTTGTTTTGCTTTGTAAGAAATAATGTTTTTAGGAGGTGGTGTACTCTTCATATTACAGGCAACTCAAAGGTCAGGAAGACCTATCAAGTCCATTTGTAGTAGGCTGAAGGCAAAGGAAGGGCGGATTAGGGGAAACTTGATGGGTAAAAGAGTGGACTTTTCTGCACGTACAGTTATTACACCTGATCCCACTATCAACATTGATGAGCTAGGGGTACCATGGAGTATTGCTTTGAACCTCACCTATCCTGAAACAGTGACTCCCTACAACATTGAAAGGTTCATATCTCATTGTAGCTTTTATTTCTTCCAATCTTGTTAATATTCCATTTTTTAATGTGGATATTTTCTCAAACAGGTTGAAGGAACTTGTTGAGTATGGGCCACATCCTCCTCCTGGAAAAACTGGTGCAAAATATATCATAAGGGACGATGGACAAAGACTTGATCTTCGTTACTTGAAGAAAAGTAGTGATCACCATTTGGAGCTTGGCTATAAGGTATTTTCTTGGATGAGCCAATTGGATTTCATTCATTACATCCTATTAACAGTCCATTTATTCCTATAATTAAATCATTTTATGATGATTACAGGTGGAACGACATCTAAATGATGGTGACTTTGTTCTTTTTAATCGTCAACCTAGTCTCCATAAGATGTCCATTATGGGGCACAAAATCAAGATTATGCCATATTCAACTTTCCGCTTGAATTTATCTGTTACTTCACCATATAATGCTGATTTTGATGGTGATGAAATGAATATGCACGTTCCTCAGTCATTTGAAACGAGGGCAGAAGTGCTAGAATTAATGATGGTGCCAAAATGTATTGTATCACCTCAATCAAATCGGCCAGTGATGGGTATTGTCCAGGATACTCTTTTAGGATGCCGTAAAATCACCAAGAGAGACACCTTCATAGAAAAGGTGAAACAGAAATGATATTTAAATCCCTTCATCATTCAATTGTATGATTCTGTTCTTTCTTGTCTTGGACCTAAACTCTATCCCTATTTGCAGGATGTTTTCATGAACATCTTGATGTGGTGGGAGGATTTTGATGGGAAAATTCCTGCTCCTGCAATCCTGAAACCTAGGCCACTTTGGACTGGAAAACAAGTTTTTAACCTTATAATACCAAAGCAGATTAATCTGATCAGAACTTCTGCCTGGCATTCTGATTCTGAAAGAGGAATTGTTACTCCGGGGGATACACTGGTCCGGATAGAAAAAGGGGAGTTACTTTCTGGAACCCTTTGCAAAAAGACGCTTGGAACATCTACTGGAAGTCTTATACATGTGATATGGTAGCGATTTGGTTGATGACTTTTACTGTACAAATATTTCACAGCAGATAACTTTTGGTTTTATGTGGTGGTTAAAAAGTGGAGACCTGACTTTGTTGGACCAGCGTGTATGGTGCAACTTATTTTCTAATTTATTTTATGCAGGGAAGAAGTTGGTCCAGATGCAGCACGCAAATTTTTGGGACATACGCAATGGCTGGTGAATTATTGGCTGTTACAGAATGCTTTTAGCATTGGTATTGGAGATACAATTGCTGATGCAGCCACAATGGAGAAAATCAACGAAACTATTTCGGCAGCAAAAAATGAGGTGAAAAAACTCATTATGCAAGCCCAGAGTAAAGATCTGGAGGCTGAACCTGGACGGACTATGATGGATTCTTTTGAAAACAAAGTGAATCAGGTGAGCTGATGAAAGTGGCTAGTGTTTTGTCAACTTTTTTTGTTTTTGTTTACTAATTATGATGGTAACAACTGTCATCTTTAGGTGTTGAATAAAGCTCGTGATGATGCGGGTAACAGTGCCCAAAAGAGTTTATCTGAGAGTAATAATCTCAAGGCTATGGTTACTGCAGGGTCAAAAGGCAGTTTCATTAACATATCTCAGATGACGGCTTGTGTGGGGCAGCAAAATGTTGAGGGTAAACGTATACCATTTGGCTTTATAGATCGGACGTTACCTCACTTCACAAAAGATGATTATGGGCCAGAAAGTCGAGGCTTTGTGGAGAATTCCTACCTTCGTGGATTGACTCCCCAAGAATTCTTTTTCCATGCTATGGGTGGTAGAGAAGGACTAATAGATACTGCAGTTAAGACTTCTGAGACTGGCTATATACAGAGGAGATTGGTGAAGGCCATGGAGGATATCATGGTTAAATATGATGGTACTGTGAGGAATTCACTGGGGGATGTTATTCAGTTTCTCTATGGGGAAGATGGGATGGATGCTGTGTGGATAGAATCACAGAAGCTAGATACCTTGAAGATGAAGAAATCAGAATTTGATAGGGTATTCAGATATGAATTGGATGATGAAAATTGGAACCCTAACTATATGTTACCAGAACATATTGAGGATTTGAAAAATATCAGGGAGCTGAGAGATGTGTTTGAAGCTGAAGTTCAAAAACTTGAAGCAGATAGATATCAACTTGGAACGGAGATTGCAACAACTGGTGACAGTCTTTGGCCAATGCCTGTTAATCTTGGGAGGCTTATCTGGAATGCCCAGAAGACGTTCAAGGTTGATACCAGAAGGCCTTCAGATATTCACCCAATGGAAGCAGTAGAAGCTGTTGATAAACTCCAAGAGAGATTGAAGGTTGTTCCTGGAGAGGATCCATTAAGTGTTGAAGCACAAAAGAATGCCACTCTCTTCTTTGGAATTTTGCTTCGTAGTACCCTTGCCAGTAAAAGGGTATTGCAGGAATACAGGCTCACACGTGAAGCATTTGATTGGGTCATTGGTGAGATAGAGTCACGGTTCTTGCAGTCGTTGGTAGCACCTGGTGAAATGATTGGTTGTGTTGCTGCACAGTCTATTGGAGAGCCTGCTACTCAAATGACTCTCAATACTTTCCATTATGCTGGTGTTAGTGCTAAAAATGTTACTCTTGGTGTTCCAAGGTTGAGGGAAATTATTAATGTGGCTAAAAAAATTAAAACGCCATCTCTTTCTGTCTACTTGACTCCTGAATGTAATAAGACAAAGGAGAAAGCTAAGAACGTTCAATGTGCTTTGGAATATACCACCTTGCGAAGTGTGACCCAAGCAACGGAAGTGTGGTATGATCCAGATCCCACAAGTACAATAATTGAAGAGGATATTGATTTTGTGAAGTCGTACTACGAAATGCCTGATGAGGAGGTTGCACCGGAGAAAATATCTCCTTGGTTGCTTCGCATAGAGCTGAATCGGGAAATGATGGTTGATAAGAAGCTAAGTATGGCTGACATTGCGGAGAAGATCAACCTTGAATTTGATGATGACTTGACTTGTATATTTAATGATGACAATGCAGAAAAGTTAATTCTCCGGATTCGTATCATGAATGATGAAGCTCCAAAAGGGGAATTAACTGATGAGTCTGCTGAGGATGATGTCTTCCTGAAGAAGATTGAGAGTAACATGCTGACTGAAATGGCTCTTCGAGGTATTCCAGATATCAACAAAGTCTTCATCAAGCATGGTAAAGTTAGCAGGTTTGATGAGAATGAAGGATTTAAGACAGTAGAGGAATGGATGTTAGACACTGAGGGTGTCAATCTCCTGGCTGTCATGTGTAATGAAAATGTTGATGCCAGAAGAACAACCAGTAATCACTTGATTGAAGTCATTGAAGTTCTTGGGATAGAGGCAGTTCGCCGTGCCCTCCTCGATGAATTGCGAGTTGTTATATCCTTTGATGGATCGTATGTCAATTACAGGCATCTGGCCATACTATGTGATACCATGACTTATCGTGGTCATTTGATGGCAATCACCCGTCATGGTATCAATCGCAATGATACTGGGCCATTGATGAGATGCTCATTTGAAGAAACTGTGGACATCCTCCTTGATGCTGCTGTCTATGCTGAGTCAGATTACCTTAGAGGGGTCACTGAAAATATAATGCTGGGTCAGCTTGCCCCAATTGGCACAGGGGACTGTGCATTGTATCTCAATGATGAGATGTTGAAGAATGCTATTGAACTCCAGCTCCCAAGTTATATAGATGGCCTGGAATTTGGCATGACCCCTGCTCGATCTCCAGTGTCTGGAACTCCATATCATGAGGGCATGATGTCTCCAAATTATTTGCTAAGCCCAAGTCTTCGCCTCTCCCCCATGACAGATGCTCAATTTTCACCTTATGTTAGTGGAATGCCTTTCTCCCCTGCTTCATCGCCTGGCTATAGCCCATCTTCTCCGGGGTACAGTCCATCGTCTCCTGGTTATAGCCCTACTTCTCCAGGATACAGTCCAACTTCACCAACCTACAGCCCAAGTTCGCCTGGTTATAGCCCAACTAGTCCAGCATACTCTCCTACAAGTCCTTCATATTCTCCCACATCCCCGAGCTACAGTCCTACATCCCCGAGTTATAGCCCTACATCACCCAGTTATAGCCCAACTTCTCCAAGTTACAGCCCCACATCCCCCAGTTACAGTCCAACTTCACCTAGTTATAGTCCCACTTCTCCTGCATACAGCCCCACCTCACCTGCATACAGCCCCACCTCACCTGCTTATAGTCCAACATCACCCTCTTATAGCCCAACATCTCCTTCCTATAGTCCAACCTCTCCTTCCTACAGCCCCACATCTCCTTCGTACAGCCCAACTTCACCAGCTTATAGCCCTACATCACCTGGTTATAGTCCAACATCACCAAGCTATAGTCCAACTTCGCCGAGCTATAGCCCGACTTCACCTAGTTACAATCCACAGTCGGCAAAATACAGTCCTTCGCAGGCTTACTCACCCAGCAGTCCAAGATTGTCACCTGCCAGTCCATACAGTCCCACTTCCCCAAATTATAGGTAAGACTATGCAACTGAATAATACTACCTTTTATGTGACTATTAAAACAATTTCCTTGTTTGGTACTCTTATAGTTATTGTGAATGTCTAGTCTCATTACTTAATGCTTGAATGTATTATCTTATTGTGCAGTCCAACATCCCCATCCTATTCACCTACGTCCCCATCCTATTCTCCTTCAAGCCCAAGTTACAGCCCGAGCAGGTAGGTTTTGATTAATCTGTATTTATTTCCCGCCATTTTGCCATCGCATCTTGTTGCTTATGATGGTTGCTTGCCTCTATTTTTCTAAAGCACTTAATCTTTGTTTTGTTTTTCTAGCCCCTATAATTCTGGAGTGAGCCCAGATTATAGCCCTAGCTCCCCACAGTACAGGTATGCCAAGATTTTGTTTTAAGAACATATATTCAGTTGTATGTAATTTGAATATGGTTATTTGCTCCCCTTTTACTAATTAAGTCCCATCGTGTATTTTGTTGGTTCATGTAGTCCAAGTGCAGGGTATTCACCCAGTGCACCTGGGTACTCACCGTCATCTACGAGCCAGTACACACCTCAAACTAATGATAGGAAAGGCAAGGATGATAGGGACAAAAAGTATGATAGGAACAAACGTTGAGTCCTGACATTGTAGAAAGACTTGCTATATTTATTACGGGGGTAAAGCTGTTTACTTACGTATGTACACAGGCAGAATTTGTCATCCTAGTGTAGCTGCCAAAATTTGGTGTGGAAGCTAAAAACTTGGACCATGTTTTTGTATTGTTACATCGAAAAGCCTTGCTCTAGGAAGCTACTGCGTGTGTGAATTGATGCATTTGGGATGGGCAGGGAGTGCGGAAAGGAAATATATATTGCTTGGAGAAAGTTCAGGATGGCTGGTAGGTGAAGAGGAAATGAGATAAATTGGACGTAGAAGCTATTGTAGATCCAGTTCCCTGAATTTCGATTGTCCCAAGTGTAAGTGAACAATGCTGTATGTGTTTCTGTTCTTAATGACTGGAACGGACACCAATCAAGTGGTCCTATTATTGGAGAATGGTTCCTAATATTCTCTTCCAAGTTTCCGATATGAGTAAACTTTCAGACTGTAATATTCTTTTTATTTTCTGTAGTTGAAAACTGTTTTATCTTGATAGGCTATTACCACATGACAGTTGCGATATAGAGGTTGGTCCCATGAGATTTTGTACATTTTCTTGGAATTATTTATTTAACGTTTCCAGCTAGCAAGTGAATAAAAGAAAATGAAAATACTTCCCAACAACAAAAAGTCAAGGAACATGGTGGCACCTTGAAGCAGAAGACCAAGTCTCGTGTCTTATTTATTCATGATGCCCATATATTCTGCATGTACAGTTTCGCTTGAACTTGGATTGGAAGGGCCTTTTGAATGTCCTCAAATCTATTATTATCTTGCACACTACATCCACGACAGATAGGTTTAGGAAATTAATCCCAGCAATTTTGGCAACCATATTTATCATTGAAAGTATCCATTGACAGTGTTTAGGCGGTTAGTCCCAACAATTTTAGTATCCATGTTTTGTATTTGTCGAAAGTGCTGTTTTGTCTTAATCAGTGTACCATACCAGTGACGATTTTTAATAATTAAAAAACCAACCAAAACACGAATATATGATATTTAACCAACATTACAAGAGTCAAAAAATTCTTGTTGACACTAGTGATTCTTAATAGGGTACATAGCGTATGTACTCACAAAAGCATATCACACCATCTCTTAGTGTATTTGCGGGGAGGTAATGGAAGGAGTAGAACTTATGTTTGAGAAATAAATCACCACCTAGCAAAGGACAAGCTGAGTGGCAGTTTGTTTTCTATTGGAGTAAGTGGCAGAGGGCTGAATGGGACATGAGTCAAACAATGAATTCCTTTGTTAACGGTTTCGACTGAACCTTCATCAGTGGAATGTTTCCAAGGCTTTAGTATCATCTGCAAACCTTTTTGAGGTAGTGAGTTTTCATGAGATATTGAAGACGTTCTCATTCGTTGAGAAAGCTCTCTGTAGTGTGAAAATATTTTGTACTCTCAACGTTCTGCTCTCTTCCCCGGCATCCCAGATTAGGGCCATCAATGATCCGCTTGACCTCTATGACTTCTTTCTCCGTTACCTCATCTTCCATATTCTGCTTTTGTTCTTCCTCAAAGACACTGCTCAAATATACCTTGTCACCATATTTTTATGTAGAAGCATCATGATCAATTTCATTTAAAGTATATGATCGAGGATCGGTCGCTAAGATTTGGATTGGCATGCTTTCAGGCTTAAGAGGAGCATTCATAGCTCAATATTTGACATCACGGACAAGTGGCTCTTAGTATCCCATGTCCAAATCCATCGATTTAACCATTACTGGATCCTCATCAGCATACACCCTCATCAACCTTCTGGCAAAACAATTGTGTTAGAAATTAAACTTGATTTAATTGATGTTACTTAATCATGAAGGTTACGAGTTGTAAATAGACTTTGTTAATGTAAAAATTCAAATTGATTTTGTCTTCCTCTTATAACAATTCAAATTGATGTAAAAAAAAAATGTATAGAAGAAAATAGTGAGAGCGTGTGTGAGTTTGGGTTGTTAGCTTCATCAAACTAACTGCATAACGAGTTTTTGGGTTGTGAATTTGTAGTGTGTGAGTTTGTCTTTGTAAAATTTATATTCTCTCAATCAATAAAATTGTTAGTGTGTATTTGGATGTCAAAATATATTTTCTAGGCAATTTTCATTTGCCAATATTTGGTATCAAAGTTTGGTTAAAATGCTCAAGTAGATCAAGATGACTTCGAGTTCAACAACTGAAGTTTAACCAATGCAATTATCTATTTTCAAGTTCGATGGTAAAAACAATTTTGCGATGTGGAAACACTTGATAGAGTTATATTTGAGAAGTAACGAATATGGTGAAATTTTGGATAAAGGTTTAGAAGAAAAAAAAAACACCGACGATTGGAGAACTGGTTCGTGATTGTTTATTAAATGAAAAAATCTTTTTTTTTTTAATTTGTCAATCTGTTGAGTTGCTGATTGTTGAAAAAAATATTCTATGTTAAAATAACAACAAAGGCTTAGAATATTTTGCTCAAAACGTATGAACGAGCAGACATAGTTAAACGAACGAGATTGTAAGGTTTAAAAAGGCAATACAAGTTGATGAGGCAAGGCAAAGATTAAAGTATTCATGATTATTTTTCACGAATGGAAAAATTGATCAATGAGATGAAAAATAATGGTCATGAAATTACGGAGAAAGATATCGTGGAGAAGATCATGCTGATGTTGATAAGTAGATTTGATTATGTTATTGCAACCATTGAAGAGTCTAAAGATTTGGAGTCCATGACTCTCAATAATTTGCAAGCCTCATTAGAGTTTCGTGAAATGCCTATGAATGAAAAATCATCAAAACAACGGAGTAAGTTCTAAAAGCCCAAGTAAATTTGAGAAATGAGAAAGAACCTGCAATTGGCAAAATAGAGCATACTCATAAAAGTTCAAATTTCAGGATAGGAGGAGGCACAAATTTCAGAACCAATTCGAGACCAGGAGCAAGGGAAAGTGAATCTCCTTAGGATAAATCCAATATTCAATGTTACAAGTGCAAAAAGTTTTGTCACTTCAATCTGAGTGCAAGTCACATATTCAGTGCCATAATTGTAAAAAATATGGTCATTATAATAGAGAATGTCGTGCTTGAAGATAAGAACATAAGGATAATCGAGCTGGAGTCTTTGAGAATAATAATCTAGAGACCTAGTTGATGACCACTTATGAAACCAATAACAGTGACAACTGCCAATGATTGTTATATGCGACTTGCAGTAATCACTTAAGTTGAAACAAGGAAGTTTCTACTGAGTTAGATTAATCATTTCATTCTTTAATAAAGTTTGCCGATAACTACTAGATTCCAATTTTGGAAAAAGGAAAGGTTGCTATAAAATTGAAGAATGGGTCTTTAAATTACATTGCTGATGTGTACTGTGCTCCTATTCGTTGCCAGAATCTATTGAGCGTTGGACAACTGGTTACGATTTACACTTCAATAAAGATGGATGCACTATGAGTGATATAAAAAGGGCATGATTCTAAGGACGAGAATGACATCCAACCATTTATTTCCTCCATATCTTAATTGCGGTAATTCTTCTTGCTGTAACACTGTGACTATTAATGATAATTGGCTATGGCATATGCGACATGGGCACTTGAATTTTGGAAGAATTAAGTTTCTTATAAACAAAGAGTGAGTTTCAAGCTTGCCAACTACTCAAGTTCCTGATCAGATTTGTGTGTCATATGTGATGGGAAAGAAGCATAGAGATCCATTTCCTACAAAGCAGGCATGGAGAGCTAAACGTCCACTAGAGCTCATGCATTCAGATCTATGTTATGTGGAGGTTCCATTAAATGGAGATAATAAATACTTTATTACATTTATTGATGATTATAGTAGAAACATATTGGTTTATTTTTCGAAGCAGATATCTGAGGCATGTGAAGTACTTAAGAATTTTGTAACATATATTGAAAAACAAAGTGGTTATTCTTTTAAGATTTTGAGAATGGATAGATGCATATAATATATTGTTTGTGATGATTTCTTAAAAAAACATGTAGTTAAGCATCAATTAACAGCTAGATACACTCCTCAACAAAATGGAGTGACAGAAAGGAAAAGCCAAACTATCATAGATATGGTGAGAAGCATGTTATTTTGTGAGAACCTACCCAAAAGTTTATAGGTAGAGGTTGTGGCTTGTGCGATTAATATTTTGAATAGGTGTCCTATTAAAAGTGTTCAAGATAAAACTTCACAAGAAGCATGAAGTGGAAAAATGCCTAATCTTAGTCATTTGAGGGTGTTTGGTTGTATAACATATTCACATGTACCTAATGAGTTAAGAAAGAAGCTAGATGACAAGATAGAAAAATGTTTATTTTTCGGTTACATCATGGAAACAAAAGGTTGTAAGCTTTATAATCCAAAGACTCAAAAAGTGATCATCAGCCGTGATGTTACTTTTGATGAAGATGAAGTATGAGATTGGTTAGAAAAAGAGAAGAAATCTTTGCCAATATCGGTATTCTTAAACAACAAATTAGAAACAACTAATTAAGCTAGAGAGTCATCTTCACTTCCAGTTCCTGAAGATCCAACTCATATTGATCCTAAAGCATTATCTCCTCCTACTTCAGCTTCACTTAGGCACTTATATTGAGAATGACATCCCCCCACTTATTTGAAATATTATTAAGTAGATGATGATAATAATGATGATGAAGTTGTAGATCATTATGCTTTCTTTGTAGATTGTGATCTAGTAATGTGTGAGGAAATAGTGAATGATGATCGATGGATTAAAGCAATAGATGAAGAAATATGTGCCATAGAAAAGAATAAAACATGGGAGTTAACCACTTTGCCAAAAGGAAAGAAGCCTATTGTTGTCAAATGGGTATACAAGACAAAGCCCAATGAAGAAGTGGAACACTTTAAAGCACGATTAGTTACAAAAGGATATAAACAAAAGTCAGGTATCGATTATTCTGAAATATTTTCTGTAAGAAAATCCCGGGAGGAACATCACATGCTCCAGCAGCGAAAAAACAAAAATTTTGTTACCGGGACCTTCCCGAAAGCCAGGATCCAGGTGTCGGTATGAAGACTCAAACCAGAATAGCCAATAGAGACTATCTCTAAAGGTATCCACGCAGAGATCAGAAACCCTAACCGGGACAAACCCCTTTGATCCGGGAATAGCTAGATCAAATTAAAGGCTGCTAGACCTTACCTTTGTCCTGTGGAGAGCTTGGATTGAACGTTGAACCTTGGAGAAAAAGAGAGGATCGTTGATGCCTTTAGGAAGAAAGAAGAATGAAAAACCTAGTTTTCACCTTATACTTAACACTTAAGCATTTCTCCTTTTCTCCTTAGCAAAACCGTCGGTCTTCTCCCACTTAGCAAGCTTCATATAGGTTTATTTAACAATTAAAAAGACTATCCATAAGAAGCTAACAACTGGAGGGCTTATGGCCATTCATTTAATTAATGAATTAATGAAACAAACTTTGAAAAGTCAAAGTTCTATCCTCTCTCCCTCATTCCAACGGCACATGTCTAAATATATAATAATTAATTAATTAATTTACTTAATTAATTAATTAGAATATAATTGCTAAGGTCCATCCAAACTGGGTTGGTCCTACCGCCTATCAGGGCCCCGATCTTTCAAAACGACCGAAAATTTTTCTTAGCAATATTAATGTCGCGATCTCATCGGGACATATCCCAATCTCATCGGGATCCATTTAATCCTAATGCTCTCCAATAATTGGAACTCAGTCCAATACTATTTTACAGATTCTCTGAATCACTCTTATGCGTGTGACCCTTTAGGTTCCCGGTTATGTTGGCCACTTAGATTAACAATTAATCTGAGCAAGTCATGAGCGGCGTCTAGCAACACATCATGACCCCCAATTGACCGGAAAGTAATTGGTTTGATGAATTCATCACGAACCAGATCACGAACCCTTCCATGTACAATTCTCGTGCAATTAGTCCTTTCACCATCCTATACCCCACTTGGTTATGAGTATGGTCAGTGTCAACTCTTACTAGACCGAGTCTAGCCAAGTGATATCGCCTCTCGTCATAGACTCATTACTTAATATGTAAAGGAAGACGGTCTTCATGACACATCTACTCGGCCGAGATTTCAAGTAATGATCCCGACAAGAGGCTACGGGTATCTCTTCCGCTATCACGTAGTGATGAATCCTTTATTGGCTACTCAATTACCTTCAATACCTCAAACTGCACTCCAAGCACCACCCTATGAGTAACCTCCGAAGGCAACAAGGAATGGAGTCAAAGCACGTAATCAATATCCAAGATATCCTCGAGTACCTCAAGTCTAAGGATACTTGCACCATTGCTATGATGAGATTATCACCGACATTTAAATAGGACATCCATGTGATGATCTCATGGCAGTCATCCAATGTACTTACTATCGTTAGTAAGCATCCACATGTCAAATCTAAATATCTCAATATTTACGGTTTACGAGATCCACCGCTGATCCAATCAAGGAGTATGACATGAGTTAGTCTATCCGGATTAACGATGTCCATTCTCGTTAATCCTATGACTAGGATAATTTAGATATCGACATAATTGCACATGATAGGAATCTCGAGAGTATGATCACATCATAATTTCCTTCATGCTATGTCATATATCATGGACTTCATTAATTCGATTTAAAGATCAATATCAATTCATAAACAATGTTCATGAACATCAAATTAATGAAATGTGCCTTTATTTATTTATTCATAAAGTCTGCACACGACTTTGAATAAAACGCGCTAAAGGGGATTGCCTTTAGGGCACAATTAACAGTACCGTCCTTGAATAAGTCGACTTACCCAATGTACAAGTCGACTTATCGGTACTGGACATATGTAAGTCGCCTTGCATAAGCACACAAGTCGACTTACACTTACAAATCGCCCACTTGACCTAAAGCCAATCGCCTTAGTATCTAATACCATAAGCGAGTCTATGAGAATCACAATTCTTCTGTGACAATGGCTTTGTCAACGGATCAGCAACACTTGCTCTGTGGGAATTCTCTCTATCGGGATATCATCTCGACCAATGATCTCCGAATCACCGGAATCGGTGAGTACGTGTTTAGATGGTTGATGAGACCTAGGTTCCTTTGCCTGCGTACTAGCCCCATTGTATCACCATACAACCTTATGGGCCCATCACAGTTAGGAACCACACCAAGTTCATCCAAACCGCTTCTTTGTCGCATCCGATGCGCAATGTACTCTACCTCGGTTGTTGAATCGACGATGCGTCTCCGCTTGAACTCTTTCCAACCGACCGCCTCGCCGTTCAAAGGTGAATGCATAACCCGATTGTGATTCGTAATCATCCTTATCGATTAAAATTAGCATCTGAATGCTCGCCACATGGAGATTTCCATCTCCATATATCAAGAAAACATCCTTAGTGCTTTGCAAGTACTTGAGGATATTCTTGACACCACCCAAATGACCTCACCAGATCCGATTGGTATCGCCGTAACATTTAGAGCATACGATACATCGGGCCACGTACATAGCATTACGTATATGATAGATCCTCTCATGGATGTCCGGACAACCAAATCTTAACAGATGCAAGATAGAGACATCGCTTCCCGGTGGACAATATGTCATCTACATATAGCACAAGGAATACGATTGCGGTCCCATTAACCTTCTTGTACACACAGTGTTCATCCGAATTTTGTGAGAAACCAAACTCTTTGATTGTCTCATCAAAATGGATATTCCAACTCCTGGATGCTTGCTTCAATCCATGGATGGATTTCTGAAGCTTACATACCTTTTCGCCACCATAGGAGGTGAAGCCCTCTGGTTGTGTCATGTACACATCCTCGGGTAGATTTCCTCTCGTGAAAGTCGTCTTCACATCCATTTGCCATATCATCATAATGAGTAGCAATGGCTAGAGTATCCTAATGGATTTAAGCATTGCTATCGGATCAAGGTCTCGTCATAGTCAACTCCTTGTCTTAGACGAAAGCCTTTAGCCACAAGCCTTGCTTTATAGGTAATCACATTACCATCCATGCCGATTTTCTTCTTGAAACCCATTTGCACTCTGGTGCATCAACCAAAGTCCATACTTGGTTTTCATACATGGAATCCATTTCGATTTCATGGCATGGAGCCATTTCGAGACTCGAACTCTTCGTAACCTCATAGGTAGTAGGCTCATCATCTTCTCGAGCAACACGTCATTCTGCTCACTCACGAAATCCATATCTCTCGGGACAGAGCGTATCCTACTTGACCTCTGAACTTCTTGTGTATTAGAAGGTTGAATGTTACTTCATCCGAATGAGTGGCAGTTTGAGTTCAGCAGATTGATCTTTGTTTGTTCGAGCATCTTGAACTTCTCCAAGTTCAATTTTGCTCCCACCGCCTTCTTTAAAAGAAACTCTTTACAGTAAGAAAACAAAGACGCTTTGAAACAAACAACTTTTGTTCTTCAAAGAGGTATATCCTACTAACAAACATTTGTCGCCTTTTACATCAAGTGTATCGATCGTGTCCGCTTCACGTAAGCAGGACAACCCCAAACTTTCGATGAGAAAGATAGGATTTTCTGTTAGTCCACATCTCATATGGAGTAACATCAACTGTCTAAGAGGGAACTCTGTTTAGCAAGTAAACAATTGTCTCAAACACATACTCCAAAAATGCAAAACCTATCATCAATCGCACCATGTCTAACAAGGTTCGATTTCTCCTTTCACCACACCATTATCTTTGCACGTGCAAGGTGGAGTCCATTGAGATAAAATCCCATTATCTCTGAGATAATCCAGAACCTGTTGGTCTAAGTATTCTCCACCACGATCGGATCGTAATGGCTTAATACTTTTACCAAGTTGGTTTTCTACTTCATTTCTGAATTGTTTGAACTTTTCAAACGCTTGATTTGTATCTCATTAGATACGGTACCGATATCGAGAATAATCATCGATAAAGGTAATGAAGTAAAACAACCACTTCGCATGGATGGACATCGGACCATATACAACCGAATGTATTAGATCTAATACTCCGCCTCTCGCTCACCCTTTCCTTAAAGGGTAACTAAGTCATCTTACCTAATAAACAAGATTCACATGTGTCATAAGATTCATAATCAAATGACCCTAAACTGCCACTCTCATGGAGCTTAGCGATGCGTGTCTCATTTATATGGCCAAGCCGACAATGCCATAAGTAATTTGAGTTTAAATTATCTCTTTTATGTCTTTTCGCGTCATTGACATTTATAACTGGATGTAACATATCTAATATGTAAATTCCATTGCATAATGTACCAGTACCATAGAGCATTCCATTCGAACTAATAGAACAACCATTGCTACTAAAAGTCAAATGGAAACCAGCTCTATTTAAACAAGAAACAGACAATATGTTCTTTATTAAAACAGGTACAAAATAACAATCATCCAAATTGAGTACAAGCCCACTGGGGAGTGACAAAACATAAGTGCCTACGGCCAATGTAGCAACTCTTACTCCATTGCCTACACGAAGGTCTAGTTCTCCCTTTATGAGCTGTCGACTGTTCCTGAGGCCCTGCATATCATTGCATATATGTGAGCCACAACCGGTATCAAATACCCATATATTTTGATCAGAAACAGTATTAACCTCAATGACAAACATATCTGAAGGAGTCGAGGCATCGATGCCTTCTTACGCTTCGTGGACTCGAGATAGACTTTACGCTTAGCCTCAAAGGGCGGTCTTGCCACAATGGAAGCAGGTTCCTTTTTGGGGCAGTACCTTTGATTTTTCTTTTGGCTGTTCTTCCTACTTTCTGATCTTCATCAGAAACATCAACAGCAAGTGGATCAGGAAGTGGAACATCCAGGACATAGTCCAGTTCCTTAGATCTGAGAACAATTCTCAGATTTCTCAGCCAATCGAGAAAATTAAGTCCAGAAGAGTGAGCGTTAATTCACACTGAAAGACATCTTCAACTAACCTAAATGCGATAGAGAGAACGAATGCTAGAATAGAAATGCCTGCATGATCATAAGGACTTGAATGACATGCATATGGCTCCCACTAGTTTCTAAGAATCCATAACTCTCTTTACGAATCCAAAGAAAATTATGACAAAATGTCCTAGTGAGTCGATATCCGACATTGCTAAGAATAACCTTGGGTTTACCCAACAAGCCACTTCTTAGGTCAATCGGTAGGTATCAGTCATACCAATTGCATCATCGATAACCGACATTAAGAATGACCTTGGGTTTGCCCAACAAGCCACCTTATGTCTCGGAGGTATCGTACATACCAATTACATCTTAGACACAACTATCGCCAGTCTATCAACTTGTTGATGTATGCACAAACATTGGGTTATCAACACTTGATGCGAGTACATCTAATGTACACTACCCATCTTCGCCTCTGTCCACGTTGACCTTGAGTTTGCTCAACAAATCAACGCTTCCAGGAAAACCGACCCATTAATCAGAAATCTTATTTTCATGGTTCGAACATATTCGTATAGAGTGAGCTTGAGGTTAGCTCAACAACCCAACCCTAGAAGAACTCTGGTTCTTACCATATTAATGGAAGGCGTTAGTTTTCATATTCCAAGGAGGGATTTGAAACTCTAGTCTCATCCAAGCTTTAGGATTATAGTCATCATGACTATATGGAATGATTTAGGTTTCATCAATCGCATTGAATCTCTCCTTATAATCATCCATCATCCCACCTACGCATGTTATAAGTCGAGTTACATGAGAATGTAAGTCTCCTTATGCTCCTCTGTGCTCCATCAAGTCGATTTGTATCCTACAAGTCGACTTACGATCTGGTCCCGTATAAGTCGACTTACTTAGTTGCACGTCGACTTATACTCCTACCAGATAAGTCGACTTGTTACGATGTGCAAGTCGACTTATACAACTCATGCAAGTCGACTTACACTAAGAATTGCTAACAAATCGGCTAATTTCTCAATCCGTGCATTTCAATTCACAATACCAATATACTAAGTATATTATCCTTTATATTGATGTGTTAACGAAACATTTTCATTGTATCATGCTTGCCATATAGTCATACTATACAAGAAAATCTTGAAATGATTAATCCACTATTAATCACTTAGAATTCCACATAATTAAAAACATCAAATAATCACCCTAAGCATCTCTAGTTAGTCTACACACTATCAAAACTACTTGCACTTGTCACAAAAATTTGTGACGCCAAAACAATCAAGACAACGAAATATACTAACGAGACACTAATGTGACCTATTTGACATCCGAAAATTATTGGAAAACCAATTTCAAGAAATTCAGTTTGGAAAGCATACCACATCAAGATAACACATTTCTAATCACATTAAAAATGGTCCAAGGCATTGGAACTGAAAATTACACAAACAATCATGCCAAGCAAAACAGTCCCAACAATTTTCACAAAACTGCCCAGTTCTGCATATTGCTCGAAATGATCATTGAAACAATTTCAAATGTTCAGAACATGCTTCATGCATTTTTTCAGGATTTATAGCCATCAAAAACTCAATCAACCTAAGCAACAAAACTGATTCAGAATCTGTGTTCACTAACACAGAAATTCCCAACAGCACACAATAAATTCGAAAATAAATAGTAAATCACCTTGAAAACAATTTTTCTTTCTCACAGACATTCATAAATATCTTAGAGACATATAGGTGAAGGAAAATCCGAAAATTTTTTTTTCCAGAATTTATTCTCGAATTTAAAGTCATGCCTGTTCACAGAATCTGTCAAAAAACAGCATCTAGAACCTAAGGGAATAAATTAGCAAAACTATATCAAATCAAATCGATAAATTCTCATCTTTCACAGAAATATTCTATAACATGTTATGAACAAATCTGGGCAGAAAAATTTCGAAAAACATATCTCTATATAGAATCGAAATTCAAACAGATCAGATGCATCAGCTACAAATTCAAATAGGAATTCTGACCTAGCTAGGGTTTTAGCTTCATACACGACACAAGTGGCTCTGATACCACTGTAAGAAAATCCTAGGAGGAACATCACATGCTCCAGCAGCGGAAAAACAAAAATTTTGTTACTGGGACCTTCCCGAAAGCCAGGATCCAGGTGTCGGTATGAAGACTCAAACCAGAATAGCCAACAGAGACTATCTCTAAAGGTATCCACGCAGAGATCAGAAAACCTAACCGGAACAAACCCCTTTGACCCGGGAATAGCTAGAACAAATTAAAGGCTGCTAGACCTTACCTTTGTCCTGTGGAGAGCTTGGATTGAACGTTGAACCTTGGAGAAAAAGAGAGGATCGTTGATGCCTTTAGGAAGAAAGAAGAATGAAAAACCTAGTTTTCACCTTATACTTAACACTTAAGCATTTCTCCTTTTCTCCTTAGCAAAACCGTCGGCCTTCTCCCACTTAGCAAGCTTCATATAGGTTTATTTAACAATTAAAAAGACTATCCATAAGAAGCTAACAACTGGAGGGCTTATGGCCATTCATTTAATTAATGAATTAATGAAACAAACTTTGAAAAGTCAAAGTTCTATCCTCTCTCCTCATTCCAACGACACATGTCTAAATATATAATAATTAATTAATTAATTTACTTAATTAATTAATTAGAATATAATTGCTAAGGTCCATCCAACTGGGTCGATCCTACAGCTCACCGCCCCGGTCTTAAAACTGATCTCTAAACCTTTCTTAGCAATATTAATGTCGCGATCTCATCGGGACATATCCCAATCTCATCGGGATCCATTTAATCCTAATGTTTCCAATAATTGGAACTCATCCAATACTATTTTACTGATTCTCCGAATCACTCTTATCGCAGGACCCTTTAGGTTCCGGTTATGTTGGCCACTTAGATTAACAATTAACTGAAAGCAAGTCATGAGCGTCGCCTAGCAACACATCATGACCCCCAATTGACCGGAAAGTAATTGGTTTGATGAATTCATCACGAACCAGATCACGAACCCTTCCATAGACAATTACTGTGCAATTCGTCCTTTCACCATCCTATACCCCACTTGGTTATGAGTATGGTCAAAGTGTCAACTCTTACTAGACTGAGTCTAGCCAAGTGATATCGGTTCTCGTCATAGACTCATTACTTAATATGTAAGGAAGGAAGATCTTCATGACACATCTACTCTGGCCAGAGATTTCAAGTAATGATCCTGACAAGAGGCCATGGGTATCTCTTCTGCTATCACAGAAGTGATGAATCCTTTATTGGCTACTCAATTACCTTCGAATACCTCAAACTGCACTCCAAGCACCACCCTATGAGTAACCTCCGGAAGGCAACAAGGAATGGAGTCAAAGACGTAATCAAGATTCAAGATATCCTCGAGTACCTCAAGTCTAAGGATACTTGCACCATTGCTATGATGAGATTATCACGACATTTAAATAGGACATCCATGTGATGATCTCATGGCAGTCATCCAATGTACTTACTATCGTTAGTAAGCATCCACATGTCAAATCTAAATATCTCAATATTTACAGCTTCGAGATCCACCGCTGATCCAATCAAGGAGTATGACATGAGTTAGTCATCCGGATTAACGATGTCCATTCTCGTTAATCCTATGACTAGGATAATTTAGATATCGACATAATTGCACATGATAGGAATCTCGATAGTATGATCACATCATAATTTCCTTCATGCTATGTCATATATCATGGACTTCATTAATTGATTTAAAGATCAATATCGCTTCATAAACAATGTTCATGAACATCAAATTAATGAAATGTGCCTTTATTTATTTATTCATAAAGTCCGCATTACGACTTTGAATAAAACGCGCTAAAGGGATTGCCTTTAGGGCACATTATTAATAAGATTGTCTTGAATAAGTCGACTTACCCAATGTACAAGTCGACTTATCGGTACTGGACATGTGTAAGTCGCCTTGCATAAGCACACAAGTCGACTTACACTTACATTTTCACCATTTGCCAGATTGGATACTGTATGTTTAATCATTTCACTTGCTGCTCAAAGTGATTTGAAAATTTATCAAATGAATGTCAAATCAAATTTTTTGAATGGCGTACTTGAAGAAGTATACATTGAGCAAGCAACAGGACATGTAAAACAAGGAGAAGAAAATAAGGTTTATCAGCTAAAGAAGGAATTGTTTGTTCTTGAACAAGCACTAAGGGCATGGTATACTCGTATTGATGCTTATTTCATTGAACATGGTTTTTATAAGTGTCCATATGATCAAACTTTTTATATCAAGATTAATAAGGAAGGAGACATTGTTATAGTTTGTCTCTGTGTGGATGATTTGATCTTTACTAGTAATAATTCAAGACTGTTTTTAGAATTTAAGGAAGATATGGATGCTCACTTTAAGATGAAAAATATGGAATTAATGTCCTACTTTCTTGGTATCGAGGTAAAGCAAACAAATGAGGGCATATTTATTTCATAATGGAAATATGCAAAAAATGTTTTAAAGAAATTCAAGATGGTTGCGTGTAAGCCAATATTAACATCATTTGAAGAAAAGATAAAGCTTGTGAAAGATGGCAATGGTGATTTGGTTGATGCAAAAAAACTTCAGAAGACTTATTGGAAGTTTGAGATACCTAACTACCACTAGGCCAGATAATGTTTACGGAGTGAAAATTGTGAGTAGATTTATGGATTCACCATGACAATCTCATTGGCAAGCCGCAAAACGTATTTTAAGTAGACTTGGCAAACGGGCGGGTGGTCTGGGTATGGGTACGGGTTTCACGGGTACGGGTCACACGGGTACGGATTCGTGGGTAAATTTATAGAAACGGATAATGATTTTGAAAATCCATACCCTGCCCAGCAGGCATGGGTAGACCCGCGGGTTACCCGCTATATATATTTTTTATTTTTTATTTTTTTAATTTCAATTAATAAACTTATTCAACAAGTTTAAATTTTTATTAAATGGGCGTATTTTGCGTGTTTAAAATGTCACCGAATTGATCTATTTAGCGACCCAAATTTAATTAAGTTAATTAATACAAATGAAACTAATATAAATCAAGCTAAATTTATCTAAATAGTATAAATTAAGCTAAACTTACAAAATATATGTAAATTAAAACCATCCCAATCCATGAATCCAACACACACCACACAATAACAATACGTTATAATAACACATACAAACATCAAATTTAATTTATAAATGCCAACACAAAAACCATTAGTAATTGATTTCCGTCAGATTAAAGTTTGTTCTTCAATCTTCTCATACACTTCTTCTACGGAAAGCAATTAAAATCCAATCCACGAATGCAATTAAAATAAAATTCATATTATTCCTCCAAATAAAATAATCAATAAAATATCACTATAAACAACAACATATAAAATCCCTAAAGAAAAAACCACAAATATTCCAATGATATAAAATATATGTATATATATATATATATATATATATATATATATATATATATATATACATATATATATATATATATATATATATATATATATATATATATATATATATATATATATATATATATATATATATATATATATATATATATATATATATATATATATATATATATATATATATATATATATATATATATATATATATATATATATATATATATATATATATATATATATATATATATATATATATATATATATATATATATATATATATATATATATATATATATATATATATATATAAATTTTGGTACCCAGAGGTTGGACTCAACCCACCCAAAAATCAACGAGTGGGTCGGGTACGGGTAAATATGAATCGGGTAAAAAAACATACCAACCCATACCCGGACTATTAGGGAGGGTACGGGTGGGTAAACGAGTGACCCGCCTGTTTTGCCAGGTTTAATTTTAAGATATATTAAAGGTACAATTGATGATGGTATATTTTATTCAAACAATAAGAATATATGATTAGTTGGATATAAAGACAGTTATTGGGCTAGTGATGTTGAAAAGAGAAAAAGCATTTCAAGTTATGTCTTTCATCTTAGTTTTGGAGCATTTTCTTGGTTTTCAAATAAACAATAAGTAGTTGCTCTTTCAACTACAAAAATGGAGTATGTAGTGGTAGTAAATTATGTTACTGAGGTGATCTAGCTATGGAGAATGCTTAATGAATTACAACATCAACAAGATGGTCCAACGACAAAATCTATTGCGATGACAAATCTGCAACTCCCTTGATAAAATATCCAGTCTTTCATGGTCGTAGCAAACACATCGACATCAAACATTACTATATTTGAGATTTGGTAAAAGATAAAGAGATCATGGTTGAGTACTGTAAGTTTGAAGATCAAATTGATGACATTTTTACAAAGCCATTGAAGGCTGAATTGTTCATGAAGCAGAAAAAACATGCTTGGAATGATTAAATCAAGTCTAAGGGAGGATGCTAGAAATTAAACTTGATTTAATTAATGTTACTTAATCATAAAGGTTACGAGTTGTAAATTGACTTGGTCAATGTAACAATTCAAATTGATTTTGTCTTGCCCTTATTAGTTGGTCAAGTTAACAATTTACATTGATGTAAAAAAAAAGATAGAAGAAAATAGTGAGAGCTTGTGTAAGGTTGGGTTGTTAGCTTCAACAAGCTAACACATATCAGGTTTTTGGGTTGTGAGAGTTTGTAATATATGAGATTGTCTTTATCAAATTTATATTCTCTCAATCAATAAAATTGTATGTATTTGGATGTCAAAATACAATTTTTAGGTAATTTTCATTTGCCAAAACCTATCATCCATATCTTTTAACCCCTTTTCATAATTTTCTCTCTCCCTCGAATGATGTAACTCAAGCTCAATTTCTTCTAAGCTCATTTTTAGCATTTCAACCTCTTACTATTGTCGCAACATTTTCTCTTCCACTTCAAAAATCTCTTCAGCCATTCATCTAACTTCTTTTCCAACTCTACCTTCAGCATCTTTGTGACTCATTAACCTTCAATTTGAATTCTTCACTTGTTATAGGTCATTTTCTTCAATAAGAGCTCTTAATGTAGTAACTTCTTCTTCCATTTTCATTAACTGTTTATGACCCTCTTTTTTTGCTCCCTTCAATCAGCTTGTTCTTAATTTGGAGCTTAGATATGAGCTAATCCATAACTGTAATCCTATATACTAATATTGCATAAAAATCGTTGGTGCCATTTTTATCCTTAATTGGACTATGACAACTAATACACTTGGCTTTTGCTTCATATTCAAGTTCACACATTGTCTTGTGTATCTCCTTTGGGCCAGGACTTGCATATAGTATCATCAAAATCTCATATTTATCATCCTTAAAGGAATCATGAAATGAAGCAAACATGAAAATTGTGTAAACAGTTTGGAAAGAGGCTCTCGACAAATCCAAAACTGACACCCACATCAATTCTATCTTAGAAGATACCAGGTCAAGAGGATCTGTTATTCTCAGTTTTGGCAGATCTTGTTGGGAATTAATTCAAAATTATAGAGTTATCAAAATTCCTTTTAAATAGGCCTTTAGTTTTTTTTAAAATTATCTTATAAGCTAGATTTATTGGTTGAAATCTCTATTTAATAATTGTTGAGTTTTTTTTTTTGCCTATATAAGGCAACCAAGTTCATTATTTAATATATATATATAATAAAACAACTCCAATGTTACATATTTTTTTTTATCATATACTTCTCCTCCCTATTCCTCCAACCGATCCCTTATACTTCTCCTCCCAGGACGATCCTTCTCATGACTTCCTCTCCAATCTATCCTTATTTTTTGACAATAATTTCGATTTTGGCATCAATCTCAACGATCCCCAAACACTATATTTCCCTTCAGAGAGTGAGCTCTTCCTTAATTTGGATTCTTCATCATTGCTGGACTCTAGAGTCTCCAGAACTTCCGGTAATCATGTGAACGATGTTGGTAAGTATTTCAAATATCTTACTTCAAGACGTCAGAATCTGTAATTCCAGTGGCCGGAGCACTGATTTCAGTCCAACATTATCTTAGGGATCTAGAAAAGGGGCTCTTTTGGTTTGGGTGTGTCCGAATCAATGAATCCAATTTTGCCTGACTTGAGCAATTTTATGGTGGATTAGAAACTTATTGTAACACCCCACTACCATAAAGTATATACTTGAACATCCTGAGGACATTCAAGTGCATATCCTATAATAATGACATATTAAAGTAGTTATGCTCACTTATAAGGCATTATAAAGACTGTCACAATAATTAAAAACCCAAAATTCCTCATTTCATTTCTTAAACAATATGTACATTGTAGCTTTACAACAACACCCATATATGTACAATAACAAAAACTAATCAAAGTTTACGTCTATGTATACAGAACGTGCTACATACGTGAGGAATTATACATATATTTTATCTAGATCCTTTAGTCTCAGTTGAGTAACCTTTGAGCCATTATTTTATCCAAAAGTATAAGAACTATGCTGCTTCTAGAGTTTCTCTGTCACTAGTATCCTTTCTTAAACCTGAAATGTCAACGTTTGAGTTACCCATCATCGATGACTCACCCATAACACATAACATGTACAGTTCATGTAATCATATAATTCACATCATTTCACTATTAATCATATAACATCACATATCACTTTGATCACTTATTTCACATTTCATATTCAGAGTAGTCAAATAATACATACCAATTATAAATGCAATGCATATAAGAATCACTTTTAATTGTTACTTTGTTATGACTGAGTGCCTTTTTATTGGCCCATATCCTTTGTAGATACTAGGCTTGTTTCAAATATTGGTCCATATCCCTTTGTGGATATCGAGTACGTTAACAACTGAGCCAAACAGTCTGACCACATTATGAGCTTTACGCTCTTTTTGGTGGCTGCTTCGTTTACAACAACCTTTATATTATCATGCATTCATGTAATGAAATGCATCGCATTTACATTCACATTTATCATCGAACCTTAGTCCATAATTCAATAATAATGTTAAGTATCACTTATTTCGTCAGATTCACATACAAGGAGCACTTTCAATAAATTATTCATGCATCAAATGCCTCAGACATTCAATTTCCAGAGTCAACACAATCACATAAAATACATAATAATTCAATACAGAATTTAAAACAAACAATTTATCAAGTGAAACCATCTAGATTACTCACAGTTTGCTCCAGATAGTTATTGCATTGAAGTCCCGGCAATTTCTGGATGTTATTGCTCTAAATGCTCTTCTATATCATGCAACATACACTTTCACATATCATAACTTTGCACAATTATAAAAGTACTCATTTATGCACATATGTATATATGAATTATGTATAATGCATGCTCAATGACAATCCCGGGTATATTTCTTTTAGTCTCATCACTTGATCATTCATATTTAAAAACTCATATATGTCTAATTCGAACTTAGTTTTACACCTCAATAATACAAATTTATTCTAAGTTCATCACTCAATCGATCATTCGAACTTTCTCAAAACAAATTTTTAGGTCAATTTTTCATGATCATTATGACAAGAAAAGTGAAGTATTTAGGCATCAACTTCTTCTAAAAAAATGTTCCTCTGTCTTAAGTTTCTAATGAACTAAAGTTCATACAATTTGGTTCAGTATTCTACAAGTTATACACAAAATACTTAAGACTGTTCTCACACCATGACAGTACACAATAATCAATGCTTGAAGTTAAAACTCTTAGAGACAGAATTAAAATTTGATTCATTCATTAAATTTGTATCCATATATCTCTAGTTTAATCTAAACTTAAAATCATTCCATTTGGATATCTACAGATCAAGATATGGCTAAAATACAGATGCTTATTTAGTGAAAACATTTCATTTAAGACATTCCAGCACACTTCATTATTTCCATCCTATCAATCAACCATTTACCAATCCTTTCCTAGTGAATTCAGATGACCATGAAATTTGGTGGAGAGGAAGGACAATATGTGAGGTGTTCGTGGTTCAAATTTTAAGTAAATCAGAGGTCCAAAGAAAAAGTTATGCTCAAAAGAGTGAAGGGTGTTTAAAACTATCAAACAACATTGCACTCTCACTATCACGATCATGCTTCTGCACGATTGTGCACTGCCTACAACTCTCCTAATTTAAGCACGATCATGCAAATTCCTTGAGGTTTCCTCTTTGTCACGATCGTGCTTGTGTACAATCGTGCACTACCTGATGGCTTTTCTCTTATGCACAATCGTGCACTACTTAATGTTTCCTTTCTTCATTCCAACTTCCATTTAAGCTCAAATTATTCACACACAAATCAAAATCTATGATTGATCATAAATATAAAAAACATAACATATCATATACACATTCATCACATTTTCTTCACATGTTCATCTCCATTAACACCTTCATTTTATCTCTAACTTATCATTTTAATTCTTCTTATTTCCAAACAATACACTAGCCTTTTCTTTAACTCCAACTCACTTTAATTCATCTCTATAACACCCAAAGAGATCCACGTAAATAAATAGTGAAAACAGAACATGAAACACCTATTTACCTATCAACATTTTCTGCACCCTTTTCCTACACCATTTTAATAATCTTTCTATTTTAAACTCATCTCTATAACAACTTATGAAATATTAATCATTATAAACACAAAAATAAGACACCAATGTGTTCATTTCTTTACCTACGATGCACATGAATAATGACCAGTAGTCTCATTATCATTTAATATCAATTTATCACCATTTTTTTCATATTCATACAACCCATGAGAACTAACACGTTACTTATTTTGTAAAACTCCAAACTCTTCAAAATCACTTGAACCCTAGCTTTCCAATATCACATGATCATCATCAATGAAAGGTTGTAGGGGTAGGGCTTTTAGTGACAATGACAAAGATAAAAAAATGAAAATAGTAAACAAAAGGTGAGAGCAAGGCTTATGTTGAGAGGGTGAGAAATGAGTATCGTAGATGAAAAAGACTAAAGAAAATGATAAGAGAAATTAACAAGAGGTGAGAAACAAATGAAAATAATGAAAGAAAAAAAATGAAGATGGTCTTTTACTTGGGAAAGAGTGTCGTAAGGGATGGATGCATGGCTTGGCAAGTGACACTTGTCACTTGCCATATGTCCATTTCCTATAGTCTCGCTTGGTTCTCTTATTTTAACTATTCTATTTATCTCAAATTTCTACTCCAATTTTCTTCCAATTATGACATATGTTATTAAATTCCAATGTCATTTATAAAAATTTTCACTGCCATTTGACTTTTATTTCTACTACCACTTATTAATTGTCTTGTCATTTGGCATTTTTCATAGTAAAAAATACTCATAATTTCAAAAATTTCCTAAATTTCACCAAAAATTCAAAATCAACAATTATTATCACCAAATTAATTTTTAAGACAAATAATCCACAATTATCAATATTGTCACATTTATAAATCAATTATAACCGAAAAATGTCAATGAATGTATGTACAATAATTTAACGTGTGCAATAATTAATATTCACATGCATGAGCATAAAATACACTTGTTAACTTCTCAATAATTTCTCATGTACGCTATTCTAGGGTTTTAACCCTTAACATGGGATAACCGGATGTTACACTTAAAGTCGAGCAATTGAGTACAAGCATAGAGAGCATCATTTCAAAGAGGAAAAAATAGGAAGAGATCAATAAGGAACTTATAAGGAACTACAGTCTCTCTCCAACATCAAAACATAGGACTTGGTTAGCTTACCTCTGGATAAGTCTATTATGACTATAAATGGGTCCATAAAATCAAGAATCGAGTAGATAGATCTGTGCAAAGATACAATGCTTGCCTTATTGCTAAAGGATTTACTTAGCAATATGACATTAATTATGAGGAGACTTCTATAGCTAGATTGACCTTAGTATGTCAGTTTCATTATTATTTTTGTTAGGAAAACATGGCAACTATTCCAAATAGATGCCACAAATGTCTTTCTTAATGGAGATCTTACAAAATAAGTGTACATGTAACCTCCTCCGGGTATGATTATCCTCCCAACAAGGTTTGTCATCTCTGCAAAACCTTGTATAGATTAAAATAAGCTCCTCGATCCTAGTTTGCAAAATTTAGTTCCACCATTGGACAACTTAGTTTCAAGTCCAAGTCTTGTAATCATTCCTTTTTTTTTCGCAAAACAGATTAAGGGTACACTCTTCTCCTTCTCTATATGGATGATATGATAATAATTGGTGATGGCATACAAGGTATCTCTACCTTTAAGTCCTTTCTCCGTCAGCAGCTTGAGATGAAAGACTTGGGTAATCTGAGTTTTTTTAGGTCTTGAGACATCCTTGGATGAATCTAGATACTATCTATCATAAGTAAAGTATGTAACTGATCTCATCCCTTGAGTTGACATCACTAATACTTGTAGAACTAGTACTCCACTTGACTCTAATAATCACATTTCTACTACTGATGGAAGTCTACTTAATGATGATACACTTTATCACTAATTAGTTAGTAGTCTCATCTATCTTACTGTCTCTCATCTAGATATTGCTCATGTTATTCATATCATAAGTCAATTCATGTCCATACCTTGTACACCTCACTTCTCTTTTATTCTTCGTATATTGAGTTATGTCCAAAGTACTTTGTTTCATGGTCTTCCTTTCTACCACTCTTCCATATTAGAGTTAGGCTGGGGATTCAAAAGACCATCGATCCACCACTAGTTGCTATTTCGTTTTAGGCATTTATCTTATTTCTTGGCGCAATAAGAAATAAACAATTGTCTTTAAATCCAAGACATAAGTCGAATATAAAACTATTGCAAATACTACCTCCGAACTCCTTTCTCACGATGTTTGTTTTAATATATGTGTGTATCTTCCTCATCTACGGTTCCTCTTTATTGTGATAACTATAGTGTTATGCAAATTGATCATAGTGATGTCTAAATAGACTAAACACATTGAAATTGATTGTCATGTTGTTTGACATAAACACATCGAGATCGATTGTCCTATTGTTCAACATCATGTTCTCCAAGGGACTATACAACTTGTTCCCATTTTCTCACAATCTCATATTATTGATGTATTCACAAAGTCTCATCCACCTCGGCACTGTTTAGATCTAGTTTCCAAACTCAAGCTCTCATCTTTTATAAACACAAACTAATCTCAGTACCATCGTATAAAAGAAAAGAAAAAATAACCAAGTTTCATTGTATTAAAGAAAATTCTCACAAAGCATCTATTTTTTCATCCTCATGAAAAGATTTTAAAGGTATAATCCTTTAAATTGGTTTGATATATTTAAATTTTTACTTGAAAAGTATTATCCGAAGGAGTTAAACCTAAGATAACAAGGAAAGTGATTCACTAAATGTTTCTATGCTACAAAGTTTTAGTAATATCTAAGTTTTTGGGCATGAGGGAGTCACAGTATCCTGTTAAACTTTGTTTAGAGAGTGAGTGAGTTGGAGTGAGTGAGCTGGGCCATATTTGACATCCCTAACTATGTCTTAATAATATAGCATATTTAATCGCTAAAATTGATGCAATTTACTTTTAACTAAATATGATATTCTAAAAAAAAAATTAAACTATGATGTATATTAAGTGTAAATTGAAATATAGAAAATTGAATTTAAAGTTTCTAATATTTAAATGTTGGGCTCGGGTCCCGAATCCCTATTCCTGAGGTAGCCCCTCGGGCTGCGTCAGCGACGAACTCCTAAACATTCGGACCCGATCCCAACATCCATACATAATTTCGATACACACAAACATACACATGCATTCCATCTATGACAACATACTTCATGGCATTACAATCCGAGAATTTAAACAAGTATAACATAATACATGTCAAAGTTTGAATCCAAAATACACGAGAATGCTCAATGATGATATGCTTGGCCATGGAGGGTCAACCAAAGTACTAACTTAATACACAGCTCCTAACTATTTTGGAGTTTCCGATGCCTTGTGCAAGATCAACGATTGCCTCGTTTTGCACCTGAGGAGTGGGAGATAATGGGGTGAGCTGCGAAGCTCAGTGGCATATACATTTATAGCCATTGGCAACGAGCCACACAATCAAGCATATATATGTATATACAAGCATAAACAAGTCAACACTTAGCAATTGATTCACATCCATTTATAGCCATCAAGAGAATATGTCATGCAATTCCTGCTTCACAACATAAAAATTATTATGCATCATTTCTAACTAATCAATCATGCAATGCACAACAAATGGCTCGAGAGTTCCGTAAAACGATCCGGATAAACCGAAGTTTATACCGTAAACTATCTGAGTCCAATTTCTCAAGGATCTCGTGGCCTCAAGCGGGCAGTCGGGAAAAGGCTATACGTCGACGTGCACGTGACTATCCATCTGTTACTCTCTCACCCAAACAAAGCACATAACAATTCGTTTCATGCTCAAAGCATATTATCAAAGGTTTCTTACTTTTCATTCTTTTCATTCTTGCAAATTGCCAAGTTATCATTCAAGGCAACATATAGTCATAATCACAATGTTTCACAATGATTTCCATAATTCAAACAAGCAATATCACATACGCATGCAAGCAAGCATAACATGTTGCCCATACACACAACAACCATAAATATATTACCCACCTAATATCGCTCGAGAATCCAACTCACAATTGTCCTTCTTTTTGCGATTGGGTCAGGTCGACTTGGTTTCCTATAACAAACCAAGTTTTCATTCAAACAATATCCAAAAGAAATATTCAAAAAGCTTGAAAATCAAAAGGAAAAGCACGAAAAGTCTACATTCGACTTCCACCTAAATTCCTAAATCCTAAGAGGCAAATTCTGAACTTTCCTTCTTCATAAAACTTGTAGCCCTTAATCTCTAGCTCACAACGAATCCAAAATCACCTCATTTGGACATTCACAACAAAAGATATGCCCAAAATACCAAAACTTATCTTTGCTGAAAATAGGGGGCTCACCGTGACGAAAGCCACTCTTGTCGCGACGAACGGCCCGCTCGTTGCCACGAAGGCCTGAGCTCGCCGCGATGAACACAATTTCAAGACGCCATGATGTGCATAAATTCAAGACGTCGCGACGTCAGACGCTTCCTCGCCGACGTCATGGCGTGTTAATACGCCGCGTCATGACGTGTTCATACGCACGTCATGACGCAGCGGTCCGAGAACAACTCCGAATCCGATTTTCAGCATTTTCACACTTCAATCCTTCCCCAAATATAAATGCAACACACCTAAACCTTGATTCAAGTCTTAGAATACATTTCTAACCCATTTACAACTAAAAACAAACACAAAATTATCAACCCAAAGAAATATATCCATTTTTCCCTTAAAACCCTAAACCACCGATGCTAACTTATGCAAAACAATTCTAGGGTTTAATCTAACCACAATACAATGGAATGAACTCAAACTTACCTGGAAATGATTTCAATCTGTCGAAAACTCAAGAATCAGAAAGCCCTATTTCTCTTCTCTTCTTCTTCTCCCACGATAATACTCTCCTTCCCTTTCTTCTTCTTTTTCTTTCTTTCTTTTCTTTCTCTTCTAATTCTTTCACTTATATCTAAAGGAGATGGGTAAAGACCATTTTACCCCTCCTTCAAAGCCTTAACTTAATCCAACCTAAGCAATCTTCCCAAAATACCCTCAAATACTTTTATCCTTTCAAACCACATTAAACTCAAATAAAACCTCAATTATCCACTAACACTCCCAATTTCATCAAACTAAGGCATAAACACATAATTAACACAATTCATGCTTAATAACATCATAAAAAAAATTCGGGGTCCAACATTAAAACTTAAGGACTCTTCATTAATTTTAAATATGGCACACATTTGAAATGTTCATTTGGTAAGTTAATGTTATGAGGATACATGACCTTTTCTTTTGATACCATTGTCAAGAATTGTTCAAACATACATTACAATAATTCACACAGATTCCATAATTTGAGTTAAAAACATTTGGCTACAAAAATATATTCGTAGCCAAATGTTTTTATTCTTCTTCTTTTGAACGCAAATATATTTTTGTAGCCAAATGTGTTCATTTTGTAGCTAAAAGATATAGATTCTATAATTTGAGTTAAAAGCATTTGACTACGAAAATATATTCATGACCAAAAGAGCCAAATGTATTTAGCTATGAAATGATTTTCGTAGCTAAAAAACACAAATTCTATAATTTGAGTTAAAAACATTTGACTGTGAAAATATATTCATAGTCAAATGTTTTCATTCTTCTTTTGGCTATGAATATATTTTATAGCTAAATGTGTTTACATAAATTTTATAATTTGAATTAAAAATATTTGACTATGAAAATAATGTTTTTAGCTACAAAATATTTTTTGTAGCTAAAAGTAAGAGATTCCATTTTCATTGTCTTTGTTGTTGTTCATAGTCAAATGTTTTCGTAGCTAAAGGATAGAATCCATAGTTTCAACTACTAAAACGACGTCGTTTTGTCTACCAAAATGACATCATTTTTTTGCATATTGAAAACCTAATTAGGAAGCAGAGTTATTGATTAACTTTTCTTCGTCTTCTTCCTCGTGTTCTAGCAGCCACTGTGGTCCGTTTTCGTCTATAGTATTCGTTTGTGTCCTTTTTCGTCCATGTAGGGGTTCTTATTCTCTAAGTAATTCGGTTTTTAGTTCATTGCAGTAGTTTGTTTTTTAATTACAAGTTTTTTCAAGTGTTTAAAGACTTATATAGTTGATGGAAGTAGTGATTAGGAAAATAATAAGCAGTCTTGGTTATTTTAGTTAGTTTTACGTCTTTTTATCTTTTAAAAAGGGTTAGATTTTGAACTTTATCTTGAGTTGGGATGGAGATAGAGTATTGCGATGATCTGTATTTGATCTGGTTTTGAAATTTTACACCTTTCTATTGACATCTATTCTATAGCAAGGTATTTTAGAGTGTTGGACTTTTATCGGAAAACAGGGCAGGATGACGTTATTGTTACAATGGTATTTGCCCTCGCGTTGGATAATTTTTAATTAAACTCATCATCAAAGCTAATGATTCATTATTGTCTCATATATTCTTTTTATATTTCTCATATTGCCAATTATTTATAAAAATAATAATTTCCCTCTTTTAATAGAACTTGAACTTGTAAATTTTTGTAGATGATAATTCAAAACTTCTTAAGTGATCGTTTCATCACAATAAATTAAGCTATTGTGTGAGGTCAACTTAATTAATTTTATATATTCACTAACACACCATCTCAAGTGAAAGCCTTTTGAGCTTGAAATTTGCTCATGCTCATTCTACCTTATGCTGAATAATAGGTAAGTGGTAAGATTTAAACTCATGACCACTTGGTCACAAAGGCTCTGATACTATATTAAGTTACCGTTTCATCATAATAATTTAAACTGTTATGTGAAGCCAACTTAATTAATTTTATATATTCACTCACAAAATTTTGCGTGGATCATAATACTAAAAATCATAATATACATTCCTAAAGGAAAGTTCTAACAAAAAATATTTTTACTCGTAATAGTTACTTGGAGCCGCAACTTCTGATCAGTTTATATTAGAAAAACAACCACCAACAGAAAAAGGGACAAGCATGGTGACCTTGCAACTTGGACGTATAGCTAATCAGACCAAATATGCATGCCCATGAAAAAGAATACTTGCCAAGTTTCTGGAAGACTTGCTGCGAATGAAGCCAACATAAATTCCAAGACCAAAGGCGTCCACGACAAAATGGCGCGCAGCGATTGGCACAAAGGAACGTAAAGGTTGTAGGAAATCCCTAGCGTCAAGCCAGATCCTCGGCAATAACATATACTAGGTCGTGGAAAGAAAATATAAATTTATAGTACCATTCAATGATTGCCAGCCGTTCTCTCATTGCCTAGTTCTCATAAACTGCATCTTGTCTTGTTCTTATCTAATATGTTTATATACTTGTACTCCAACTTCAATTGCTCAATTCACATCTCCACACATCTAACATAAGCTATGGTCATCAGAAATGAGTTTCCGAGTGTCGACAAATGTGCGTCCATAGGACGAGAAAAGCACACTGTGGTTGCAGATATGGACGGAACTTTGCTTGTGGGACGTAGTTCATTTCCTTATTTTGCTCTCGTTGCATACGAAGTTGGTGGAGCACTGAGGCTTCTTCTTCTGCTCTTACTCTCACCTCTTGCAGGTCTTCTTTATTACTTTATCTCAGAGTCTGCAGGGATTCAAGTTCTGATCTTTGCAACCTACGCTGGCGTGAAATTGTCGGCCATTGAGTCAGTGGCTAAAGCAGTGTTGCCAAAATTCTACTCCAGCGATCTTCATCCAGACTCATGGCGGGTTTTCTCGTCATGTGGAAAACGATGTGTTCTCACGGCAAATCCTAGGATCATGGTTGAAGCATTCTTGAAAGATTTTCTGGGGACTGATTTGGTTTTGGGTACAGAGATATCGAATTACAGAGGAAGAGCCACAGGGTTTGTTAGTGGACCTGGTGTGCTTGTTGGGAAGAAGAAAGCAGATGCTCTTAAAAAGGCGTTTGGAGATACACGGCCTGACGTTGGGCTTGGAGATAGGCATACGGATATTCCCTTCTTGGCCTTGTGCACGGTCGGCTGTTTTACCTTTCTTGTTCTTTATTTATGGATAAAACAATCAAATTAATTAAAAAAAAAACTGCAGGAAGGCTATTTGGTGTCACCATTACCCAAGCTTAGACCTGTGACACTCGACAAGCTCCCAAAACCCGTCATCTTCCACGATGGTCGTCTAGTTCAGAAACCGACGCCATTCAAAGCACTGCTTGTTCTTCTATGGATGCCCATAGGCTTAGTTCTAGCCGGTATCCGAGTTATAACTGGCTTCCTCCTTCCCATGTCTCGAGTCTACCATGCATTTTGCGCACTTGGTGTTCGAGTCATCATCAAAGGCACACCACCTCCTCCGACGAAGAAGTCATCAGCCGGCGGCCAATCCGGCGTTCTCTACGTTTGCTCTCATAGAACCCTTCTCGATCCAGTATTCCTCTCTGTCGCTCTCGGCCGTCGGGTGGCCACAGTGACGTACTCCGTCTCTCCTCTCTCAGAAATCATCTCGCCCATTAAAGCCGTCCGACTTACGCGTGACCGCGTTAAGGATGCGGCGACGATCAAGAAACTGTTGTCAGAAGGTGACCTGGCAATATGCCCTGAGGGGACGACATGTCGGGAGCCGTTTTTGTTGAGGTTTTCTGCTTTGTTCGCTGAGTTGACCGACGAGATTGTTCCCGTTGCTATGGTGAGCAGCTGGAGCATGTTTCATGCAACCACCGCAAGAGGGTCGAAAGCTATGGACCCGTTTTATTTCTTCATGAACCCTAGACCGACCTATGAAGTGCATTTCTTGAATAAGTTACCTCTAGAATTGACTTGCAGTTCAGGGAAGTCTAGCCACGAGGTGGCGAATTATATACAGAGGGTGATCGCATCGACAACTTCGTACGAGTGCACAAACTTTACGAGGAAAGATAAGTACCTGGCACTTGCCGGAAACGACGCGACGGTGGCTCAGAAGTAGGGATGGCAACGGGGCGGGTATGGGGCGGGTATGCCATCCCCCGTACCCGCCCCATGAACTTGCCCCCACTCCCATACCCGCCTCCATCTCCGTTGGGGATTTTTTGGCACCCTCCATACCCATACTCGTTGGGGGTTTGACCCCCATCGGGTACCCGTTTATCTGCCTCTTTTTTTAAAAAAGATAAGCTTATTTAATATGAATGGACTATTTGTTTTTCTTTTAAATTTTCATGTTACATTCATACATACATACTGAATTTAAATAAGCTTATCTTTATTTAATTGCTAGGTTTGTATGTATATAAATATAATGGCAAAATTGTAATTACTATATAACGGGTAAACGGGTAAATGGGTATGGGGGGGTGGTATCCCCATACCCGCCTGACACCGACGGTATTTTTGTTAACCCCATACCCATACGGGTAAAAATTTGCTCCCCATACCCGCCCCGTTCGGGTAATTTTATCAGGTACCCATCGAGTTCGGGTACAATTGCCATCCCTACTCAGAAGCAGTACCTCCAAGCAAACAAAATAATGGGTTGTTAAATGTGGAATAGCTTGCGAAAACTATGTATCTTATCATTGAATGTTCTCTAGATCAACGTGTTGGATAACTGTCAATAACCTTCTATGGAAGCACGTTGATTGATTTTTTTTTCTTCTATTTTTTCATCCAAAAAGCAAAGCCACAAGTCAATTGCCTTGTTATAATATCAATCACAAAACTTATTAAGTTGCACTTCCAAGTTTTTTTTTTTGGAAAAAACAAAATCATCGAGAACAAGAAAGACTAAAAATCTAACCCAAGCCGACAGGCTTATCCCATACACGCAGAACCTACAGGCCTTTCTCTATCAGCGACATTATAGAAAGATTGATCTAACGATAAAATAGAACATAAAAAAATAGAACTAGCGTCCCAACTTTGGTAGTTTGCATGGAATAAGGCTACCCTTGCTAATGAATGAGCTGCCTTATTAGCAATCCTACGTTGTTGGTGTTGGGCCCCAAATTGTTTTTCTTGATGTTATTAAGTATGAATTATGTTAATTGTTCGAGTTATTGCAAAGTTTGATTTTTGGAAGTATTAGGTGAAAAATTTGGATGAATTTGAGATTAGTATGGAATAAGTGGTTAAGAAAGAGTAAAAGTGTATAAGGGAAAAATGTATGAGGGTAAAATGGGCAAGTCACTTAAGTTAGAATGGTTAAGGCTTGTATAGAGGGGCATTATAGTCCTTGCTCATTCTTTTAAGCTTAAAGAGTTAGAATTAGAAAGAAAGAATGAAGGAAAGTGAGAAAAGAGAGGGAGTGTCGTTGGTGGCTTAAGGGAGAAGAAGAGAAATTAGGATTTTGCATTCTTGAGGATTTTGGGAGGATTTAAAGCATCATCAAATAAGTTGTACTAATTTCTTCTTGTTTGGGTTGAATGAAACCCTAGAATAGCTTAGCATGACTAGGAATCGGTTGTTTCAAAGTCTATGGAAAAATGGTTAGATCTTTTAGGGTTGATGATCATGTTGTTATGAATGATTTTGAGGTTAGAAATGAAGTATTAGAGGTGTTTTAATATTTAGACGTGTTTATAATTGAAAGATGGGAGGATTATGGTTGAGAAGAGTGGAAAAATTAAGTTTCGGGAGGTTTACGCCGTCATGACGTCATGACGCCGCAGCTTGTCGTGCTCCAAACTTCTCGTCATGACGCGGCCAATTTCTCGCTATGACATGCTTTGGTATTTTGGGCATAAATTTTGATGTAGATGTCTAAATGAGGTGATTCTTTTTGCGTTGTAAACTAGAGACATATGGCTACAGATATGAAGAAATAAAGTTCTGAATCAGTCTCTAAGAATCTTCAAATTTGGATGGAAGTTGAGCATGAAATTCTTGTTTCAGTTTTGGTTGTAGTTTGAACTGTTAAAGTATGACTTTCCGATTTCTACACCAAATTGATTGGAATTTTGGTTATTTGGTTAAGGAAATCAAGTGAGGCAAGAAGAGTAAGAGGATCTAGAGGAAACTCATTCCTAGGCAGGCAAGAAGAAGCAAGGAATTCAAGGTGGGTTCATGTTTATAATAGAGTAAAAAAGTTACTCATTGTTTTGTTCAAATCAAGAAAGGTTTAATGCTTTAAATTGCATCATCAATGATTGCATTACATGCTATTGTGGGATGATTATATTTTGCTATATGATTTGCATTCATGATTTATGAAAAGGATTTCAAAAAGGGGTTTTCTCCTTTCACGAATACATGCACATGAATTCATGCTTTACGAAATGTATGACAAGCAAGTTTCCAAGCAAGTGCCAGTTTGGAAATCAAGTTTATAAGAATTTGAATCATGCATGTTATGTGGGTTTGCGGTATGTCCCTCACGAACAGTCAAGTGCACATTGACTCACGAAAAGGCTTCTCCTGCCTGCCTGCAAGTGGCACAGGGTTTCTTACAAGGATTCCCTCACGAAACTACGTCTACACATAACCATTTCGATGGGAATGTGTAGTACGTCATGAATCAGGGACTAACCCAAACCATTATGTTATGTTATGTGTTTATGATATGTTATTATGAATCATGCATCATGAATTGTTCAAGATTCAAGCATTTCAAGATAAAGCCTCAAGCATGTTCAATTGCTATGATTTCAACAAGTACCACGACAATGAGTTATTTTTGATTATTTCTGCTTATTTCAATATTATAAATATGTTCCCACGAGCTTTATAGCTCACCCCCTCTAATCTCCCCCATTTAGGTGACGAACAAGAGACCGAGTGAGTCACGAGTTATGGCAGCACTCCATTTTCATTTTGTTGTGATGTATTTTTTTTTGAAGTCAAGGCTTTAGTTACATTTCAAGTTTATTGGTTCAAGTGTATTTTGTATTTTGGCTCTTGAACTCAAGTTGTAATTTGGTTTGAAATGTTCTTAAAGCTTTGTAAACTCATCTTTTGGATAATTATTTATGGATGTGTTTGATTTAAATCATGAAAGCAAGTTTTGAGTTTGTTCACGGTGGGTCCATCGAGCTTCCGATGGTCTTTCCCCTTAATCGCTTAATTATCATGTTTCACCTCATGCATACAGTACCACGCTCTCATGTCCGATGTTGGGCTCCGGCAGCGGGGTCCAACATGTTGTGGTATCAGAGCGCCTAGGTTTTGGTCTAGGGCTGCATAACATTGCTTTCATAGAATAACTTGCATTGTTTCACATGGTTTGAACTGTTTTTGCATATTTTGAAACTTGTCTCACTTGAACTAAAGTTTTCAATGGTTTTATATTGAAGGAGTGAACATGCCACCTCGAAAGAGAACTCGAGGAGCTATGACTCGATCTCATTCTCCTCAGGGGAGCACGGATGAATCCCATATTCCACAGGATGCTGGGACACATTCTGCTCCGATTTTTGAGGCACCTAGCTTGCAACAAGAAGTGCCTCCTCCGCCTCCTCCTATGCCTCAGGGAAATCCCATGGATCCGAGTTTCTTTCAAGCCTTTGCTCAGGCTTTCACGTATGCCATGGGTCAGAGATCTCAGATTCCGATGCAAGCTCCAGTGGACAGGAGTGGACAGTATGATAAGCTTCGTAAGTTTGGGGGCTGTGGATTTCAGTGGGATGACTAATCCAGAAGAGGCCGAAGCCTGGTTGAAGAGGACCGAGAGGGTTCTAGTCTAGATGAGATGCACAGATGAGGAGAAGCTAGACTATGCAGTCAATCTGTTGCAGGGTGACGCACTGCATTGGTGGGAATCAGTGCCTCACAGTCAGATTGTTCCTTCGGTGTTGACATGGAGGGACTTTGTAGAAATATTTAGAAAGAAATATCTCTCCAGGGTCTATGTGTAAGAGAAGGCCATGGAATTTCTGAACCTTACTCAGAGAGATATGAGTGTGAGCGAGTATGAGCTGAAGTTCACACAACTTTCTCGTTATGCAGCTAACATTGTGGCAACAGAGGAATACAAGTGTCGTAAGTTTGAAGGAGGTCTTCACTTGGGGATCAGGGAGAAAGTCTTGATCCACAATTTTTGTGACTACCAGCAATTGGTGGATGCGGCACTCCAGGCTGAGAAACTGGAGAATATCAGAAATGAAGTGAACAAGAAGAGGAAGAACATGGAGCAGACTGTCAAGAAGGGTGCTAGTGCTCTTATGCCTGAGAGGAGCTCTCACAGTCAGAGTGAAGTGGGTAGCAGTGGAGTTACCAGGAACAAGCAGGTGAGGGCAGTATCAGGGCAAGCCTCTAATGTGGGAGGCACCGATAGAGCAGGAAAGAGTTGGTTCACCAACCCCTTATGTGACCAGTGTGGGAAACATCATCAGGGAGAGTGTTTCAAGTTGCTTAGAGTCTGTTTCAGATGTGGAGAGAAAGGGCATAAGTTCAGGGACTGTACTCAGGCACCGAAACAGGAAGGGTCACAGTTTCAAGTTCCAAGGCGTGCAGAAACAGTGGGAACCAGGCCAGTTACTAAGGTAGGCAGCTCTGGGACTGCAAGGAAGGCTATTCCTCCAGGAAGGCCAAGGGGTCAAGCGCCGGCAAGAGTGTTTGCCATGACTAGGGAGGAAGCTGTAGCTACACCTGAGGTTGTCACGGGTATGACTCGATTACTTGATATAGCAGTATTTGTTTTGATTGATTCTGGTTCCACGCATTCTTTTGTTTATGCAAGCATAGCATTACATGGTGTGAATTCTGTGCCGTTGGATAGACCCTTGCTTGTTAATACTCCTTTAGGGAGGAATGTGGTGATCAGTCAGGTGTATGAGCAGTGTGAGCTTTTCATTGATGGTGCTAGTTTGGTAGTGGACTTACTACCGCTAGACCTTCGAGGGTTAGATGTTATTCTGGGAATGGATACTATGGAGAAATATCTGGCAAAGCTGGATTGTGGTCGGAAAGAGGTAGAGTTTGATTTGGGTAACGGTAAGAAGGTGATCTTCAGAGGGGACAGGAAGACACCATCGCCAAGGCTGATTTCAGCTATGTTAGCTGAAAGAATGATGGGCCAGGGGTGCGAAGCTTTCTTGGCACATGTTGTGGATGCCGATATGAATGAAGGGAAGTTAGAGGACTTTCCAATTGTGAGGGAGTTTCTAGATGTGTTCCCAGAGGAATTGCCAGGATTGCCGCCGGTGAGAGAAATCGAGTTTGCCATTGACTTAATTCCCAGAACTGCGCCAATTTTGATACCACCGTACAGGATGGCTCCAGCTGAGTTGAGGGAGCTTAAGGAACAGTTGGAGGAACTGTTAGAGAAGGGGTATGTCAGACCGAGTTCGTCTCCTTGGGGAGCACCGGTTCTGTTTGTCAAGAAGAAGGATGGATCATGGCGGATGTGTATTGACTATCGGAGACTCAACAAGGTGACAATTAATAACAAGTATCCGTTGCCACGGATAGATGATCTGTTTGATCAGCTACAGGGAGCACGAGTCTTTTCCAAGATTGATCTCAGGTCAGGCTATCATCAGCTCAGAATTAAGGAGTCTGATGTAAGCAAGACAGCGTTTAGGACTCGTTATGGACATTACGAGTTTTTGGTTATGCCATTTGGTTTGACTAATGCTCCAGCTGCTTTCATGGATCTCATGAATAGGGTCTTCAAGGAGTTTCTGGATCAGTTTATCATAGTGTTTATAGATGACATTCTGGTATATTCTAAGAGTGAAAAAGAACATGAAGAGCATCTCAGGATTGTATTGCAGACTCTGAGGGAGAGAGAGCTTTATGCTAAGTTCAGCAAGTGTGAGTTCTGGCTTTATGAGGTGACATTCCTTGGGCATGTGGTTTCGCAGGATGGAGTATATGTTGATCCGAGGAAAGTTGAAGCAGTGGTGAATTGGCAAACACCCAAGACAGTGACAGAGGTGAGAAGTTTTCTGGGTCTGGCAGGTTACTATAGGAGGTTTGTGGAAGGATTCTCGATGATAACTGCTCCGATGACTAAGCTATTGAGGAAGAATCAGAAGTTTATCTGGAGTGATGAATGTCAGCAGAGCTTTGAGGAGCTCAAGCATAGGTTGACAAGTGCTCCGGTTCTGATTTTGCCTTCTGGTGATGAGGGCTATACGATATATAGTGATGCTTCGAGGAAAGGTCTGGGTTGTGTATTGATGCAGGGAGACAGGGTGATAGCTTATGCTTCAAGGCAACTGAAGCCATATGAGTTGAATTATCCGACTCATGATTTGGAGTTGGCAGCAGTGATCTTTGTCTTGAAGATTTGGAGGCATTATCTTTATGGGGTTCAGATAAGGATCTTTACTGATCACAAGAGTCTCAAGTACTTATTGAGCCAGAAAGAATTGAATTTGAGACAGAGAAGGTGGATTGAGTTACTCAAGGATTATGATTTGTTGATCGAGTACCACCTAGGTAAAGCGAATGTAGTGGCTAATGCTTTGAGCAGGAAGTCTTTTATTGCCCATGTTCAGATAGTTTATCTTCCTTTATTAGAAGAGATGGCCAAGCTTAAGATAAGCTTGAAGCAGGAGGAACCGAATTGCCTTCTAGCTAATTTCAGAGTGAGACCGGTACTCAGGGAAAAGGTTAAGGAGTTGCAGGCTCAGGATGCAGATTTGAGCAAGCTTCGAGAGGAAATTAAGAATGGTAAGGCTTCTGAAGTAGTAGTGAGGGATGATGGACTCATGACAGTGGGGGACAGACTTTGTATTCCAGATAGCAAGGAGGTTAAGGATGAGATTTTGGATGAGGCACACAATGCGCCTTACGCCATGCACCCAGGCAGTACCAGGATGTACAGAGATTTGAGAGAGCATTTTTGGTGGAAGGGCATGAAGAGGGATGTAGCAGTGTATGTCAGTAAGTGTCTCGTGTGTCAGCAAGTCAAGGCTGAACACCAGGCACCTTCAGGAAAGTTAAGGCCATTGTCCATTCCTAAGTCGAAGTGACAAAGAGTGACCATGGACTTTCTGATGGGTTTGCCCAAGACCAGTAGGAAGCATGATGCCATTTGGGTTATTGTGGATCGGTTGACGAAGTCAGCTCACTTTCTGGCAATCAAGCAGACTGATTCCTTGCATGTGCTAGCCAAGAAGTACATCGATGAGATAGTGAGATTGCATGAGATTCCGGATTCTATAGTTTCTGACAGGGATCCTCGGTTTACTTCGAGATTCTGGGGAAGCTTGCAGGAAGCTTTAGGTACTAAACTGCATTTTAGTACGGCGTTTCACCCTCAGATGGATGGTCAATCTGAGAGGACCATTATGAAACTTGAGGGAATGCTCAGGGCATGTGTGTTAGATTTCAAGGGAGCTTGGGATGAGCATTTGCCATTGGTCGAATTTGCTTATAATAATTCGTACCATTCGAGCATTCAGATGGCCCCATATGAGGCTCTGTATGGAAGGAGGTGTAGAACTCCGATCTGTTGGGATGAAGAAGGAGAGAGGAAACTGGTCGGACCAGAATTGATCCAGATGACAGTTGATAAAGTCAATCTGGTTAAGAAATGGCTTAAGGCGGCTCAGGATAGAATGAAGAGCTACTGTTGGACGCCGTCTCCGAGGCCCAATATTCGAACCCAAATAAGCATGGAAGACCCAAACCGAACACAAAATTTGCCACAAAAGGAGAAAGCTTGCAATAGAAAATTTGGATTTGGCTTTTTAAAGAAAATATGTTCCTTACGCTCTCACGGTTCCAACGCCACTGAAAACGCTCAAATCGGATTAGAAATGAAAAAGTTATGGTTAATATACTATCTTAAAGAAAACAGTGACAACAGTCCCTCTACCGACTTCATGTCAAAATTTGAAAATCTTAAAGGATTAATTATCAGTCGGCTCCTTCATAAAACTTGTAGGTTTATGTCTCTAATTTAATTTGAAATAAGAATCGTTTTGATCGGAGCTTTATAGCTCAAGATATCTCAAAATTAGTAAAGTATGTTCAGACTTGATAAGCCGACCTCCACACTTTGTTTCAAACCACCTTTTTCAATTTAAAAGCAATACTGGTAAATCAGGTGTAGAGAGTTAGAAAAATCTCTTAGAAAACCATCGCTTCGAAAATCAGCTCAATCAGAGGTCAACACAAAAAGTTATGGCTAAAGGAAGGGAGAGGGGTCGGTCGGCCAGAACCGACCCCAACACCTCAGCCCTTCGCCGAGAAGGCGAAGCGTTAGGCCGCTTCAGCGGCGTCTTAGCGACCTACCCAAATGATTCGACCTATCAGACTTCTAACCTTAATAACTTTTGACTTCGAGCTCCAAATTAGACACGGTCGGAAGCGTTGGAAAGCTAAGAGAAAAATCTATATTTTTCAAGAAGGACTCACAAGCAAGCTCGGACTCTACGGGAATCAAAAGTTCCCACTAAGACAGGTCGACTAGCTCTCCACAAACAGCACCAGAACTTATGACCTTCATAACTTTTGACCCAGAACTCCAAATTTAACAAACTTAGTGTCTATGGAAAGCTAAGAAAATTCTCTACAACTTTCATGAAGAACACAGACCTATATTGCAACTCTATGAGGGTCAAAAGTGGACTCAAAGCTCTGCCTGACAATCTGTCATTTAGACAGCACCTGCATTTGATTCTAACGACTCACACTTTGCAATCAATACCTCAAAATTAACTCATTACACCTCAGGAACAAGCTCTACAGCTTGTCTAAAACCTTCAACAAATCTAAGTGATCCTATTCAACCTAAAACAACCCAGAAATTGCAGCACAACATAATATACCCAGAAATTGCCACATGAGTACATCAACCCAGAAATTTCAGCACTACATCCCACTTCAACAAACTCACATGAAGAGAGTACTAAAGCTCTCCTTCTCTTTCCAAATCATAACAAAGTTCAAGCATGGCTTTAATTACATATCATCATATCCATTAACAGTCAAGTACAAAATACAAAATGTGTGAGATGCTCCATGTTCGATATGTTTACGAAGCTATTCCAAAAGCTAGTTACTAACTTAATACAAAAGTTTCTAGTATTTTTGGAGTTATGCCCGATGCCTTGCAAGATTCCGCGATCAACTAGAATTTGCACCTGAAGAGGGAGAATGAGGGTGAGCTAACACGGCTCAGTGGCTAACAAGTTTATAACCATTGGGTAATGAGCCACACAACAAAACATTACCAATCCGAAACAATAGCAATTTGTCATATAAAGCTCAAATAATCCAAAATCATCACATAAGCATAACATGAGAGTTCATGTCAATCAAACACATATTATGCATCATAAACACAAATAAATGATGGAATGCACACATTTGGCTCGAGAGTTCCATAAATACGACGGAAACCGAAGTTTACCGTAAACACGACGAGTCCATTTTTGGATCTCGTGGGCCACAAGCGGGCTGCCGGGAGAAGGCATAAGGGGGGTCAACGTGCACGTGACTTATCGAAGTAGGTTCTCTCTCGCCCAAAGATCACATATTCAAGCACAAGACAAGCATTTTATGCTTCTTTCATTCTTTCGAATCATCATAGTTTCACACTTTACTTTCAAATCAAAGGAAACACATTTTCAATATGCACATAATTATCAAAGATAGCACACATAGGGCATTTGCCCATTACACAAAAACTATAAAAATGTTACCCACCTATCGTAGAAATCCGAATTCAAGATTGCCCTTCCTCCTTGTCTTGAGTGGGGGTCTCTTGATTTCCTTCAATTAAATCACACTCTATTCAATAAATACATTTTAAAGGAAAGCATAACATTCATAAAAATCAAGAAAAATAAAAGTCTACTTTAAACCTAACCTACCCATAGGACATTTAAGCTAGAATAACCAAGAACTTAGCTTAAAAGTCCCTAAAATCCATAAATCTCACCTTCTCCTCTTTCTTTCTACAAACCCTACACAAACCCTAACCTCCATTTCCTCCCATTTTCGAACCTATCATAATCAAAGACGGAACTTACCTCTAACAAGTAGATTTCTTCTCTTTTTCTCCTTCTTTCTTCCTCCCTACGACTCTCTCCCTTGCTCTCTTGGTCGAAGCCCTCCTCTCCTTGCTAGCTCACGTTTTTAACTCTTCTCTTCTCCTTTCCTTTAAGTCTACGACACTCCCTCTTCTCCTCCTCCTTCCTTTAATTCATTTAACTCTTCTTTAAAACCATCATCAAAACTACATAGTTTTGATACCCTCTTATAACTTACAAGGCTTTGGGCTCTCCTCCTCCTCTCAAGCCCACTACACATCACCCATTAATTTCTAATCCTCCTCTCCTTATTCATTCATTCCTAAAGCCCATACTTTTCAATATTAGGTCCAAGCCTTCATTTAAAGTCCCAACTTCTAATTTCCAAGCCCAACATAAAAATATTTATATAAACACATAATTAAATCAATTAAGGAAAAATAAAAATAATTTAACGAATAAATCCATAAATCAATAAATAATTAATTCAAATAAAATAAAAAATTTTCAGGGCCCAACAGCTACACTGATGCTCATCGGAAGGAGATGGAGTATGAGGTCGGTGAGAAGGTGTTCCTCAAGACGTCTCCTTGGAAGGGAGTAATGAGGTTTGGCAAGAAAGGCAAGTTGAATCCAAGATATGTGGGTCCTTATGAGATTCTTGAGAGAATCGGACCACTAGCTTACAGGTTGGTGTTGCCGCCAGAATTGTCTCAGATTCACAATGTCTTCCATGTTTCCATGCTGAGGAGGTATAGATTAGATCCTTCTCATATCATTCAGGTTTCAGAAGTTCAGTTGAGAGATAATTTGAGCTACAAAGAGATTCCAGTAGAGATCTTGGACACAAAGGAAAAGGTCCTCAGGAACAAGACGGTTCAGCTAGTTAAAGTTCTGTGGAGGAACCATTCAGTGGAAGAGGCCACTTGGGAGCCATTGGACGCTACGAAGGAAAAGTATCCAAGTCTCTTCGATGATTCAGGTTAATTTCGAGGCCGAAATTTCTTTTAAGAGGAGGAGAAATGTTGGGCCCCAAATTGTTTTTCTTGATGTTATTAAGTATGAATTATGTTAATTGTTCGAGTTATTGCAAAGTTTGATTTTTGGAAGTATTAGGTAAAAAATTTGGATGAATTTGAGATTGGTGTGGAATAAGTGGTTAAGAAAGAGTAAAAGTGTATAAGGGAAAAATGTATGAGGGCAAAATGGGCAAGTCACTTAAGTTAGAATGGTTAAGGCTTGTATAGAGGGGCATTATAGTCCTTGCTCATTCTTTTAAGCTTAAAGAGTTAGAATTAGAAAGAAAGAATGAAGGAAAGTGAGAAAAGAGAGGGAGTGTCGTTGGTGGCTTAAGGGAGAAGAAGAGAAATTAGGATTTTGCATTCTTGAGGATTTTGGGAGGATTTAAAGCATCATCAAGTAAGTTGTACTAATTTCTTCTTGTTTGGGTTGAATGAAACCCTAGAATAGCTTAGCATGACTAGGAATCGGTTGTTTCAAAGTCTATGGAAAAATCGTTAGATCTTTTAGGGTTGATGATCATGTTGTTGTTATGAATGATTTTGAGGTTAGAAATGAAGTATTAGAGGTGTTTTAATGTTTAGATGTGTTTATAATTGAAAGATGGGAGGATTATGGTTGAGAAGAGTGGAAAAATTAAGTTTCGGGAGGTTTACGCCGTCGCACGTCGCGACCTGTGGATGATCACATCGCGGCGCGCGTCGCGACCCAGCTTCTCGTCGCGGTGAGCGGCCAATTTCCTGCGGCGACATGCTTTGGTATTTTGGGCATAAATTTTGATGTAGATGTTCAAATGAGGTGATTATTTTTGCGTTGTAAACTAGAGACATAGGGCTACAAGTTTCATGAAGAAATAAAGTTCTGAATCAGTCTCTAAGAATCTTCAAATTTGGATAGAAGTTGAGCATGAAATTCTTGTTTCAGTTTTGGTTGTAGTTTGAACTGTTAAAGTATGACTTTTCGATTTCTACACCAAATTGATTGGAATTTTGGTTATTTGGTTAAGGAAATCAAGTGAGGCAAGAGGAGCAAGAGGATCTAGAGGAAACTCATTCCTAGGTAAGAACAAGCAAGGAATTCAAGGTGGGTTCATGTTTATAATAGAGTAAAAAAGTTACTCATTGTTTTGTTCAAATCAAGAAAGGTTTAATGCTTTAAATTGCATCATCAATGATTGCATTACATGCTATTGTGGGATGATTATATTTTGCTATATGATTTGCATTCATGATTTATGAAAAGGATTTCAAAAAGGGGTTTTCTCCTTTCACGAATACATGCACATGAATTCATGCTTTACGAAATGTATGACAAGTAAGTTTCCAAGCAAGTGCCAGTTTGGAAATCAAGTTTATAAGAATTTGAATCATGCATGTTATGTGGGTTTGCGGTATGTCCCTCACGAACAGTCAAGTGCATAAAAGTCAATTGCTTTAAAGGCTAATATTTCTTCTCTTGATGAAAGTGATGAAGAAATAGATGAAGAGGAGGAAGACAAAGAAATAGCAATGTACGCCAGAAATTTGAAAAAATTCAAAGGACTTCTCAAAAATCGTAGGAAGGAATTAAATGGTGGAAGAAATGGAGAAAGAAAGAGGTTTGTCGTGGAAAGAAAATCAAAGGGGTATGATGAAAAGAAAAGCAATGAAGAATGCTGGAAGTGTGGAAAAAGGGGACATCATGCAAGAGAATGCAGAAGCTCACCCTCCACCTTAAATTTCCAGAAAAATGACAAATATGACAAAGGTAAAAAGAAAGCTAGCCTAGTAGCCACTTGGAGTGATGATGAAGATGCATACCAAAGCAATGATGAAAACAACTTGGCACTTATGGCTAATAGCTCCTCAACAAGTGATGACGAAGAAGAGGTAACTTTATTTGATCAAGATCTTAGAGATTCTTTTAATGCCTTACAAATTGATTTTGAAGAAGCTATTGAAATCAACAAGAAATTAAGAAAGAAAATAAGAGAATTGGTTGCTGAAAATTATGCTTTACATGAGACTATTGATGATTTAGATAGTCCAAAGGAAGATCATTCTGCATGTCTTGTTGAAAAGGAAAAACTTATTTGTGAGCTTGATAGACTTAGAAAGGAATTTTCTTATGTGGTTGGAAAATTTGCGAATAGAAACGAAAAGTTTGAAAAATTGTTATCTTTGCAAAGATATTCAATTTCTAGACATGGGATAGGATATGATCCTTTTGATAGAGATTGTTCTTTAATTTCCAAATTTACTAAGGATGGAAAAATTGCTCAATGTGTTAGATGCTTGAAAGATGGTCATATAGAACTTGTATGCAAAAGTATTAAGAGATGCATTAAGGTTAAGAAAATTTGGGTGTTAAAAGGCACAACACCACCTAATATGATTTATATGGCTAACCAAAATGGACCCAAAGTGGCTTGGGTACCTATAAGAAGAAAGGATGTTGCTATTGTAGGTACAAGCAAAGGATGAAAAGTCGTCAAGCACTTGGTACATCGATAGCGGATGTTCAAGGCATATGAGTGGAGACAAAAACCTATTTGTAGAAATTAAGCCAAAGAATCAAGGTTATGTCACTTTTGGAGACAACAACAAAGGTAAGGTCATTGGTATTGGTAAAGTAGGTAAGGAACCTTTGCCTACCATTGAAAATGTCCTGCTTGTTGATGGTTTGAAACATAATTTGTTAAGTGTTTCTCAACTATGTGATATGAATTTTAATGTAGTTTTTGAATCATCACATTGCATGGTTAAGAAGGATGGTCATGTTGCTTTCATTGGTTTAAGACATGGAGATACATACATTGTTGATTTACATGAAGATAGTTCTTTTAATGAAAAGTGTTTGGTGACATTAGAAAAAAATGCATTTTTATGGCATAGAAAATTAGGACATGCTCCTTTGCCTTTAATTTCTAAGCTTTCAAAAAATGACATTGTGAGAGGTTTGCCTAAGATAAAATTTGTTAAAGATCACTTGTGTGAATCTTATTTAAAAGGCAAACACGTTAGAGAATCTTACAAAACAAAGAAAGAAATTTGCACATCTATAATTCTTGAACTTGTTCATATGGATTTGATTGGACCATCTAGACATGCTAGTCTTAGTGGAAAATTGTATGTCCTTGTGATTGTGGATGATTTTTCTAGATTTACTTGGGTGAGATTTCTTGCGAATAAAAGTGATGCTTTTAACGAATTTACTAAGTGGTGTAGGTTGGTTCAAAATGAGAAAAATTTGTCAATTATTGCTATTAGAATCGATCATGGAGGTGAATTTGAATGTGAACCATTCGAGAGTCTTTGCGACAAATATGGAATGGAGCACAATTTCTCAACACCAAGGAATCCACAACAAAATGGTGTGGTAGAAAGGAAGAATCGCTCTCTTGAAGAAATGAGTAGAACTATGTTAAATGAGTACGATCTTCCTAAATCATTTTGGGCGGAAGCAATCAATACCACGTGCTATGTTATCAATAGGGTGCATTTACGAAGAGACAAAAATAAGACACCATACGAGCTTTGGAAAGGTAAGAAACCCAATATCTCTTATTTTCATCCTTTTGGTTGTAAAGTTTTTATTCATAATAATGGAAAGAACAATTTAGGAAAATTTGATTCAAAATCTAATGTTGGTGTGTTTATTGGTTATTCTCAAACTAGTAAGGCTTTTAGAGTTTATAATAATAGGACTAAATGTGTTGAAGAAAGTATTCATGTTAAATTCGATGATATGATTTCACCCCCGAGAAAGGTTTGTTTTGATGATGATGCAGGAAATTCAGGAAATAAAGTTGAAGAAATTGAATCCAAGATTGAGGAATTCAAGTTAGATGAAGAAAATCATGTACCCGACATTAAAAAGTGGGCAAAAGCAAAGAACTATCTTATGGAATAAGTAATTGGTGATTTGAATTATGGTTTAAGAACCAGGAGGAATGTCTATGAGAATATGAACAATTCAGCCTTCATCTCATTAGTAGAACCCAAGAATATAAAATAAGCTCTTGAAGATGAGAATTGGCTTCTAGCTATGCAAGAAGAACTTAATCAATTCAAGAGGAATAATGTGTGGGATTTGGTAGCTCCACCAAAGGACAAGACTATTATTGGAGTCAAGTGGGTAAATCGGATAAAATATGATGAGAATGGTGAAGCGATTAAAAATAAATCAAAGTTAGTGGCTCAAGGATTTTATCAAGAAGAAGGCCTTGATTACAATGAGACATATGCTCCTGTGGCTCGATTGGAGGCAATTAGACTGTTATGTGCTTTTGCGTCACATAAAAGGATCAAATTAAATTAAATGGATGTCAAGAGCGCATTTATCAATGGATACATTTAAGAGGAAGTCTATGTCAAACAACCACCGAGATTTGAAGATCATGAGCATCCGGATTATGTCTACAAACTCAAGAAGGCACTCTATAGATTAAAGCAAGCACCTAGAGCATGGTATGAAAGGTTAAGTACTTTTCTAACTCAACATGGGTATGTTCGTGGTAAGATTGATAATACTTTGTTCATTAAACATGTTGGTCAAGATATGCTTATTTGTCAAATATATGTTGATGATATTGTGTTTGGTGCCACTAATGAATTTTTGTGCAAAGAATTTAGTGATTTAATGCAAAGTGAATTTGAAATGAGCATGATGGGAGAACTCAAGTTCTTTCTTGGATTGCAAATCAAACAACTCAAAAATGACATCTTCATTCACCAATCTAAGTATATCAAGGAGCTTATAAAGAAGTTCAAAATGGAAGGATGCAAAGTGGCAGCTACACCAATGGCAACAAATTTGGTCTTGGAGAAACATGAACATGAAGAAGATGTTGATCAAAAACTCTATAGAGGTATGATCGGCTCTCTCTTGTATTTAACTGCTTCTAGACCTGATATTATGTTTGCTACATGTCTTTGTGCTAGATTTCAATCTTGTCCTAAAATCTCTCATTTGAGTGCTTGCAAAAGAATGCTCCTGTGGCTCGATTAGAGGCAATTAGACTGTTATGTATTTTTGCGTCACATAAAAGGATCAAATTAAATCAAATGGACGTCAAGAGCGCATTTATCAATGGATACATTTAAGAGGAAGTCTATGTCAAACAACCACCGGGATTTGAAGATCATGAGCATCCGGATTATGTCTACAAACTCAAGAAGGCACTCTATAGATTAAAGCAAGCACCTAGAGCATGGTATGAAAGGTTAAGTACTTTTCTAACTCAACATGGGTATGTTCGTGGTAAGATTGATAATACTTTGTTCATTAAACATGTTGGTCAAGATATGTTTATTTGTCAAATATATGTTGATGATATTGTGTTTGGTGCCACTAATGAATTTTTGTGCAAAGAATTTAGTGATTTAATGCAAAGTGAATTTGAAATGAGCATGATGGGAGAACTCAAGTTCTTTCTTGGATTGCAAATCAAACAACTCAAAAATGACATCTTCATTCACCAATCTAAGTATACCAAGGAGCTTCTAAAGAAGTTCAAAATGGAAGGATGCAAAATGGCAGCTACACCAATGGCAACAAATTTGGTCTTGAAGAAACATGAACATGAAGAAGATGTTGATCAAAAACTCTATAGAGGTATGATCGGCTCTCTCTTGTATTTAACTGCTTCTAGACCTGATATTATGTTTGCTACATGTCTTTGTGCTAGATTTCAATCTTGTCCTAAAATCTCTCATTTGAGTGCTTGCAAAAGAATTTTTAGATATTTGAGTAGAACTGTTAATCATGGCTTATGGTATCCTAGTTGTGAATCATTTGACTTATATGCCTTTAGTGATGCTAATCATGGTGGCTGTAGGATCGATAGAAAAAGCACTAGTGGCTTGTTTCATTTCTTAGGATCATCTTTGATACCTTGGGCTAGTAAAAAGCAAGTTAGTGTAGCTATTGCCACTGCTGAATCTGAATATGTAGCAGCTGGGAGTGCATGTGCCCAAGTTCTTTAGATTAAACATCAATTGCTTGATTATGGTATTGTGGTTAAAAATATTCCTATTTATTGTGATAATACCAGTGCAATTTGTTTGAGTAAAAATCCAATTCTGCATAGTAGAACAAAGAATATAGAAATTAGACATCATTTCATCCGTGATCATTGTTTAAAATGTGACATTTGCTTGAAGCATGTATCATCTAGTGACCAATTAGCTGACATTTTTACTAAACCTCTTAAGGAAGATGTGTTTATGAATATTAAATTGAAACTAGGCATGTGTGATTTAAATTCCTTTGGTTGAATTTGTTTTTGGATGCATTCATATATCAAATGGTCAAATTATAAGGCAAATGTGCAATCACATCTGAAGATACATTCATCATGATTTACACTTGGGCTGAAAAGTGATTGATTTGGAGTTTTGACACATTCTAGTCAAATTATGGGTGTCTAAGTCGACTAATTGGTGGTTTGTTTGATAACAAGTCGACTTATATGGATCAATAAGTCGACCTATGATATACACAGCTTTTTGGACTTGGAGTTATTTTAGGATAAGTCGACTTATAAGGTTCGACAAGTCGACTTATGAAGGTCGATAAGTCGACTTATGGAGGTAAACAAGTCGACTTATGTTTACACGGACTCTTTAAAACCTTTTCTCCCTTTCATTCTTCGAAACCCTATTCTCTTTAAACCTCTGAAATTTCTTCTCCAAGTCGACTTATTTCTTGCAATCTCTTCAAATCTTCTTTGCCCATTATCTTTCGACCTCCATTATCACAACACCCACTCATTATCTCTTCACATAAACTTCCTTTTTCGAAAAACCCTCTCTCATCCTTCTCAAACCCTAACCTGTGATTTTCTCAACTTCTCTCTAAAAATCCATGACTCCACGAAAATCTACTAGGAAAGGCAAAGAACCCGCTCCTCCACAGGGTCCCCGTGTTCAATATGGACCACGAGTTTGTGGGTCTTCTTCGAGAGGAGATGCTTCCAGAGAGGATGATGTGGTTGAACCTAGGTTCGTGTCAAGGGACGCATAAACTCTGTATTACAAGGTACTCCAAAACGAGGTATTGATTCCTTCAATGAGATTTGATTGGAGTGAACTAGACCATAGTGAGTTTACAGATGTATTTTCTGAAATTGCAAATCTTGGACTGCGAGATTTTTTGGGTTATCAAAATGAGATTTATGAAGAAGCAGTTAGGGAGTTTTATGCGAATCTCTTTGTGACTGGTAGTAATGTTGAGGATGGCGTTTATCTGAAATCGAAAATTAATGGAAAGGAAATCTTTTTGTGTGAGGCAAATATGTGTACATTATTTCGATTGCCTAGAGGGGGAGTCCGGCCTAGAGCATCATTTATCGATTTTGATATTTTGAGGAATGAAGATGGTGATACAGATGAGGAAGCCGAAGAAAACTTCGGCTATACTAAAGAGAAAGGGGCTGATCTGCTTAGTCGGTTATGTTCTGATCATTCCCCTCCCTTTGAAGCTATGGATCTGCCTTTAAATTATCGGTTATTACATTATGCTATTAACAGGATTGTTTATCCAAAGAAGGCAAGTAATAATCAGATTACTTCATTGGACAAAGAAATTCTTTGGCACATGGAAGAAGGGCGGAAAATTAATTATCCGAGTCTGATCATTCAAATGATGAGAAAAAAAGGCTAGTCTTTTACGTGGCCAGCTCAAAGGGAAACCTGTTCGGCATAAAGGAATGCCGTATGCAGCCATGATCTCCTCACTCGCTCAGTTACAAAGGTGTGATCTGAATAATTATGCACATTATCCATATCCTCAGAGTTGGAGATTCACTCCTTATAATTTGTGAAGCATGAAGCTGGTGAAAACTGTTGAAAAAGTATGGGTATACTCCTATCATGTTGAGAAACTCGGTCTGACCTTAGAGGGTGAACAAGTGCCTCCACGACAACGGTCTAAGAGGGCAGCGGATCGTCCGAGTAGCTCTCGGCCCAGTAATGTGAGAAGGAGTGAGGTATCTCACGAGGAGCTAAATGAAATCAACGATCAATTGGATGACCTAAATGATCGTATTGATAATATTCAGAGTATGTTTGTTAGGTTGGCGAAGAAGGTTGATGCTCAACACCGTATGCTGAAGAAGATTTTTAAGAAGTTAGGTTGTAGGCATGATGATTCTTCATCATGATATGTATTGACTTTTTCCTCGACCAACATTTACTCTTATGTTTTCTTTTAGTGTCTTTGGTGCTTTTTGCATTTGTTGGATTGATATATTTTGTAATGACTATTGCCGCTATTTTTGATTGATGTTGTGTTTGTTTATGAACTGCTTTTGAGATCATTTTTCATATTGATTTTTGATTATGACAAAAAGGGGGAGTAATATTGGAAATTGATATTTGGTCACAGTCATTTAATTCAGGGGGAGACTATCTTAATTTCACTTGATTTGAGATTATCTTGATTTCTATTAAATTCATTGGTTTATTAATTAAGGGGGAGATAAACTAACCATTGAGACAAGGGATTAAAAACCTTGATCAAATTCATTGTTTTCAATTTCTAAATATTTTGTCATTATCAAAAGGGGGAGATTGTTGGACCAATGGTGGTTGCCAAATTAAATCCTTTTATGTTTTGATAATAATAAAATATCTAGAATTAGTTAAGAAATTATTTCAGGTATTTTGGGATTATTATTCAATGAAAGAATTGTGCAAATCAAGATGGGCAAGTGGTTAATCATTGAAGAATCAAAATGGAAGTTTCCTTATAAGTGAAAGAGACATTAATAATGAGGATTATAGAAGATTTGGTTGGATGTTCCGTTGAAGCCAACATAAGTCGACTTGCACAGCATAAGTCGACTTATACATCAAGATCTGAACAGCATAAGTCGACTAGAACAACATAAGTCGACTAACATATGAAAATATGTCAATACAAGTCGACTAATAGTACATAAGTCGACTTATTGAGGACCACAAGTCGACTTACACAGCACAAGTCGACTTATAGAAGAGCGGAGATGAAATTTTACGAAAAGTGTTGTCACTAGTCGACTTATACATGACGACAAGTCGACTTATGGGTACAGCAAATTAATTCCAACTGTTCAATTAGCCACAAATGGAAAGGAGGATGTTAAGGAACGGTCATAACAATCATACAACGGCTAGAATGGCTTCCAACAACTATTTTTCTTCAAGTATAAAGAGTGGATGATTGATGAAGAGACCACAGAGGTTCTACAAGTGAAAATACTCTTCTATTGCTCCAAAATTGCTCATTATTGTTCTTATCTTGTTACACAATTGTATTGAGCATTTGTTCTTCAAACTTTATCTTATTTCTCTTACAATTTGAGTGACTAGTGAAAGGTCACGTGTGAGGTAGGATTTGTGCCGGAAAACAAATCGAGTGTAAAGGTAGCTTGAGCTGGAAATCAAGTGGTATTATAAAAAGTTCACACTGAACTACAAAGTGTGCAATAAAGTGGTTTGCAAAATCCTAAGTGGGAGCTTAGGTAGAGGACGTAGGTCTTAGCACCAAACCTCTATAAAAACAGTGTTGGCTCTTCTTCCCTACTCTTTATATTTAAATTTGTTTAAATTGTTTTTGTGTGAATTAAATTCTGATTTTATTGTAGAATTTTACAACAAGCTTCAAAGATCTATTCAACCCCCCTTCTAGATCGTTTACATAGGTGTCCATTGAAAGGACAAATGAGAGAATTTTCTCATAAACGCTTGACAATCAAACGCCAACATTCTGATCTCTGAAAAACATATCGAAGAAGTTTGAATAGCTTGAATCGCCAACAAGCAATCCGATTCCAGAATGACATAGTCAATTTGTTTTTCCTTTATCCACGGCAATGCCTCTCGAATGGACATTAATTCCGCTATGACCGGATCAAACAAAGATGGGTAATGTCCGGAAAGAGCAGTTATAAACCTGCCCCTTGCATCTCGAAGCACAGCCGCAAAATTCGTCGCATTCTGGTCTTTGAAAATAAACGCATCCATATTACATTTTAGAAACTCTTCCGGTGGTGGACTCCAACCTAAAATACTGGTATAGGGAGCATGCTCTGGTTCTCTAATCCTCTCAAAACATCTACGAGCCGCCTGCCATTCCTTTATAAAACTATCAGCAAATAAAACAATCATGTTGGAGGGCACTAACTTACCTTGCCAAACTCTGAGGTTACGGTGATACCAAATGCTCCAGACAATTGATAAAACACGTGTTAATAAAGTTTCATGCATGTTGTCTAAGATGTGGCTAAGCATGGCGCCAACCCTCATATTCTGAATATTAACATTCGCTAAGGCCCAACATTCCTTTGCAATAGAACACTCAAAAAGCACATGGGTCATGTCTTCATCGTTCCCACATACGTCACATTCAGGAGACAACATAACGCCCTTCCTTCTTAGCCAATCTTTACAACAAACAAACTCCCTAGAACAACGCCATGTAAAGTCTTTTATTTTTGGAGGAATGGGCAGATTCCACAGCCTATTCCATGATTTTTCTCCAACAAAATTAGCATTGTCATTGTATAATCTGAGAGACAGGTAATATCCTGACTTAACCGAGTACACACCATCCCTATTATAGTGCCAAATCAACTTATCAGGGGGTTTTGCCATCGAAATAGGGATTCTGGTAACTCGTCCGACATCATAAGGCGTAAGCAAACCTTCGAGCAGCTGAACGTCCCATCCCGTACCTGATTCATTAAAAAGCTCCCGCACTTTCATGTTACCCACATCTTGGATTGGGGGGGAAGAAAGGAAAAAATTACCATCCTCATTTATCCATGGATCTTTGAAGACATTAATCAGTGCCCCATCACCCACCCTCCACCGAACCCCATGACGCAATATGTCTTGTGTGGCAATAATGCTCCTCCAAATGAAACTCGCATTGGCCCTAACCTTCGCTTCCAGAAAACTGTCATTAGGAAAATATCTTGCTTTAAAAACTCTACTCGGAAGCGAATCTGGATAGGCGATAAATCTCCAGGCCTGTTTGCATAGCATGGCAAGATTGAAGCAATGGAGATCTCGAAATCCCATGCCCCCAAATTTTTTGGGTACGCAGAGACGTTCTCAGCTTGCCCAATGTATAGTCCTCTGGTTAGTCTTGCCCGATCCCCACCAGAAAGAAGTCATCAATTTTTGAAGCTCTTCGCAAGTACCCCAGGGGAGGAGAAAAATGCTCATGCAATAAACAGGCAATGCTTGGGCAACAATCTTGAGGACCACCTCCTTTCCTGGTCTGGATAACAATTTATTCTTCCAGCTCATAATGCGCTTACTGAGACGATCTTTGATAAAAGAAAATACCTATTTTTTCTGTCTCCCAATTAACGATGGTAGCCCTAAATACCTTCCATGATCAAGAGGGGTGTTTACGCCCAGGATAGATTCAACCGCAGTCCTATCATCTTGTTTAGTATTGGAGCTGAACATGATACCTGACTTTTGATAGTTGATTGCCTGTCTCGACGCTGCTTCGTACAGGGCAAGAATTCTTTTTATATTTTGTCCTTCCGCATAGTTGCCTAAAAATAAAAAATCAAGGCCAAGAAAAATAGATGTGAGACGCTAGGACTCCCTGGACAGATTCTGGCACCATGAATATCCCCCCGTCCCTCACTTCTTCGTAGCAAAGCTGATAAACCTTCTACACAAAGGATGTATAGATATGGGGAAAGCGGGTCTCCCTGTCTCAGCCCACGCTTAGGTATAATAGGACCAATTTCAGAACCATTGAGTGCTACTGAATACCGAACAGTGGTAACACACACCATAACAAGTTCCACCCAATTTCTATCAAAACCCAGCTTTTGCAAGATAAAATGTAAATAATCCAAATCCACTCTATCATATGCTTTGCTAATGTCGATTTTAAGAGCTGCTTCACCAATTTTTCCTTTGCCTTTATTCCTCATATAGTGTATAATCTCAAAAGCCACCATAATGTTATCAGTGATGAGTCTCCCAGGGACGAACGCCGATTGCATTGGAGAAATAATTCTAGGTAGAATGGTTTTAAGACGGTTTGCAATAACCTTGGCTATGAGCTTGTATAGAACATTGCATAAAGTGATTGGACGAAAATCCTTCATGCAGCTTGGATTGTCTTTTTTGGGGATCAAAACGATCGTAGCATCATTTAAGGTGTTCGGGAATTCCTTCGTATCCATCCAATTGCGACAATTGTTAATCACTTCCGTCCCCAAGATATTCCAACACTTTTGAAAAAACGCCGAATTCATCCCATCTTGTCCAGGCGCCTTATCCGGATGCATGTCAAATAATGCTCTCCTAAACTCCTCCCTCTGGAATGGTGCCAAAAGGTAGTCGTTATCTGCTGTGGTTACCACCGACTGTATAGAATCAAAATGCTGAAAATCCGAGCCTCCTGACACCGAGAATACCTGGGAAAAATAATCTAAAATGATTGTACTGATACCCTCTTTGTCCGCAACTTGTTTCCCATTATCGTCAGTGAGGACGCTAATATGGTTCACTCTCTTCCTTTTAGAAGCTTGCGCATGAAAGTACTTAGAATTTGCTTCCCCATACTGCATCCAAAAAATCTTAGAGCGTTGTTTCCAATAAATTTCCTCTTGGGCAAGAAGTCGATTAAGAGCGCTTTTGGATCCCCGATGCAGCATCTTGATGTTGTTTTTGTGCCACAACCATTTGCCTCTTGAGACCCTGAATCCGCTAAGTGAAATTGCCTTCGAGATGTCTTTGCCAATGAAGTAACCTATTGCCGCATAGCTTAAGCCTGGGAATTAAGTTTAAACCTTGATTATCACCCCAGAAATTAGAGACAAAATCCATAAAACCTTCTTCCGCTAACCACTTTTTCTCAAACTTCAAGCGCTTGTTCCTCTTCACTGGTAGTTGGCGTTCCCCCACCAATTTTATAGGGGTATGATCCGACGTTCCACATACCAAATTATGCAGTTTGTGAAACTAAAATATGGCCATCCATTCTTCATTAACGAAAGCACGGTCAAGTCTCTCTAGTATAGGTAAGTCTGTATTTCTACCCCTCTCCCAAGTACACTTGAATCCGAGCAGCAGAATATCAATGAGATTGCAATCTGATATACATTGTCGGAAACCCTCCATTAGAGAACGAGGATACTCCCCTCCCCCTAGTTTATCATTAAGGGATAAAAGGTTGTTAAAATCCCCAAAATAGACCCATGGCATTGCTATGACTCCGCGAGAGGGATCTCAGTAGCTCCCAACTAGCACGTTTTCTAGTAAACCCGGAAATCAGTAGAATCAGAAGACGCCATTTTGAAAAAAAAGAATCATCAATGCAAAGATCAATGTGATTATTAGAGAAACCAATGATTGTAGCAGCAACGTCCTGCATCCAGAACATAGCTAGTCCACCACTTCTACCAATCCGATCAATACAAAAACAAAAATCATATTGTAATAAAGCTTTTATTTCTTCAACCTTAACAGAGTTCGCAATTGTTTCACTTAAAAACAAAATACTAGGCTTATTGGACCTAACAAGGTCTTTTAAGGCACGAACTGTCCTGTGGTTGCCTAAGCCACGACAGTTCCATACTATGTAATTCATGGCTCTTGGCGGCCCAACAAACATAGATCATAGTTAATCTCTTCGCTCCAAAACTCTTCTGCAGGAATCACAACCTCAACGTTTTCCTTCTCTTGGATGGATGGATTCTGAAATCCTTGGTCCATCTTACAACACCCAATCCGCAAAAACTGAAATCAACTGAGACAAAACGCTCACACAGAAACTGCCCAGCACAATCTTGGCCGACTAAACACTTGCACTCTTGAGAGAGAAAGGGAGGTAAGACATCTCTAGGGTTTTATTTGCACTTCTAAGTTTATACATTTTTAGATACCAACGAGTCCTTCAACATTTTTCAAATTTTTATGAAGAATTTGTACATTTGTGATTTAAATTAAAGTTCAATGATATTATTCATTATAACGGATAGAGGAAATAAATAAAATCCTTTTTCTTCCCACTACTTGTGAGACATGGAGTTGAGGAAAAGAGAATTTACAAAAACATTATATATTAACTCCAAAATCAGTAAACTACATAGTTTTCATTTACAAGATTAATCTGGTTGTTCTATAATTTCCCCCTGACGAGTTCAATTCTCACAATACGTAGTTGCTTGCACATCAAATAGATAAGGTACCCAGCTGAGATCTTATTTTGTTTTAAGTTCCATTAGACATTGATAAACTCAAAAAATAACAAATCAAAGAAAAGCTTAACTTAACGTAATTAACTTTTTAATTCAATCCTCTAGTTATTAAAATTTATAATTTAATTCTTCAATTTTCACATGTAATTCATATTCTTTAACAAGTGGATACATGTTCATTTTTATCTATTATGTTCAATTAAGATTATGTCCATATCATGTAAGATTTCTATTAAGAATACTTAACAAACAATAATAGGAAAAGTTCAATAAATTTGGATGATTAAAATAAAAATTTTATTGAAAGACTAAAAATGATTTTCTCGACATGGATTGCATAAAAGAAGGACAAGGATAACCCTTTTAAAAGTAGCTGATTTGTTTTGGTTACATTATATCATTCTATGAGGGATCTATTTACTTGCATTTTATCATTATTGATTATACATTTTTCCTCAATAAGCTTAGTTATACAATTTAAGTGAAAAATTTCCTCAATTAATCATTTTAGGTAACTCATTTTGAGAAAATATTCAAAACAGGTTTAAACAATTTTGTGTTTTATCGACAACTATGTATACATCATTAGCTTAGAAAATAAGTCACCGACTACTAAAAATGTACTTTTAAAATAGAGATTTCAACTTTTAAATAGATAGACTAAATAACTACTTTGCATATTTACATATACATTCCGATATCCCCCCATCAAGTTGGTGCGCGATGATTTCAAAAGCTTAACTTACGCAAGATAAACTATTATATGCCTAAAACTTTAGTAGAATTATATGGCAATTGCTCAAAACTTCAAAGATAAATAGTGTCAATGTTTTCATATTGTATCTCATCATGCACAAAATGACAATCAACTTCTATATACTTTATGCGCTTATGAAACAAGATTAGTTATGATATGTAATGCTACTTGACTATCACAATATAACTTATGCGCTTATGAAACAAGATTAGTTATGATATGTAATGCTACTTGACTATCACAATATAACTTCTGATAGATGCATATTTGATCATATTTATACCTCATACTTGATGTATATTTACTTGATATTTTATATTTTTATTATATATTGGTACTTAATTTTCTATACCTGTGTTTATAAGTCATAACTACTTTTATGGACTTAAAGAAGAAGAATTCAAACGAAAATGTAACTTAAAATGAAGATTTGAAGCATAGAAGAGATATACGGTCGTGCATCAGCGAGTGTAGATTCGCAAATCCTAGGGATTTTGGGTTATACACAGTTTGATGCACGACCATGCATCTCTCAGAATCCTAAAATTTATTATAAAAGAATGTGTTTAGGGGCAAAAGGGGGAAGCAAACATTAGAAGATGATTACAGACGTTGGGATCATTCAGAAAGGGCAATTTTGAGTCAAAGAAGTGGAAAACATGTAGAAATCATCAAAAGATCTATCAGAATACAAGGTCAAACTTCTACCTTGCCAGAGTATTCAATAGCAGAATAGATAGATTTAAAATTATAAACTAGTTGTTTTCAATTCATTTTTCTTTTTGTTTATGTTTGATTTCATGTTCTATCATGTGTAACTAAATTCTTTAGTGTCTAGGTTAGATGAACCCTAGTTTTATGGAATAACATGTTTTGAATCTTTTATTAATGTAATTGTTTGAATTAACATATCGTGATTCAATTACATATTTAATATATGTTCTAATAGATCCAAAATATTAGTGCATACTTTGATTTCATAATATATAGATTGAGAAATCTTATGTATGAATTGATATATCGTAATTAAAAGGAGTTCATTACAACCCTAAGGATAGGATAACATAAATCCTCTGGATTATAGTCAAACCTAATAATAGGATTCACAAATTGGAAAAGCAATTCTATAAACTTTAACTTGAGTAATTCGGTTGACAACCTTAGGATTAGTTATTACTAGACTCAAGAGTGAGCTATTAGTATACTACAAAAATCTCCATATTCCAATAAATCAATAAACTAATTTCATAATAAAATATCAATCAATTAAACGTATTTAGGGGATTCGAAACCTAGACACTAAGTTTTGATACTGATAGTTTTCTTAGTAATTTCTTAATTTTCTGTTTAATCTTACTGCTTGTTTTATTTTATTTGCTTAAGTTTTATGTTCTTTAACTAAAATCCCAAATCAACTCGAAGATTAGATAATAGGATAACAGTACTATTAGTATTCATCTTCTTCATGAGATTGACATGTACTTACTGGTACTAGCTACAACTACGTCGTGCACTTGCGGTTAATCCATAATTTACAACTTAGAAAAAGATAATCAAGTTTTTGGTGTCATTGTTGAGGACTTTGATATTAGGAACACCTAAATGCTATTACTCTAGTTATTATTTATTTTATTCTATTTTATTTTATATTGTATTTTATTGTTTCTTATTGTATTTGTGGCTTATTCATTTAATTAATTTTTGAACTTCTTTAATTGATATTAAGTTTGTGGTTTATTGTAGGACTTAAGATTTATTGTCATAGCTACAACTCATAATGGAATGATGGAGTAGACAATACTTTTATAGGAGTTAGAATATGTCTTTGCAATCTCTAACATCACCATATAAGAGAGAGAGTTTCCTTACGTATTTTCGGAGGCTCGACCGATATCTAGACCTTGTTACAACAATGGTGGTAGTAATTTTTATAATCATGAATGTTAAGCACCAACCTACACGTGGGAGCGATTGAGCATGTATAACCAACCTCAAGGTGCACCATATTAGAATGTTTACTACTTAAAGTGGAGCAACTCTTATGCCTATGGATGGAACAGTTACGCTCCAATTGAAAATTTATAGCACCAAACACCTCCAGTTAATAAGCCAAATTTGGAAGATAGGATGACCAATTTCATTCAAGAATCAATAATGAGAAATCAGGAAATAGAGGCTCGCATACAAAATATGGTGAATTGGATTGACTAGTTGGCGGAGATAATAACTGACGAGATGTAAGGAAGTTTTCCCATTCTTACCTAAACAAATCCTAAAGAACATGGAATTACAATCACCCTTAGGAGTGAAATCGAGCTCCCCGAAAAATAAAAAGTATTAGAAAAAGAAATCATTACAAATAAAATAATGGAATGTCTTATCTAACTTAAAGCTAGTCGATGCAAATTTGAAGAAAGCATTTTCCCACTTGAATATCTTGAGCGTAACAAAACAAAAACTATTTGAGCCTATTAACTCAACATAGTGAAAAGAATATGAAGGTTGGTTTCAGGGATGAAGTGGCATTCCAAGAAGATGAGGAGGTAATTGTCGTTGTTGTAGAGGACGAAGATATGACAGAGGCAACATATGTAAAAGAAGAGGAAGTCTCCATCCAAGTAGAGGAAGTAGAGGAGTGGCAGGAGGTAATTAAATAAGATAAGTTAGAAACCTTTATCTAGGAAGAAGAAGAGGACGAGTGGACAAAGGTGCTTGAGGAAGAACTAGTAGAGTAGCCAAGTAAGGAGACTATTGATAAGGTGTTGGTAGTAACCTTAAGTATAGAGAGTTCCCACTTTCTCAAAGACAAACTATTTGAGTTAATTGATGATTTAGGAGTTTTGTTATTGAATACTTTATTAACAGTTTATCAATAAAAAGGCCTTTAATGCATGTAATTGGATTTATTAATTTGATAAATTATGTCCTTGTTATTATTTTGCAAAAGGTGGCTTACTTACATGCTAAAAAACCTTATACAGAGAAACAGGTGGAAGTAAGCCACTGATCATAGACTCAAGATGAGGGTCAATGTGCAGATTATATCAAACTAACTATGTTAAACAAGCGTTATATAGGAGGCAACCCATAAATTAGGATATGTTTTATTTTAGATTTTATGTTATTTTTGTTTTCCCTTTTTCTTTATATTTTTGCAAGGATGTAGTCTATTATTAGATAGATCGAAAATCAGAACAATCATCCTATTTAGGAAAGTACTAAAAACCTTCTCACTTTTCATTTTATATACTTATATTATGTACATTGGGGATAATGTACGACTTTAAGTTTGAGGAAGAGGTTAATGAATTTTTAACGATTTTCTTTAAGCATATTATAATCTTGATTATTAAATTTTATTAAGCGATATTTTGAATTGGTTGAAATCTTTATGTTAATATTGTATTTCATTATTTAATATTGATTTGAATTAGTATACAAGATGATGAAAGTTAGAATAAAATTGCTTTTTATAAGTCATACTTTTATTAATCATTGAGACAGTTGAGTTGAATTAAAATTCCATACTATTTACGTATATAAACCTATCTTTTGTTATTTTTTCATGTGTTTTATCATGTATAGTAGAATGATTATAAAACTTGTTTTATTATATATATTGAGATTATATTTGTTAAATTAGAAGCATTAATATGATACAAACACTTAGATTTAACAACTTGTTTTAGCCTATTTTTTATATTTATCATACCCATAATTTTTTCCTGTAGGAATAACCAAGTTGAGCCAAAGGATGGCAGTGGGTCGAGTTCAGGACTGACCAGAAATTATTATTTTTTTTTAAAATTAGCACAACCACATTGTTTTGCCTTAAGGGCAACCAGGCCTGAGCCCAGCTTAAGGCTCTGTCATCCTAGTTTTGATATGTTGACTTCGGGTCGGGCCAAGCTTGGGCCCTTTTGCCATATCTAGTTGAGCCTTAGCCTTTTTCATTGTTATTAACCCACATTACTAACCTTTATCCTATTTTTCTTGAAAACCTTTTTATTATTTTGAACCTTTATTTACATTATTTACTTGTTTGAGACTTAAACTTCTTAAAAGGTCCATTATTTCTTTTATTATGATACTTAATGCTCAAACTATTGTGTTTGGGTCAAAAAAAACCATAAGAAAAAATTATGAATAAGTATATAGTATTAATAGAGTTGTACTAAAAGGACTCGTGTGTTTTGTAAACAAGTCTTGTAATTTATTTTAGTAAGTTTCCTTCAAATTATCCATTTTTAATATCCCAACCATACCATACCTAAGCCCTATTACATCCTTTTAAAGGCCTTTTGATTTTTGTTTCTAGTTTATACATAGAGATATGATATTATTGTAAGCTTATGGTAAGCGTTCTACTATGCATTGATTAAGAGTTTTGATGCTTTTTACCCTAAACAATTGAGAGCATTTAGTGAAATCTTAGTGAGGGTGTAAAGGTGTATGCTTTTAATTTAATGGAATTATTGATGTGATTATTATTAATTGACTTATAAAGCTAATTTTAGGATAATTTGATTCTAATTGTATGTTAATTTGATTCAATAGGATATGATGATTTATAGTATGAATGGACATGTTGAGATTAATGAGGGATTGATGTTGCAAGATTTATAATTTTGATTATGGTTTGCTTAAGGAAAAGCAAAAGCTTAAGTGTGGGGTTGTTGGATAGATACATACTTGATCATATTTGATGTATATTGGCTTGATATTTTATACTTTTATTGTATATTTGGTACTTAATTTCCATTAAGTGTGTTTATAAGTCATAATTGCCTTCATGGACTTAAAGGAGAAGAATTAAGAAAAAAAAACAATATAAAATGAAGATTTGAAGCATAAAAGGGATATAAGGTCATGCATTAGCCATGTACTTCTCTCAGGCAATGCAGATTCATGAATTCTGGAGTGCATCAGCCCATGCATCTCCCAAAATCCTAAATTTACTATAAAAGGATGTGTTTGAAGGTAAATGGGGGAAGTAGACATTAGGAGGCGATTACAAAAGTTGAGATCATTCAGAAGGGGCAAGTTTGAGTTAGCAAAGTCGAAAACACGAAGAAATCACCGAAAGATCCATCAGAATACAAAATAAAACCTCTACCTTACAAGGATATTCGATAGGAGAAAAACAAGGAAATTTAGTATTTGATAGGAGAAAAACAAGGAAATTTAGAATTATGAACCTTTTGTTTTCAATTAGTTTTTATCTTGGTTTACGTTTGATTTCATGTTTTATCATGTGTAACTAGATTCTTATATTGTTTAGGTTAGATAATCTCTAGTTTTATGCAATAACATATTTTGATTACTTTATTAATGTAATTGATTGATCCAAAATATTGTATGAATAAATTGAGAAATTTAATATATGTTCTAATGTATCCGAATATTAGTGCATAATTTGATTTCATAATATAGAGATTAAGAAAATTTGTGTATGAATAGATATACTGTAATTGGAAGGAGTTGATTACAACCCTAGAGATAGGATGACATAAATCCTTTAGATTAAGGTCAAATCTAATAGCAGGATTCACAAATTGATAAAACAATTCTATAAACTTTAACCTAAGTAATTCGGTTGATAACCTTAGGATTTGTTATTAGACTTAGGAGTGAGCTATTAGCATACCATAGGAATCTCCATGGTCTAACAAATCAATAAAACAATTGTATAATAAAAGATCAGTCATTTAAAGGTATTTGAGGGATTCAAAACCTAGACACCAAAATTTTATATTGATAGTTTTCTTAATAATTCCTTAATTCTCTGTTCAATCTTGTTCCCTGTTTTATTTTATTTGCTTAAGTTTTTTGTTCTTTAATTAAAATCCAAATCAACTCGTAGACTAGATAATATGATAACGGTAACTACTAGTTTTCAATGTCTTCGTGAGATTGACCTATACTTATTGGTGCTAGCTATAACAATGTCATATAGTTGTAAGTCACAATTAGCTTAGGGAAGGATTTCTTACCTAGGACTACTCATTAAATAATAAAAACATGTTTAAGAACACTTCCCATTGTTTTTCCCTTGGGTTATGTACGAATTGTGTACACTATAAGGCAACTCAGGTCGAGTAAGAGTCACATAAATCAACATGCGTACCAACTATTGAAACTTTTGTAAATTTACCAATAACATGCCATTGCCAAGTGATGATTTTGTTCCATAAAAAATCCACAAAGCTTGGAACCCAATAACTTAGCTTCTCTGATAATATCTAACGCATATTTACATTAAAAAGAAAATTACTTTCCTTAGTCCTAACTACCTCTACTCCTAAGAAATACTTCAATGCTCCTAAATTTTTCATATGAAAACACTGACATAAACTCTCGTTAAAATTTTGAATTACAGCACCATTATTTTTTCTATAATAAGATTATCAACATATACTAGGGTACTCAATTGTATCTTGTCCTAAGTCAAAGTAAGCAACGAATAACCAGAATGAGATTGAGAAAATCCATACCGTTTTAAAGTGATTAACAACTTGGCAAACCTACATTGAGGAGCCTAGTGTAACTCATAAAGAGATTTTCGCAATCGACATACTTTCTAATATTATTAAGTCACAAAACCAAGAGGCATCTTCATATACACCTCCTTTTTTAAATCTCTGTGTAAAAATTTATTTTGAACATCCATTTAGTGAAGTTTTTAGCCTTTTGTTGATGGTAGTAACAAGATGGTTCAAATTGTCACCATCTTTACAACATGAATGAACGTCTCATTACAGTTAATTCCAATAACTTGATTGTTATTAAGAATCACCAGTCACGTTTTATATCGCTTAACAATGCCATCTGAACTATACTTGATCTTGTAAACCCATTTACAATTTATAGCTTTCTTTCCTGGTGGTAAATCTTCCACTGTGCATGTCTCATTATTTTTCAATGCCTTATTCTTTTTCTTTATGACTTCTCTCCACCATACATCTTTCATTGGCCCAGTATAAGACTTTGATTATATCTACTATCACAGCTGCTAAGAAAAAATGATGTTATAAGTAGAATGTATCATAATTCACATACTATGTTATAGGGTAAGGAGTACCTAAAGAATAAACTAGATTGGATGAACATGTAGAGGGTCTTCTGCAGCAAGTATTATAAGTTATATAATCTCTCAATTTAACAAATGGTTGATTTATCTTATGATATCTCAATTTAACATATGGTTGCTTTAGCTTATGACCATACCCACTCATTAGTAGATTCGTCCACTACTTCTATTACACCCCTTACTTCCTTATCCTCGCATTTTGATTATGTTCTAGGTTACTAGGCACTATAGTCTAAATTGGGAGCTCATCACATAATTCTCCTACCTCATTATCGCTCTTAACTAACAAGTCTTCCTCTTTCTCATTCACTTTATCATTAACATGACCAATCGTTCTAAAGAATCAATCACATATTGATGTCATATTCTCCTATGCCACAATTCAAAAGAACCTATACAATTTGCTTTGCACACTTACACTAGTGCTTTTAACTGGAGATAGTAAAGCTCCTCATGTTACTCACTTGCTATGATCACCATCCTTGAATTATGGTCTTATAGAACATAAAATTTATTAATGAATTGGATATTAGTCACTTGGTTTCACTTCCTTTTGTAATCCCATTTAAAATTATATTATTCTAAGAAATCTTGCCATTTGATAATTTCTTATGTGTTCTAAAAAAGTTAAAGAGAAATTATATATTTTCGCTTCAAATTTAGTGATTAGCAAGTATACATATGATGCCTTTAAGCAATATATCACTGCCACCAATTCTTTTTTATAGTAGAGTATCTTTGTTCAATTTTATTAAGTTTTCTACCTTCAAATGCCATTTTATGTCCCTCTTAGACTGGTACAACACCAATGGATTTGACTCTATTCATTATTGTGAACTTTAAAAGATAGTTTACAGAATGTTCGTTACAACATTGGTTCCAATGCAATAAACTACTTCAATTTGTTAAGAGCATCCATATATTGGTTCTAACACCATAATTTCTCCTAATTTAAGAAATTGGTGAATGGAGCCAGCCTCTTAAATAGTTTTGGATGAATTGATGATAACAACTGATTAATCTTACGAACAACAGTAACTTTAACAATTTCATAAATATTTTATGAATTGATGATAATAACTTATTAATCTTAAGAATAATCGTAACTTTGACAATAGTTTTGGATGAATTGATGATAATAACTGATTAATCTTAAGAATAACCTTAACTTTGACAATAGTTTTTGGTCATTTGGACTTCGTTAATCAGATTACCAAAAACTCATTTTTGGTATAGAAAATTCATTTTTTTTATATTAACATATAATTGGTGCTTCCTCAAGTTTTCTAGAACATGTTGCTAAGTGGATTGCATGTTCTTCTAACGAATTGTTATAAATAAAAATATAGTCAAGATTCACTGCTACAAATTCATATGGAAATAATACAATATGTCATTATCAAGCTACAAAATATGGTAGGGGTATTTTTCATATCAAAAGATATTACCAAAAATTCGTATACACTATAACAAGTTACACATATGATTTTTAGCTTGTCCCATTCTACTACCTCGACTTGTTAATAGCAAAATTTAAGATTTAATTTTATAAAGATTGATGTTTTGCTCTAACTGTCCATCAAATCCTATATCAAAAGGAATTGTGTATTTTATTTGTCATAGTTATATTAAATGCATATGAATTCATGCATATATGTGACATTCCATTTGCCTTTTATTGGAAGAGAATCTAATCAATACATCATATGGATCCTTAAAGGGTTTAGATGTAACCTATCTTAAATAACTTGCCTAATTTCTTTACAATAACTGTTAACTAAAGTCAAGATACTTGATAAGGGGCACAAGGATGAGAGAGGAACTTAAGGGGGGAAAAGGTAATAAAAAGTCAAAATATAAGGAAAAGCATATCCAAGTAACAAAGGAAAGGAAAAAATTAGAAGTGTAACAAGAACTAGGACTGAAGGTTAACCCTTCCAAATCTAATATATATATTGCAGAGGATATCGTGGAATTGGTTGATTTTCTAATAGGAGCATTTCTAGTTCGTTAGTTGGGCATTCCATTGGCTCCGTTGAAAGTTTCAGTGGCCCAATTCTCCTCTCTAATCGAGACTATTGAGGGTTATATTAATAATTGGAATGCTAAAACACTCTCTTATGCTGGACACCTTGAGTTGATTAGGGTGGTAATACAAGGAGTACAATCATTTTGACTCCAAGCGTTTCCAATACCTATCACCATCTTGAACAGAATAACCTCTATGTGCTGGTTGTTCTTGTGGAGAGGGAAACATTATAAGGTGACCTGGGATGATATTTGTTTGCCAAGGGAAGAAGGTGGCTTGGGTTTAAAAAATTGTAGAGTTTGGAATGCTACGCTATTATCAAAGGTTCTTTGGAATATTCATTCCAAAGCTGACACTCTTTGGGTTTGATGGATACATGAGGTTTTTTTAAGGGGGAAATCTATTTTGGATTGGAAACCTTCAAATAGAGATTCACCTTTGATGAAGATGTTTGCCTTTATTAGAGATTCTTTGATGGAGAAACTTGGTGGAAGGGAAATTGTGGTGTGGGGATTTCAGAAGATGTGCATAAATGAAAGACCTTCTTCAAGGAAGGTGTATGAGTTATTACATATGAAGCAGATAAAAAGACCATGGATTCTTTTCATTTGGAAGAATTGCATTCCTCCAAAGTTCTCCTTTATTACTTGGCTTGGTTTGCATAATAGGTTGTCAATCAAAGATAGTTTGATGTTTCTAGACAAGATAGAACATATATGTGGAATTGAGCAGGAGATGGTGGCCCTTTTTTTTAGATGTTCATTTTCAGGTACAATCTGGGATAAAGTTCGAGGATGGCTTGGATTAGCACAGGAGATGTCTACATTGACTAGTGTATTAAATGGATTCGTAAAGACTACACTGGAGCACGATTAAGAAGCAAGGCTGTAAGATTAGCATTTTGTTGCACCATCTACGCTTTGTGGAAGACATGAAACGCAGTTATTTTAGACTACTTTTACGTGCTTTGATGTAATATTTAAGATAAATGTAGTATTTAAGATAAAGACTATGATTTATAAGACTTTATATAGAATGTATCCTAAAACTTTGATCACTCTTTGATTTTATTGTTGTCGTTAGACTGTTTTGATATTTTGATTTACTTCTTTTAATCGGGGTAAGTCTTAATGACCTTGTATATACTTTTTTAGTTTAATACTAATTTATCATTCGTCCCGAAAAAAACAACATTATCAAAATTATCCACATATTCAGTCACTAAAAATGCATCACCTTTCAAGCTTAAGGCCAAGGAAGGACTCTAGAAGAGCAAGTGTCTCCTTAACTACTTTCTTGTCATATATTTTAACTAGGATCTAATACCAACTTTTTTAGGGTTTATATTGGGGTGTATTATGCACTCAAATCTATTATGATCACAACCAATTTAACCAACAAGATTCTCAGTGAACTTTCATCAAATACCTTATATGCGACACATTTTTTAGGGACAATTTGCAACAACATGAAAAATAACATGAAGTATAGTAATGAGGGCTTAGACAGTTTGATTGTTAGTAGCCCATGTGCATATATATAATAAAACAATAAGAATAATTATAAATGATTAGGGTACGATAATCATGTACGTGAAAGCCCCTTCAATTGCTAATTTATACGATAAAGGACGTCTAATGCGGGCATTATTTTGTCTGGTAAAAGTTTGTTTGTTTTTATTTTTATTTTTATTTTATTTTCAAATTCATTTAAAATTATTTGTTTGACTTCCTAGCTTTTATTTTATATTTTGGTTTTATGAAAATCATTAAAACTAGCTTGTGGTTTATGTTTTCATTCTTTTGTCATAATTTGATTTAATATTAATTGAATATATATTATTTATTCAATATTAATTACTAATAAATTATGATTAATATTATTTAATTATTCAATTTATTTTAGTTTTTATAATTATTTTAAAACTTATTTTTTGAAAGATAAATATTCTTAAATCGAATGATTATTTAGTAAATATACTTTAATTTTAAATCAAAACAACTTTAATATTAAAATATATATTAACAAATACATATTAATTTATAAATATTTTTACTTATTTAATTATTTCTTTTAATATAATATAATGTTTCATACTAATATTTATTAATAAATATTGTATAAGAGATTAAAATAAAATTATTTACTTAATTAATTCATCTTTAAATTTTATTTAATATTTAATTATGATCAATAATAAAATAAAATTATTCAAAAAGATAGAGACAGGATACAAAAATCAAAATGCATAATAGAAAAACAGAGAGGAAATCAAACTGCTACTGATTATATACCTTCCATTGGAAACAACACACGTACATTAATGTATCTATGGACCACACATACATTGCATTAATCAAACCTGCTAATTCTCATTCATGTTAACTCGTTCTAATTGGAGGTTGAGAATAAATGATAACATACAAAAGCTGACGATTTACTTCGCTTCCATAAATACAAATAAACTTACGATACCTCACTTCCAAATCTCACAAACTACAAATTTCTTTTTTTGTTTTGTCTACGATGTATAATAGGACGATCTTAACTGTAGAAAGGCGCCATTAAATCATCCACACTCAAACTAATCCTCACTTATACCGAGTCAGCCTGTAAGGAATAAAGCACTGGACAAAATAGATTTCTTCACTCTTAGAGCTTAAACTTGAGATCTCTGATTAAGGGATGAGAGTGTTAAACCACTCACACTAACCATATTTGGTTCTACAAATTTTGATCCTACACAAAGTTTTAAAATGTTCAATATTACGTAGCTTTGTATTTAACTAGGAGAAAGATTCTTTCAAATAATAAGTGCACATAACACAATAATAACTCTTTACCTTAGTAAATGTTCATAAGCATTATAAAAGATCATCACACCATATGGTCAGGGACGGAGCTACATGTATACTTGGGGGGGCATTGGGCCCCCCAAGGTTTTTATTTTTTTTAATATATATATATAAATATATAAAAAAACAGAATTATTTAAGGGTCAGTTATATATTGGGCCCCCTAAAATTTAAAAAAATTAAAATTTGGACCCCCTTACTTTAATTTTCTGGCTCCGTCACTGCATATGGTAAGGGACATTATTTGCTATTCATACACATTAAGTTTTGGGACCAACCTCCACGCTTTGCTATCCACTCAACATGTTTTCACTTTTTGCTTTTATAAATATGACTTTCAATTATTCAAAAATACAACAATACAAAGGACAATACAAAGGACATGAGAATTTTATAGTCTCGAAAGATATAGAACAATACTTTAGTCTTTTCTCGATAACTCCAACAAATACAACTGACAGGTAAAATGCAGCCTAGATTCAATTATAGGTGAGCCACACAGATAAGGGAATCTCGTCCTCCAATCGTACAATACCGCGTAAGAAGAGTGTAGAGCACATAAAATTAAACCCTAGAAAAATAAAAGAATCCATTCCATCGTCAGTCGAGTCACAAGAAGAAGCAACTTCTTGTGACACTACAACAAATAAGGTTATTGGCAACGAATTCAAATACTCGCTAAATATTAAAAAATTGTGTGAAATAATAATTTGCAACAAAAAAAATTGTGGCCCTTAGGTCATTGAAATTGGATAACAAAATAATTTCTGCGACGTTTTTTAAAATTGTTGTAGAACAGTTTTGGATACAAAACATATTCTTCAGTAAAATATATAGCCAATGAGAATCAAAAACGTCGTACATAAGATTTTGCGACATATATGTTTCATAGATAAAAGTTTTTACCTATGAAATCATAGTTGTAGGTAATTATTTTTACTAATGATTTTGTTTTTGTAGCATAATAGTTTTAGCTACTAATTATTTGTTGTAGGTAAATATTTTTAGAAACGTTGTTGTAAACGTAGGTAATAATATTTTGTGACAATTTTGTTTGGTAACTAATACTTTTAGTAACAAATATTTATTTTAAATATAAATTTTATTATAATTGTTAAAAACAAATTTAATTTAATTTATTACAAATTTTAAGACAATTTGAAATATAAAATAGTTAAATTTTATAATTAATGTCGGTGACATATTTTTAAATAATCATAAATTGAAATAAAATAATTAAAAAGGAATGCATGTTATTAAAAAAAGTACAAGTTAATTACAGAATTTGAACAAAATTTATAAACAAACTATCACTCCTCATTGTACCTACTACTGACATAGTTTAAGCCAAGTAATTGTTTGACCATATTTTTAAGCTTATTAACTTCTTTTACATTACGATCTAACTTCTCTTCTGTACATTGTAACTTAGTCTTTAGTAACTGGTTCACCTCTTGAAGCATCGTGACATATACTAGTCGTGATGAAGATGCACCAAGAGACTTAAGGTTATACTCAAGACCTTTGATATACCCTGAGCGTATCAAGGACATTGTTGCAAATGTCATCAACATTGGGTTGATTCTCCTGAGACAATGATGTCTGCAACAACTCCTGCATTTTGTCCTACAATTTAAAGTACAAAATCGAGTTAAGTAAAAAATTATTACTTAGTATTACTTAAAAAGTAAACTGTAATATTAATTTTTTTGTACATACATAATTACTTTGTGCCTCTTCAGACATCCAAACTGTACCTTCCTTGTAGTGTGTTAGCTCGTACAGTATGATGCTATCACACTCTTGTCCTTGGAGTTGAGTTTCGCTCTATTATATGAATTTAAAAAATTAGAATATAATAGAAGTTATTGTATTAAGAAGTAAAATAATAAGTTGAAAACGTTACACTTACAAATTCTTGTCAAACGATAATAAATGATTTGGAGCCGGCGATATGAGGAGTCTTCATTTTTGCTCTGTTCATCTTGGCTTTCTCATTCTTTTCCTAAATTAAGAGAAGTAGTCATAAAATATATAAACAAAATTAATCGAAGGAAATATGAAGAGAAATAAAACAAACCTGAACCTTCGTAGAGGCTCAATAATTACACATTTCACTCCAATTTTCTGGAATGACTCGTTCTGAAACATGTCTCCTTGCCTCTTCATCGGAAGGAAAAGACTGGTAATATTTATGAAGTCTATACCGATGATCCTTCGCCCTCTATTTCAACAATGAACTAACACAGCTTGAAACCTCAGGCTTGTCGATACCAACGATATTGAGCTTCATCTGTGAAGAACACATATAAGTTAAATTATAGTTTTTGGTAAATAAAATCGCATAGATATAATCAAATGAATTGAAATATCACTAAAACTTTGTCCAAAGCATTTTGGAGCAAGTTGTCTTCCTTCAACTGCCTGGCATGAGGAAGGCAACGAAATTCATTCCTCACAACAACACCCAACTCAAAGGACAATTTTACAAATTGGATCTTATCTAGAGGGCGACGTTGTGTGGGATCAATAGTCACAGACAACTTGCTGTTCATTGCAACATTTATCCGTTACAACTTAGCTCCTTTTATGATACGTCTACCTCATTTTCTAATGACATTATTAGAACTTGAAAATAAAAAAATCATAATAAGAAAAACACACTAAACATGTAATGAGTAATTTCAGCATTAATATAAATATGTTTGGTTAACAATAACAGTCCTGAAGATCCCTCAGCTCTAATAGACGATGTTGGTAAAGGTTGTTGCTAACTGTATTCATTCGAGGATGCAATTGTTGGTTAGTGAACGATGGTTTCAGATTGAGTTGGTTGTTGTGAGGGATGAACTTCTTCAGTTGTTGCCACCCTCTTTCCCTTGTTTCTAACAGGTGCCATTATATTGAATAACGAAAATGAAATATAAAGATAACGCATAATCTTAACTCAAACATCAATATTCCACATGAATATAAGGAGATCAGTAGTCAAATACTAAACATTCCTCATAACATTCCGCATAAGCATAAGTGAAACATTAAAAATATGCATCTAGTTATCGTAAATTAACATAAGTAGAACATCAATAACATAAGGCAATTATGAACATAACATTTCAAACAATACAAACAATTTATTTACATTCAATCATCATGATCAAGATTTTAAAAATCATTATCATTAAGTACATTATCATTGGATTCTTCATCACTACTATATTCGAGCAAAGTATCGTCATTGTCATTTAAGTCATCCTAAGTATAGTCTTCATCTATTTGTAAGATAAGATAAGCTTGGACTTCATCTAGATGAACTATGTTGGGATTAACATGTCTCCTATGGAATGATGATATATCTGCATCTTCTACTGGAATGCCTTCATTATTGAACTCCAATCCAATTTCTTGATAGACTTCATCTGCATCCTTATCCAATTGACCTATATCCCTTTCAAAAAAATCAAAGACATTCCTTTGTTGAAACTTTTGAACAACCTTCCAATTGCTACCCAATACAGTATTGTTGACGTAGAAAACTTGTTTGACTTGAGTTGCAAGGATAAAAGACCATGTCTTTCTAACATTTATTCTAGTAATATGCCTGTTCACTTTCATGTCAGTTAGATCAAACCATTTTCATTTAAGTAGAACAACCTTCTTATCCTTGATGTAGTGTAACTATATTATTTCACAGATGATACCGTAGAAGTTAATGAAATCGTTGTCATGACATCCCTTTACGACAACCCCACAATTTTAACTTCTAACTCGACTATCTCGATCTTGTATGTGAAATCTAACCTCAATAACAGTGCAACTATGTATTTCTTCCCACAAATATGAGGCCCACATGCCAAACTATATAATGTTGTTGTCGCTTCTTACACGTTATGGTTATGTAACCATATCATCTGTATGACAAATTGAAATTAAATATAAGGATGAGACATATTCTCATAATTTCATAATATGTAATCAATATGAAACTTACTCAATTTCTAAACCATGATACAAACTTCTGCCTATATCTTTCACCAACATTAATAATCCATTTACTGCGAATTGTCTCTTTGTGCTCTCTATTTAAAAAAGACAATGACAGTAAGATTTTAGAGTGAATGAAGAAAATTGTAATATGATTGTTTGAATGAAAAGGAATATATGTACCCTATCTATGCATCGACTTTCTCACAATTGTTCAAACTATACCAATGGGCGATTTCGAATTTGTCTTCAGTTAACTCCACATATTTACCCATACCAAGTGACCTAACTTTTTAAGAGAAAATAGACAACCCACCATCATCATGAAAATTAAAGTTACATTGTGGTCTATTAAATCTTAGCTCCACATCAATTAAGTAGATTAAATAAAAATTTATGCATTCATTTGCTATATAAGCCTCTGTAATAGACCCTTCTGGTCAATCTCTATTACGTACATAACGCTTAAGAGAGCATAAAAACCTAAACTTAATCAGTTATAAACTTAGGAATTGTTACAAACAAGGAACATAGAAAAAACTTGATGAATTTAATATGAATTACCTTTCAATTGAAAACATCCATCGAAATTGAACCAGTCAACAAAGTTTTACTTCATATGGTAAGTGAATTGCCAAATGAACCATAACATCAAAAAACGATAGGGGATAATAGTTCAAGCTTACATAGAATTATTGCTATGCCTTTTTTTCATTTTATCAAGCTCTTCAACTTTAAGTGTCTTGCAACATAATTACTTAAAAAAGTCTCCCAATTGATCCAAAGTAACAGACACATCCTTTAGCAAACACCTAAATATTCTAACAGGAAGTAATCATTGCAAAAGTACATGACAATCATGAATTTTCAACCCTAACATTTTCCCCTCTTTAATATTCACACAACGACCTATTTTTGATGCATAGCCATCAGGAAATTTGACTGATTGGAGGAACTAACATAATGATTGTTTCTCACTTTTTGACATGTTGTAACAAGTGGGGGGAATAATGATTCATCATCTCTTCTTTTCAAATGCAACTCCTTTCTAATATTCATGTCTTCTAAGTCAAGCTTAACCTTAATTGTGTCTTTGGATTCCCCATCAATTCCTATGACAGTCCCTAAAATGGACTCACAAATATTTTTCTCAATATGCATGACACCAAGATTGTGCCTCGGTAGTAATTCCTTCCAATATGAAAAGCTAAAAAATATGTTTTTTTTGTCCAATTCAGTTCGACATAATTTCTCTTTCGCTTTCTATACTTGGGTGTTTGTCAGGTGTAATGTCACCCAAATGTGATAGTTGGTAAACAATATCATCACCGGACAACTGCATCGGAGTTTCACCCAATTCTACTGTGCCATTAAATAGTTTACTTCTTCCACATATATGCTCATGTTCCAAATAACGACGATGACCCGTATAACATATTTTACTTTGTATCCTCATTGAATATGTTTTATGGTTACACATAGGACAAGCCATATACCCTTTAGTGCTCCACCCAGACAAATTCCCATAAGCTGGGAAATCATTTATAGTCTACAAAACAACAGCATGCATTATAAATGTTTCGCCTTCAACAAAATCAAAAGTTTGTAATCCAAATTCCCATAGATCATTTAATTCATCAATTAATGGTTGCATGCATACATTGATGTCCTTATCAAGAGCAGTAGATCCTGGAATAAACAAAGACAACAACATAAAAAGGCTCCTTTATACACTTCCATGGAGGTAAATTGTATGGGATTAGAATCACTAGTCACATGCTATATGAAGTACTCATATTACCGAAACGATTAAATTCATTTGAGGCCAATCCAAGTCGAACATTACGACTATCTTGTGCAAACCATGAAAACTTTCTATCAATTTCTTTCCATGCCATTGAGTTCGCTGGATGATGCATAATGTTATCATCAATGTGTTTCTCTTTATGCCACCTCATATCCATGGCTGTTTTATTAGCATAAAAAGTCTTGGTAATTGTGGTTTAATAGGAAAGTATTGAAGGATTTTATTGGATATCTTTTTCCCTTTCCTATTATCCACCTGTTACCTTGATGTGCCAAAAATAGGATACTCCTGAAGATCTTTACTTTCCTTTCAAAAAAGAACACAGTCATACTTACAAGCATGAATTGAAATGTATCCTAATCCAAGGTCTCTTAACAGTTTCTTTGCATCATAGTAAGATTTCAGCAACTTGTGTCCAATAGGTAATGCATCGTTCAGTAAGTCAATTAACATGTTAAAGGACTTGTTACTCCATTTATTATAAAACTTCAAACGTAACAACTTTATAACAAATGATAGTTATGAGAAATTAGAGCACCTCGGATATAATTGTTCTTGAGCAACTTTCAATAACTTCATAAAATTATCTTTTGCAATAATACCAGTTATATTAGGCATTCCTGTTTCATTCATAGTCTCTATATAATTTTGACAATTGTCTAACATCTCGTCAATCCCATCATCACCATCATCATTCACATCACAATCATCTACATCATTATTGTTACTATCATTATAAGATGTACCGCCACTTCTATTACAACTTGCTTCCTTACGTTCACCATGATAAAGTCACAGAATATAGAATTTATCTATGCCTTGGATTAGCAAGTGATTATATACCACATCTTGACTTTGGAAGTTGACATTTAAGCAATCGATGCATGTGCAACAAATACTGCATTCATCACCTATTTGATATTTTACAAATTGCATGAAACTCTTAACTTCTTCTACGTATTCAGTTGACCATTTTCGATGAAACATCCAACTCTTATCCATTTAGTTATACATAAAGAAAAGTAAACAATGATAGGCTCATGAAATCAAAAAAATGAACGCATTCACTTTAATTCTTTATATTCGCATAGATGTATACATTCAAGAAGCAAGCATAAATTCCATCAAGCATTTAATTAGGAGAAATGGCAAAAAAAATAATCGTCATACACATAACTAAATTTAATGCATTATAAATTTTCAGCACCATATAGAAAAGTATACAATAAATCAATTATTACACACATACTCTTACACATAATTTAATTCTTAAAAATCCAACAAAGTGATTTTACCCAATTAATACTATACTTTATAAGAATCAAATGCTAATTTGTAGAAATAAATTCTAAGTAAGTATATAATACATATACGTCATAATTATACATATCAATACATATTTGTATAAAATTAAAACAAAAGGATCCTTTTAGAGATCCTTTAGCTCTTTCAAGATTAGTTAACAGAAAGTATAACATTATAATTTAATTTTTAACATAACAGAAACTTGGTTCTCTAACATCACAAACTCAAAACAAAATTAGGACTTTTGTTAAACACCTTATGGGCATGTAAATTTCAACTCAAGAATAGAAAAAAAAAATTGTTTTCCCTTTCTTCGACATCAATAACACAACTTCTGCACAACTCAACCAGTATCATCACCAATAAATGCAAACAAATCAACAACAAACTCAAAACATAATACAAAACCATCGGACTTTTTTTTACTTTAATGACACAATAAAATCTCCAATCAACACTACTCATAAATGAAGAGTGCAAGCACACGAAGAAGATTCTTTGTTGTTGTCCAAGATAGAGGAAAAGATAGGGCAATTTCGGCAACATTAGTTTTGAAAAAAACGAAGGAGAAGGGGGCGCTGATATGATGTTTGGGGGTTTAAAGAAGGGATAGACACTAGGACAATATTAGGGATGGCAATGGGTAGGGTTCGGTTCGGGTTTTACTCTATCCATATCCATATCTATTTTTTATGACTCAACTCATATATATATCCATATCTATCGGTTTTTACGATTTACTACTCATATCCAAATCCATTGGGTTGTTTGGGTTTTTGGATATCCATCGGGTTGTATAACACATAAAAATATAACTTCTAAATAAAAAATATAAACAATAGATTTTTGCAAACGCTCCAAATCAAAATAATTTTAATAATAATAAGTCATGATTTTGATTTTTATGTATTAAAAAATCATAAAATTAGAATAATAAAAATCATAATATTTAGTACAAAGACACATACATTTTTCACAATTTAGAACTGGAACAAAGATTGAAATAACTAATGCTTCAAATTGTCTTTGCGTGAACTCTACAACATTCGAAACTCCATCTCCATATCATTTGCATTATTATCATCCTATAAGAAAAATAAAATACGATGAAAAATGTGAGTATTGAGGAGTAAAGTAGAGATTTTAAAGTTATTTCTTTGTATAAAATTTTAATATTTTATTATATTTAGCCATAAATATTCAATAAAAAATAGAAAAAATAGAGTTAATAAAAAACGGGTAGGATATGGGTATCCATGATTCGGGTTTTACTCTACCCATATACATATTCATTTTTTATGAATCAACCCATATCCATATCCATATCCATCGGTTTTTACGATTTACTGTCCATATCCAAATCCATTGGGTCGGGTAGTGCGGATATTAATCGAGTTGAAAACCCACTGCCATCTCTAGACAATATCATTTGTCGTCCCATAAACAATATCGTCCTAGCATCTGTTTAATTTTTCTCATCCAATACGTTTGGCGACGAATCTATATTTCATCGCCAAGTGTTAAACATTTGCTATGAAAATAAAATAGTGTCGCAAATTGTACATCATTTTGCTACCACATTGATAAATCATCACCAATACTAAACCTTTTATCTTTTTGTGTGATTAAAACTATCTTTGCCTATCACTCCAATTCGCTACCAATTATACATAACATCACCAAAAACCCAAGCATTTTCTTTACATTCTTAATTTTCTTAATTGATTAACATATATAAGGTATTCCAATTACTAATAACAAAATGAAAATTTTGTCTTTTACACTTACATATGGAGTTGTTCTTGATTTGCTTCATTTTTGGGAATTACTAATATTTATTTTTAATTTGGTAGAAAAATAAAATAAAATGGGAAAATTTTTAAAAATTTGCATCTTCTTTTGTCATTAGTTGAATTAATAAGGAATGCAAACCACATTTCATTTTAACCAAATTCATCACTAACATTAACTTTATTATTTGTATAAAATGATATATTTACTTAAATACACGAAGATGATTTACTGTTTGTCTTTGTTATTTGTATATGGGTTGGCTTCTTCCGAATAACCTTTAATGCTTCCCTCATCAAACTTCGTAACTATTTGATGAAAGGTCTTCAAGAGTATTTTACTTTTATTCATTTCTATTAATAGTAATATAGCCCAATATAGATAATACTATATTTATGTACATCAAGAACATAGTCATGTCTATTCTACTTTAAATTCTAAATTTTGCATATGATACAAACTACATAATATATTTCTGAAATTTTGCATATGATACAAACTACATTAATGATCGTTTGCCTTCCATGACTGATCTTTTGCTTCAAGTTGTTTAGTATCATCCGAGCAACATCACTTTCTTTATAATGTACATCTCATTTCCTTTGAGGAAGCTATTATATACATTCACATTTGATGGTATATACTATATGTTATTTTAAGCTTCGTTGAATCCCGAACATGACATGTATGCCCATAGAGGCGGAAGCGATGTCACAACGATCCTAAAGGATTAGAGAAATCAGTTGTTTTGGAAAATTCGTCAATTCCATAAACTTCGTCTAGCATTCACGTATGCATGTCACTCTATTTTCGATTCGTTTAACGATTCACTAATATGACAATATCTAAGTTCTATGCTAATTGTATTTTAAGTAAGCCGTTTCGTATTGATAGTTTATCTAGAGAACTTATCTTCTATACTAAATCTTACAACTCATTCACTGTATCCTCTACAAGTTTAGCGATAGCAGAAATGTTGTTGCAAGAAGGTGTGAAAAAAGAACTATCACTGTTTCAATGGTGCCTTCAAACATGCAAAGACCCTTCTAGGAAATCCAAACATCAAGGACTCATTTATCTTTACCAACTCTCATGTCACTTGGAATTCAAAAAATAATTACATCATTGTCATTTATCGATGCAATCAACTGGACTCAGCTTTAAAATTGATTTATTGTTATATTTATAAGAATTTATCAAACAACGTCTCTATTAGTTAGGGATCACGCTGTGTACTATTAAGTGTGGACTGTTATTATTCTTGTACTATGACTATAAAAATTGTTAATCTTATAATTCAAAGTTCATACTGCTCCATATATCATATTATTATATTGATACAATTATTAAAAATTTTATAACTAATTTTCACTGCTATATCGATTATTAATGATTAATTAATACTAATGTTTAATACTTAAAATTATGTTATGTGTGTTTTTTCAACAATACGTTGTAAACATTCAAAACAAATCTCCAATAAAACATATATTAACTATGATACATTATAAAAATGTTAGTTTAACAATTTTGGAAAGCGTTCCCTTTGGTAACGATTTTGGCAAATAGTCACCAAATGTATTGCAAATTAATATGGAACCTTTGGTAACTTTTTTTCAGAAATCATCACTGAATGTGGACTATTTGGTGATGATTTCCAAAAGTCAACACTAAATATGGACCATTTGGTAACGATTTCCAAAATTCGTAACCAAATGTTGATCATTTGGTGACGCTTTCAAATATCATCACCAAATCATTATTTTTAACGTCAATGTGAAAACCGTAGCAAAAAATAGCTAAATGTCTACGAATCTTTGATGATAATTTCTAAAAATCGTCACCAAACATTTTTTTAATGACGATTTTATATAATTGTCACCAATTGTGAACCCTTTGGTGATGATTTTAGAAATTGGTTACTAAATGTTTACTAAATTATGGTGACGATTTTCGAAAAACGTCACCAAAAGTTCATTTACCGATGAATATCTAAAATCGTCATCCATTGTAGACCATTTTGTGACAAGTTTTTAGAATCGTCACTAAATGTTCACCATTTGGGGATGATTTTTGTCATTCATCACCAAATGTTGATCCTTTTGTGACGTTTTTATAATGAATCACTAAAGACTTAGTTTTAATGATGATTTTGTAAATCGTTGCAATATGTTCACTTTTCGCAACGATTTTTGGAACGCCACCAAAAAAAAAAAGTAGCTAAACCTCTACTTTGTTGTAATGTGAACTCTAGAATTAGACCAAAATAGACTGAATATATGAATAAAATCTAAGGCCTACAAAAGAGAAGCTGGCTCAGAAATAATCGGAGACACCTGCAAGAAAATAGATCCAGAAAAACCCTGAGATGCCCAAGCTTCGTGACCCAAGTCACTTGCTTGAAACATCCTGTTGAAACCCAAGAAAGAGTTTAATAGACAATCGGAAAAACGAGAGAGACGGAAACTATTTAAGTACATTAACCTCCGACAACCTTCGGTATAGGTGGATTAATGATTTTACCACACCGGTAATTATCATAAGTAATGATCAGGAGTTGTGGCAAAGTGACCTGAGAAAACTTAGGTGGCGATGGAACTACAGTTTTGTGTTGGATAGACCACTAAAGTGACTCTGATTTACTGCTTAATTTTGCTATGGTTTTGGATTTAAAAGAACGGAAATAGAAAATCATATACTATATATAATATTGATTCATACAATTTCAACCTCGATATTGAGGTAACGCTTGATCAATGGAATTTGATATTTTGTAAAAATGTGAACGAAGAAAAGTCGATAACATAATGTTAATATTGATTTCAACATGTCTCTTATTAAAGATTATTTAATTATTTTCACTCTTTTACTTTGAAGAAGAGCCTTTCTTAATTCTTGCTGTATTTATCCCAAAAAAAAAAAAAAATCGGATTCGTGAATAAATATTAAAAACTCAGTTTTATTAAATTATGAGAATGGAGTGCATTTCGTAGCCAGCTATTTACTGCTTAGTGCAAGCTCCTGTGACAAAGGGATTAATCTCCACGTCAGACAGAAGATACCCTGATTGTATAAAAAAATTCAAATTTATTTTTTGAATCAATCAAATTTTAAATTAAATTAAATTTACAAGTTAAATTTAAATTAGAATTAGACTTGTTGATTATCATATTGCTACTAACAAATTGTCATAACAAGAAAAGTTAATGAGATTTAAGATTTAGAAATACTTCATTAGTTATTCTTTTGATGCAAGAAATTAAAATTTAAAAGTAGTGAGTCAATAGAATAATGTATATTCAAGTTTTTTTAATCATCTAAATATAACAACATGATAAGAAAATAACAACAAACCAGTAAGAATCTCGTTGATACGTTTGAAGAGGTCCAGTAGTAAAGAGTTTGTTTCCAAATAATAAGACGAAAATGGAAAAGGAAGGGAAGGAAAGGAATACTTCATACCAAGAGATGAGGTAGACCTTTATTTTGTTTCCAGAAGCAACTCCTTCATAGATTGTTAGATTGTTCATTGATTGAACTGATGGAGTTAAGTAGGGTTCTTAATCTATACAACACAACAGCAAACAGGTTATTAGGAACGACATTCTATTCTTTAAAGATTATAAAATGAGCCCCCAGGTTTAGTTTTTTAATCATTTTGAAAACTGTTGCAGCAGGGGACCCCTGTCTTTTGTTTGAACACCACCATGTGGAGGATCTTGGTTCTTTATTGACTTCTTTAACCATGACCAAGAACATCATCATTCAGAGGCATTTATGCTTTTCAGCAATGCAAACTGTAAAGGAGAAAAGAACGCATAAGTAAAGGAAGAACAGTTCTGGTAGACCCAACTTCAGTTTTACTCCCAAGTTCTAGACAGTTTGAACTCATTGTCTACTCGTGTTTCCTCGCTAACTGACTTATGTTTCTTCCTCGCGGAACAATCTGTGAACAATTTTTATCAGTCACAGCCAAAATGATGAGGTTAGTTTTCCTAGTCACCATCTTATTAGCAGTAGGAGAAGGCAAACATGTTGGTCAAGTATGCAATGTAAATGACTTGAAGGGTCTAATGGATTTCAAGGCAGGAATTAAGGTTGATACCTCAAACAGATTGGCAAAGTGGTTTGGTTATAATTGCTGCACCTGGGAAGGAATTAAGTGTGATAACACCACTGGTAGGGTGACTGAAATCAATCTAGCTGGATTAGTTTCCTCGAACGATTTCATATTCCAATCGCAGATGATAGGCTCGTTGTCTCCTTCTATAGCACTTCTCAGTTCCCTTGAAGTTATTGATCTTGGTGGCCTAATAGGTCTTGCAGGAAATATTCCACCATCTATTGGTCTGAGCGTGCCAAATCTCAGAAAGTTATATCTTTATGGAAACAGGATCACTGGCCCATTACCTGATAGTCTTGGTAAGTTGTCAAAACTTGAAGAACTTCACTTGCACGAGAATATGTTGTCTGGAGCGATACCGAATTCGTACACAAACTTGAGTGATCTAGTACAGTTGGATCTACATGGCAACATGCTAACTGGTCCTATACCACACAAGATTGGTGAAATGCAGGTATTAGAAAAGCTGGATCTTTCAGACAACCTCTTAACAGGTCATATTCCCTTGTCTGTATCAAACTTGACTGCCATGTCAGAGCTGTATTTGGATACAAATTATCTGGAGGGAGTGATCCCTTTTCCTTCGATTTCTGGCCAATTGCCTTCTCTTGGTTTCCTTAGGTTGAATGATAACAGTCTGACAGGAAAAATACCGCTTAATTTTGGTTATTTGCTTTCCCTCCAAAGGATTTCCCTGGCAAATAACAAGCTTCAAGGGGTAATTGCTTCTAGTCTGGGGAATCTATCAGGTTTAACAGAGTTGTATCTGAGCAACAATTATTTGTCAGGCCAAATACCAAATTCAATAGGCAAACTCTCTAGTTTGATTATCTTGAGTGTATCGCATAATTGGATTCAAGGACCACTGTCTCCTGACTTGTCTTCCCTCCAAAATCTTCAAACTTTAGATGTTTCCTTTAACCATTTCAACTTCATTTCTTTCCCAAAGTGGCTTGCAACTCTTCCGTCTTTGTCCAAGTTATATGCAGCTGGTTGTGGAATCCAAGGAGATTTTCCTGAATTTTTGAGAACGACTCCAAGTCCAATCCAAGAACTAGACTTGTCAGTTAACAACATCACAGGCAGCTTGCCAAGATGGCTTGGAAGCCTCACTCTGCTTTACTACTTAAATCTTTCAAGAAATTCCCTTGTTTCATCGATCCCTGCTTCGGTCGTCAGCTTGCAGCATCTGGGTGTGCTGGATCTCCACTCCAACAAGCTGACAGGTTCTGTAAATGAAGCTTTCAAGATTGGAAGTGCCTTCCTTGATGGTTCCTTGACATACATTGACCTTTCTGATAATGAGTTCTCAAGTAGTGTACAACTTAGTGAAGGGGCACAAACTGAACAGCGGTATATCAATTTGTCATGCAATCATCTTGAAGGAAGCGTTCCAACAAACATTGGAAGATTAGGATCATTAACAACATTGGACTTGAGCAACAACAAATTTGGTTTCAGCTTGCCTGAGGCATTGGCAAATGTTAGTTCATTAGAAACGTTGAATCTGCAGAAAAACCACTTCACTGGACGAATACCGAGAGGATTTCTGAAGCTGCGAAGGTTGAAGGAACTGGATTTATCAGATAACCTTCTTGTAGGCGAAATCCCAGAGGGCAAACCTTTATGCGATTTTCCTAGGAGCTCTTATGATGGAAACAAAGATTTATGTGGAAAGCCCCTCGATCCATGTAAGGATTAAGTTCAGCTTCAAATGCTTGGCAAGTGAAGCTTGGGAGAGGAGAGTGCTCCACAAAACAAAACACCGTGTATGGTAACGATGAGTCTAAGAATCCCATGCATTGATACTGGTCGGGAAACAATCATTACTTATCGAGTGAGTTGCTGTGTCGTCCTCTCTACAATTGGCTCAGTTTGGAAATTTGGACAGATTAAGCAAATGGCTTAAGAACAGTCCTTAATAACGGTATGAAGAGGAAATCAGCAAGTTTTACAAGCAGAAATGTAACCATGATAATGCAATCGATAAGTATAATGCTTTTGCAAAAAAAAAAAAAAACTCTCTATGTTGCTATTTATGCACATTGGATGACGCAGTAATTCTTTCCATGTTTACATTTTATTGATGAAATGTTAAATCTTTTAGCACTAATTAATTCAGATGATTTTTATTTAATCTTAACACATTGTTGAAGATATTATAGAGAACAGTTTAGAAAATAAATTACCAATCTTTTTATTTGTGAAATTTTTTAAATTAGTAACGATCATTCGATTTTCTTTCATTATTTAAATATCGGCATTATGTATAAATAGGAATTCTCTATTATATAGAAAACATAAAATACATAATGTAAATATTATAATTTTTAGTATGGATAGAGAGTAGAGCCCATTAATAAGAATTAGGCTTGGGTCCAACCATTGTCAAAATGACTATAACTAGTCATTTGGTTAATTGGCCTTTATCATTTATTAACCCTTTAACATTTTCATTTTTAATCAGTGTGGGATTATCTAATACTCCCCATCAAGTGCAACTGAGACTAGACATTCAGTTATCATTTAAAATAAATGCAGCGATAATTGGACCGAGCTGCTAGGACTGAACATCTAGACGGACAACTGAGAAATTAAGAATTCGAACCAGACCTGCTCTAATACCACCATATTAGAATTTTTAATATGCATAAAATATAGAGCTCGTTAACAAAAATTAGGCTTGGGTCAAATCATTGTCAAAATGACTAGAACAAGTTATTTAGTTAATTGGCCCTTAACATTTGTTAACCCTTTAACATTTTCATTTTTAATTAATATGAGATTATTTAACAATAAATTTTCTTGATATTCTTTTCAACTTAGTATAAAAGCCTCTTTGAGTTTTTTTTTTTGATAAGTCAAAAGGATTTATAATGTAGAAAAAATATGTACAATAAGTTCACTTAACTAGTGCTTATGAAGGCACAACATCTCAAGCAAAAAGCTATTCACAACCTATTCGAAACAAGGACTACTAGGCTCAGGAAACCTGCAACAGAACTCAAGGAAACTATACCTCCACCAATAATCTGATCTCCAAACACTACCAAGCATATAGAAGAACTCAATAATCCAGAAAACTTCCTCAGCTATCCAATTTCTCAAGCCCACACTAAACAGAACATTAACTTCCTTAGGCATAGGAGACAGCGATGAACAAGAGTAATTGTTGAAGAGCTGTTGGTGATTCCTCGTAGGAGAGGCATCAGTGTGAGTGTGGAAAATGTCCGTCTCCGTCTTGTTGTTGCTATAAAACTTGAAGGAAGTTGGAGAGCCAACTTAGGGAGTTGGATCGCCAACGAACTCCTATCCGATCTTCAGCTGGGGACATACTTGTTAGTGATCAAGGGATATTCGGATTCGACAACTTGCACAAAGTTAGTGAATAACATAATTGAAAATTACCTCCGCTCAGTGTTTGAGCTGAGAAGTTCCCTAACGTGGGAGATAACTCCGAGCAACGCACTCGCCACATCCTTAGCTTCATCCTTGAAGGTTCTTGCATTGCGTTCTCTCCATATAAAGTAAAAAGTGGTAGATAGCAAGAAAGGGAAAAGATTAATACTTGGAAACCTATTGTTGGAGGTAATAGTAAACCAAGGAAGGACAGCGAAAAGGATAGGCTGAATGAAGATGGGCACATTAAAATGTGTGAGGCAACGATCCAAAATGGCTTTAGGGAAGGGGCATTCAAAAAATAGGTGCTCAGTGGTTTCATTTGCTAATACACACAAGGAACAGTGGTTAGGAGTTTGTAGAAAAGGCATTTTATCTAGGGTTGGCAATTTATGAAGGAAGGCGAGCAAAGGATAAAAGAGCACCTAGGTCTACTATGTTTAGGCCACACTAGCTTGTGTCAAGGAACTTCCTGTAATGGGGGTCACAAGACTTTATAGGTTGATCCGTTTGTATACTTTTTGGTGGGGCTAGCGATCCATTCCAGAAAATTGGGTTTGGAGTTGTTTGGAAGGTAATGAGGTGATTCAAGGGTCCTAAGGAAGTTCATTGATACCTCATGCCATCTCCAATCATCATTAATGATTACTTCAGAAACTCTTGCTGTCATCGGAAGCTCCGAGCCATTAATTTCTCTTGGAGTAGAAAAGGTCCTCAGGATTCCTCAAGGGTGCCAGGGATCCTGCCAGAACAAGGTAGATATACCATGTCCAATCCTAAATCTGAATTAATGCCTTATTTTATCCCTCCTTCTTAGGTTTACAAATATCACTCCATTTAACCTTAGCATGAGAATGTGACTCTACCTTCCTAGCTCACAAGAAATTCTTAAATTTGGATTCTATGTCCTTAAGGATGGAAGAGGGAAGTACAAAGTGTGTGGACCAGTAGACTTGGAAACAAGAGAGTACAGAAATTACCAATTGGATTCTCCCAGCATAAGAAAGGCTTTTATGAGTCCATCTATTGATTCAATTATTGATCCTATCTAAGAGAGAGAAGCAATTATCGATCCTATCTAAGAGAGAGAGGCAATCTCTCCGGGATAGACGACCTATAATGAGAGGAACCCCTAAATACCGAATAGGTAGGGAGCCTTGCTGAAGTCCAGAGACCAGTTTCATTCTATATTGCAGATAACTAACTTCTGGGGAAAGAAAAAACTAACTCTTGGAGGCATTTATATCCAATCCGGAAAACATAGAGAAGGTGCACAATGAATCAAGCAAGGTCTGAGCAGATAACAAATCTGCATGACAAAACATTAAGAGATTATCAGCAAAAAGAAGATGATTGAGCTTCAGACCCTGACATCTCCAATGGTATTTGAACAAGGGGTTAGTTTCAGTGGTAACTCTCAAATTTCTAGAGAAGACTTCTATACAAATAATGAAGAGGAAAGGTGATAAGGGGTCTCCCTATCTTAAGCCAGACTTACCTCTAAAAAATCTAGTAAGGGTTCCATTAACCAAAATGGAGTAGGAGGGAGTGGTGATGCATTCTTTGACCCACCCAATGATCCTCAGTGGAAGACCTACAGCTTCTAGAGTGTTGAGAAGGAAATCCCAATGGATAGAGTCATAAGCTTTTTGTAAATCCATTTTAAAAGCACAACGCTTCTGATTATTAGAAATTTGATATTTCTTGAAGATCTCTTGTGCTAACAGGATATTATCCCCTATTCTACGATTTTTGAGAAAGGCCCTTTGATTTGGACTAACTATGAGAGGGAGGATTCCTCTGAGCCTATTTGCTAAAATTTTTGCAATCACCTTATAGAGCATATTGTAGCAAGATGTTGGTCGATAGTCTAACACTATGGAGGGGCGAGCTTATTTAGGAATGAGAGATATGAATGTGGAGTTGAGCTCTTTGAGGAGTTTACCATGAAGAAAAAAGTTTTGGATAGCTTCAGTAACATCTCCCCTTATAATAGGCCAGGTTTGCTTGAAGAAGTACCCATTAAAGCCATCTAGACCAAGGGCCTTATTAGGATTAATAGAGTGAAATGCCTCTCTAATTTTTTGAGGTGAAACATCTACAATAACAGCATTAGAATGAAGTTCAAGTAAGGGATTGAGAAAAAGATATGCCACAAAATCTTTGGAAGAGTGAATAGTCTTTGCAGCTCCTATAGAGCCTTTGAAGTAGTCAAGGAACTGATCTTGAATTTCTGTAAGCCCCACTATCCTATCCCCATTTCCCACTTCAAGAGAACAGATGGAGTTTTTGTTGCGATTTGCAAGGAGAGAATTATGAAAGAATTTAGTGCCGGTCCCCTTTTCTAAGCCAATTGATCCTAGAAGCCTGCTTGTAGAAGGATTCCTGATCCTCCAAAGCTCTATACAACTTACGAGTAGCATCAGCTTCTTAAGCCAACAGAATGGGAGAACTAGGTAAAACTCTCAGTTGGTCCTGGATGAGATTAAGATTAGCATGGCAATTCTCAACTCTATCATTAAGATCTCCAATTTGACAAGAATTCATGACTTTAGGAGCTTGCTTAACTAGCTTAAGCTTGGAAACTACCTTATACATAGGAGTACCATTAATATGGGAAGACCAATCATCCTCTACTATTTGCAGGAAATTGGAGTGAGAAGCTAAGAAGTTTGAGAATCTAAAGGGAGCATTCCTCTTCAGTGGATCAACAACAGACCTAACCACTAACAGGGAATGATCAGATATATGAGGGTTATGGATGACACGATGAGAAGTAGGGAACCGAAGACTCCAAGCCGAGTTGATAAGGGTCCTATCTAACTTTTGAGCAGTTAAAAAAGGTCCTGTTTTTTTACTGGTCCAAGTAAAAAGAGGGCCACTGGAATTGAGATCAAATAACCTGTTGTCCCCTACAAACTATCTAAAATCACTCTGGCTACACAAGACAGAAGAACTGGGAGGGTCAACTTCCTGAGGGTAGAGAATAACATTAAAATCCCCAGCAATAAGCCATGGAGATTGACCTACCGAAGGATTAAGGTTTGACAACCCAGACCAAAGAAGTCTCCTATGGTTGAGGTTGGTGGCTCTATAGACACAAGAAACTAGAAAGGACTCAGAACAATGCCTATGATGCAACTTCACATGAATGAATTGATCAGAATAACTAAGGATTGTACACAAAAACTTTTATGGATTCCAAGCTATCACAACTTTGGCATTCGGGGCTTGGTATAAATTACTGAACCAATCCCATCTAGGAAACAAGGTGGAGCAAACTTTATTCAAATAGTCAAGAAATCTAATCCTAGACTCAACTAAACAAACAAAAAAAGAAGACAGTTTTTTAAGTCTAGTAAGAACTGCAAGTTGTTTTTTGGGGTTATTAAGACCCTGGATATTCCAAAACAGCAAATCCATAGACAACATAGCAATCACAACCTACCTACTTCTGTTTCTTCCTAGTTTTTCTTTTGTACCTCAAAGTACATTCCCCTTCAACCCCTCCCACAATCCCAAGACTAGAAGGCAACAATTCAGAAATAGGAGAAGATTGGTTACCTTCCTGATTGGCAACAGCAGAGTTAGATTCATCATTTTTGACAGCAATTGATTCGAAGGACTGTTGGATCAGATTGATCCCTGCCAATCTTTCCTCTTGGTCATCTTGCAGTGTCCCTGCAGGACAATGGTCCTTCTGGGAAGATCCTTGCTCCTTAGTAGGTTCAATTGATCTCTCTAGTAAAGGAGTGAGCCCCCCTCTAGGATCTGGAATGTCAAAAGAATGCTCTTGGCTTGAATATGTCTCTGGTGCAGTGCTCTGTACGTGCTCCTTCCCCTTCTCCAACTCGTGCTGGAAACCAGTAGAAAACATGCGACCAGTAGGAGCCCATTCCTTCCTCTGCTCTAGTTGGATTGGCTTCCATTAATACTCAATCCTTACTTCCCTGAATATTTGTTGCCCCTCCTCACCATACGCCGCTAATTGGAAAGCAGAGGGCCATTTCTTCGACAGTTCCAACTCCATACATAAATGAGCATAAACAATCCTCGACATCCTTGCAGTTTGCGAGTCCATTAATAGGGGATGTCCCACTGCACTGGCTATCCTTCCCAAGCCCTCCGTGTTTCAATATTCAACTGGTACATTATAGAAACAAGCCCACATTGGTGCCTTCCTTACCTCTTCCAATTCACCTCCATTCAAGCTCCACTTTTTCATAAATAAGGACTTCCCTTGGATATGCCAAGGGCCCTTTTCTAACATTGAAAGCATAACTTGTTTAGAGTCAAACTGAAACTGGAATTTGTTCGAATTGGTGATAAGCGTCTCCCTTAACCCAAATTCAGCCCAAGATCTAGCCAAAGCTCGTTGAACCACGGGGTAGGCTGGCCACTTCCCTATAAAGAATCCTATCAGCGCAGATCTGAACCTGGAAGTACCCTTCTGAGCTAACTCCGAACGAGGGATAACGAAGACCTGTTCCTGTTTAATTTCTGGTGGAAAGTACGATAATACTATAGCCCCAACAGAAGCCTCACTCCCTTCCGCCACGACTGCCTTCCAGGATCTAGCATAATCAGGTTTTTGGGGGGCTGTGGGATGGGTGGGGAGGCTAGGCACCGTAACGTGAACAGAAGGGGGAAGAGAAGGAATTTGTGGGGGGTTTTCTTTCAGATGAGGGATAGGTGACAATAAGGGGAACGAAAGGTTGGAATCAGTGTTTTGGTCAGGGGAATGGAGTCGGATTAGTGTAGCGCTCCCTTACCGTAGAGTACGCAACGGGACGCCCGTGGGTCGTTCCGACACGTATCCCACAGCAAGGAAGTGCTACTAACGAAATCAATCACTAAATACTCGCATGGCATCAATATAATAAAACCGAATTATGCAAATCACTAAATTTTAAAACCAAAATAATCTTTCATTTCACATTACTAACGGAAATATAGACAAGTCTATCAGTCCCCTACAGTCTCAATACAATATCCCAAAAAGGAAACTTATATAAAAGTCTAAACTAAGTCATCCCCAAAAATCGTCCCAACTGACCGACCTGTGTGCCATCGCTTCTCTCGCCCACGCAACTCACACGGCAGGAAAAGTCTATCACGGGAGCTAGGAATCTACTAACGCTGACCTGAAAAGTATATTTGCAATGTTGGGTGAGTTTGCGAACTCAATGAGAAACCATCATTGATGATTCACCCAACTCATGCATTTCCACACAATATATATATCGCATAGTCACACAATAACACATTTGGAACACTACAAGACAATTTACATATTTTCATCATAACATAAATCAGACATGTCACTGCGCAATCGTCACATAATACACGCATTCTCAATTTTCACAATACAGTCAGATGCATAATGCATGCCACTTCTCATTTTATGCCGTTGTTGTGATCGAAGTCAATCTTCGTCCCGATTCGGGCACATTTTATAGTAATCACATTTTTGGCAAGTAGGAGAGCCCTCAGGGTATGCACTACTGCCCGCTCACATTAGGGATAGGAGAGCCCTCTGGGTATGCACTACTCCCTTTCGGCCTTAGGCCCTTTCACTGATAATCGAGCTTAAAGCTCTGATCACTAATTGCTCCAGTCACAACTGTTAATTACCGATTTTAATCATGCCTAGCATGCACTCACACTTGCACAATCAACAATATATATATATATATATATATATATATATATATATATATATATATATATATATATATATATATATATCAATCAATTCTATTCATCGCATTCAGAACATTTACTCATAATTTCAGCACATCTATTTCACAGTTGCAAGCACTTACATTGGCAAACAATTCACACATTCATAGAACTTTTAACACACAAAGATTGAGGAACCAACTAGGTTACTCACATGTAACTTCCGAGCTACTGCCTGGAAGTCCCAGCAATATCCGTGGACTGACGATCCAACAGTGCCTCTATAACAATTTAAACAAATTCTCATCACTAGATGCTCAATCAAAGAAATTCGATAATGCACATGTCTTAATTCGAAGCTGTGCAATGCATGTTCATGATTTTCTGGTGCTATAATCCAATTCCGCTATCTCTTGCCTCACAACCAAAATTCACTATTTACTATATCAATATCATCCATCGATTTCATACATCTTCAATTTAAACCCTAATAATCAATATACGATTCTTAGATCGCATTAGGAATTATAACCGACTTTCTCTCAATAATTGAGACCACACTTAAATTAAATTCTAACTTTCATTCTTTTCCTCAATTGTAGACCTCTTTCTCTAGATCATAACGAATCAAGAACCACCTCAATTGGAGGTCCACACCATAAGTTATGTCCAAAAACTAAAACACCTAACATCAGAAAAATTGGAGCTCGCCGCGACGAAGGGTCTCACGTCGCGGCGTACAAGGTTCGCTCGTCGCGACGTGGAAGGACGCTCGTCGCGACGAAGATCCACACACTCGACGCGGCGAGTACGCAATTACTCGTCGCGGCGAGGCCACTTGCAGACGTCACAACGTGGGGGCCACTTCATCTTCCCCGATCGATTTCTCCGCCATTTCCACTCTCTAAAACCAGCATTAAACACTCTCAACTACCCTATCTTTCATATTAAACACCATAAATGCATCAAACAACCATAAATAACAACATTAAACCCTTTAAACTTACCAAATCGAAGATCAAATCCTTAAGCCCTAAATCTCTGAAATCTCTCAAACTCTAACACCCACGGTGATCCTCTATAGGCAAGCTAACCATCAACATCTCTAAGGTTTTCCAGCTGAGCTTCAACCACAATGAAAGAGAACAAGCAAGATTCTCCAAGGGGACAAGATCAAACCGTCGAAGAGAAGAGGAAGGAGAAAAAGTCTTAGGTTTTGCAAAGAGAGACAAGGAGGAATTTGAACTTAGAGCAATATAAGGGTTAATGTTCAACCTCTAGATCTTAAGACTTAAGTCCTCAAATTCTTTTAATCTCAGCCTTTAAATTCCAATGGCTCATCACAATAATTCCTAAACTCATAAATCTAAATTTTTCATTGCCATTGGACCATTTTCAGTACTGCACAATCAATCGGTCCGATACTCGGAAAATTCCGGTCCGGATATTTTCTCTCAAATTTCTCAGAAATTTTCCTATGGGTCACTATACACTGGCAGTCACTCATAAGACACTCCAATTCAACTATTCCATTCAAATCATCCCTTAATTCCCAATAAATCATATCTAACATAATTATCTCAAAATTTACAATTCAAAACATAATCACAATTAAATGCCGGAAAAATCAAGAATGCATGTCACTATGCATATACATGTGCAAAATGATCTATCCCTCTAAAATCAAAGGCCAAAATAATACTCAATGAATAAATGCAGTAAAAATTCCTATCCTGTCCCAATTACTAATATGCCCATCGTATCGGTAACGGGATGTTACAATTCTCCCCTCCTAATAAAAATTTTGTTCCGAAATTTCATACCTGACTGGTCGAACAGATGAGGGTACTGCCTCCTCATGTGCTCCTCAGTCTCCCAAGTTGCCTCCTCTGATGAGTGGTTCTTCCATAGGACTTTCACCAATAGAATCACCCTGCTCCTCAATTGCTTGACCCGCGATCCGATAATCTGCACCGGCTCTTCAACATAACTCAAATCACTAGCTATCTCAATCTCCTGAGCCAGAATCACACGAGTCGGGTCTGATCGATATCTCCAGAGAGTACTCACATGAAAGAGATCGTGCAACTGGGACATCTCACTCGGCAATGCCAATCTATAGGTCAACGGTCCAATCCTCTCAATAATCTTGTACGGATCGATATACCGAGGACTCAACTTGCCCTTAAGGCCAAATCTCAACACTCCTCTCCAAGGTAACACTCAGAGGAACACTCTGTCGCCCACACTGTACTCCATCTCTCGTCGATGCTGATCCACATAACTCTTCTGTCTATCCTGAGCCGCCTTAATGCGACTTCGAATCAATTTAACCTTATCCACAGTGTCCTGGATCAGCTCGGGACCCTCGAGCATCCTCACACCCTCTTCATCCCAATAAAGAGGTGATCTACGCTGCCTTCCATATAAGGCCTCAAACGGTGCCATACCAATACTACTCTTGTACTGATTATTGTAAGCAAACTCTATCAGAGTCAAATACTGATCCCAAGCACCTCTGAACTCCAATACACAAGCCCGCAACATATCCTCGACAGTCTTAATCGTCCTCTCACTCTGCCCATCTGTCTGAGGATGAAATGCTGTGCTGAAGTTCAACCGAGTACCCAAAGCCGACTGCAAACTCCTCCAGAATCTCGAAGTAAATCTGGGATCCCTGTCTGAGACTATCGACAGCGGGACCCCATGCAGTCGCACAATCTCTGTCACATACTTCTGGGCCAACTGATCCAGAGTATTGATCTCCCTCACTGGCAAGAAGTGAGCCGATTTAGTCAATCGGTCCACTATGACCCAGATCGCATCATACTGCCTCGGCGTCCTAGGCAATCCCATAACGAAATCCATCGTGACTCGCTCCCATTTCCACTTCGGAATGGGCAACGAATGCAACCTACCCTGTAACACCCCACACCCGTAAGACCCGAACCCGATATCGTTGGTGATATCCAAGTCCGTGTCCCACGAGAGTGGTGTACTACATCAGTCGATTTAAAATTCAGTATACACTTTTTTTTTCTTTTTTGTAGCCATTAACTCCACGTTCACACGGCAAACACAGTAAGTAAATAAAATCCGTGTTTAATATAAACCGCCAGCATTATTACGGTCATTTAGTATTAATTACAATCGATCAATGCAAGGTAAATATTACTACCACAATGGCTCAAGAAAATACAATGCCTTGTTATACGGTGATTGCGAATACAATTTACTAAAACACTAATGCGCATACCTAATCGATCCCGACCTCTAACCTTTACTGCGTCTACGGAGACATACTCCGTGTCAACCGGGTATTCTTCAGACTGAAAAATAGATGCAAATTTTGGGTGAGTTTTGCGAACTCAAAGAGAAACCATCATCGATGGTTCACTCAAATCACGATTCGCCCATGGCGTCTGATGCAACTGAGAATCATCAATTACCAATAAGCGGTCAATAACCATATCCATAATAATAAACCATTCACAAGAATACGTACCATCACGAAGCGGTACTTATCACAAAATAGTCATTTATGCGAATGCAATCCATATGTGACTCTTTCCACTATTCGATGTTGTGCCCAAGTGCTCGATCGGTGTTCGGGGGGGCGCGTGATTTTCTCCCTGGGCTCGAGGCCTGTCAAGATCAAATGAGAGCTCAAGCTCTTATCGGTAAAATAGCAACTGGGGCACGCCCATTATCCGATCATGCAATTATGCATGCGATGCGATATTTAGTAAATATGCGATTTGGCTATAAAGCCCAAAGTGTATCAAGAAATCCACAATATGGCTATAAAGCCCGGTGTATCACTCAATCCACAATATGGCTATAAAGCCCAGTGTATCAGTCAGTGTTCAGTATGATGGCTATAAAGCTCAGTCTATCAGTATCAGTAAAATCATACAATACAATCCCATACATTACATGCCAGTATTCATACAGTGATCATTCAATTTACTTTTGCACGTAATTCACGTTGAGCATGTAAACAACCAGAAATTTGAGAAACCAACTAGGTTACTCACCTATTACTTTCGAGCTAATGCCGGAAAGCCTCTGTGACGTCGATCAATCGACGCTCCAATTGGGCCTCTATATGAATCAGAAAAGTACGAGTCACTAAATATGAAATTTGTGCTCATGTTGATGAGATATGCATGTTTATGAATTCCCGGTCCTAATTCAATATTTTCCCATAATAAAATTCTATCAAAATTAGAAATCCATAAGCGCCGACGGTCGCAATTCGGACCTCTATAGGTCCTCAATTAAATAAAACAGTGTTTACATGTTCCGTCGATAGGGCTACGCCAAATTCCTGTCTAAAATTCCCGCTTTCTCATAATATGAAATTAAATATTCAACGAATCCGATGCCTCTGGAATCAGGTCAATCGGACGTCGGACGGAAAGAAATTGACAAAAGAACAATCGGATCAATTTATACCAAATAAAATCAAAACAAGAATATATATATCTATATATTCATAAGCTTCCTCATGGGCGAGACGCCGCCCTCATGAGGCTGATTTACTCGTTTAAATGCGGGCGGGCGTCGCTCGCGACCGCCCGATTATCTCTCCTCGCGAGGCGAGATGTCGCCATGCGAGACGGCGAAGTCACCTCCCGCCTTGCCCCCCCTTCTTTCCAGATTGAAATTCCAATTTCCAATTACTCTAACTTTTAGCACACAATTCAGAAAAATACCCACTATACCTCATTGGAAAGCTTATGAAAAGCTCTACAATTCTCAAGAAGACCAAAAAATTCAAATCCAACCTTAAGAGTCTCAAATAATCCATCAAACCTTCTGCCTACTCAATTTCCATCAACACAGGGCAGTACAATTTCAATTTCATAACTCACTTATTCTTCAGAAATAAATTACCACAAAAATATGGTCAATAAGTTCACAATGTCCTCTACAACTTTCATGAACAACCCAGAATCAAATTCTATTTCTAAACCAGTCAATTAATTCATTCAATGTCACTGTCCCTGAAATCCTTCAATATAGGCAGTAACCTTACAAGAAGCATAACTTCCAGTATACAAGTCAGTAAATTCAGAACTTTATATCCCTGAAAAGATAACATCTCAAACTTCAATTTTCATGAGCACTCAACATCCAATTCGATCTCTAACAATTTCAAAACTGTTATGGAAGTTTCTGTTATGATCAGCCATTCATAACCTAATGTAGGGTCAGTTTTTGAAAAATCATAACTCCCAATTCTGACTTCTAAAAATTACAAACCATATGTCATTTTCAAGGTAATCTTTTCCTCTAAAACTTTTCAGAAGCTCACTCACACCAGTTCAGTCCACTTAAAATGTTAAAATTGCCTCTAATCAGTAAACTCACAAAATCACACTTAAGCTAGGTTTCATCCAAACTGCTCAAAACCAGTCATTAGTAATCAATTCATATCTCCCAATACACAATTCTAAAAATAGCAAGATCAGTAGCAATGGAAAGATAATTCAATATGCTACAACTTCCATGAAGACCATTCTCCCTAATTCCATTTCAATTAATTCATAAAAATCAACAAAACTCAGATGTCATGGTTGCGGTTACTGTTCATAGGCAATGGAACAGGAACTTTCCCATTCAAAAATTCACCCTTCTATCATTGAAATTCAACAACACCTATTTCACACTAAATTGGAGCCAACATCCCAAAGTTTCAGTGGCCACTAACCTTACCTCATTTTCATTTCTACAAAATAAGTTATGAATAAAACAGTAACATCAATTATACTTCCAATTTCCCAGATTCAATGTTAACCTTAGTTCAATCACTTCCAATGCCTTTTTCATATCACTAGACATCAAAATAAATACAAATTAAATATTAATACAGTCATACATATTCTAGGGCTAACACTGAAAAATTTACAGCATTAAATTCCTCAATTCAAATACTCAAATAATTATCCATATGTCATTTAAAATTAAGCCATAATCACTTCTATCATACTACTTTTAATTCATCCATAACCCTAACCTTATACCCATTAATCCAAGCAATAAAAGACATCAATATCATGCATCCCTAAGCATACTAGATGCTCCTAACCTCTCATTCAAAGCTTCTACCAACCATGACATGCAAGTCATGCTAACAACATCATTAAACATAAGAATTAAAGAACTTACCTATCAAGCTTCCAACCTTCACTTCTTCTCTTCAATTCTTTCCTATGCTTTCAAACTAATCCCACCAAGACCAAGCATGCATCTCCTCATCATCTAACTTTGATGGATTAAGAGATGGTAGCTTAAAGTTGCAAAGAGAGATGAGTAAAAGGAAAAATTCGATGGTTGTAAATGAAGAGTTGGAGTTTCGGATGAGTTTCAAACTAAAACACTAAAAACAATTCATTTCCTTCTTTAAAACATACACATCACCGAAAGCATGGAAAGGAAGCAATCATGAAGACTTTTAAATGGCAAATTCTCATTGGTTACTTTGTATTTGAAAAGTCAAAATAGTCATTTAATAATCCAGTCTAAAATTTTACTCCATTTAACTCCAATGACCCTACTTTCAGTCCCAAAATAAAATACCCAATATTACAGTACCAGTAGGTAGCGATTTTTGCTACCGAGAATCGACCGGTTCGCCAATTGGCGATTTATCCGGTCCGAGAATTTCTCCGAATTATTTTTCTGAGAATTAATGAAATTCCCCAAAATTATAAAACATGAAACAGTGCCCTCCAAATAATTTTTCAATCACGAAAATCACCTTTTCTACCCCAAAACATATTTAGGCCAGTTACCGGCGATTTTGCCGGTCCGGTAATTTTCTCTGAAAAATTTCAGAAAAATTCCTGAAAATCCCTTAAAATATAAAACGCTTAATAGCGCACTCAGAATAATTTTCCAAACCCAATAACCACGTTTATCACAATAAAATACCGTTAGGCCCAATTACCGGGAATGTCATGAATGCATTTACCGTAATTTCATGTACACAATTGATACTGTGTATCAATCCTATTATGCATGAACAGTACTAAATATTCCCTATTAGTCTCATCCTATACCAATTTTTACTATTTTACCCTTCCAGGAGGGGTGGGATGTTACAATTCTCCCCTCCTTATAAGAATTTCGTCCTCGAAATTCTCAGTCAACGATTCCCTATGACAGTAATCATATGATTCTTCATATCCCATATACTTTTCCACTTAATGATTCACTTTTGGAGTGATCGCAGTAATCACTCTCAGTCCGTAACTCAGTTACTAATTTGGCTAACTCATTATCACTTAGTACAGTAAACGGATTTGATAAAACTATCAGTTGACGATCTCATTTTCTTAGCTATCTCACTTACCATTTCTAGAACTGTCACTACCATTGGTTTCGATATTTAACTCAGTTCAGTATTTTCGAACCTAGTCACTTATCACATTTTATTCCTCTAATACCTTTTTCCCCAATGTTATATAGTCCAACTTATGTTCCAATGAGTACGTTTTCATTTCTTTGGTACCTCCTTTAATCACGTCGTGGACTAATTACATTCCTTTGGTACCAATACAAGGTGACTTAACTCCACTTCACTATAATCAAGAATAATGTACCTAATGCGGTCATTTTTATATGCCATTCACTTTATATTTAAATTCGATTCTCGTAAGACAATTTCACTGCTCTATAGTGTTCACACACTTTATCCGGATATACGCTTTACTCGCCTCATTTGTCCGATCCGATTCCACTTTAGCTAACCATGCAGTTTTCCTAAGTCACTTTCCTTTTTCTCACACATTTTAGTCTCAAATTCATTAGGGTCTTTAACTCTCAGTAGGCACTATGCAGTGTAACAGTATATATTCTCCAGTGAATCAAAACTCTATAACAAGAACATAATCAAACCTTTTTCCTATTGGACATTCAACCTATAAACACTTGAGCCAAGAATCACTTCATTCTATAACTACAATTACTCAATTTCACCTTTCAAATATGCTTACTAGAATGTCTAACTTTGACAGTTCACTTTCTTGTTCTTATACCTTTTTATCGGGTACACTTACTTCTTCTTCAACTTTTGTTCACTATAGTTTTCCAACTCCATTCGTATATTCAAACTCATCATAAGATTTCTCCCCATTTACTTTCTGCATTCTTAACCTTTCTTATCACTATTCTTACAACTTCTTTTCTTTTTTTTTTTGAACACCTCACTATTACCCATAATCGCTTGACAATCATTGAAAATCCCAATATCTCAGTAATTGATCCGCTCATTGCAAAGATTGTCGTATTTATACCCGCCTCTTTCCTCAAATTAACACGATGTATGCTTATGGGAATCTATACTCCAAGGCTTTCAATAATGAGAATGGCACTAATACCATTTATCACGATCGATTCAATTTATTTCATACCGCTCAACATATTGTCTCGATTCAACACGACCGCCCACTCTTCCAATGTATGTATATCATCAGTATCAGATTCCTCAATTAGTCCTATCGTTCTTTTTACTTTTCACTGTTCCACAATTCCAAACACATCCTATCTCTAATCACAACTACTACCATTTGCTTACTTCGCATAAATCCCTATTAGGGTCTTATTGACTTTACCATACATCTTTTACCTTTTTTATTGAGTCTACAATGAGTGTATCTACAATTTCTTTATGAAAGTGTCACTACATCACATCATTGTCAGTTTCCCTTTTTTGACCCTCTTGTCTCTATTCAGTTACTCTTTTTCATTTTCTCTTCTCATTTGTTTTCATATCATTCCTATCAACATATGTTAATACCTTGTCATCTATATTTAAACCTCCAAAATTTTCCATTTTATTTTAGTATCTCTCTTCTCAGTTCGGAACTCTTTTATTTTTCGTTTCAAATCTAGATTCCTCAACAGTTTTACATCATAACTGGAGATCGATTCACTTCACATTGTAATAGAATCACCTCAAATTAAAATCTCACTCATATGGAATTCTTTACATTTCACGTACATACAATGCGTATAATCTCAAAGAGATGAGCTATGACCCAATTTCACTTTTAATTTTGTCCACAAAAGTCTCATCAACCAATGATTATTCCTAATTGTGTTTCAATCCTTCTTCACTATACGTACAATCTCAATCAAGACACTCTTATGTCTTCATTTAACAGATCAGAACATTCCTTTCGCGAAGGTTCCTTGTGATCCTTAAACACTTTCTTTACCACTTATTCAGTAATCTATACCAGAATCACTTTTCAGTTCCTCTCATACAGGTACACTCAGTCCACCTTTGTCTTACTTTAACCTCTTAAGAACTTCACACTTATAATCACTCTAAACATTTACCGCTCATTTCCTCTATGATTTCCATATATCTGTCACATACATTTCATTAGTCACAATCAACATTCTTGTCGATAGATATCCCTAACGATAAATCGATTTAAATGCAATAACTCTTTTCATACACCACTATTGTGGTTTCATTCATTTCAAGATCTTTATTTCATTCTCACCATATCATTAAACTGTATGTCTCATTCCCCTATCCGTTACGTGCAACTTGACCTTATAAGGTCATATCAATTTGGCTTATCATCTTATGATCTTTATTATTATTATTTTTTTTTGTCTTCTGTTTCTCCTACTTATCTTCTATTTTCCTCAAATAGTTTATGATCGGGTGTTCACAGTCCCCAATACCCGACAAAATCGTTGATACCACTCCATTTTATCTCTATCTATATACCTATCCATTTACCATTTTCGTGTCCATATACACCTAATTCAGAATTTCCCGATACACCATCAGTAGAAATCATCTGTCTTTTTTTTTCCTTTATGATTTTATCATACGAATTTCCAACCTCGAAGCACAATAATCACCTAACAATTTCAGTCTCAAACTTATGCGGTCTAGTTCATAACCATTTCCCGAATTCATTCCAGTCTATCTGTACACTTTTACCTCACTCTAATAGGCACTGGGCATCACTTTTTCGGTTCTTTCAGTTCTCAATAAACCATTACAGCACTCTATTGAGCTTCTTTCCATTTCACTATCATCATCTCGCTTATAATATTTATCGATCTCCAACTCGAATACTGTGAATCAAAGATGCCCAATTGGATCATCTACATTTTACTCAATTCCTATATTTCCCTTTCATGACATATACTGATCGATCGTAATTACCTAACCATCCCGAGCTTTTAATTTCATGTAGATCTACTATAACCAATAAACTTCCCATATCTCTAATGAATCTCTCCATTCTCAACATCTCGCATTTTTCATCACCATAATATTGTCAATTTAATTGAAAATTCTTAATCGCCTAGCCAACACGGTCATTCGGCTATCACTTATAAGGGTTTCTAACCCAGACAATTTCAATCTTCTTATCCATTTTCCTTTATCCTTTCCTAATTGATTATCCCTTTTAGGGATTTTCACTCTAATCCAGCTCACTCTTCTCTCACTTAATCACTTGACACTTATGCACCCGTAGGATTTATCCTCGGCGACTCGACTAGGATCGATTACCACGATGCATAACGACGCGACTCAAATGCATGCAACCTATGTTCCAAATCGTGCCCGATACATTTCGTCTTCTTGGGCTCGATACCACCTAAATGTAACACCTTACACCGTAAGACCGAACCCGATATCGTTGGTGATATCCGAGTCCGTGTCCCACGAGTGGCGTACTACATCGGTCGATTTAAAATTCAAGATACACTTTTTTTTCTTTTTGTAGCCATTAACTCCACGTTCACACGGCAAACACGGTAAGTAAATAAAATCCGTGTTTAATATAAACCAGCTTCGATTATTACGGTCATTCAAGATTAATTACAATCACCAATGCGGTAAATATTACTACCACAATGGCTCAAGAAAATACAATGCCTTGTTATACGATGATTGCGGAATACAATTTACTAAAACACTAATGCATACCTAACGATCCCGACCTCTAACCTTTACTCGTCTACAAGAGACATACTCTCGTCTCAACCGGGTATTCTTCAGACTGAAAAATAGATGCAAATTTTGGGTGAGTTTTGCGAACTCAAATGAGAAACCATCATCGATGGTTCACTCAAATCATGCATTACGCCAATGGCGTCTGATGCAAGACTGAGAATCATCAATTACCAATAAGCGGTCAATAACCATATCCAAGATAAAGAAAACCATTCACGAATAACGCGTACCATCACGAAGCGGTACTTATCACAAAAAATCATTTATGCGAATGCAATGCATATGTGACTCTTTCCGATTATTGATGTTGTGCCCAAGTGCTCGATCGGTGTTCGGTGGGGACGCGTCGAGATTTCTCCCCTCGGGCTCGAGGCGGTCAAGATCTGTGTGAGCTCAAGCTCTTATCGGTAAAAATAGCAACTTGGGCACGCCCATTATCGATCATACAATTATGCATGCGGTGCGGATTTAGTAAATATGCGATTTGGCTATAAAGCCCGATGTATCAAGAATCCACAATATGGCTATAAAGCCCAAAGTATCACCAATCCACAATATGGCTATAAAGCCCGATGTATCGATCGGTGTTCAAGATGATGGCTATAAAGCCCGATCTATCAAGATGTCGGTAAAATCATACAATACAATCCCATACATTACATGTCAGTATTCATACAGTGATCATTCAATTCACTTTTGCACGTAATTCACGTTGAGCATGTAAACAACCAGAAATTTGAGAAACCAACTAGGTTACTCACCTATTACTTCCGAGCTAATGCCGAAAGCCTCTGTGACGTCGGTCAATCGACGCCCAATTGGGCCTCTATATGAATCGAAAAAATACGAGTCACTAAATATGAAATTTGTGCTCATGTTGATGAGATATGCATGTTCATGAATTCGGTCCTAATTCAATATTTTCCCATAATAAAATTCTATCAAAATTAGAAATCCATAGGCGTTGATTTGCGCAATTCGGACCTCTATAGGTCCTCAATTAAATAAAACAGTGTTTACATGTTCCGTCGATAGGGCTACGTCAAATTCTGTCTAAAATTCCCGTTTTCTCATAATATGAAATTAAATATTCAACGAATCCGATGCCTCTGGAATCAGGTCAATCGGACGTCGGACGGAAAGAAATTGACAAAAGAACAATCGGATCAATTTATACCAAATAAAATCAAAAGCAGAATATATATCTATATATTCATAAGCTCATTCATGGGGCGAGACGCCGCCATGAGGCTGATTTACTCGTTTAAATCATGAGGGCGAGGCGTCGCCCTTGCGACCGGCCCGATTATCTCGCCCTCGAGGCGAGATGTCGCCCTCGCGAGACGGCGAGTCACCTCCTGCCTTGCCCCCCCTTCTTTCCAGATTGAAATTCCAATTTCCAATTACTCTAACTTTTAGCACACAATTCAGAAAAATACCCACTATACCTCATTGGAAAGCTTATGAAAAGCTCTACAATTCTCAAGAAGACCAAAAAATTCAAATCCAACCTTAAGAGTCTCAAATAATCCATCAAACCTTCTGCCTACTCAATTTCCATCAACACAGGGCAGTACAATTTCAATTTCATAACTCACTTATTCTTCAGAAATAAATTACCACAAAAATATGGTCAATAAGTTCACAATGTCCTCTACAACTTTCATGAACAACCCAGAATCAAATTCTATTTCTAAACCAGTCAATTCATTCATTCAATGTCACTGTCCCTGAAATCCTTCAATATAGGCAGTAACCTTACAAGAAGTATAACTTCCAGTATACAAGTCAGTAAATTCAGAACTTTATATCCCTGAAAAGATAACATCTCAAACTTCAATTTTCATGAAGCACTCAACATCCAATTCGATCTCTAACAATTTCAAAACTGTTATGGAAGTTTCTGTTATGATCAGCCATTCATAACCTAATGTAGGGTCAGTTTTTGAAAAATCATAACTCCCAATTCTGACTTCTAAAAATTACAAACCATATGTCATTTTCAAGGTAATCTTTTCCTCTAAAACTTTTCAGAAGCTCACTCACACCAGTTCAGTCCACTTAAAATGTTAAAATTGCCTCTAATCAGTAAACTCACAAAATCACACTTAAGCTAGGTTTCATCCAAACTGCTCAAAACCAGTCATTAGTAATCAATTCATATCTCCCAATACACAATTCTAAAAATAGCAAGATCAGTAGCAATGGAAAGATAATTCAATATGCTACAACTTCCATGAAGACCATTCTCCCTAATTCCATTTCAATTAATTCATAAAAATCAACAAAACTCAGATGTCATGGTTGCGGTTACTGTTCATAGGCAATGGAACAGGAACTTTCCCATTCAAAAATTCACCCTTCTATCATTGAAATTCAACAACACCTATTTCACACTAAATTGGAGCCAACATCCCAAAGTTTCAGTGGCCACTAACCTTACCTCATTTTCATTTCTACAAAATAAGTTATGAATAAAACAGTAACATCAATTATACTTCCAATTTCCCAGATTCAATGTTAACCTTAGTTCAATCACTTCCAATGCCTTTTTCATATCACTAGACATCAAAATAAATACAAATTAAATATTAATACAGTCATACATATTCTAGGGCTAACACTGAAAAATTTACAGCATTAAATTCCTCAATTCAAATACTCAAATAATTATCCATATGTCATTTAAAATTAAGCCATAATCACTTCTATCATACTACTTTTAATTCATCCATAACCCTAACCTTATACCCATTAATCCAAGCAATAAAAGACATCAATATCATGCATCCCTAAGCATACTAGATGCTCCTAACCTCTCATTCAAAGCTTCTACCAACCATGACATGCAAGTCATGCTAACAACATCATTAAACATAAGAATTAAAGAACTTACCTATCAAGCTTCCAACCTTCACTTCTTCTCTTCAATTCTTTCCTATGCTTTCAAACTAATCCCACCAAGACCAAGCATGCATCTCCTCATCATCTAACTTTGATGGATTAAGAGATGGTAGCTTAAAGTTGCAAAGAGAGATGAGTAAAAGGGAAAAAATTCGATGGTTGTAAATGAAGAGTTGGAGTTTCGGATGAGTTTCAAACTAAAACACTAAAAACAATTCATTTCCTTCTTTAAAACATACACATCACTGAAAGCATGGAAAGGAAGCAATCATGAAGACTTTTAAATGGCAAATTCTCATTGGTTACTTTGTATTTGAAAAGTCAAAATAGTCATTTAATAATCCAGTCCAAAATTTTACTCCATTTAACTCCAATGACCCTACTTTCAGTCCCAAAATAAAATACCCAATATTACAGTACCAGTGGGTAGCGATTTTTGCTACCGAGAATCGAATTTGCCGAATTGGCGATTTATCCGGTCCGAGAATTTCCCCGAATTATTTTTCTGAGAATTAATGAAATTCCCCAAAATTATAAAACATGAAACAGTGCCCTCCAAATAATTTTTCAACCACGAAAATCACCTTTTCTACCCCAAAACATATTTAGGCCAGTTACCGGCGATTTTGCCGGTCCGGGAATTTTCTCCGAAAAATTTCAGAAAAATTCCTGAAAATCCCTTAAAATCTAAAACGCTTAATAGCGCACTCAGAATAATTTTCCAAACCCAATAACCACGTTTATCACAATAAAATACCGTTAGGCCCAATTACCGGGAATGTCATGAATGCATTTACCGTAATTTCATGTACACAATTGATACTGTGTATCAATCCTATTATGCATGAACAGTACTAAATATTCCCTATTAGTCTCATCCTATACCAATTTTTACTATTTTACCCTTCCAGGAGGGGGTGAGATGTTACATACCCACTGGAGCCTGGTGCTCGGCCTTAACCTGCTGGCACGTCAGACACCGAGAAACAAACTCTGCCACCTGCCTTTTCATGCCTGGCCACCAGAAATGCAACTTAAGGGTATTATACATCTTGGTAGTACCAGGATGCATAGCATAGGCAGCCACATGCGCTTCCTCCAAAATCTCACGCCTCAAATCCTCTATATCTAGAACACACAATCTCTGTCCCATCCACAAAGTCCCATCTCTCAACTCGAAATCAGAAGGCAAACCAGATCTTACTCTATCCATCAATCTCACCAACACAGGATCCTGGTCCTGAACTCTCCTGATCCTTTCATGCAACATCGGCCTAAGCCTCAAAGTAGCGATCAGAGCTCCATCCTGAACTAAGTCCATCTGCACATTAAGAGCTCTCAGCTGAATCAAACTAGGCAATCTCCCAATCTGCATCTGATCTGCACTGAAATGAGATATCCTACTCAAAGCATCTGCCACCATATTGGCCTTCCCTGGATGATACTCAATCGTGCAGTCATAATCCTTCAACAACTCAATCCATCTCCTCTATCTCAGATTCAGCTCTCTCTGACTCAGCAAATACCGCAAACTCTTATGATCAGTGAAGATCTGGAACGTCTCCCCATACAAATTGTTGGACCCCGAATTTTTAGTGGAAATATCAAAATAGAATATGAGTTTATGTATGGCTTTGAATTATGAATTGGTATATAGATGGTTGTGAAATTAGAATGTGAACTAAGTATATGAATTGAGGTTGAGTGTTGAAGGAATTCCAATTGGAAGTTAGATTTTGTAAAAATAAGATGTTGAAGTATGTTGAGGATTATGAGATTTTGTATATTTTGTTGTATTCGGATTTTTAGTATTGATGTTGTAATATGGTTTGAAATATTATTAAAGTTTTGTAAACATTTGTTTTATGATGTAAGTGAAATAAGGACTTGTGTTGATGAACTTTGATTAGGAGTTGTTGTCATATATATAAGTGAGATAGTATGGAAAAGAAAGATAGGGTGTTTGGTGAATGATAAGAGGTTATTGAATATGAGAGTGATATGAAATGAGAATGAGCATTGAGAAATTTATTTTGTATGATTATGTTTTATTAAAGCTTGAGATTGATGGATGAGTTTTTTTTTGGTTGAGAATTCCATTGTTGCTAGTGTTAGTAGAATATGTTGATTTTGGGAAGAATGTGTGGGATGAATCCTTTGAAGTTGAGTTTTAATGGTGTTTATAGTTGTTTCATGGATTGAAGTGGTTTAATTGTGGTATTGGAGAAGATATGAGTAATGGAGAAGTTAGGATGGATTTAGGACCCTTTGAAGGGGTTTTGGAGGGAGAAAATATGGTGGTACCCTTAGGTTACATGTACCCATGTGAAATTCACACGATCGTAAATTCAAAGCAGAAACTTGATTTTCCCGTAGGTTACACTGCCCGTGTGAATTTCACACAGACTGTGCAAAACCTGATTGTGCATTTGCATATTAATGTGCTAAGCTATGCTTTGGATTGAATTGTATTCAAATATGTGTTATGAGATGATGTATTGCATTATGAAATTGTGATTTTTGAACAAGTTGATACATTTATGTTTTGTGGATTATGGATTCAATACATGACGAAAATTTGAGAAACGAGCATTTTATGGGTTTTCAACAAGAAATTTCTATGGCAGTAAACTCTTGAATTGTTTTGCTTATGATTGATTATAAACCTGTTACCCACGGGCTTTTTTAAGCTCACCCCCCTTCATTCCCATCCACAGGTGATGAGAAGAAGAAGGGGTGAAAGAAAATGAGAGATTTTGTTTGTATGAGTTCTTATTGAACTATTGTTAAGTTTAGAATGTTGTTGAGAAATTGAGAATTATTGTGCATTATGTACTTTAGGTTATGAACATTGGTAATTGTATATGGCTTGGAATGCCATTAGTGTAATGTAAGCGTTTAGTTCATGATGTATTTGGATTGTGAAATTGTATAAGAACTTGTGTATGGTTATGATAGATGAGAATGATTGGTTGTATAAGGAATTGATTTATAAAGTTGAGTATGAATTGTATTGCATTATGAGATTTGTGTACTGAATTTGAGGATTGTGTGTTTGAGCTAGTTTATAGAAGTGAATTTAAATGATTTTGCAGGTTTTGGGTTTAATGAAATGCAGCCGTTATACTGTCGGATTTTTGTATGGTAGTATATGGATTAGTGTGAGATTGTTATGGTAATATATAGGATTATGATGAATAAATAGAATCAAGTAAATTGGGTTTTGTTTAGAATGAATTTCCAAAAAGGGAAATGATATTGTTTTGATTAGTATGAGCTTTGAATAAAGATGAATAAGAAGAGAAGGAATGAAAAATAAGAAAAAGAAAAATTTACATGGAATCGGATAGATTAAGTTTAAGGTATCCAATGCGACCACTTCGACGCTTTTCTAAGATATTAGTGCGGATGTCAAAATTTGTGTTTCAATTGGATCGTTCGTTTGGTTTGTCTTCGAGCCAATTCGATTTGACCTTGTTTGTAAGCTTTGATCCAATTCACTTTCGATTCGTAATTGATTTGCTTCGATCCGTTCGTTCTGCCTCTTTGTTATTCATCTTTCGTTCCGTCTTTCGATTGGGGGTTCCGGTCTCGGGATCGGGTCCCTACAGTTGTTGTATCAGAGTATAGAGTGAAAGTGTTAAGTTTAAGTAGTTGGGTTTCGGATCCAACAGTTGTGGTATTAGAGCCCAGTTATATGATCTTACTTGGGCGTATGAGTATGAGTGACTTGTATGAGAAGTTGATAAGAGTTTGTAAGGCTAAGTTTGATTTTGTGAGAATGTGATATTGATGTGAATAAAGTTGCATGAATTATTTGAAGAACCTATTTGATTGTTTGATTGTGGTGACAAGAATTGTGATTGAAATTAGGAATGTGTTAAGGAAATTGAGATTAGAATTCCTTGATGAATTGAGATGAATTGATTTGACTATGCTTTTGTGAGATAATAGAAGATGAGATAAAGGATAGAAATATATGTATGGAAGATCAATAGGTTGATTGTGAATGATGATTGGTCCATATTAGGGTTCCTTAATTAATGGGACCATTGACTTGTGAAATGTGCTAAGAAATAATTGATTTGTGGCTATAGTGTTTTTATATGATATGGATGGTATTTGAAATAAGAGGTGAAAAACATTATGAATATATGTGATGAGACATTTGAATATGTGAATAATTTGGATCATTTGGAGGAAATTAGTTAAGAGAATATGTTATGTGGAGATTGCTTAATTTCGAGGACGAAATTCTTTTAAGAGGGGGAGAAATGTTAGACTCCGAATTTTTAGTGGAAATATCAAAATGGAATATGAGTTTATGTATGGCTTTGAATTATGAATTGGTATATAAATGGTTGCGAAATTAGAATGTGAACTAAGTATATGAATTGAGGTTGAGTGTTGAAGGAATTCCAATTGGAAGTTAGATTTTGTAAAAATAAGATGTTGAAGTATGTTGAGGATTATGGGATTTTGTATATTTTGTTGTATTCGGATTTTTAGTATTGATGTTGTAATATGGTTTGAAATATTATTAAAGTTTTGTAAACATTTGCTTTATGATGTAAGTGAAATAAAGACTTGTGTTGATGAACTTTGATTAGGAGTTGTTGTCATATATATAAGTGAGATAGTATGGAAAAGAAAGATAGGGTGTTTGGTGAATGATAAGAGGTTATTGAATATGAGAGTGATATGAAATGAGAATGAGCATTGAGAAATTTATTTTGTATGATTAAGTTTTATTAAAGCTTGAGATTGATGGATGAGTTTTTCTTTGGTTGAGAATTCCATTGTTGCTAGTGTTAGTAGAATATGTTGATTTTGGGAAGAATGTGTGGGATGAATCCTTTAAAGTTGAGTTTCAATGGTGTTTATAGTTGTTTCATGGATTGAAGTGGTTTAATTGTGGTATTGGAGAAGATATGAGTAATGGAGAAGTTAGGATGGATTTAGGACCCTTTGGAGGGGTTTTGGAGGGAGAAAATATGGTGGTACCCAGTGGTTACACAAATTTCATGTGAATTTCACACGCATCGTAAATCGGTATGCAGAAACTTGATTTTCCCGTAGGTTACATTGCCCGTGTGAATTTCACACAGACTGTGCAAAACCTGAATGCAGTGACTCCGATTCACACAGACCGTGTAAAATTTCACACGGACTGTGTGATTTTGGGCACAGTAACCCCCTATCCACCCGAAGGTTACACGGCCTGTGTGCCTGACCGTGTGATTTTCACACAGCCCGTCCTTTTTTCAGAATATGAACATATCGAATTTATTTGGCCATAACTCCTTCGTCCGACATCCGATTGAGTTGATTCTTGAAGCGTTGGATTCCTAAGATAATGGATTTCATTTTATGAGAAATTTATGAATTTATGAGATTAAATTGAGGGTGATTAATTTAATCAAATTGAGTTGGACTATTTTCTGAACATGGTTCGGTATTTTGAGAAATTCGGGATCTGAAGTGATCCGATTGAATTGATTCTTGATGTGAAATAAAATTAAGACATGGGGCTACAAGTCATATGAAGAAATGAAATTTTAATTTTGCCCCTAAGACTTTCCATTTCTGAAATGAATTTCAGATTAGTGTGCAGTCTTGGATGAGAAAACATCTGAAAGTATTTTGATTATAACTTTTTCTATAGACATCCAATTAAGGTGATTCTTGATTTGGTTTAAACTAGAGAAATAGAGCTATAATTGTTATGAAGAAGTCTAGTTTCAATTTGGTCCTTAAGAAGGTCGATTTTCGGATGGAAATAATGTGTTGGAGAAATGAGTTAGCATAAGACATACCTGAAATGTTTTAAGCATAACTTTTGGTGTAGTGCTCGAAATTGGATGATTCTTGAGGCATTATGAAATTAAGACAATAAGGAAAACTACTTCTCTAGAAGGAAGTTTTGACTAATTCCTTCAATTTGATGGTGAAAATAATGTCCTAAAATAAGCTCAAATGAAAATGAATTCAGGGGCAGTTTTGGAAGTCCACTTTAAGAGGTAAGAGTTTAGCCTTGCATGGGAGGGCAATTTGGACAATTAACCCTCATTTAATGACTTGGCACTATATAAGAGAGTGTCTTTCATTTGGAAGAGAAGGAGCCCACGAAATTTAGGGGAGAAAGAATAAGAGAGAAGAGAGAAGAGGCATCCGATGATGGAGAAGAAGAAGAGAGAGAGAAAGGATGGCTAGGGTTTCGATTTTATGGGCTTTCAAGAGTGATTTTTCGTTGTTTCAAAAGGAAAAGCATGGAAGGAGGTGAAAGCTTGCCAAAGGGACCAAGAAGTACGAAAATGGAGGAGGAAAAAGGTTAGTTCGAAATTTTTAAGTTGTGATTTTGATGAGTCCTTGGTTTAGAATCATGAAAAATGGTATGGGTTTGTGGAATATGAGGTTAATTTTAGTGATTGCTTAGTATTATGGGTTTAATTTTGGATGATTAATTATTAGGGTTTATGCCCAAATTTTGAGATTTGGGGATTTTGGAAGTTCTTAATTTAGATGTCTTGATATGAGTACGGGTTTGTGATTTATGTAATCAATTTTGAAAATCATGATTTTTATGAAGTGGAATTTGGGTTAATTTGATTTAAAGAATTTGAGATTGGGAGAAAGAAGAAAGGCTTTGGAGAATTGAAGCTCTAATCAAGCTCCAAGCATGGATATGAGGTGGGTTTCATGTTTATAGTTGAATAATAAGCCACTAAAGATTTTCCCAAATTGAGAGAATAAAGTGATTTCAAGTATTTTGAAATTGTGCATATATTGTTTTCAAATGATTTAAAGAATTGGTTTATATGTATTCATATACTCCATGAATTGGATTTGAATGGCTATGAGCATGCAAAAATGCATTGTGATGTGTTATGTTATGTTATGTTATGTTATGTTATGCATTTAGAAATATATGACACTTTGATGAGAATTGAATTGTGATGAGATTATGCTATGCATTTGAGCATGGCATTGTGATTTATTGGAAAGAAGAAAAAGAATATGAAAAGCATGAAAATATTTCATTTCAATGAAATGAGTTTGATCATTGTTTATGTGCTTTGTTTGGGCGAGAGAGGAACCGTTTCGTAAGTCACGTGCACGTTGACAAAAGCCTTCTCCCGGCTGGCCGCTTGTGCCACACGAGATCTGAAAATAGACTCGTTTTGTTCACGGTATAAACTTCGATTTATCTGTTTTGTTCACGGAACCCTCGAGCCAATTGATTGTGCATTTGCATATTAATGTGCTAAGCTATGCTTTGGATTGAATTGTATTCAAATATGTGTTATGAGATGATGTATTTCATTATGAAATTGTGATTTTTGAACAAGTTGATACATTTATGTTTTGTGGATTATGGATTTCAATACATGACGAAAATTTGAGAAACGAGCATTTTATGGGTTTTCAACAAGAAATTTATATGGCAGTAAACTCTTGAACGGTTTTGCTTATGATTGATTATAAACCTGTTACCCATGAGCTTTTTAAGCTCACCCCCCTTCATTCTCATCCACAGGTGATGAGAAGAAGAACGTGTGAAAGAAAATGAGAGATTTTGTTTGTATGAGATCTTATTGAACTATTGTTAAGTTTAGAATGTTGTTGAGAAATTGAGAATTATTGTGCATTGTGTACTTTAGGTTATGAACATTGGTAATTGTATATGGCTTGGAATGTCATTAGTGTAATGTAAGCGTTTAGTTCATGATGTATTTGGATTGTGAAATTGTATAAGAACTTGTGTATGGTTATGATAGATGAGAATGATTGGGTTGTATAAGGAATTGATTTATAAAGTTGAGTATGAATTGTATTGCATTATGAGATTTGTGTACTGAATTTGAGGATTGTGTGTTTGAGCTGGTTTATAGAAGTGAATTTAAATGATTTTGCAGGTTTTGGGTTTAATGAAATGCAGCCGTTATGCTGCCGGATTTTTGTATGGTAGTATATAGATTAGTGTGAGATTGTTATGGTAATATATAGGATTATGATGAATAAATAGAATCAAGTAAATTGGGTTTTGTTTAGAATGAATTTCCAAAAAGGGAAATGATATTGTTTTGATTAGTATGAGCTTTGAATAAGGATGAATAAGAAGAGAAGGAATGAAAAATAAGAAAAAGAAAAATTTACATGGAATCGGATAGATTAAGTTTAAGGTATCCAACGTGACCACTTCGACGCTTTTCTAAGATATTGGTGCGGATGTCAGAATTTGTGTTTCAATTGGATTGTTCGTTTGGTTTGTCTTCGAGCCAATTCGATTTGACCTTGTTTGTAAGCTTTGATCCAATTCGCTTTCGATTCGTAATTGATTTGTTTCGATCCGTTCGTTCTGCCTCTTTTTTATTCATCTTTCGTTCCGTCTTTCGGTTGGGGGTTCCGGTCTCGGGATCGGGTCCCTACAGTTGTTGTATCAGAGCGTAGAGTGAAAGTGTTAAGTTTAAGTAGTTGGGTTTCGGATCCAACATAAATAATGTCTCCAGATCTTCAGAGCAAACACGACTGCGGCCAACTCCAAATCATGAACTGGGTAATTAGCCTCGTCAAACCTCAACTATCTCGAGGTATACGCTATCACTCTACCACGCTGCATCAAAACACAACCCAGTCCCTGCTGCGAAGCATCACTGAAAACCTCAAAACCTTCAGATCCCGATGGCAAAGCTAACACCAATGCTGTCGTTAACCTATGTTTCAGCTCCTCAAAACTCCTCTGACACTCATCAGTCCATCTGAAATCCACACTCTTCTTCAGAAGTTTTTTCAAAGGGACTGAGATCACTGAAAACCCCTCGACAAACCTCCGGTAATATCCTGCTAGTCCGAGGAAACTCCGTACCTCTGACACATTCCTCGGAACCTCCCAACTCCTCACTGCCTCAACCTTGCGAGGATCCACCTGGATACCCTCACGCACACAATATGGCCTAAAATACCACCTCATCCAGCCAAAATTCACATTTTGTGAATTTGGCATACAACTGCCTCTCTCTCATAATCTGCAGCACAATCCTCAGATGCTCCGCATGGTCCTGTCTATCTCTCGAATACACTAGAATATCATCAATGAACACAATAATAAACTGATCAAGGTAGGGCTGAAAAACCTTATTCATCAAGGCCATAAAGGCTGTCGGGGCATTAGTCAACCCAAACGGCATCACTAGGAACTCGAAATGCCCATACCTGCTCCTAAAGGCACTCTTAGGCACATCGGCCTCTGCAATCCTCAAATGATAATATCCTGACCTCAGATCCAACTTAGTGAACACCTGAACCCCCTGCAACTAATCAAATAAATCGTTCATCCTAGGCAGTGGATACTTATTATTCATTGTCACCCGATTCAACTGCCTATAATCGATGCACAATCTCAAAGTCCCATCCTTCTTCTTCACCAACAACACTGGAGCTCCCCACGACGATACACTGGGCCTAATAAACCCCTTAACCAGAAGCTCCTACAACTGAACCTTAAGCTCCCTCAATTCCACCGGTGCCATCCTATATGGAGGTATGGATATAGGAGCAGTACCTGGAACGAGGTCAATTGAAAACTCTGTTTCCCGATCCGGCGGCAAACCCGATAACTCCTCGGGAAACACATCTGGAAATTCCCTAATCACGGGAATATCCTACAACCTCTGCTCAATTCTGGAATCCACCACATGAGCCAAATACGCCTCACAACCTCCCTGCATCAACCTCAGAGCACTCAGAAATAAAATCATCATGGCTGGCACTACTTGACTAACACCTCGAAATACAACTCTAGGCTGACCAGGAAATTCTAACACAACCTCCTTGATATAGCAATCCATCACAGCCCTATGTGCAGTCAACCAGTCCATCCTCAAAATCACGTCTATCTCTCTCAGAGGCAACACTATGAGATCTGCACTCAAAACTGCTTGATCTATCTGAATCGAGCATCCTTTGCAGACCTCTCCCAACACAGTCATACTACCTAGAGGTGTACTCACCTCTAGCCCACACTATAATCTCTCCCTATCACAATGCAGTCTACATGTCACATGCGGTACAATGAATGAATGAGTGGATCCAGGATCCAACAATGCATATGCCTCAAAACCAGAAATCAAAAGCATACCCGCAATAACATCTGGGGACTCCTGAGCCTCCTGCCGAGTCATAGCATAGACTCTAGCCTGGGACTGCTGTCGGTTGTTCAGTCCCTCATTCCTCACCACCGATCCCTCAACTCGGCCTCGGCCTCTACCTCGGCCCCTAAATCCCAATCCACCTCCACGGCTCTGCTGCACCGTGATATTACTGCCTAATCTACCAGTCATAGTGGACTGGGCCTCCACAATATAAGGACACTCCCGGATCTGATGGTCCATGGAGCCACACTTGAGACACGCTCCAGTAAATCTCCAGCACTCCCCACTGTGTCGTCTCTCGCAATACTCACACAGCAGGAGAATCTGGCCTGAACCTCTAGCACCGCTACGGCCATTACCAGTCTGAGCAATTCTGCGTCTCTGCCCAAATCTGGACTGTCTACCTCCTCCAGACGACCTGAAGGTCCTGGTCTGGCGCTTACTGAATCCTCTGCTCTCATTATCCTGGCTATCACTCGGTCTCTTGCCCCTGGGGTCCTGACCAGACTCAGCTTGGCTCTATCTCAGAAGCTGCTCAACTCTCACTGCTGCAGCTTTCAGATGAACAAAGGTGCCCATATCAGATCGGGCTAACCTGGTACGAATCTCCAGATTAAGCCCTCCCTCGAATCTCCGGCACCTATCAGACTCTGAAGCAATCAAGACAGAAGCATACCCCATCAGCTCATTAAACCGCACCTCATACTCAGCTACTGTCATCCACCCCTGTCTCAACTCAAGGAACTCCTGCATCTTCATCTTTAAATAAACCTTGGGCATGAAGTTATCTCTGAATGCCCTCAGAAAATCATCCCATGACAAAGATATGGGCTGGTGGTACCGCCTGAACGATCTTCCACCACCGATAAGCGGATCTCAAGCGAGAAACTGCATAGTCAAAGCGCTCCTCAGAGTCACAGTCCATTTGATCGAGGACTCTCTCTGTCCTCTCCAACCATCCCTCAGCCTCAGCAGGGTTTGTGCTGCCATAGAAGTCAATAGCTCCCTGCTTGCGCAGTTTATCATACCTCCTCTCCCGTCTCACAGGAACTCTATGAGGTAACTCCTCAAAATGAGGCATAGAGGACTCTCTACTAGCTCCCACTGATCCTAGGTCAGCTGGTTGATCCATTTGATCTTCAAGAACGGATGACCTATAACAAACAAGAATCTGAACAATTTCTGCTTTTTCTCGCTGAAATTCAAGCCTAAAATACACTATGCCCAAAAGATGTCAAACCAGGCTCTGATACCACCTAATGTAGCGCCCCCTTACCGTAGAGTATGCACCGGGACGCCCGTGGGTCGTTCCGACGCGTATCCCACAGCAAGGAAGTGCTACTAACGAAATCAATCACTAAATACTCGCATGGCATCAATACAATAAAACCGAATTATGCAAATCACTAAATTTTAAAACCACAATAATCTTTCATTTCACATTACTAACGGAAATATAGACAAGTCTATCAGTCCCCTACCGTCTCAATACAATATCCCAAAAAGGAAACTGATATAAAAGTCTAAACTAAGTCATCCCAAAACTCGTCCCAGCTGACCGACCTGTGTGCCATCGCTTCTCTCGCCCACGTAACTCACACGGCAGGAAAAGTCTATCACAGGAGCTAGGAATCTACTAACGCTGACCTGAAAAGTATATTTGCAATGTTGGGTGAGTTTGCGAACTCAATGAGAAACCATCATCGATGGTTCACCCAACTCATGCATATCCACACAATATATATATCGCATAGTCACACAATAACACATTTGGAACACTATAAGACAATTTACATATTTTCATCATAACATAAATCAGACATGTCACTGCGCAATCGTCACATAATACACGCATTCTCAATTTTCACAATACAGTCAGATGCATAATGCATGTCACTTCTCATTTTATGTCAGTGTTGTGACTGAACGTCAATATTGTCCCGATTCGTGCACATTTTATAGTAATCACATTTTTGGCAAGTAGGAGAGCCTTCAGGGTATGCACTACTGCCCGCTCACATTAGGGATAGGAGAGCCCTCTGGGTATGCACTATTCCCTTTCGACCCAGTCTTTCATCGATAATCGAGCTTAAAGCTCTGATCACTAATTGCTCCAGTCACAATTGTTAATTACCGATTTTAATCATGCCTAGCATGCAATCAAACTTGCACAATCAACAACATATATATATATATCAATCAATTCTATTCATCGCATTCAGAACATTTACTCATAATTTCAGCACATCTATTTCACAGTTGCAAGCACTCACATTGGCAAACAATTTACACATTCATGTAACTTTTACACACAAAGATTGAGGAACCAACTAGATTACTCACCTGTAACTTCCGAAGCTCTTGCCTGAAGTCCCAAAGAATATCCGTGGACTGACGATCCAACGGTGCCTCCATAACAATTTAAGCAAATTCTCATCACTAAATGCTCAATCAAAGAAATTCGATAATGCACATGTCTTAATTCGAAGCTGTGCAATGCATATTCATGATTTTCCAGTGTTATAATCCAATTCTGCTATCTCTTGCCTCACAACCAAAATTCACTATTTACTAGATCAATAGCATCCATCGATTTCATACATCTTCAATTTAAACCCTAATAATCAATATACGATTCTTAGATCGCATTAGGAATTATAACCGACTTTCTCTCAATAATTGAGACCACACTTAAATTAAATTCTAACTTTCATTCTTTTCCTCAATTGTAGACCTCTTTCTCTAGATCATAACGAATCAAGAACCACCTCAATTGGAGGTCCACACCATAAGTTATGTCCCAAAAACTAAAACACCTAACATCAGAAAAATTGGAGCTCGTACAAGGTTCGCTCGTCGCGGCGTGGAAGGAAACTTATCGCGACGAAGATCCACACGCTCGCCGCGGCGTCTCGCCGGCGAGGCCACTTGCAGACGTCGCAACGTGCGGGCCACTTCATCTTCCCCGATCGATTTCTCCGTCATTTCCACTCTCTAAAACCAACATTAAACACTCTCAACTACCCTATCTTTCACATTAAACACCATAAATGCATCAAACAACCATAAATAACAACATTAAACCCTTTAAACTTACCAAATCGAAGATCAAATCCTTAAGCCCTAAATCTCCGAAATCTCTCAAACTCTAACACCCACGGTGATCCTCCATAGGCAAGCTAACCATCAACATCTCTAAGGTTTTCCAGTTGAGCTTCAACCACAATGAAAGAGAACAAGCAAGATTCTCCAAGGGGACAAGATCAAACCGTCGAAGAGAAGAGGAAAGAGAAAAAGTCTTAGGTTTTGCAAAGAGAGACAAGGAGGAATTTGAACTTAGAGCAATATAAGGGTCAATGTTCAACCTCTAGATCTTAAGACTTAAGTCCTCAAATTCTTTTAATCTCAGCCTTTAAATTCCAATGGCTCATCACAATAATTCCTAAACTCATAAATCTAAATTTTTCATTGCCATCGGACCATTTTCAGTACTGCACAATCAATCGGTCTGATACTCGAAAAATTCCGATCCGGACATTTTCTCTCAAATTTTTCAGAAATTTTCCTATGGGTCACTATACACTGGCAGTCACTCATAAGACACTCCAATTCAACTATTCCATTCAAATCATCCCTTAATTCCCAATAAATCATATCTAACATAATTATCTCAAAATTTACAATTCAAAACATAATCACAATTAAATGCCGGAAAAATCAAGAATGCATGTCACTATGCATATACATGTGCAAAATGATCTATCCCTATAAAATCAAAGGCCAAAATAATACTCAATGAATAAATGCAGTAAAAATTCCTATCCTGTCCCAATTACTAATATGCCCATCGCATCGGTAACGGGATGTTACAATTAGGGTTTTAGAATTAGGGGTGTGGTGTACCTAAGGTAACGTGGATAAGGAGGAACGAGAGTTGACGGGAGAAGAAGTAGATGAAGCCATGAAATGGAGGTGGGTCTCACAAGAATCTCCGGCATTAAGGATCCTCCGCTCGCCAGATCTCTTTCATCTTCAACAATTTGATAGAACTTTCAATTTCCATTTGCTACCTTTTATCATTGTCGTTAGACACTTTTATTTATTTCTTCTATTTAAGTCTCAAAACAACTTCAATCATTCATTTGATCATACCATTGAGTTTTACATTAAGAGATTGATAAGATAGCATAAAGCATGTTACCAAAAATCATTGCACATACGAAAAGATGTTTTCTCTCTAGTCTTTCTCTGCAACCCTATATCCTACAAATGGGACCTTTGCCCATTAGGTTGGTTCATCCTTATCCTACTCTCTCATCTAACACTTTGATAACCATATTCAACCATATCCTACTTATATGTTCATTACCCCATATCATCAATCCAATAACTCTTGTATTCACCTCCCTTTTTTCTTCCCTTACCTCTAAGTGAACTAGATAGGGGCATTTATGTCCTCTAATTTCCTTTACACTCGTGCCTTTGACCAGTTACCATATTTTGTATCAACTTTTTGAAAATATATTCACAGATCTGGTCAACTTTTTATCCCCAGTACTGATTATTATGCAGACCACTGAAGCTCCAGCATTTTGTGAAGAATTACCAGTTGATTTTTACTTGCTACCTCTTGAAACCTTGATCTTGACCTACCTTCAAACCAGTTGAGAAGAGCTTTTCTTCCTCCTTTGAAGTAAAGAAAAGTTGGAAGAAGGCGATTGTTGTGGATGAAGACTTAACACTCCATTACTCCCTTCCCAAAGAAGAAAATGGTAGAGTCATTGTCTCTCCTCGATTGGAAGTTCTCCAAGAGGAAGCAAGAACATGGGAAGCTTCACTGGTGGGCTTCTTCTTAAAAAGGAGACCTTCATTTCTAGTGCTGAAAATGGGCAAATAATGTTTAGAAGAACAAAGGCCTAGTGAAGGTCTTACTAATCGATAAAAATTTAGCTCTCTTTACCTTTTCCTCTAAAGCTTATGCACTTAAATTCCTGAAAGAATGCCCCTATAATGTGATGAATCTGCCACTGTTTCTTTAGATCTAGCAATATAGGTTTCAGGCTAAAACAAAAAAACACAAGTCAGTTCCTTCGTAGGTTAACTTATGCAATGTTTTTTTGGAATATTAGACTACTAAAGGATTGAGTATGATAGCAAGCTACTTAGGACAATCTTTATATATAGATGAAAAAAATAAAAAGAAAGAGAGTGGGGCATGCTCGTCTATATAGTAATATGTATATATCCAAGGATTTACCAAATCAAAAACATGAGACTGGTTTTAAATGGGATAGTATATGAACACAGTGTAGTAGTGGATTACCACTTGAAGCCTTCATTGAAATTATAGGGTAAGATATGGAAGTCAACTGAAAAAATATTTAGTAAAAGGGATTATATGGAATCGATAGGACTTGAGTAAGAGGATAAAGAAGAAAGTGAAAAGATAAACCAAAGCCATGAGGTAACTATAAAGGTTCCAACTTAATCTACTTCAAAAGAGCCACATCAACAAGGAGAAATCATAAACAAGCAATACTAGTGAAGATCCAATATAGGATAAGATGGTCCCTCAACATGGAGAACAGTTGGATACTAACTAAATGGAAAGGGACGCAAGTTCCTCCCCTTCAACCTCAAGTCATTGGGGGAAAGGAACTCACTGAATAATTCACCAATTTCAAAAGGAGAAAAGAAAATAGGAACAAAGGTCGAGGCTATAAAGGCATTTCATTATGACCATTATAATATAGAATGTTAGGTGTCTTAACTGTCCCAAAAAACTTTTAGCTCTAAGGGATTTTTTAGTTAATGAAAACCAATATATTTTTGCACTATTGGAAAAAAATCAGATCTAATAATCTAAAGTTTCTAACTAAACTAGGATATGCTTGGATTTTCATCTCAAACCACCAAGCTCATGCATGTGGCAGAATTATAGTTAGATTTGATCCAAATATTGTTGACGTTGAGGTATTGTAAATAAAGATGCAGGTTATCCACATAAGGTGGCATTTTATTAAGAAGAATATGTCCATCCTTGCCTCTATGGTCTATGGATTTAACTATGCTTTTCAGAGGAAGGATCTTTGGGGGAGTTTCTTGAGTTTCCAATGAATAGTGGTAGGGCTTTGCTTAATTAAATAAAACTTTAATTCCATCCTCTATATGATAGAAGTTAAAGGGCACTTTTCACTGAGAAATTACTCTTTAGATTTCAAAGATTGTGTTGATCTATTAGGAGTCTTTGACCTTAAGGCGTATGGGCACATCTTCTTTTAGAGTAATAAACAAACTAATGGATAGCCCTTCAAAAAGAAGCTAAATCAAACTATGGTCAATTAGGCATGGTTACAATAATTTCCAAAAAGCGAGGCCTCCTTCTTAGATCATATCTTCTTTAACAATACCCCAATTAAAGTGTGGGATAAAGATGAAAAGATGCTTCCCCTTTAGGTTTAACAATTATCTGGCTTAAGTTATGGGGATACCCTAAGGAAAGGTGTGGAGGCAAATGTCAAGGGAACATTCCAATACAAATGTGTGTAGAAGCTTAAGATAATCAAGAAAGGATTGAAGTCTCTCAAGAAGCAGATAAGAGAGAGTATCTCTCAAGCTATTACCATAGTCAAAGATAAGTTATCTCATATTTAGATTATCTTGTCTTATAATCCTAAAGATTCTCTCTTAATTTTTACTTGAGGGCTTTGACTAACCATGTTAGTTTAATGGAGCATAGGGTCAAGATTAGGTGGTTTAAAGAGATAAAAACAATAAATGTTTCTTTAACCCCCTAATTTTTAGGAGCAATTCAAACTCAATAAATGCAATCAGCACATAGGATGGGAGAATGATATGCATAAAAAAGAATTTTTTGAAAGAGACTGAGAGGTATTTGGAGGAATTCTACTGCTCTTAGAAGAAAATAGTACATACTCAACTCCTAGAATCAATTATTGAAAACAAATTATCGGATGTGGAGGTGGAATAACTAATCAAGAATATTAAGAATTCTGAAATAGAAAAGGTGGTTTTTCAAAAGAATCCTAAAAGGCATTAGGGCCAGATGGATTCAATGGTCTTTTTTCATACAAAGTTTAGCCTGAGATAGGACCAATGGTGAAAGAGGCTATCAAGGAATTCTTTTCTTCTTAAATTTTTTTGAAGAAAATTAATAAAATCTATCTATCCATGATCCTTAAACTAAATAACCTAGCTTCCTTGGAGGATTAAAGACCAATAACTTGCTCCAATTTCCTCTATAAAGTGATTACAAAATTATTGCTAACAAACTAATATTGGTCATGGGGTCTTTGATTAGTGCTAACCAAAGTTCTTTTATGCAATGTAAGTAAATAGAGGATAACATCTCCATAGTGCAAGAACTCTTGAGTAGTTATTTAAGGAGGAATTTTACAAGGAATTTTTCCTTCAGATAGCCTTCAAAAAAGCATTTGATAATATGGAATAGAATTCATATTGAAACTCCTTGAAGTGATGGGTTATCCTAATAGTTTCCCTAAACGAATTAAAGTCTGTATTATTTCTCCAACTTTTGCTATTTTTGTCAATAAAACCCCAACAAATATTTTCCATGGTAAAAATAGGTTTAGACAGAGGAATCCCATATCACCTTATCTCTTTATATTATATATGGAAGTTCTAACTTCTCTATTGAATTACAATATTGGCAAGGAAACACACTTTAAACATTACAATAAGTGTAAGAAAATCTCCTTAATGAATTTGTGCTTTGTAGATTATTTATTTTTATTATCTAAAGCTAATTATGACTCAGTTGAACTTATGATGTCTACTTTGAATTAATTCAATTTCATGTTTGGATTGACTATTAACTATGCTAAAAGCCATTTTGTTATATCCAAAAGTGCAAATCAAATGAAAGAGAGAATTACATTTATAGCTGGAATGAGAAGGAAACAAACCTTTTTATGTTGTTTAGGCTTACCAATCACAACCAGAAGAACCTAGTTTTGTGAATGTTATCCTTTATTTGAAAAAAATTAGAATAGATTGACCTTATAGACTAATAGATCCCTATCTTTTGGAGGTAGACTATAATTAATCAATTAAGTCCTCAACCTCATGCATATCTATTGGTCTTATAATATGTTATTAACAAGAGGAGTCATTAAATCAACAGAAAAACTTATAAGGAATTTCTTATGAGGAGGTTATGGTTCTAACAGGGACATTCCAAAGTAAAATTGAGTGATGTTTGCAAACCTGAGGTAAAGGGAGGTCTATTAGATATTCCTATAAATCCACTAACAAAGCTTTCATGATGAAGAATTTATGGTCAGATAGCTCCATAGTTATATTCTAAAAAGGATGAGTATATAGGCTATTAACCTTAAAACTTTTTATACCTAGTTTCTAACACAACTACCAAAGCTAAAGGTAAGTATTGGAACTTGAAATTTTTTGCCAAGTTGGCATCAAAGCTAGTCTTTGGTATGAAAATTGGTTTGGGAGGGGCTCCCCAATTAGAAATCAGATAGTCATTTAATTCTGGTGCCACTTCCCTTCAATTGCTAAGGTAACACTATCATCAGGGAAGGGTAGTGGATTGAATTCCTAAAGGAGCTTCAATTCCTAAAACCTAACTATCAGTAAATTTTAATGTCCCCTGATAGATACATTTGGAGAATCCATCTTCAGGGATATTTTAGTACTAAGATTTATAGAAAGTGTCTAACATAGAGAAATGAAAACGTAGATTGGCATAGAATAGTTTGGCATAAAGAGCTTATGCTCTTTATTCATTTTATGGCTAACAATATTAAACAAACTAAACATAGTGGAAAGGCTTTCCTACCTTGGTCCTAATATGTTGGGTCCGGGATTTGGTACCGAGATTTGGTACCGATGGCGGACCAAGATTCTCGCGTACCCATGACCCACATAATTGGTCTTGTCCTCTTTGGTGGAGGAATCCCTCTCGAGATTGAACAGATCTCGAGGTTTTATAGCTTCCGCATGCTGCGCTCTTACCATTTGGCTAAGGCTGGCCAAATGGTAAGAAGGCGAGCACGTGGAAGCTATAAAACTCGAGGTCTGTGGTTCAATCTGAGAGGGATTCCCACCAAAGAGGACAAGACTCACCATGTGGGTATCTTGAGGGCATGCTGTGGTCCGTCCATCATCGTACCAAATCCCGGTACTAAATCCCAGACCCAACATAAAAGGCATGGTAAGAGGCGAGCATGTGGAAGCTATAAAACCTTGAGGTCTTGTGTTCGAATCCTGGAGAGGGATTCCCCTGACCAAAGAGGACAGTACCAATTATGTGGGTCGCGGTATGTCTTGAAGTGCAGCGGTGGGTCCGCCATCGGTACCAAATCCCGGTACCAAATCCCGGACCCAACATAATAGGTAATATGTTATGCGTAAATCAAGAAGTGAAAATAGAGTCCATTTATTCTTTAAGTGTCAATTTTCTAGGAATATTTGGAACGAGATCAAACAAAAATGCCTTTGGGGTTTAAACACTCTCCAACTTACATGGAATATGTAATGGTTTATCATATTGAAATCAATTTTAGAGCCTAATACTATTTTCTATCTTATTTCCTTTTAAGTTACATAAAGGGAATATGGACTGAAAGAAACCTCAGAAGGTTCCATGACACAAGTAGAAGTCAACAGTAAGTTTTTTATTGTATGTCAATTAAAGTTGAAGAGAAAATCATTTCCACAAAATTCATCAAGGAATGTTCACCTCAATAAGCTAGATTGTGGAGAATATAGCTAATGTATGTTAATTGTATACAATATCGCTAACTTTATGCAGAAAAAGGCAACTTCATCAATTACCTCATACATGGAAATTTAAGCATAGAAATTGAGGGCTTACCTTTAGGAGACTGATGGAGAAAAGATGAAGGACATATGAGGGTTACATGTGAACTAACTGGTAGTTGGCAAGAAGTGCAATTAGTTGTAACATCTCGTTACCGATGTGAAGGGCATATTGGTAATTGGGATGGATTAGGATTTGGGTGCATACGTATTTTGTTTTGCACATGCATTTAGCCTCTATAAAATTTTGATAAATGATTATTATTGCACGAGCATATGTATGTACATGTATGTATGACAATTTCCCGATTTAATTGTGTAAATTGGAAAAGTTTGGTGATAATTGTATAGATTAAGTTTTGAATATGGAATTGGAGTGAAAATTGAATTTAGGGGTTTGAAAATCAAAAATGGAGTATAGGATTAGGTATTTCCTAATTTTGAGGATTTATAGGAATTTTAAGAATTTTTAGAAATATGGGTTCTATAGAAAAAATGGCATAATGACCGATTAATTAGATTCGGTTCAAATTGATTGACAATTGACATGAGATAATTGGAGTTATGATTTTAGGATTTATTATTCATAGTTATTGCGAAATAGGAGAAATTAGAATAAGAAATTGGGTTTTAGACCTAAGAATCGACATGTGGCATAGGAGTTGCCTAACATGCCTTAGTTTTAAATCCTATATAAAACCCTAACTTTTAAACTTTGATCCCACGATCCTCCCTCTTGCTTTGAAAAGAAATTTTGATTTTCTTTTTCTCTTCTTCTTCGTGGGTTTCCATCTTGGTTTGATTCCTTCCATTTCTTCCTTTAAATTACTCCAATCATCATCTTTAACCTAGCTTAAGTCTTGTGATGGAGAAGAAAATATTTGGTGGAGAAATGAAGGATTGTCGTGGATGTGCCTAGGCTTGGAAATTGGAGTTTTTGGTGATTTGTGAAAGGGTTAAGGCTTGAATCAAGTAAGTTCCTACTTCTCCATGTTTTAAGTTGTTTGATTTGATCATTGAATCAAGTCATTAATTGTTTAGAAAGTTATAAGTTTCGGATGATATAGGGTTTGAGAATTTTGTTGACTTTGATTTGGGGTATTTGGAGAATAATTGATTTTAGATGGGATTGAGATTAGAAAAGAGTTGTGTTTAGTATAGGAAGTTGTTTTGGAGTGTTTAGAATGGAATTGGAGGAAGTAGAAATTTGCAGATCTGAGAAATTCTGGGTTTCGGATGCATTTCTGGGTTCGCACATCGCGACGAGTAATTAATTTGACGCCACGACGAGCCGATTCCTTCCGCACGTCGCGACGAGCAGAAGCGAGCACGTCGTTGGGAGAGCTACGCGTACGTCGTGGCGAGCGATCTTACACCGTGGCGAGGACGCCTGATTTCCGAAGATGAATTGGTTTGTGTTATTGAATGAACTTTGAGGGTTAATTCTTAATGGATTGGTTAGGGATTGATTGATCTTGATTTAGAGAATTAAGAATTGTGAATTTATAAGAATAGAAGTTCGGAATTTGATTCGATGATTCTCGGAATCGGATGGCAATTGAATAGTGAAGGCGAATTATGATTGGGATTTGACTTTAGAGAGTTTAGATCTTAGTCAATTAAATTATGGTATTAGGAATTGTTATGAATTAGAGTGAAAGAGCTGTATTGGAAAGATTCGGGAATAGGATCAGGAATGTCATACACATGTATAGTATACGATTTAATCGCCGCATGTGCATTACTGAATATTGTAAATTGTGCAATTAGTGGTATTGGTATTATTCTGATTGTTTAGAGGCTCAAGTGGGGCGTCGATCTTCCGACGTAGCAGAGACTTCCCAGCAGTAGCTCGGAAGTTCAGAGGTGAGTAACTTAGTTGGTTCCTCAATCCTTGTGTGTTAAATGTTCTGTGAATATGTGAACTGTTTTCCAATGTGAGTGCTTGTAAATGTGAATTGGTGGACAGAATTATTATTAATTTGTTTGAGTTCAGTTAATGGAATTGATTGAAATATGTTATTCATTGTGCAAGTGTGAACGCATGCTAGGCATGATATGAAATGGGTAATTAATGGTTGTGGACTGCGATCACCGACTAGAGCTATAAGCTCGACATCTTGAAAGAGAGCCTGGGCCAAGTAGGAAATAGTGCATACCCGGAGGGCTCTCCTATCCCTATCAAGGCGTGGGCGAGTAGTGCATACCCGAGGGCTCTCCTACCCCTAAAACGCGATCACCGCTTGATGTGCCCAAAATGGGACCGTCGGCCTTGATCCAACACCGAAATAAAATAAAAAGCGTCATGCATTAAGTATCCGATTGTCTTGTATTTGAAAATGGGTTAAATGCATATAGAGTGATAATTGTTTAGTGAAGTTTATGATTGTTGTTCGAATGTGTTATTGTGTTGATCTCATGCAGCCTTGCGTAATGCATGAATTGGGTGAACCATCGATGATGGTTTCTCATTGAGTTCGCAAACTCACCAACATTGCAATTTATTTTTCGGAACGACGATTGTAAACTCTTAGCTCGATTAGCGAGATTTTTCTGCTTTGTGAAAGTGCAAGAGAAGTATGGCTCATGTGTCTGGTCACCGGGATTTTTTGGGGATGACCTAGTTAGGAGTTATTTCAGCCCTTTTGGATTTGTATAGTATGTAATTATGATGTAATCGTGTATTTATGGTTTTAAGAAATGAAACGAAAGTATTTCGTTTTAAAATTTTAGTGAAATTTGTAATTACAGTTTTATTATACCGATGCCATGTGGATTATAGAAATGAGCGAATCGTAGTGCACCCTTAACGTGAGTTATGTATCGGAATGACCTACGGGCGTCCCGGTGCATAGCCTACGGTAAGGGGACGCTACATTAGGTGGTATCAGAGCATGGTTTGGCATCTTTTGGGCATAGTATATTTTAGGCTTGAATTTCGGTAAGAAAAGTAGAAATTGATCATAATTGTGGTTTTGTTATAGGTCATCCGTCCTTGGTGATCAGGTAGACCAGCCAGCTGACCATGGTTCTATCAGAGCTAGTAGAGAGTATTCTGTGCCTCGATTTGAGGAGCAGCCTCCTAGAGTCCTCGTGAGACGGGAGAGGAGGTATGATCGTCTGCGCAAGTAGGGAGCTGTTGACTTTTATGGCAAGCCTGAGACTCTGCCGAGGTGAGGATGGTTGAGAGGGGCGAGAGTCTAGATCGGATGGATTGCGACTCGATGAGCGCTTGATTATCTGATCTCTGCTTGAGGTCCAAAGATATCGGTGGTGGAAGACTGTTCTTTACACACTACCACACCTCGTATTCGACTTGGGAGGATTTCTTGAGGGCCTTTCGGGACAATTATATGCCCACGGTCTATTTGGAGATGAAGATGCAGGAGTTTTTAGAGTTGAGACAGGGTCAGATGTCAGTGCCGAGTATGAGGTGCGGTTTAATGAGCTGATGGGATATGCCTCTGTTCTTATTGCCACAGAGTCTGACAGGTGCCGGAGATTTGAGGGAGGGCTTAATCTGGAGATCCGTACCAGGTTAGCCCGATCTGATATGGGCACCTTTGTTGAGTTGAGAGCTGCAGCGGCGAGTGGAAGCGACCGAGGCAGAGTCGGTGAGACCGGTCGGGGTCCTGAGTAAGAGATCTAGTGACATTCAGGACAGCTCTGGTAGGAGTTTTAGTAGGCGTCGAAAGCGTGTTCAGATCTTGAGAGGATCCGCATATCGATTTTGTTCGTAGGGGAGGTTTTGGCAGACTGGCAGTGGCAGTGGTAGAGGTTCAGGCCAGATTCTCCCGTTATGTGAGCTTTGTGAGAGAAGACATAGTGGAGAGTCCTGGAGATTTACCGGAGCTTGTCTCAGATGCGGCTTTATGGAGCATCAGATCAGGAACTGTCCAAATACTTTTAGAGTTCAGTCTACAGTGAGTGGGAGAGTTGGTAGTAGTTCAACCGTACAGCAGAGTCGCGATGGTGGACCTGGATTCAGGGGCCGAGGCAAAGCCCGAGGGAGAGCTGGAGATTCCTTTGTGGGGACCAAAGGTTGTGGCAGTCGACCACAATCCCAGGCTAGGGTCTACGCCATGACTAGGCAAGAGACCCAGGATTCTCCGGATATTGTTGCGGGTATGCTTTTGATTTCCGGCTTTGAGGTTTATGCTTTGATAGATCTAGGTTCCACGCATTCTTTTATTGCACCGCATGTGGCATGTAGATTGCATGGGGATAGGAAGATGTTGCAGTATAGGCTAGAGGTGAGTACACCTCTAGGTAGTACTACTACGTTGGGAGAGGTCTGCAAGGGATGCTCAATTTAGATAGATCAAGCAGTGTTGAGTACAGACCTGGTAGTGTTGCCTCTGAGAGAGATAGATGTGATTACGGGATGGGTGACTCACCGCTCATAGAAATCATATGGATTGTTATACCAAGGAGGTCGTGTTAGAGTCTCCTGGTCAGCCTAGAGCTATGTTTCGAGGTACTAGTCAGGCAGTGCCAGCCAGGATGATTTCCTTTCTGAGTGCCTTGAGATTGATGCAGGGAGGTTGTGAGGCTTATTTAGCTTATGTGATTGATTCCAGAGTTGAGCAGAGGTTGCAGGATGTTCCCGTGATCAGGGAATTTCCAGATGTGTTTCCCAATGAGTTACCGGGTTTGTCGCCTGATCGGGAGACAGAGTTCTCGATTGACCTCATTCCAGGTACCGCTCCTATATCTATACCTCCATATAGGATGGCACCGGTAGAATTGAGAGAGTTTAAGGCTCAGTTGCAGGAGCTTCTGGATAAGGGATTTATCAGACCGAGTGTTTCACCGTGGGGAGCTCCAGTGTTGTTTGTGAAGAAGAAGGACGGGACTTTGAGGTTATGCATCGATTATAGGCAATTGAATCGGGTGACAGTGAAGAACAAGTATCCACTGCCTAGGATCGATGATTTATTTGATCAATTGCAGGGGGCTCAGGTGTTTACTAAGTTAGATCTGAGATCTGGGTACTATCAGTTGAGGATAGCAGAGGTCGATGTGCCTAAAAGTGCTTTCAGAAGCAAGTATGGGCATTTCGAGTTCCTAGTGATGCCGTTCGAGTTGACTAATGCCCTGGCAGCCTTTATGGCCTTGATGAATAAGGTCTTTCAGCCCTACCTAGATCAGTTCGTGATTGTGTTTATTGATGATATTCTGGTGTATTCGAGGAGTAGACAGGAGCACGTTGAGCATCTGAGGATTGTATTGCAGATCATGAGAGAGAGGCAGCTATATGCCAAATTCACAAAATGTGAATTCTGGCTGGATGAGGTGGTGTTCTTAGGCCACATAGTGTCTGGTGAGGGTATCCTGGTGGATCCTCACAAGATTGAGGCAGTGAGGAGTTGGGAAACCCCGAGGAATGTGTCAAAGATGCGGAGTTTTCTCGAATTAGCAGGTTATTACTGGAGGTTTGTCGAGGGGTTTTCAGTGATCTCGGCCCCTCTGACAAAACTTCTGAGGAAGAATGTGGCTTTCAGATGGACAGAGGAGTGTCAGCAGAGTTTTGAGGAGCTTAAACATCGGTTGACTACGACGCCGGTGTTAGCCTTGCCATCAGGAGCTAGAGGCTATGAGCTTTTCAGTGATGCTTCGCAGCAGGGATTGGGTAGTGTATTGATGCAGCATGAGAGAGTGATAGCGTATGCCTCGAGACAGTTGAGGTCCCATGAGATGAATTATCCTGTGCATGATTTGGAGTTGGCTGCAGTTGTGTTTGCTCTGAAGATCTGGAAACATTACTTGTATGGTGAGACGTTCCAGATCTTCACTGATCACAAGAGTTTGAGGTATCTGTTGAGTCAGAGAGAGCTGAATCTGAGAGAGAGGAGGTGGATAGAGTTGTTGAAGGATTATGACTGCACGATTGAGTAACATCCAGGGAAGGCCAATGTGGTGGTCGATGCATTGAGTAGGAGATCTCATATCAGTGCAGTTCAGATTCAGATTGGGAGATTGCCTAGCTTGATCCAGTTGAGAGCTTTGAATGTGCAGATGGATTTAGGTCAGGATGGAGCTTTGATAGCTACTCTGAGGCTTAGGTCGATGTTGCATGACAGGATCAGGAGAGTTCAGGATCAGGATCCTGTATTAGTAACATTGATTGATAGAGTGAGATCTGGTTTGCTTTCTGAGTTTGAGTTGAGAGATGGGACATTGTGGATGGGACAGACATTATGTGTTCCAGATGTAGAGGATCTGAGATGTGAGATTTTAGAGGAGGCGCGAGATTTTAGAGGAGGCGCATATGGTCACCTATGCTATGCATCCTGGTACTACCAAGATGTATCGCACTCTTAAGTTGCATTTTTGGTGGCCAGGCATGAAGTGGCAAGTGGCGGAGTTTGTTTCTCGGTGTCTGACGTGCTAGCAGGTTAAGGCTGAGCACCAGGCTCCAGTGGGTAAGTTGCATTCGTTGCCCATTCCGGAGTGGAAATGGGAGCAAATTACGATGGATTTCATTATGGGGTTGCCTAAGACGCCGAGACAGCATGATGCGATCTGGGTCATAGTGGACCGGTTGACTAAATCGGCTCACTTCTTGCCAGTGAGAGAGAACAATACTCTCGATCAGTTGGCCCAGAAGTATGTGGCAGAGATTGAGCGACTGTATGGGGTCCCAGTGTCTATAGTCTCAGACAGGGATCCCAGATTTACTTCGAGGTTCTGGAGGAGTTTGCAGTCGGCTATGGGGACTCGGTTGAACTTTAGCACAGCATTTCATCCTCAGACAGATGGGCAGAGTGAGAGGACGATTAAGACCATTGAGGATATATTGAGAGCTTGTGTATTGGAGTTTCGAGGTACATGGGATCAGTATTTAGCTCTGGTGGAGTTTGCTTATAATAATCAGTACCAGAGCAGCATTGGGATGGCACCGTTTGAGGCGTTGTATGGGAGGCAGTGTAGATCGCCTCTTTATTGGGATGAAGAGGGTATGAGGATGCTTGAGGGTCCCGAGTTGATCCAGGATACTGTGGATAAAGTGAGACTGATTCGGAGCCGCATTAAGGCGGCTCAGGATAGGCAGAAGAGCTATGTGGATCAGCATAGGAGAGAGATGGAGTGTAATGTGGGAGATAGGGTTTTTCTCCGAGTGTCACCTTGGAGAGGAGTTCTGAGATTTGGCCGGAAGGGCAAGTTGAGTCCTCGGTATATTGGTCCTTATGAGATCCTCGAGAGGATAGGACCATTGGCTTATAGATTGGCGTTGTCGAGTGAGATGTCGCAGTTGCACGACGTCTTCCATGTGAGTATGCTCCGAAAATATCATTCAGACCCGACCCATGTGATTCTGGCTCAGGAGATTGAGTTAGCCAGTGATTTGAGTTATGTCGAGGAGCCGATTCAGATTGTGGGGTCTCGGATTAAGCAGTTGAGGAGCAGGGTGATTCCATTGGTGAAAGTCCTCTGGAAGAACCACTCCACTGAGGAGGCGACTTGGGAGACTGAGGAGCATATGAGGAGGCAGTACCCTCACTTGTTCGATCAATCAGGTAAGAAAATTTTGGGACGAAATTTTTATTAGGAGGGGAGAATTGTAACATCCCGTTACCGATGTGAAGGGCATATTGGTAATTGGGATGGATTAGGATTTGGGTGCATACGTATTTTGTTTTGCACATGCATTTAGCCTCTATAAAATTTTGATAAATGATTATTATTGCACGAGCATATGTATGTACATGCATGTATGACAATTTTCCGATTTAATTGTGTAAATTGGAAAAGTTTGGTGATAATTGTATAGATTAAGTTTAACCTAGCTTAAGTCTTGTGATGGAGAAGAAAATATTTGGTGGAGAATGAAGGATTGCCGTGGATGTGCCTAGGCTTGGAAATTGGAGCTTTTGGTGATTTGTGAAAGGGTTAAGGCTTGAATCAAGTAAGTTCCTACTTCTCTATGTTTTAAGTTTTTTGATTTGATCATTGAATCAAGTTATTAATTGTTTAGAAAGTTATAAGTTTCGGATGATATAGGGTTTGAGAATTTTGTTGACTTTGATTTGGGGTATTTGGAGAATAATTGATTTTAGATGGGATTGAGATTAGAAAAGAGTTGTGTTTAGTATAGGAAGTTGTTTTGGAGTGTTTAGAATAGAATTGGAGGAAGTAGAAATTTACAGATCTGAGAAATTCTGGGTTTCGGATGCATTTTTGGGTTCGCACGTCGCGACGAGTAATTAATTTGACGCCGCGACGAGCCGATTCCTTTCGCATGTCGCGACGAGCAGAATCGAGCACGTCATTAGGAGAGCTACGCGTACGTTACGGCGAAGGCGAGAGGTCTCGCCGACGGCGAAGGCGAGAGATCTCGCCGCGGCGAGGACGCCTGATTTCCGAAGATGAATTGGTTTGTGTTATTGAATGAACTTTGAGGGTTAATTCTTAATGGATTGGTTAGGGATTGATTGATCTTGATTTAGAGAATTAAGAATTGTGAATTTATAAGAATAGAAGTTCGGAATTTAATTCGATGATTCTCGGAATCGGATGGCAATTGAATAGTGAAGGCGATTTATGATTGGGATTTGACTTTAGAGAGTTTGGATCTTAGTCAATTAAATTATGGTATTAGGAATTGTTATGAATTAGAGTGAAAGAGCTGTATTGGAAAGATTCAAGAATAGGATCAGGAATGTCATACACATATATAGTATACGATTTAATCGCCGCATGTGCATTACTGAATATTGTAAATTGTGCAATTAGTGATATTGGTATTATTCTGATTGTTTAGAGGCTCAAGTGGGGCGTCGATCCTCCGACGTAGCAGAGACTTCCCGGCAGTAGCTCGGAAGTTCAGAGGTGAGTAACCTAGTTGGTTCCTCAATCCGTGTGTGTTAAATGTTCTGTGAATATGTGAACTGTTTGCCAATGTGAGTGCTTGTAAATGTGAATTGGTGGACAGAATTATTATTAATTTGTTTGAGTTCAGTTAATGGAATTGATTGAAATATGTTATTCATTGTGCAAGTGTGAACGTATGCTAGGCATGATCTGAAATGGGTAATTAATGGTTGTGACTGGTGCAATCACTGACTAGAGCTATAAGCTCGATTACTGAAAGAGAGCCTAAGGCCAAGTAGGAAATAGTGCATACCCAGAGGGCTCTCCTATCCCTATTGCACGTGGGCAGTAGTGCATACCCAGAGGGCTGTCCTACCCCTAAAACGCGATCACTGTTTGATGTGCCCGAAATGGGACCGTACTGACGCCCAGTCACAACACTAAAATAAAATAAAAAACGTCATGCATTAAGTATCTGATTGTGCTGTGTATTTGAAAATGGGTTAAATGCATATGAGTGATAATTGTTTAGTGAAGTTTATGATTGTTGTTCTGAATGTGTTATTGTGTTGATTTGTACGCAGTCTTGCGTAATGCATGAATTGGGTGAACCATCGATGATGGTTTCTCATTGAGTTCACAAACTCACCAACATTGCAATTTATTTTTCAAGACAGCAATTGTAGACTCTTAGCTCCAGTTAGCGAGATTTTTCCTGCTATGTGAGCGCGGGCAAGAGAAGTATGGCTCACAGGTCGGTCAGCTGGGATTTTTTTTGGGGATGACCTAGTTAGGAGTTATTTCAGTTCCTTTTGGATTTGTATAGTATGTAATTATGACAGAATCGTGTATTTATGGTTTTTAAGAAATGAAACGAGAAGTATTTCGGTTTTAAAATTTTAGTGAAATTTGTAATTACAGTTTTATTATACCGATGCCATGTGGATTATAGAAATGAGCGAATCGTAGTGCACCCTTAACGTTAGTTATGTATCGGAATGACCTACGGGCGTCCCGGTGCGTAGTCTACGGTAAGAGGGCGCTACATTAGTAGCCTAGCGAAGGATATGGAATTTGTCTCAACCCTAAAAACAATCACTTCCAAGAAGTAAAGTGAATATAGAGCCAGAAGAAAAATCCCTTTTTTAGAGAATGAGAAAAGATGGAGCCAGAAACTGAGTCTTCAAATAGCTTCCTTTGATAAATGTGTATCAAGTTCTGATTCGGTGACCCGCTCTGATAACAATTGAAGATCCAAAGGATATAGTAGTTTTGCAATCTCTCCAATTTGACCACAGTTGTTTATAGCACAATAAAAAACCAGAAACATTAAACGCACAAATGTAAATCAACATCAAAATTTGTTAATGCAGTTCGACACACTTTGCCCACGTTTGCGGAGCCCTTACTTAGCTTAATTACTTTCACCTATGATATAACAATAGTTTTACTTAAGGCATTACAAAGCCGACTCACCCAACCCTTGACACTTTCACTTGTCCTCACTATCTGTGAAAGTAAATCACACCCAATAATATGACCGCCTCGTACTAACCTCAATAAAGAATTTTTCTCAACAACTTTTAACAATAAAGATAATAAACGGACAACTTAAGTTATTAAAATAATAATGAACATAAAGGAATACACTTGAGATAAGAAAAACAACTTCCCTAATTAATTCAGCTCCTTCTATGATAGATCGGAAAGTTGTTCACCAAGAAACATAAATGTTTCTCTGCCGAAACATTGTAACATCAGAGCTACAAAATTCACGATAATTACTAAAAATTTTTGCAAACAAATATCAATATCGACAGCCACTAGAAATGTACCCAATCAACACTTAATCCACTCAACAAATATCACACTATCGACCAAGAACAACAACTACAACTTCTAGAATTTTCTTACACTACAACTCACAATCAGCAGCCACAAAACTAACACCCCACAAACAATAAGACAGTCACCAAAGATTCACGAACACATTAGTAAAACCCAGCTACAAAATTCAACACTGTCAACTTTCTCCATAGCCCATTGTTATCGTTAAAGAGAGATAGAGAATACCTAGCAAAAGTAACATACAAAGAACAACTCTGTAGCACTTAGTGGTTATTCAAAATAGAGGAATATACAGCTGTAGAAAATATGCATAAACTCATAAAAATAGCCCACTTAACTCAACAAATGTCCATCCAAATCATGCAAGAATCAATAGACAATATCCACAGCTAACTAGACTCCTAATCAACAACGAATGCATTTGGAAAAGATAGCTGTAAGGATTTTTCTCACACTCACGAATTACCCAAAATAGACATATAAAACAAAGGAAGAATGCAGCTGCCAACTCATGCATAATGAATGATTTTGTTTATTCTTAATCCATATACAAAATCACACCAGAACAGAAAATGCAACAGTATTATATGGATTAAGAATAAACGTGAATTCAGCTACAAAAGGTGATTCAAGTAGCTCACAAAGCCCTGCTCCTAAGTCACTCAAACCCTATCGTTTTTCCCTTCAAAAATGCACTGTACAAACCCACAACATACATAAAAAAACGTCAACAGCTACTATTGTCAACCAAATCTCCAATAATTATCCTTCCTTAAATATCCATTACCAAATCCCATATTAATTAGGATTTAAAACTTATCAAACTTGTCGTGGAAGAGTCTCACAAAAACTCAACTACGTCCAATTATCAAATAATGTCCAAAATTAAATAATTAAGATATTAACATATGTCTTAACAGGTTCAATTAGCAACAAAGTAAGGTCTAAGACAAAATCAAAATATAAGAATTTAACATGTAATTATTGTCATAAAAGAAGTACATTAAGCCCGATTACTTCAAGTTGAAGAACAAGATGGGTCTTCAAGTTAAAGAATAAACATTCAGAAGATGGGTGGTGTCACAGCAAATGAGTCTAATACAGATAATCTTTTAGTCATTGTTAATGCCAATTTCAATCTCCAGATCCAAAGATGAATGGATCATAGGATATGGTTGTTCCTATATTGTGTAACTAGAGCTATGATAATGAGAACAATGCAGTTTGCAAAGTTGTGGGTATAGGATCAATTCAAAATTAAGATGCATGACAACATTGTAAGAAAATTGACTAATGTTCATCATGTTACTAACATAAAGAAGAATATCCTCTCTTTAAACACCTTTGGTATTAACGGGCATAGGTATTCATGTTGGACACTGATTTTTGAGTGAAAATAAGAAATATTCAAAAGTAGATGAGTTAATTGAAATTAAGTTAAAAAATCAAGAAATAAAAAGAGAAAGTGTGAAAAAATATGAAAAGTTTGACTTTTTGGCCTTTGAGAGTTGACTTTTGATTTAGTCAAAATTTGAGAAAATGCTCTACATGAAACTTGTAGGTTATGTTGAGAGTTTTCTGTAGCCATAAAGTTTGATATTTTTCGATATCAGAAGTGAGAGTTATGATCAGTCAAAGTTCGATTCGAGTTTGACTTTTTGAAGAAAAAGTTGACTTTTTGATTTAGGCAAAATTCGAGAAAATGATCAACATGAAAATTGTAGCCTCTGTCGAGAGCTTTTTGTGGACATAAAGTTTACTATTTTTCGATGTCGGGATTGAGAGATACGAATTTCTGAAGATATGCTTTGTTTTGAAAATGTTATTAAGTATAGATTTGTGTGTTCTATGCTTCGAGGTCACTCGTCGTATGGATTTAGTCTGAATTGGAGTAAGTAGTCTTCATGAAAGTTTTAGATGATGTTTTTATCTTTCCATTGATATAAAGTTTGCAATTTTTCGATATCGGGGCTAGGAGTTATGAGCGATTAAAAAATTTGAAGTCGTTTAGGAAAAGCTGTTTTGGACAAAATCTTTGATTGAGTTTTTGATCTCTTTCAAGACTCAATTTGATTTTGAGTACTTCAGGGAAGTTGTAGAGCTTCCTTTGATCTTTTTATTGACACCAAATTTGTCAAATTCCGAGTTTGGGATCGAGAGATATGATTTTGGAAAAGTTCGGTTTTGAAGTTCCGATACTTTGTTTTGAATCTGATCCCTTTTGTAATCTTTTGCTTATAATTCCTTCGTCCGACATCCGATTAACTCGATTCTCGAAGCGTTGGATTCCTAAGACGATTAATTTCATTTTCTTGAAGAATTATGATTTTTAGGAGATTAAATGGAAAGAGATTGATTAAACCTAAGTGAGAGATTTGGTTATAGGTTATAAGTTGGATAATTTTCTGAACATGGTTCGGGATTTTGCAAATTTTGGGAGCTGTACAACTCCGATTGAGTTGATTCTTGAGGGAAAATAAAATTAAGATATGGGGATACAAATCTTGTGAAGGGATCGAAATTTAATTTCATCCCTAAGATTGTTAATTTCTGGACTGAAGTTATGTTAATGTTCAGTCTCGGATTTTGTGAAGGTCCGATAGTATTTTGGCTGTAAATTCTTCGTTTTAGATCCGAATTGAGCGTCGTCAGTTGCATTGGATTCTTATGATCTAGAGGAACAATTTTCAAGAAGAAATTTTTTCCAAATTATTTCGTTTAAATGCTTGAAAATAGGACGCAAGTAGTCAGTTTTTCAAGTTCCTGCAGGGGTAATTTTGGAAATAGGCAAATAAGTGAGGGGCAACTTGGTCATTTGTGCCACATTTTAATGACATGGCACTACCCATAAGAAGGGAGTGTCGTTTCTGGAAGAATCATGATGATGAAAGAAAGAAGAAGAGAAAATACAAGAAGAGAGAAGAGAAAAACGATGAAGAGAAGAAGAAGAGGTGGTTCGGCCATGGTGGAGCAAGCATGAAGGTCAGTTTTTCTTGGGTTTTCTAAGTGATTTTCGTTGGTTTTAAGAGCAAAGAGGAGGAAGAAGAACATGGAAGCTTGCAACATGGTGAAATTCGAAATTAGAGAGAGAAGGTAAGAGAGAGAAAGCTTGAATTTTTGAGTTTTTGATTTGTTTGATGGTTGATTAGGCTTGGAATGGTTATGGATTTAGTTTATCTATGATTATTTGAAGAGATTAGACTATGATTATGTTTAATTTTGGATTAATTGAAAATTGGAGTTTATGTCAAATTTGAAAGTTGGGGGTTTTTGAAATTGATGCTTTAGATAGCTTGGATTAGTGATGAATTTGAGTTATCCTAAGTCAATTTTGATGTTTATGCTTTAGGTGAAGTTTAATTTGAAAAAATTTCAAATTGGGGGTTTAGGCCAATTTTGAAATTTGGGGATTTTCAAAATTGGAGATTTAAATAGCTTGAATATGTGAGGAATTGATGTTTTCTAAACTCAATTTGAGAAATTAAGTTAATTATGATAATAAATTTGATTGAATTGGCTTAGGTTCAATTTGGAATTTGGATGTGATTTTGTGATTTTAGAAGTGTGTTTTTGTCATTACAGGAATTTTTGGGCTGTCAAAATACAGCCGTTATGCTGCCCGATTTTTCGTAAAAATCGAGTTAAGATAAGAATAAGAATTAAGAAGTTAGTTTGGTAAAGATGAGATTTGCGTGATTAAGACAAATTATATGAATTGAGTGTTATATGGGGATAAATTTCCAAAAAGGAAATTGTATGGTTTGAATGTGATTGAGTAAAGAAAAAAAAAGAAAAAAAATTATACCAAATTTCGGATGGTTAGTCGAGGTAATCCAACGCGATAAGTTTTTCATACTTTGTGTTTCTCTAGTTATTGTTCTCGGATGTCGGTGTTTGTATCAGTTCGATTATTTCGTTCGCTTTGTATGATTCGATCCGTTTTCGTTTTGCTTCCGCATTCGTGTACGTTTTCCTTCGTTCTCTTCGTATATGTTCGGCTCTTTTCGGTTGGAATCCGATTTCCAGATCGGGTCCCAACATTTATGGTATCAGAGCCCAATATTATGATCGTACTTGGGCGTTTGTGTCTAGCTAATGTGTATAAGAAGAATGTTCAAGCATAAGATTGAATTTGGGAAATTGTGATAAAGATAAAGTGTATACTAAAGTGATTGATCGATGAAGATGATAAGAATGTTAAGTGATTTTAGGAAATTGTGCATGAAATTGAGATTTGAAGTTCATGAGGAATTAGAATGTTTTGATTTTGTATTCATTTGTGAGTGAAAATTGAGCATGGAGATGGATTTTTATGAAGTATGTGACGACCTCAATAAGTGATTGATGAGGGTTAAGAACTTTGATGAATTTTAGGTTTGTGATTATGAAATCGTGATTAAAATTTCATGATGAATCTTGATGACTTGCTTTTGGATATTTATGTGTGAGATGAAATGAGGAATGTTTGAGAGATGAGATAAAGGATAAAAATATATGTGTGAAAGATCAATAGGTTGATTTTGGATTATTATTGGCCCATATTAGGGTTCCTTAAGAAATGGACCATTGACTTGTGTCCATATATGAAAAAAATAATGAGTTATAGATACAGTGCTTTAAGATGATATGGGTGATATGAGAAACAAGAAGTGAAATGTTGTGAAGAGATATGATAAGGAACGTAGATAAGAAAAGTGATTTGGTTATGATTTCTGTAAAGGAATTAGTAAGAAAGTGCTTGAGTTACTTGGAGTTTAATCAAGTATAAATTTCGAGGACGAAATTCTTTTAAGAGGGGGAGAAATGTTGGACTCCGATTTTTGAATGAAATAAAAAATATTCAAAAGTGGATGAGTTAATTGAAATTAAGTTGAAAAATCAAGAAATAAAGAGAGAAAGTGTGAAAAAAAATGAAAAAAATATGAAAAGTTTGACATTTTGGCCTTTGAGAGTTGACTTTTGATTTAGTCAAAATTTGAGAAAATGCTCTAGATGAAACTTGTAGGTTATGTTGAGAGTTTTCTGTAGCTATAAAGTTTGATATTTTTCGATATCGGAAGTAAGAGTTATGATCAGTCAAAGTTCGATTGGAGTTTGACTTTTTGTAGAAAAAGTTGACTTTTTGATTTAGGCAAACTTCGAGAAAATGATCAACATAAAAATTATAGCCTCTGTCGAGAGCTTTTTGTGGACATAAAGTTTGCTATTTTTCGATGTCGGGATTGAGAGATATGAATTTCTGAAGATATGTTTTGTTTTGAAAATGTTATTAAGTATAGATTTGTGTGTTCTATGCTTCGAGGTCACTCGTCGTATGGATTTAGTCTGAATTGGAGTAAGTAGTCTTCATGAAAGTTTTAGATGATGTTTTTATCTTTCCATTGATATAAAGTTTGCAATTTTTCGATATCGGGGCTAGGAGTTATGAGCGATTAAAAAATTGGAAGTCGTTTAGGAAAAGCTGTTTTGGACAGAATCTTTGATTGAGTTTTTGATCTCTTTCGAGACTCAATTTGATTTTGAGTACTTCAGGGAAGTTGTAGAGCTTCCTTTGATCTTTTTATTGACACCAAATTTGTCAAATTCCGAGTTCGGGATCGAGAGATATGATTTTGGAAAAGTTCGGTTTTGAAGTTCCGATACTTTGTTTTGAATCCGATCCCTTTTGTAATCTTTTGCTTATAATTCCTTCGTCCGACATCCGATTAACTCGATTCTCGAAGCGTTGGATTCCTAAAACGATTAATTTCATTTTCTTGAAGAATTATGATTTTTAGGAGATTAAATGGAAAGAGATTGATTAAACCTAAGTGAGAGATTTGGTTATAGGTTATAAGTTGGTAAATTTTCTGAACATGGTTCGGGATTTTGCAAATTTTGGGAGCTGTACAACTCCGATTGAGTTGATTCTTAAGGGAAAATAAAATTAATATATGGGGCTACAAATCATGTGAAGGGATCAAAATTTAATTTCATCCCTAAAATTGTTAATTTCTGGACTGAAGTTATGTTAATGTTCAGTCTCGGATTTTGTGAAGGTCCGATAGTATTTTGGCTATAAATTCATCGTTTTAGATCCGAATTGAGCGCCGTCGGTTGAGTTGGATTCGTATGATCTAGAGAAACAATTTTCAAGAAAAAAGTTTGTCCAAATTATTTCGTTTAGATACTTGAAAACCGGACGCAAGTAGTCAGTTTTTCAAGTTCCTGCAGGGGCAATTTTGAAAATAGGCAAATAAATGAGGGGCAACTTGGTCATTTGTGCCCCATTTTAATGACATGGCACTACCCATAAGACGGGAGTGTCGTTTCTGAAAGAATCATGATGATGAAAGAAAGAAGAAGAGAAAATACAAGAAGAGAGAAGAGAAAAACGATGAAGAGAAGAAGAAGAGGTGGTTCAGCCATGGTGGAGCAAGCATGAAGGTCAGATTTTCTTGGGTTTTCTAAGTGATTTTTGTTGGTTTTAAGAGCAAAGAGGAGGAAGAAGAACATGGAAGCTTGTAACATGGTGAAATTTGAAATTAGAGAGAGAAGGTAAGAGAGAGAAAGCTTGAGTTTTTGAGTTTTTGATTTGTTTGATGGTTGATTAAGCTTGGAATGGTTATGGATTTAGTTTATCTATGATTATTTGAAGAGATTAGACTATGATTATGTTTAATTTTGGATTAATTGAAAATTGGAGTTTATGTCAAATTTGAAAGTTGGGGGTTTTTGAAATTGATGCTTTAGATAGCTTGGATTAGTGATGAATTTGAGTTATCCTAAGTCAATTTTGATGTTTATGCTTTAGGTGAAGTTTAATTTGAAAAAATTTCAAATTGTGGGTTTAGACCAATTTTGAAAATTGGGAATTTTCAAAATTGGAGATTTAAATAGCTTGAATATGTGAGGAATTGATGTTTTCTAAACTCAATTTGAGAAATTAAGTTAATTATGATAATGAATTTGATTGAATTGGCTTAGGTTCAATTTGGAATTTGGATGTGATTTTGTGATTTTAGAAGTGTGTTTTTATCATTACAGGAATTTTTGGGTTGTCAAAATACAGCCGTTATGCTGCCCGATTTTCGGTAAAAATCGGGTTAAGATAAAAATAAAAATTAAGAAGTTGGTTTGGTAAAGATGAGATTTGCGTGATTAAGACAAATTATATGAATTGAGTGTTATATGGGGATAAATTTCTAAAAAGGAAATTGTATGGTTTGAATGTGATTGAGTAAAGAAAAAAAAAAGAAAAAAAATATACCGAATTTCGGATGGTTAGTCGAGGTAATCCAACGCGATAAGTTTTCTATACTTTGTGTTTCTCTGGTTATTGTTCTCGGATGTCGGTGTTTGTATCAGTTCGATTATTTCGTTCGCTTTGTATGATTCGATCTGTTTTCGTTTTGCTTCCGCATTCGTGTACGTTTTTCTTCGTTCTCTTCGTATATGTTCAGCTCTTTTCGGTTGGGATCCGATTTTCGGATCGGGTCCCAACATTTATGGTATCAAAGCTCAGTATTATGATCATACTTGGGCGTTTGTGTCTAGCTGATGTGTATAAGAAAAATGTTCAAGCATAAGATTGAATTTGGGAAATTGTGATAAAGATAAAGTGTATACTAAAGTGATTGATCGATGAAGATGATAAGAATGTTAAGTGATTTTAGAAAATTGTGCATGAAATTGAGATTTGAAGTTCATGAGGAATTAGGATGTTTTGATTTTGTATTCATTTGTGAGTGAAAAATGAGCATGGAGATGGATTTTTATGAAGTATGTGACGACCTCATTAAGTGATTGATGAGGGTTAAGAACTTTGATGAATTTTAGGTTTGTGATTATGAAATCGTGATTAAAATTTCATGATGAATCTTGATGACTTGCTTTTGGATATTTATGTGTGAGATGAAATGAGGAATGTTTGAGAGATGAGATAAAGGATAAAAATATATGTGTGAAAGATCAATAGGTTGATTTTGGATGATTATTGGCCCATATTAGGGTTCCTTAAGAAATGGACCATTGACTTGTGTCCATATATGAAAAAAATAATGAGTTATAGATACAGTTCTTTAAGATGATATGGGTGATATGAGAAACAAGAAGTGAAATGTTGTGAAGAGATATGATAAGGAACGTAGATAAGAAAAGTGATTTGGTTATGATTTCTGGAAAGGAATTAGTAAGAAAGTGCTTGAGTTACTTGGAGTTTAATCAAGTATGAATTTCAAGGACGAAATTCTTTTAAGAGGGAGAGAAATGTTGGACCCCAATTTTTGAGTGAAAATAAGAAATATTCAAAAGTGGATGAGTTAATTGAAATTAAGTTGAAAAATCAAGAAATAAAGAGAGATAGTGTGAAAAAAATGAAAAAAAATATGAAAAGTTTGACTTTTTGGCCTTTGTGAGTTGACTTTTGATTTAGTCAAAATTTGAGAAAATGCTCTACATGAAACTTGTAGATTATGTTGAGAGTTTTCTGTAGCCATAAAATTTGATATTTTTCGATATCGGAAGTGAGAGTTATGATCAGTCAAAGTTCGATTCGAGTTTGATTTTTTGAAGAAAAAGTTGACTTTTTGATTTAGGCAAAATTCGAGAAAATGATCAACATTAAAATTGTAGCCTCTATCGAGAGATTTTTGTGGACATAAAGTTTACTATTTTTCGATGTCGGGATTGAGAGATACGAATTTCTGAAGATATGCTTTGTTTTGAAAATGTTATTAAGTATAGATTTGTGTGTTCTATGCTTCGAGGTCACTCGTCGTATGGATTTAGTCTGAATTGGAGTAAGTAGTCTTCATGAAAGTTTTAGATGATGTTTTTATCTTTCCATTGATATAAAGTTTGCAATTTTTTGATATCAGGGCTAGGAGTTATGAGCGATTAAAAAATTTGAAGTCGTTTAGGAAAAACTATTTTGGACAAAATCTTTGATTGAGTTTTTGATCTCTTTCGAGACTCAATTTGATTTTGAGTACTTCAGGGAAGTTGTAGAGCTTCCTTTGATATTTTTATTGACACCAAATTTGTCAAATTTCGAGTTTGGGATCGAGAGATATGATTTTGGAAAAGTTCGGTTTTGAAGTTCCGATACTTTGTTTTGAATCCGATCCCTTTTGTAATCTTTTGCTTATAATTCCTTCGTCCGACATCCGATTAACTCGATTCTCGAAGCGTTAGATTTCTAAGACGATTAATTTCATTTTCTTGAAGAATTATGATTTTTAGGAGATTAAATGAAAAGAGATTGATTAAACCTAAGTGAGAGATTTGGTTATAGGTTATAAGTTGGATAATTTTCTGAACATGGTTCGGGATTTTATGAATTTTGGGAGCTGTACAACTCCGATTGAGTTGATTCTTAAGGGAAAATAAAATTAAGATATGGGGCTACAAATCATGTGAAGGGATCAAAATTTAATTTCATCCCTAAGATTGTTAATTTCTGGACTGAAGTTATGTTAATGTTAAATGTCAGATTTTGTGAAGGTCCGATAGTATTTTGGCTATAAATTCTTCGTTTTAGATCCGAATTGAGCGCCGTCAGTTTTGTTGGATTCATATGATCTAGAGGAACAATTTTCAAGAAGAAAGTTTGTCCAAATTATTTTTTTTAGATGCTTGAAAATAGGACGCAAGTAGTCAGTTTTTCAAGTTCCTGTAGGGGCAATTTTGGAAATAGGCAAATAAGTGAGGAGCAACTTGGTCATTTGTGCCCCATTTTAATGACATGGCACTACCCATAAGAAGGGAGTGTCATTTCTGGAAGAATCACGATGATGAAAGAAAGAAGAAGAGAAAATACAAGAAGAGAGAAGAGAAAAACGATGAAGAGAAGAAGAAGAGGTGGTTCGGCCATGGTGGAGCAAGCATGAAGGTCAGTTTTTCTTGGGTTTTCTAAGTGATTTTCGTTGGTTTTAAGAGCAAAGAGGAGGAAGAAGAACATGAAAGCTTGCAACATGGTGAAATTCGAAATTAGAGAGAGAAGGTAAGAGAGAGAAAGCTTGAATTTTTGAGTTTTTGATTTGTTTGATGGTTGATTAAGCTTGGAATGGTTATGGATTTAGTTTATCTATGATTATTTGAAGAGATTAGACTATGATTATGTTTAATTTTGGATTAATTGAAAATTGGAGTTTATGTCAAATTTGAAAGTTGGGGGTTTTTGAAATTGATGCTTTAGATAGCTTGGATTAGTGATGAATTTGAGTTATCCTAAGTCAATTTTGATGTTTATGCTTTAGGTGAAGTTTAATTTGAAAAATTTTCAAATTGGAGGTTTAGGCCAATTTTGAAAATTGGGGATTTTCAAAATTGGAGATTTAAATAGCTTGAATATGTGAGGAATTGATGTTTTCTAAACTCAACTTGAGAAATTAAGTTAATTATGATAATGAATTTGATTGAATTGGCTTAGGTTCAATTTGGAATTTGGATGTGATTTTAGGATTTTTAGAAATTGTTGGATTAAGATGGCTTGAAATATGATGAGTTTGTGAGTTATGAAATCAATTTTGAAGAAATTGTATTTTATGGTATTGAATTTGGATAAATTGGTTTAGGCCAACTTGGTGAATTGGGGTTTTGTAGATTGGTGAGTTAGATAGCTTGGAATTATGGTAAATTGGTGAATTCCTAAGTTAATTTTGAAGATTTTGTTATTTATGATGTGAATTTGGATGATTATGGTTTAGGTTTTGTTAAATTGGAAGAGAGAGAGAAGCAAAGGTCAAAGTGAAGCATTGGACAAGATGCTTGCATGGAAATAAGATGGGTATCATATTTATTTTCGAAATTATGAGCTTCGTAAGTGTTCTTGAAAAAAATTCCGAAAGTGAAAGTGTTTGAAAATGTGTTATTTCGGATATTGTAAATTTATTGTTTTGAATACTTTGATACAATTCAAAGATTGTTTGTTTGAGTTAAAAAAAAATAGAAGATGAATGCTTTGAAAGTTTATCGTATACTTTCGAAAATCTAGAAGGAAAGTAATTGATTTTATTAAGAAGATGTTTGAAAATTATAAATTCCAAATATTTGTGAAAATGTTTATCGAATATAGTTATGTAAAGATTTGAAAGCTTATGATTTCGAATGTTTATGAAATAATACAAAATGTTGTTTATAAAAGTAGTTGAAAATGATGATTTCTAACATTCTTGGCGTTATTTATAAAATATGGTTTATATAAGTTTATGATTTCCGAAAGTGTTTAAAAAGTTTATGATTTTCGAAATTGATTATAAAAGTGTTTAAAAAAATTATGATTTCTGAAATTATTTATGTAAAGGTTTGAAATTTGGATTTCCGAATGATTTTGAGAAGGTGGAAGAAAGAAAGTATCGAATTTTGGTATTGATTTCAAATGGTTTGGAAAATTGTTCTAAGTTCTAAGTGTTTGAAAATTTGGATTTCCGAATATTTTGGAATTGATTTTAAAATCGTGTTTAAATAAAGGTTTGGAAAGTGATTGTTTTTGAAATCGTTTATAACATATCGTTTACGAAAACGTTTGGAAACATTTATGATTCCCGAATAGTTTCGGAATTAGTGATAAAAGATTGGTTTTGTAAGATTTTTGAATGTTTCAAATTTGTTATAAAAATATTTCTTATAAAAATGATTGGAAAATTATGATTTTTAAATGTTTTTGAAATAGGTATAAAAATGTTGTTTTTTTTTAAAAAAATTATGTTTGGAAAATCATGATTTCTGACTGTTTTGGAAAGTAGGGAAAACTATGATTTCCGAATGCTTTTGGGAATTAATTATAAAATATCGTTTATGTAATTGTTTGATTTTCGTTTGATGAAATTCTTTGCTTTTGGAATAACTTTAGAAATTTTGTTATATGTTCAATGATATGAGAAATTGAAACTTTCAATTTCGAAAGTTTTCAAAGGTTTTAAATATTGATAGATTTCGAGCATGTCTGGAATTACGAAAATTATTACAAAAGTTAGATTTATTGTTTCTAAAGGATTTTGGAAATTGATTTAAGAAAATTAAGATTTTGAAAAGTACCTTCGGGCAATCTGAAATTCCGTTTTGCTTATGTGCTATGTGGGTTTGGTCAGGTCCTTTTGTGAGTCGATTACCTTTCTCTCCCTCGATAGCCTTCTCCGGATGCCCGAAGTAGCTTAGGAGTTCGATTTGGACTCCCCTCATTCACTACCGCATACATGACCGCTATGCAGAAATGTGCGATGACGTCTGTTAGGGCCAAAACCAAACTATTCTGTTATGTTATGTGATTTTGATTTTGTTTATGTGCGTGAAATTTCTCTTATGTGAGGCATTCATGTTGAAATTTTGCATGATTTGTGAAAAGGTTGAGAACTTGAGAAATGAATTTCAAAAACTGTTTATGAATGTTTTGAAATAAATAAAAATGTTGAGACAAATCTTAAAAACATGTTGATAAAGGTTTATGAATGTTTTGAAAAAATTTGAAAATGAGTCTTTGGATAAAATTTTCGAATGGGAAAGGTTTGAAAAGTTTGAAAAAAAAATTCGCTTATGTTTCATTTATACGTATGTTACCCACTGAACTGTCAAGCTCACCCCACCTCTCATCCCCATCTCTAGATTTCCAAGCAGGAGATTGGATGAAGACGATCCAGATATCAGTTCTGCATGTGTCAGTAATAGGGTTCGTTGAGATTGTGGTTTTTGGTTTGATATCGTGGATTGAAAATGTCACTTTGGTATTGATGATGTATTTGAGTTAAGTTATGAATTGAAATGTATGTGAATGGATTTGCTCGTGGCCGGTAAATGTATATGATTGTATTGTGTTCGGATTGAAACTTTTGAAGTGTTAGGTATAGAATTGCGTTTGTTTCTGCTGGGTTTCCGAACAGGAGGTCCGATGATGGTTGTTAAGGTTGGATGTGATTTTGTGATTTTAGAAGTGTGTTTTTATCATTACAGGAATTTTTGGGCTGTCAAAATACAAATAGTTATCTTTTGATTTTGGTAAAAATCGGGTTAAGATAAGAATAAGAATTAAGAAGTTAGTTTGGTAAAGATGAGATTTGCGTGATTAAGACAAATTATATGAATTGAGTGCTATATGGGGATAAATTTTCAAAAAGGAAATTGTATGGTTTGAATGTGATTGAGTAAAGAAAAAAAAAGAAAAAAAAATTATACCGAGTTTCGGATGGTTAGTCGAGGTAATCCAACGCGATAAGTTTTCTATACTTTGTGTTTATCTGGTTATTGTTCTCGGATGTCGGTGTTTGTATCAGTTCGATTATTTCGTTCACTTTGTATGATTCGATCCGTTTTCGTTTTGCTTCCTCATTCGTGTACGTTTTTCTTCGTTCTCTTCGTATACGTTCGGCTCTTTTCGGTTGGGATCCGGTTACCGGATCGGGTCCCAACAATTCAACTAAAGTTGGAGTTCTAAAGGTCATCAAGGTTGTTTGAGTAGTGATGAAAGCTAATAAATTCAGGAATCTATAGTTATTGAAAGGACTTATAGTTGCAAGTGTTGCAGCTACAAGTTCGTGATTTTATGATAATGATGTAATTAAATTGTGCATATGAAGTTGGAATGTAAGTGAAAAAGATGTGACCATGTTGAGTAAAAGAGGTTTATTATGTAAACAAAGCATTGAAAAGATGGAATATTGTGAACATTGTGTCTTTAAGAAGCAAAAACGAGTCATTTTTATCACAACCACTCGTAAGACCAATGGTACCCTAGATTATATCCATTTAGACCTTTGTGTCCTTGTGTTCCTTCAAACGGTGGCATCAAATATATATTGATTCTTATTAATGAATTTTCAGAAAAAAAAAATTTTGGGTGTATTCTTTGAAACATAAAAATCAAGTTTTTACTACTTTTAAGCACTAAAAAATTTTTATTAAAAGAAAATAGGGTGGTACATTAAGGGGATCAAAATAGACAACGTCTTAAATTTTTATAACAGAGAGTTCAATAAGTTTTGTTAAGTAGAGGTTATAGCTCGATACCTGACAATTAGAAAGACGCCTAAACAAAATAAAGTTACAAGAGTGCTTGAACATTACTCCTATTAATAGAACACAACTTTAGCTCTCTGTTAAGGGTTTGCAAAGGACTTATGGGTAAAGGCTACATCCACAACTTACTATTTAGAAGATAGATCTCTATCAGTTATGATTGGTTCTAAGGCTCCAAAATGCATACATTTTAGTAATAGTAAGTTAAGAGCGACATGCTAAGAAATGCTTTTTCTTGGGTATCCATTAAAGGTGAGGGGATACAAGTTATGGGGTTCATAGACTCCAACTTAGCAAAAGCTATAATCAGTAAATATATGACTTTTGCTGAGCAGACAACGCTTAACTTAAAGTCAAAGTCTTTTATCCCTTTTAAAATAGAATCAATAAAGAATAATTCAGAGAAGCCAAAATGAGAAGTAAATTGCTGCTCCATTCAGACAAATGTTGCTTCAAAAACATCTTAGTGAGATTGACCATTCAATTTAGGTAGAGTTGAGCAAACTTCATAAGAAGTCCCTTACAGTATAACCAAAGGCAAGAGTCAAAGAAAAATAATGCCACCACTAAGATATACAAACTATGCAGAGTTAGTCTCTTACACAATGATTCGAATACCGTTCCGTTCTGGCCGGTATCGGCCGGAACGTTCCGTTCCGGCTGGAAACCGGTACCGAAATGGGCTTAATAATACCGGGTTAGGATTCCGGTCGATACCGGCCAATTTTGGTCGGTACCGGCCGGTACCGTTAATACCAGAATTTTAGGGACCTTTTCGCAAAAATTAAAATCTCCAGGGACGAAATTGCAAATTGAAAAACATTAAAACCTAAAAATCTACCCGACACCCGCACCCACCCACCCAACCCGACCTTCTCTTCTTCTTCCTCGGTATCTCTCTCTTCTCCCTCTCGTCACCGCTCGGCTATTGCTCCTCCTTCTCGTCGTTGCTGCTCCTCCGTCGTCGGATCTGGTGTCGCCATCGTCGGATCTGCTCGTCCGTCCTGTCCTCCCTCCTCGGATCTGGTCCTCCACTCCTCCTTCCTCCTCGGATCTGCTCCTCCCTCGTCGCCGCTCGTCGTCGCTCGTTGCCGCCTACTCCTCCGCCCTCCTCGTGGTCGACGCACCAGCAGCAGACGACCATCGAAGAAAGACCCGACGACCGACCATCACCAAAGAGGCGAAGACCTGATTGTGTTTGGGTGTATGTTTTTGACTTTGTGTTTGATTTTTTTGAAATTTTGTTGTTGATTGCTACTGTGTGATCCTAGATTCGTAGGTGTTATTGAGTTTGTGAAAATTTGTTGTGGTTGTTGACTTGTTTCTGCCGAGAATGAGGGAAAAAATGGTGGGATTGGGGAAAATCCAAGAATGGTAGAGGTTGTGACTTGTGAGGTTGATTTCGGATGAAGGTTTGATTGGGAAAAAATGAGTTGATTTCGGAACGAAGAGGAAGGTTTGATTGGGGAAAATCTGAAAATGTGAAATTGAGTTTGTGAAGGCTTGAAGGTTGAATTGGATTGATTGTGTTTGTAAAATTGAGTTTGTAAAATTGAGTTTGATAATTGAGTTTGAAATTGTGAAATTGAGTTTGTGAATTGAGTTTGTGAAATTGAGTTGAATTGAATCCCACTTCGGTTGTTTTGATTGAGTTTGTGAAATTGAGTTTGAAATTTGAAATTGAGTTTGATAATTAAAATCAAAGCAACAGTTAAACTAAATTGAACAATTGACAATTAATTGATTAAATGTGAAATTAATAATTAAATGTAAAATTGATCTATTATTAAGATTTTTTAAAGTATGGTTGATGTAAGCGATGGCCGGTAAAGTATACTGATCAGTTGTATAATATATCAATATGGACTATTTTGCAATTTTTAAAAAGTTTAGGGACTATTTTATAAATTTAAAAAATATCCCGAAACGGTACCGATGCATCAATTTGCCCGAGCACTGTTTAGTTCAGAGCTCAATCCGCATCGAGTCCCAGACGGTATTCATAACATTGCTCTTACATTTTATCAATAGTAGATAAGGTTAATAACAATAGTCAACTATTCCTATTCATGTTATCTCTAGTGCCCACTCAAAAAAAAATGGATAATGATAATGTAAGAAGAGATGGAATCCTTGTATGAAAAAAATGGTACTCAGGAATCAGTTAAAACTACCACAAGGGGAAAAGATCATTATAAATTGATCTTCAAAAAGAAGTCGTCCTCTCTAAAAGATGAAAGAGTCAAATATAAAGATCACCTAGTTATAAAGGGATATAGTCAAGTATTAGGTGTAAATTTTAATAGCTATGTTTGAGTTTGGGTTAGCATAATTGGATGTCAAAACTATTTTTTTACATGGCAATTTGAAGGAACATATTTATATGTAGCAACCCAGGGATTTATTGCTGAAGACAAGAAATTGGTGACATGATACATATTTCATATGAAAGTACGAGAATAGAAGATCTGTTTGTAGGAAAATCCCGGGAGGTACATCACATGTACAGGTAGCGGAAAACAAAAATTTTTGTTCCCGGGACCTTCCCGAACCCAGGATCCAGGTATCCGTATGAAGACATAAACCTAAATAGCCAATAGAGACTATCTCAAAGGTGATCCACGCAGAGATCGAAAACCTAACCGGATCAAACCCTTTGACCCAGAATAGCTAGAAACAGTTAAAGGTCGCTAGACCTTACCTCATCCCGAGAGCTTGAGAAGCGTTGGAATCCTTGCCTTGGAAGAGAAGAATCGATGATGGCCTTGATGAGAGGAGAAGAATGAAAACTCTTTTCAAAACCTTTCCTTAACCCTTAAGAAAATTGGCTCTTCCTCTCCATCCCATAACCGACGACCATCATCATTCCCATACCCTTATACATGTCTCTTTTATTAATTAAAAGGCTAACCAAGAGAAGTTGACGAGTGTAAGGGTTTATAACCATTTACTTATTAAATGATTAAAGTAATAAGCTTTGAAAAGTCAAAGCTTATCACTTTCTCCTCCAAAACCAACGTGCACACTTATATATTTATATATATTAATTAATTATTTAATTAATTAACATATATATATAATTACTAAGAGGTCGATCAAGCTGGGTCGGTCCTACTACCTATCGGGCCCCGATCTTTGAAACAACTCAAAACCTTTCTTAGCAATATTGATGTCGCGATCTCATCGGACATATCCCAATCCCATTGGGATCCATTTAATCTAATGCTCTCCATAATTGGAACTCTGTCCAATTACTATTTTATAGATTCTCTGAATCACTCTTATGCGTGTGACCCTTTAGGCTCCCGGTTATGTTGGCCACTTAGATTAACAATTAATCTGAGCAAGTCATGAGCGGTATCTAGCAACACATCATGACCTCCAATTGACCGGAAAGTAATCGGTTTGATGTATTCATCACGAACCGGATCACAAACCCTTCCATGAACAATTCTGGTGCAATTAGTCCTTTCACCATCCTATACCCCACTTGGTTATGATTATGGTTAAAGTGTCAACTCTTACTAGACCGAGTCTAGCCTAGTGATAACAGATCTCGTCCCACGACTCATTACTCTATATGTCCATGAAGACACTCTTCATGACATATTCACTCTGCCGAGATTTCCGAGTAATGATCCCGACAAGAGGCCACGGGTATCTCTTACGCTAATCCGAAGTGGTGAATCCTTTATTGGCTACTCAATTATCTTGAATACCTCAAGTCGCACCCAAGCACCACCCTATGAGTTACCTCCGGAAGGCAACAAGGAATGGAGTCAAAATGCAGGATCGAGATCAAGATATCCTCGAGTACCTCAAGTCTAAGGATACTTGCACCATTCTATGATGAGATTATCAACGACACTAGATAAGATATCCATGTGATGATCTCATGACAGTCATCCAATGAACCTACTACCGCTAGTAAGCATCCACATGTCAACTCTAAATATCTCATATTTACGGTTTACGAGATCCACCGCTTGATCCAATCAAGGAATATGACATGTGCTAGTCTATCCGGATTAATGATGTCCAGCCTCATTAATCCTTTGACTAGGAGAATTTAGAATCTTGACACAATTGCACATGATAGGAATCTCGGAGTATGATCACATCATAATTTCCTTCATGCTATGTCATATATCATGGACTTCATTAATCGATTAAAGATCCAATCAATTCATAAACAATGTTCATGAACATCAAATTAATGAATTATGCCTTTTCTTTATTTATTCATTCATCGCATCATTTGTGAATAAAAGCAGCTAAAGGGATTGCCTTTAGGGCACAAATAAACAAGATCTGTCCTTAAATAAGTCGACTTATCCAATGTACAAGTCGACTTATCGATTTTTTTCAAGAACAAGTCGACTTATCGGTAGTACAAGTCGACTTGTACTTACAAATCTCCCACTGACCTAAAGCCAATCGCCTTAGTATCTAATACCATAAGCGAGTTCATGAGAATCACAATTCTCCCGTGACAATGGCTTTGTCAGCGAACAACAACACTTTGCTCGTGGAATTCTCTCTATCAGGATATCATCTCGACTAATGATCTCCCGAATCGGCGAAGTACGAGTTCGGATCGTCGATAAGACCTTGGTTCCTTTGCCTGTGCACTAGCCCCATTGTATCACAATACAATCCTATGGGCCCACCACAGCTAGGGACTAGATCAAGTTCAGTAATGAACTTCTTGATCCAAACTGCTTCCTTTGCACATCTCATGCGACAGGTACTCTGCCTCGGTTGTTGAATCAGCAGTCCTCTCTTGTTTGGAATTTTTCCAACTAACCTCCTCGCTATTCAGTGTGAATGTGTATAACCTAATCATGATTCAGAATCATCCTTATCAGATTAGATACTGGCATCTGAATACCCGCTCACATGGAGATTTCCATCTCCATAGATTAAGAAAACATCCTTAGTGCTTCACAAGTACTTGAGGATATTCTTGACAGCCACCCAGTGACCCTCACCAGGATCCGATTAGTATCTGCTCGTAACACTTAGAGCATACGATACATCGGGCCTCGTATATAGCATTGTTTCATGCTAAACCTCTTTAGCATCTCATCTATGTACGATGCTAGTGAAAGACCAAGCAACCTTTGATCTATCTCTATAAATCTATATCCTAAGGATATAAGTTGCTTTACCAAGGTCTTTCATCGCAAATTGATTGGACAACCAAATTTTAACTGATTGCAGCATAGAGACATCGTTTCCGAGTAACAGTATGTCATCCACATACAACACAAGGAATATGATTGCAGTCCCATTAACCTTCTTATGCACACAATGATCATCCGAATTTTGTGAGAAATAAAACTCTTTGATTGACTCAACTAAACGGATAATCCAACTCCTGGACGCTTGCTTCAATCCATTAATGGATTTCTGAAGCTTGCATACCTTTTCGCCATCGATGGAAGTGAAGCCCTCAGGTTGTGTCATACACATCCTCGGGTAGATTTCCTCTCAGGAAAGCTATCTTCACATCCATTTGCCATATCTCATAATCATAATGAGCGGCAATGGCTAGGAGTATCCTAATGGATTTAAGCATTGCTACGGGGCTGAAGGTTTCGTCATAGTCAACTCCTTGTCTTTGACGATATCCTTTGGCCATTAGCCTCGCTTCATAGGTAATCAGATTACCATCCATGTTGGTTTTCTTCTAAAACCCCTTTGCACCCTGTGGGTTTTATCCCTTCAGATGTAACAACCAAAGTCCATACTTGGTTTATGTACATGGAATCCATTTCAGATTTTTATGGCTTAAAGTCATTTCTCAGACTCTGAACTTTTCAGAACCTCTTCATAGGTAGTAGGTTCATCATCTCGTATGAGTAATCGTCATTCATTCCTTACGAAATTCATATCTCTAGAACAAGTCGTATCCTACTTAACCTACGAAATTTGTGTGTAATAGAAGGTTGAACTGTTACCTCATCTATATGAGTGACAGTTTCAAGTTCAGGCAGTTGATCTGTGTTTGTTCGAGCATTTTAAACTTCTCCAAGTTCAACTTTGCTCCCACTGTCTTCTTGTAAAAGAAACTATTTCTTTAAGAAAACAGCATGTTTGGAAACAAACAACTTTTGTTCCTAAGCAAGGTAGAATTGATATTCCACGAACAAACACTTGTCAGCTTTGCATCAAGCTAATCTGACCGTGTCCGCTTCACGTGAAGGTGACAATCCCAAATTTTCAGCTAAGAAAGATAGGGTTTCATTAGTCCATATCTCCATATGGAGTAACATCAATGCCTTTGATGGAACTCGCTTAGCAAGTAAACAATTGTCTCAAGCGATATTCCCAAAATCGTTAAACCTATCATCAATCGCACCATGTCTAACAAGGTTCGATTTCTCCTTTCAACCACATCATTGTCTTTGCGGCGTGCAAGGTGGAGTCCATCGAGATAATATCCCATTATCTACGAGATAATCCAAAACTGTTGGTCTAAGTATTTTCCACCACGATCGATCGTAATGTATTCATACTTTTACCAAGTTAGTTTTCTACTTCATTTCTGAATTATTTGAACTTTTCAAACACTTGATTTGTATCTCATCGAATCAAGTACCCATATCGTGAATAATCATCGATAAAGGTAATGAAGTAACGACAACCACTTCTGGCATGGATGGACATCGGACCGCATACATCTGAATGTATTAGGTCTAATATTCCATTCACTTGTTCACCCTTTCCTTTAAAGGATAACTTAGTCATCTTGCCTAATAAACAAGATTCGCATGTGTCATATGATTCATAATCAAATGACCCTAAACATCCACTCTTATGGAGCTTAGCAATGCGTATCTCATTTATATGGCCAAGCCGACAATGCCATAAGTACATTGATTTTAAATTATCTCAATTATGTCTTTTCGCGTCATTGATATTCATAATTGGATATGACATATCTAATATGTCAATTCCATTGCATAATGTACGAGTACCATAGAGCATTCCATTCGAACTAATAGAACAACCATTGCTACTAAAAGTCCAATAGAAACCAGCTCTAATTAAACATAAAACATACAATATGTTCTTTGTTTAAAACGGGTACAAAATGATAATCATCCAATTTGAATATAAGCCCAGTAGGGAGTAACAAGACATAAGTGCATACGGCTAATGTAGCAACTCTTGCTCCATTACCTACACAAAGGTCTAGTTCTCCTTTATGAGCTTTCTACTGTCCCTGAGGCCCTGCATAACATTTCATATGTATGAGCCACATCCGGTATCAAATACCGATATATTTGGATCAGGAATAGTATTAACCTCAATGACAAACATATTTGAAGAAGTAGAGGCATCTGATGCCTTCTTCTGCTTCAAGGACTCCAGATAGATTTTACAGTTTCGCCTCTAGTGGCTAGACTTGCCACAATGAAAGCAAAATCCTTTTGGGGAAGAATCTTTGGTTTTTCTTTGATGGCACTTCCATTTGGTTTCTTGCCCCTTTTCTTCTTTGAACTAGAAGAAGAAGCATCCACCATTAGCACTTGCTATCTATCTTGATAGCCTGCTCAGCTATCATGAGCAGATTGATCAGCTCAGGAATTGTTGTGGATATTTGGTTCATCCGATAGTTTAACACGAACTGTGAATAACCATCAGACAATCCAACCAGAATTAAGTCTCTACTTAACTCATAATCCATTACAAATCCTAAGACGACCAATCTCTCAATATAGTCATTCATCTTCAGGGTATACTGCACAGCAGTTGTCCCTGGAGCCATCTTTGTGATGAAGAGAAGCCTTGAGGTCTTGAACCTTTCAGACCGAGCTTACTCATCAAACAGCTCCATAAGATGAAATATTATAACGTGAGCATCCATGGACTCGTGCTGCTTCTGCAGCTCTGGTGACATCAAGACAAGCAACCATGTCCCCGTCCATTAGATGCTTACGATATGCCTTCTGATCCTTATCAGAAGCATCGGCAGCAGGTGCATCTGGAAGTGGAACATCTAGGACGTATCCCAGTTCTTCAGATCTGAGAACAATTCTCAGATTCCTTAGCTAATCAAGAAAATTCAGTCCAGAATAGAGAGCGAAAATTCACACTGAAAGACTTCTTCAATCAACCTAAACGCGATAGAGAGAAGGAATGATAGAATAGAAATGCCTGCATGATCATAAGGACTTGCATGATATGCATATGGCTCCCACTAGTTTCCTAGAATCCACAACCCTCTTTACGAATCCAGAGAAACAAAGTGACATAATGTCCTAGTGGGTCGATATCCGACATTGCTAAGAGTGACCTTGAGTTTGCTCAACAAGCCACAACTTAGGTCAATCGGTGGTATCGGTCATACCAATTGCATCATCGATAACCGACATTAAGAATGACCTTGAGGTTAGCTCAACAAGCCACCTTATTTCTGGAGGTATCGGATATACCAATTACATCTTAGACACAACTATCAATCGGTCTATCAACTTGTTGATGTGTGCACTTCATTGGTATCAACTCTTTGATGCGCATACATCTAATGTATGCTACCCAACTTCGCCTCTCATCCACGTTGACCTTGAGGTTAGCTCAACAAATCAACGCTTCCAGGAAAACCGACCCATTAATCCGAAAATCTTATTTTCATGGTTTGAACATATTCGTATAGAGTGAGCTTGAGGTTAGCTCAACAACTCAACCCTATAAGAACTCTGGTTCTTACCATATTAATGGAAGGCGTTAGTTTTCATATACCGAGGAGGGATTTCGGGTCTCTAGACTCCAAGCTTAAGGATTATAGTCACGAAGATTATATGGAATGATTTAGGTTTCATCAATCGTATTGAATCAATCCTTATAATCACCCATCATCCAACCTGAGCATGCCACAAGTCGACTTTCATCAAATGCAAGTCGACTTATGCTTCTGCCCACACACAAGTCGACTTGTATGACACAAGTCGACTTATGTCACCTGCCCATGAACAAGTCGACTTATACTGAGATCCTGAACAAGTCGACTTATTCTATACACAAGTCGACTTATCCCAAAAACCTTGAACAAGTCGACTTATTTCATATACAAGTCGACTTATCCAGGTAGATTTGCTAAAATCTCTAATCGGCTAATTCCTCAATTAGTACAATTCTAATTCACAACACCTACATACCTAAGGTAATATCTGATAAATTTGATGTATCAATGAACAATTCATTGAACCATGAAAGCCTTAAATAGTCAAACTATATAAAAAGCTTGAAATGAGTCAAAACTCATTAATTTCCAAACAATTTAGGAACACCCAAATTATCATCCTAAGCATCTCTAGCTAGTGTATACACTCTCAAAACTACTCCGGCACTTGTCACAAAAATTGTGACGGCCAAAACAAGCAAGAAAATGAAATATACTAACGAGACGCTAATGTGACCAATTCGGCATTCAAAAATTCTTGGAAAAGGTAATTCAAGCAATTCAGTTTGGCAATCATGCTACATCAATATAACTCATTTTTAATCACATTAAAAATGGTGCAAGGCATTGGAACTGAAAAATCACACTCAATCAAGCCAAGCAAAACAGTCCCAACAATTTTCACAAAACTGTCCAGTTTTGTACATTGCTCGAAATGATCAATGAAACAATTTCAATAAATCATGAGAAAATTATATAGGTTACTACATGTGCAGAACATGCTACATGAATTTTTTCAAGATTTTAGGCCATCAAAAACTCAGTCAACCTAAATAACAAAACCGATTCAAAATCTGTGTTCATCAGCACAGCAATTCCCAACAGCATAGAATAAATTCGTGAATAAATATCCAATCACCTTGAAATCCAATTTCCATGCTCACAGATATTCACCAACATCTTAGAGACATGTAGGTGAAGGAAAATCCAGAAAACGATTTTTCTAGAATTTATTCTCGATTTTATACTACTGCCTGTTCCAGAATCGTTTCACAAAACATCTGTAACCTTAGGGAATTAATTAGCAAAACTATATCAAATCAAATCGATAAATGCTGAAAATTCATAGACATATTCTCTAACATGTTATGAACATTTCTGGGCAGAAAAATTTCGAAAAACCTATCTATATAGCAATTCGAAATATGGGCAGTACACATGCATCAACATCAACAGCACTTAGGGTTTCTGATCTAGCTTAGGTTTTAGCTTCATACGGGATACCAGACGCTCTGATACCACTGTAGGAAAATCCCGAGAGGTACATCACATGTACAGGCAGCAGAAAACAAAAATTTTTGTTCCCGGGACCTTCCCGAACCCAGGATCCAGGTATCCGTATGAAGACATAAACCTAAATAGCCAATAGAGACTATCTCTAAAGGTGATCCACGCAGAGATCAGAAAACCTAACCGAATCAAACCCCTTTGACCCGGGAATAGCTAAAATAGATTAAAGGCTGCTAGACCTTACCTCTGTCCTGGAGAGCTTGAGGAGACGTTGGAATCCTTGCCTTGGAGAAGAGAAGAATCGATGATGGCCTTGATGAGAGGAGAAGAATGAAAACTCTTTTCAAAACCTTTCCTTAACCCTTAAGAAAATTGGCTCTTCCTCTCCATCCCATAACCGTCGACCATCATCATTCCCGTACCCTTATACATGTCTCTTTTATTAATTAAAAGGCTAACCAAGAGAAGTTGACAAGTGTAAGGGTTTATAACCATTTACTTATTAAATGATTAAAGTAATAAGCTTTGAAAAGTCAAAGCTTATCACTTTCTCCTCCAAAACCAACGTGCACACTTATATATTTATATATATTAATTAATTATTTAATTAATTAACATATATATATAATTACTAAGAGGTCCAGTCAAACTGGGGTCGGTCCTACCGGCCTACCGGGCCCCGGTGCTAAAACAGCTCTGAAAACCTTTCTTAGCAATATTGATGTCGCGATCTCATCGGGACATATCCCAATCCCATTGGGATCCATTTAATCCTAATGTTCTCCATAATTGGAACTCTGTCCAATTACTATTTTACAGATTCTCTGAATCACTCTTATGCGTGTGACCCTTTAGGCTCCGGTTATGTTGGCCACTTAGATTAACAATTAATCTGAGCAAGTCATGAGCGGTATCTAGCAACACATCATGACCCCAATTGACCGGAAAGTAATCGGTTTGATGTATTCATCACGAACGGATCACAAACCCTTCCATGTATAATTACTGGTGCAATTAGTCCTTTCACCATCCTATACCCCACTTGGTTATGAGTATGGTTAAAGTGTCAACTCTTACTAGACGAGTCTAACCCAGTGATAACAGATCTCGCCCTAGACTCATTACTCTATATGTCCATGAAGACACTCTTCATGACATATTCACTCGCCGAGATTTCGAGTAATGATCCCGACGAGAGGCTACGGGTATCTCTTCGCTAATCCGAAGTGGTGAATCCTTTATTGGCTACTCAATTATCTTGAATACCTCAAGTCGCACTCCAAGCACCACCCTATGAGTTACCTCCGGAAGGCAACAAGGAATGGAGTCAAAGTACGGGATCGAGATTCAAGATATCCTTGAGTACCTCAAGTCTAAGGATACTTGCACCATTCTTGATGAGATTATCACCGACACTAGATAAGATATCCATGTGATGATCTCATGACAGTCATCCAATGAACCTACTACCGCTTAGTAAACATCCACATGTCAACTCTAAATATCTCATATTTACAGCTTACGAGATCCACCGCTTGATCCAATCAAAGAATATGACATGTGCTAGTCTATCCGGATTAATGATGTCCATTCGTTAATCCTTTGACTAGGAGAATTTGAATCTTGACACAATTGCACATGATAGGAATCTCGTGAGTATGATCACATCATAATTTCCTTCATGCTATGTCATATATCATGGACTTCATTAATCGATTAAAGATCCAATCAATTCATAAACAATGTTCATGAACATCAAATTAATGAATTATGCCTTTTCTTTATTTATTCATTCACCGCATACGATTTGTGAATAAAAGCGCTAAAGGGGATTGCCTTTAGGCACAAATAAACGATCATCCTTAAATAAGTCGACTTATCCAATGTACAAGTCGACTTATCGGTACTTTTCAAGAACAAGTCGACTTATCAGTAGTACAAGTCGACTTGTACTTACACTGTTCTCTGACAAATAAAGAGATTGGTGATATGACACATATTTCGTATGCAAGAACGAAAACAGAAGATCAGTTCTCTAATGGTATGGACCCATCTAAACATTTCACATGAGTTAATGTTGTTAGCAAACAAATAACTAACCTTAGTAAAACGGATTAATAGGCGGTGAAATGAATTCTAAGATATTTATGAGGTTTAATTGATACTTGTTTGGAATTTGGAAGAAGAAATGAAAACTTAGGTTAGTTTTGTTGACTTAAAAGGAGATTTGGAAGAAGAAATGAAAACTTAGGTTAGTTTTGTTGACTTAAAAGGAGATCAGTTACTGATTTTGTATTTTTCTTAGGTAATTTTTCAAGGCAATATTGTAGTGAAAAAGAATGATACTTAAGCTAATCCAACATACATGTTAATAAAGTCTATTTAAGTAACTAAGTTCAAGCATTGCTTGAAATTACTATCTATTAATAGCATTTTACACCCTTAATTGGGATATATAGAGAAAGTATCGTGAAGTAACTTTAATAATATTTCAAGTCAAAGCGTAGATATTTGACGTGACTTTACATTGCCACTACTTGGAAGCCAAGTTTAATGCTAAGCCACTAAGTGCCTATTTGGATAGACTTTTGGGAGCCAATAAGCACCTTTTTTTAACTATAAAAGCCTTTTTTAAGAAAAAATAAGTGTTTGATTGTAAAATAAAAAGGTACTTTTTAAATAGATATGACTTTTTTAGCAGTCAAAATACAATTTTTTAAGAAGCTTAAATTTGAAGCTTCTCAAAAAAATCTCTCAAATGAATTTTTTAGATAGATTTTTCAGATCAATTAATGAGCCTATTTTTTAATCCCCTTTATCCTTATGCTTTACACATAATTTTCACAATACCCACAAACTCATCTTCCCGTTTGTTATGTATTTAACTATTTATTCAGTTTGAATATTTAATTTGATATTTATATAATATTATTTAGCTTTTATATATTTTCATATTTATTTTGATATTAGTTTACTTATGTTATAATTAATATAAAAGATTTGGTAGATATATTTTCATTTATATTTTATATAGTTTAAATTATATAATAATTAATATATTGTACTTTGCATATTATTTAATATATTTTAAATAATTTTATATGCATAAATAATTTTATTACAAAATAAAATATAGTTAAAATTAAAATTATTTTTATTTTTATGTTGTTGAGCAGTCTATTGTATAAAAAATTTAAAATCTCTTTTTAAATGCAGTTAAATAGTAAACCGACTTCTTAGAAAATTATTCTAAAAAAGATCTAAAAAAACTCTATTGACAAAAACACTACTGGTATAAACCCAACCAAACATAAGCTAACATTCCTAGTCATAAAAAATTAAAATCATTAATTTCTCTTTCTTACCATCCAAAAGAATTGAGAAACTTATTTCCAATTGATTATAAAAATCAAGCACTTTAAATAATACACGATATTATTTGTATTTTGTGAAACTCACTTATGAATGTCTCGAGTTGTAATCTTGGGTATATTTATATTTTGAGTTTAAGTAATATCTTTTATAATTATTGTTTTTCTCTTTAATAAAATTTTGCTCTTTCACCTGTATGTACAGAATTAAAATCGAATCATATATTTTATTTTTTTTCTAATTATCTTATTATTCTTAATCTACTTTTTTATTATTATTGTCACAAATATTTTGCCATCCGGAAATAATTGGATCAATTATTAAATCAAATCCCATATTAGAATGGCAAAACGACAGTAATCAGATTCTGCCGCCGTCTTGAAAAGTTTCTTTTAGGGAAAACCAGCTCTTTAAATTCATTAAGTGAGCTGTACTCACCACAGCCCATCGAAATCTACTTCTAGTACAGTGGAAAGAAAACAAAAATTATGGAACTCAAATTGTAAGATGGTCACGCATTTGCTTGTATGATCTCCAGTGAAATGAAGAGTAAAGAGCAGGCTTACAAACATAGTTATCTGAGCCTGTCAGTGGTTTGCTAAATCATCGTCCTCTCCCTGGGACAAGAAAACGAGTCATCAGAATTTACTTGCATGAACTCCCAGCCTCCCAACGTTAAAGGAGAAAATACGATACTTTAAGCAACAACCTAACCTGGATTTCCAGGTTTCAGTTTTTGGTAGACGAACATTCAGAATCTAGGTAAATTTTCGTGGTGATATTAAGCTGTAAAAGGGACAGCTAGTCTTATTTCATGGAAATCCTAACCAAGCATTGTTACAAAATGAAGTACCTCTGTAAATTAGTTACCAAATTGTTATTTACCTTTCTACTGTTAACTGCAATGCTTGGACGATTTGATGCAGATTCAAATTCAGAGGAAATTGACTGCAGATGAGAGAGCACAAACCAGTAATTGATAATAATGTAAAAAGCTAGCATGCTCGTCTCCTAGCAGCTACCAGATCAACTATTGAGATATGGAGTCTGATAAAATATATTGGGCTTTACACCAGGCCCACGTTATATTTATTGTATTCTCCTGGGCGTATAAATACGTTGTATTCTCCTAGTGTATTATGTCATCGAAAACAATTCACAGTGAATAAAAACCCTAGCCGCCCGTGGACATAGCCATATTTTGGTGAACCACGTAAATTTGTGTAGTTGTTTTATTTTCCGCACTGTTCTTTGATTATTGTGATTAATCGGCCATAACAACTAGTATCAGAGCTTGGTTCGTATCACAACAATCTGAAAAGATGGAAAGCGAAGTTTCAAATTGAGAAATTTGATGGAAACGATTTTGGTTTCTGGAAGATGCAGATGAAAGATTATCTGTATCAGAGAAACCTCTATGAACCCTTGTTAGGGATGAACCCAGAAACCATGAGACAGGAGGTTTGGGATCTGAAAGATCGACAGGTGCTAGGGTTGACTCGTTTGTCGTTGGCAAGAAACGTTGCCTTCAACATCGTTAAGTTGACAACGACTGCAGGAGTACTAAAGGCGTTGTCTAACATGTATGAAAAACCGTCTGCTATCAATAAGGTATATTTGATGCGTCGTTTGTTCAATCTGGAGATGTCTGAAAGTGGATCTGTCAGAGATCATATTAACGAATTTAATATGATTATCAGTCAATTAAGCTCTGTTGATATTAATTTTGATGATGAGATTAGAGCCCTGATTTTGATGTCCTCTTTACCCGAGTCGTGGGATACTGCTGTTTCCGCAATTAGTAGTTCACGTGGGTCTGAGAAGCTAAAGTTTGATGAAGTCCGAGATGTTGTCTTGAGCGAGAGCATTCGTAAAAGGGAAATCGGAGATTCATCCGTAACGCACTCAATGTCGAAGGAAGGCGGGGAGAAAGTCGAAGGAGGCCATAGTAAACATGGTCGATCGAAATCAAAAGGCGGGAAAATCTAAAAGCGTAAACGAGGTCTTTGTTGGGACCGTGGTGGAAAAGGACATTTTAAGAATGACCGCCTACACTAAGAAGAAAAAAGGTCAGAGGAACAATAAGTCTCATGAAGATGATGATTCTGTATATTCTGCGGAAGATATTGGTGACGCCTTAATTCTTAGTTTAGACAGCCCAGTTGACTCCTGGATACTTGATTCCGGTGCATCATTCCACTCTTCTCCGAGCATAGAGATATTCCATAATTTCAAGTCTGAAAATTTTGGGAAGATGTATCTTGCAGATAACAAAGCCTTGGAGATTACTGGAAAAGGAGATGTATATATACAGACCTCAAGTGGAGGTAGATGGAAGCTGCAGGATGTCAGGTATATTCCTGACTTAAAGAAGAACCTGATTTCTATTGGTCAGTTGGATAGCACAGGTTATAGGGCAGTGTTCGGGGAGAGTTCTTGAAAAATTGTGAAGGGAGCTATGGTAATAGCACGAGGTATAAAATCTGGAACTTTATACAGTACCGCAGGATGTTCAAACATGGCTGTTGTAGTCGATAGTGCATCGAGCTCGAGTCTGTGGCACAACAGACTAGGACACGAGTCGAAGGGATGAAGATGCTAGCTTCAAGGGATATCTACAAGGTTTGAAATCATTGATTTGAATTTTGTGAGAGTTGTGTTCGGGAAAGCGAAGCGGGTTAGTTTCACAAAGGCTAGCAAAGAACCAAAGGCGAGCGGTTAGAACTAGTACACACAGACGTGTGGGGGCATCTCCGATCTCCTCTCTTGGTGGTTCGAGATACTACGTCACCTTCATAGATGACTTGGCGAGAAGGTATGGGTTTACTTTCTAAAACATAAGTCGAAGTGTTTATTACCTTTAAGAGGTGGAAGGTGAAGTTGAAAATCGATGGGTTGAAGATTAAATGCTTAAGGTCCGATAATGGTGGAGAGTATGATTCTACGAATTCAAAAGTTACGTGTTGATGAGGGAATCAGTGCACGGGGCGATTCTGGCAAGGCAAGAGAATGGGATTCTTGAAAGGGTGAAACGAGCGTTGAATGGCGAGCAAGAAGCATAAGATTACATTCAGGCTGCCAAAACGTTTTGGGCGGATGCATGATGAGCACACAAGATACTTGATAAATAGAGGCCCTTCAGTTCCTTTGGGTTTCAAGATGCGAAGAGGTTTGGTGCATGCGGTCAAGCTTACTCACTGCGAACTTTTGGGTGTGTTGCCTATGTTCATGTTGATCGAAGAAGAGACAAACTTGATGCAAAGGCTTTGAAGTACTATTTCATTGGGTATGGTTCGGATCGGTTTGGATCTGATTTTGGGATGATAAGAATAGGAAGATCTTGAGACACTGTGATGTGACATTTGATGAGAATGTCCTGTATAAGGACAAGCTTGGGGTACAATCTGAAGATGCAGAAGAAGTGGGAGCTGAGGTTGAGTTGCAAGAAAATCTAGAAAATATTATTGCAGAACCGAGCGAAGAACCAAATACACTGAGCCAGTGTTGAGAAGATCTGCCAGAGTTATCAGGCCACCAAAAAGGTATTCACCATCTTTGCATTATTTGTTGTTGACTGATGGAGGGGAACCAGAATCCTTTGATGAGGCTTTGCAGGTGAAGGATTCAATCAAGTGGAAGCAAGTCATGGATGAAAAGATATGGTCACTTGAGAAGAATGATACTTGGAAGTTAACTGAGTTGCCTGCAGAGAAGAAAGCTTTGTTGAACAAGTGGGTCTATAGGATAAAGAATGAAACCGATGGTACAATTAGGTTCAAGGCTCGATTGGTAGTTAAGGGATATTCACAAAAGAAAGGTATTGACTATACTGAAATATTCTCCTGTTGTGAAATTAACTACAATCAGAATTTTGTTGAGTATTGTTGCAGCAGAGAACTTGCACCTTGAGCAGATGGATGTAAAAACAGCATTTTTAAATGGAGATCTAGAAGAAGAAATCTACATGCGGCAACCTGAGGGATATGAGGTTCCTGGTAAGGAACACATGGTGTGTAAGCTCAAAAGGAGTTTGTATGGATTGAAGCAGGCTCCAAGACAGTGGTACAAGAAGTTTGACTCCTTCATGTTCATAAATGGTTATCGCAATAGTGAAAAGGATCATTGTTATTACATCAAGAAGTTTACTGACTCCTTTGTTATTTTACTTCTATATGTGGATGATATGTTGATTGCAGGTTCAAGTATGGAAAAGATAAATAATCTTAAAGGAAGACTGTCATCAGAGTTTGAGATGAAAGATTTGGGTGCAGCAAAGCAGATTTTAGGGATAAGGATTTTTCGAGACCGGTCTGCTGGAATTATAAATTTGTCCTAGGAGCAATACATTGAGAAGGTGTTGTCCAGGTTCAAAGTTGATGATGCTAAGCCCAGGAACACGCCTTTGGCTAACCATCTCAAATTGTCAAAGGAACAATCACCCAAGACAGCTGAGGAACGTGAGCATATGAAAAAAGTGTCTTATGTTTTTGCAGTTGGGAGTCTGATGTATGTTATGGTCTGTATTAGGCCTGATATAGCACACGCAGTGGGAGCTGTGAGTAGATACATGTCAGATTCAGGGAAAGAACATTGGAAAGTTGTAAAGTGGCTTCTGAGATATTTGAAAGGAACAATTAGCACTTCACTTTGTTATGGGAATGGCAAGGTAGTGTTGGAGGGTTTTGTTGATGCTGATCTTAGTGGAGATGTGAATTCAAGCAAGAATACATCCGGGTATGTCTACACTATAGATGGGACAGCCATGAGTTGGATGTCTAAACTCCAGAAGTGTGTCTCTATGTCATTTACAGAGGCTGAATATGTTGCAATAGCTGAAACTGGTAAGGAGATGATATGGTTGACTGATTACTTGGAAGAGTTGGGCAAGAAACAGCATGACAAGTTTCTCTTCACAGATAGTCAGAGTGTCATACAGCTGGTGAAGAATCCAGTTTATCATTTTAGAACTAAGCATATTCGGCGCAGGTATCACTTCACTCGCAGTTTGGTGGAAGAAGGTGAGATGTGTTTGAAAAAGATTGATGGTGCTAAGAATCCGGCAGACATGTTGACTAAAGGTGTGGATGCTGCGAAACTGGGGCTACGCAAGGCCTCAATTGGTCTTCTACCATAGCATGGGAGATGATGCGGCTAGGTGAGCTTGTTGGATACATTGGCATGGAGAACAAAGATGTTTGGGTTAACTGGATCAGTCTCCAAGTAGGAGAATTGTTGAGATATGGAGTCTGATAAAATATACTGGGCTTTACACCAGGCCCACATTATGTTTATTGTATTCTCCTGGGCGTATAAATACGTTGTATTCTCCTAGTGTATTATGTCATCGAAAACAATTCACAGTGAATAAAAACCCTAGCCGCCCATGGACGTAGCCATATTTTAGTGAACTACGTAAATTTGTGTAGTTTTATTTTCCGCACTGTTCTTTGATTATTGTGATTGATCGGCCATAACATCAACTTATTACTTGTCTTTCCATATTTAATACACTAACTTCTTATACGGGAACTAATGTGATAGTTTCTTTTACGGGGATGACAACAGAGTTTTGCTCTTCGCAAAGTAAAGCTGCTTAAAATGGTACCTACCGCTCGCTATAGGCAGACTGAACTCTTAGCAAGGGCAGAAAAGGCGTTTGTCCAGTGTTCAAGCCCATGGGGAGCTTTTGCAAGCTATTTTATAACATAGGAGCCTTCCACTTAAGCCACGAAGCAGGCAAGGAAAAGTTGTCATTCTTTAAAGATTTAAAGGAATTTATTCATGGAGCAAACATCAATCTCAATTTAGTAAAAAAGATAGGGTTCGTTAGGACACATTCGAAGACTTCTTTTGGGAAAGTGAAACAATGATGGAAGTGGACATTTCAAAATAAATTAAATTTTACTTTTTTTCCCTCTACTCCAAATATATAATAACATTGATATACTTTTATAATATATAGTCGAATTATTATTGTTCCGTTGGGATTGCCTAGTTATCCCAGTTCCATAAAGTACTTTTATTGTTTAGTCTAATTATGTTATAATTATTTCATATGATGTTGCCCAAAAAGTAGTTGTTTTGATGTGAAAAAGGAAAACAAAAAAAACAAGTTGGATAATTAATAAAATCCAAAAAGAGCTATCGATAAATTTATTAAAAGAGTAAACTATTAAATAATCTTTGAGAAATTAGGTTAAAATAATTTTGAACAACCTAATGAAAGTTTAAATGATGAGATTCATATTTATAAGGATATTAATAATTTGAGTAAGCATCTTCATACACCAAGTACATCCAATTTAAACAAGTTAAAGACAAACAAGTAGGAACTTCCTTGAATATTTATGATCCTAAAAATTAGGATAATCTTGACAATAAAACAAGGGATACTTTAGTTTAAAAGGAGCTTGTAAAGAAATTGAATCTTGTATTTCCGTTAGACAATACGTTTCGGTGTTTTTCATATTGTTATTATTTTAGAAAATTGAACAATGAAGAGATTAGCAATAGAAAATGATTGATTTACTCTAAACATGTAGATGAAGTATATTATTTTTGTTGTAAGTTGTTCAAATCTAATAATAAACAAAGTCCATTAGCAAATGATGGATTTAGAGATTGGAAGCATCTTAGTATAAGACTCAAAGAACATGAAAATAGTGATGAACATATGACTAACATGAAGACTTGGAAAGAAATAAGAATAAAATTAAGCAAAAATCAAACAAATTAATAAAGATTTACAATAAAAAATTTTGCAAAAGAGAAAGAATGTTAGAGACAAATTTTACTACTGAATAATTTATGTTGTGAAATTTGTTGCTAAATATAATTTAGCTTTTCAAGAATCCAATGAGAAATTTTACCAAGATAGTAATGGTAAGTTTTAAAGATTGATTAAGATGATTGTTAAATTTGATGTGATAATATAAGATAATGTTAAACGATTCAAAATCCTAAAATTCATCATTATTATTTTAGTAACAAAATTCAAAATGAATTGATTTCTTTTTGACTCATAGTATTAGAAGAACTATCCTAAAAATCATTCAAAAGACAAAATATTTCTCTATAATTCTTAATTGCACCTCATATGGGAGCCATTAAGAACAAATGAGTTTGTAGTACAAGAGAGAATACGTTAACAAAATAAAAATAGAAGAGTACTTTTAGAATTCTTAAAAAATATCACACATATAAATTAGGACTTTTCAATTAATTATTAAATACATTTAAGTCTCTTAATCTTAATGTCCACAATGTGAAGTGTCGAAATTATGACAATGATTCTAATATAAAAGGAAAATACTAAAGAGTTCAAAAGCAATTGCTTAAAATAAATCCAAAAGCATTACATATGTCACATGTTTGTCGATCTTAATCATATTCTTAGTAATATGGTGCATTCTTGTATTAAAGTTGTTTCAAGTTCTCCTAAAATGTAGAATGTTTTATTTAATAATTTTATAAGCAACCATAAAATCATTGTCCAATAATTGATGGAAGAGTTAAATTAAAAGTGTTAAAAGTTATTAAATTTCAAGTTCCTCGAATAAGATCTACTTTAGTAGAATTATTTAGATCTTGTGATGATCTCAAATTAAAGAGTAAAACAAAAGTTTGACTAGTACATTTAAAAGTTGAGTTTTTACTTGATATGATTATTTGGTATGATATTTTATTTATTATTAACATGGTGAATAAAAGTTGCAATCTAAATCTAAGCGCTTGATGCTACCATAGATTTTCTCTTTAAAATTAAAATATTACAATTGAATTTATCAAATAAGTTAATATCAACAACTAAAATTGTTAAATTTATTAAAGTTGCTAATTGTTATTCAAATATTTCAATTGCTTATCAAATCCTATTAACTCTACCTATAATTTCAGCATCAAGTGAGAAAAGTTTTCAAAGTTAAAATTATTAAAACCTACTTGAGACCATCAATATCACAAAAAGAGTTAATGATATGGCCATTTTATGTATCAAAAGAATACGCTTGATAATATTAATCTTGATACTATTATTGATGATTTTGCATTAAAAATATATGAAAAATTATTTTCATGATCATCTATGTGCTTATTAATGCAATTACGCAACTACTTAGTGTTTTGCAATCTAACGTTGCAATCTTATTTGAAAAGCTTGAAATCTAATAGCTTTTACATTTTTTATTCAACCTTTCTAAGAATTAGACAATGATGTCATAGTTAAGCTTGAAATATTAATAAATAAAACCTTCCACCTTTTAAGAGAACTTGAAAATAATACATATACATGTATGATTCTAAAAGATGAAACAACTTTAACACAAGAATGTAAGATTAAGATTATGGCAAACATATGGCATATATAATGCTCTTAAGATTTATTTCAAGCAAGTGCTTTTGAAACCCATAAAGCTTTCCCTTCATATTAAAATCATTATCATAACCTTAACCCCTCATATCGTGAACATTAAGATTAAGAAACTTAAGTGTATCCAATGCTTCATTGAAAAGTTTCAATCCAAACATGTCATACACCTCAAAGAACTCTTAAAAATACCCCTCTATTTTTAGTTTGTTACTTGATATATTAACACATCCTACTACAAACTCTTTTTTTTTTATGGCTCACATATAAGATACATTCAAAAAATATAGAGAAGTATTGCCTCTTTAGTTATGATAGAACTATAGGCCAAAAAAAAATCAAGTCATTTTGAATTTTGTTACCAAGATAATGATAATGAATTTCATAATTTTGAATATATCTAACCTGATCTTACATTACCACATCAAATTCAACAATCAATTCCAAAAAATTACCATTACTATCTTAGTATAGTTTCTCATTGGATCCTTAAAAAGTCAAATTATTTTTAGCAATACATTTCACAACATAAACTATTTTTATCAAAACTTGTTTCTAAAGTTCTTTCTCCTTTGTAATTCTTGTTGCAAATATTTATTAATTTGTTTAATTTTTGCTCAATTTTACTCTTAATTCATTCTAAGTCTTCATGTTAATTATATGTTCAACATTATTCTTGTGCTCTTTGAGTCTCGAACTAAGATACTTCCAATCTTTAAATCCATCATTTGCTAATATATTTTGGTTACTATTAAATTTGAACAAATTACAACAAAACAATATATTTTATCCACATGTTTAGACTAAATCAACCATTATCTATCACCAATCTTTGTATTACTCAATTTTTATAATAAAAGAATAGGAAAAATATTGAGAAGTATTGTCTAAAGAAACACAAGATTTAACTTCCTTAAAGTCCTTTTCAACTAAAATATCCCCCTTTATTATCAATATTATTCCAGATGTCTAAGATCTTAAATATTCAACAGAGAGATTAGTTTTTATTTGTCTTTAATGTTCTAAATTGGATTCATTTAATACATGACCATGCTTACCCAAATTACTAACATTCTCATAAATATAAATCTCATTATTTAAATTTTCATTAGGTTGTTCAAAATTACCTTCACTTAATTCCTCATAATTCTCATTAAAGTAGCTTATTCTTTTAAAAATTCACCAATAGCTCCTTTTTAGATTCTATTAACTATTCTACTTGTTTTCTTTCTTTTTTTCCCTTTTTCACTTCCAAAGAAATGCTTTTGAAGCAAAATCATATAAAACAATTATAACACAAAAGGACTAGAAAAGAATAAAAGAACATGTATAGAACTATAAGTAGGCAAGCGCATCATAATAGCAATAGCCCAACCATACAATACAAAAATATATCAATGATATTATATATGGGGGGACAAAAGAAAATTTTAATATCCTATGTTAAAATGAAAAACAAAAAGCAAACTTTTATAATAAAACTATCACACTAAAATTTATTTTAAAATTTTCAAGTAATTTTAAAACATCGAAAACTAACAATGATCTACTTTTCACCATAGAGAACAAAGACTAATAGCAATATTGACATTATAGAAACATTGAATTAGAAAATTTTAATATCCTATGTTAAAATGAAAAACAAAAAGCAAACTTTTATAATAAAAACTATCACACTAAAATTTATTTTAAAATTTTCAAGTAATTTTAAAACATCGAAAACTAACAATGATCTACTTTTCACCATAAAGAACAAAGACTAATAGCAATATTGACATTATAGAAACATTGAATTTAAATTTCACCAATAATCTACAAAATTAATTTTATATATACAAACTTATTTGAATTCATAATCAAAAATACTAATTGTGACTTAAAAATAAAAGAGAGATAAATTGCAATTGAAGAATGAAATAAGAGATTAAAACTATTAAATATAATATCTGTGAAATGAAAGAGAGATAAATTACCCAAATAAATTTTAATTCAAATTGAAATTGTACCTAAAATTACGATTCACAAATATCATCCATAATCAAATTGATTTACTAGGATAAATTACAATTAAAGAAGGAAATAAAAAGAGGTAGATTATACACAAAATTTCAATTAAAAAATAAAAGATTATACCTAGATTGAAAATGCTATCATACTCATAATCAAATTTTAATTTTTTACCTAGTCTCCAAATAAAAAAACTACTAATAAAATCAAAAATTTTAAGCAAAAATAAAAAATAAGACTTGGAAAAACAAATGAGATGCATTTCTTACCTAGATGGAAATGATGTTGATGGAGACAAGGTCAAGACGAAGTTCTTGAATTTAAGGCCTTCTGTTGTCGAATTTTAATTAGAAAATATGAAACTCAACATCTAGTAGGAACAATTTCATTTTGAAATGCTCGCTTCAACTGTTGTTTCATCTCCTCAAAAGAAGTCTTTGTATGTATGCTAACGGACACTATCTTTTTTACCAAATTAAGATTGATGTTTGCCCCCTAAATAAATTCATTTAAATCTTTAAAGGACAACTCTTTCATTGTCTACTTTATGGCTCGAACGGAAAGCTCATATATTACAAAATAACTTGCAACTAGTGGGCCCTATGAGCCTAGGCCTTGGGTGAGTACCCTTCTTACCCCTACTCAGGGTCGAGTCTATGGGCTTATAAAAAGTTAAGAACGACCCTAACTATAGGCCTTATATGTATAAATTTGGCGTAGAGAGAAATTCACATCCAAATTTTTCATCATTGACCCCAAGTTTTAATAGGGTTGAAAATTTACATACACATCTGGAGCAAGTATGCAGGATAACTTGTTTGAGTGCCATTCGTCCTGATCAACAAATGTGTCTCAAAATGGAAACCTAGAAACTAGAGCTTGTTGCTTCTTTAATTGCTATATATTAGTCAATTTTTGAATAAACAGTTGACCATCCAACAGCACTTTTATGCTCAAAGCAAACACGATAGGAAAAGTAAGGTGTATCTACCCAAAATGAAGTATTCAAGGGCTTCAGTAAAGTAGCTAATAGATTATCACACACTTGGTCCTTCAACTAAACCATGAGCAGTTAAAACTACTTGGAGAAGGAAACACAGACCTTGTTTTCTGCAGTGACCAAACTTGATGCTTCATTTGGCGGCATATCTCCAAAGTTTAGGATCAAACTTTCAACCCTTGTCAGATAATTACAATGTTAGGCAAAGAAATGAATTGTTGTGTGCCATTTGTCGTGTGCAATATTTTCATTCCATTTTTCAAATCTATTCAGAGACAGATGAGAGGCGACCGGAACTATGACTATTTGTAACATTTTATTCTAGTTCCTATGAACATTATCAGAAGTGCTGGACTTAAGAGAGTGAAAGATAGCTTTATTTGATTTGTATCCCTAAAATTTTCACCTTCAGCTAAGACCAAGCTAACAAGTTCAAAATCAGAAAGATTTATCAGTTGCACAATGTTGAAAAGAGGTTTTGTTGAATTACCTATTACCTGTTATCCTCAGCTGCCATGACTGTATCACCATCTTCTCGACATTCCAGCACAGAGGATAAAACCCTTGAATCCTGGGACAAAAGTCATTATTATCCTCCGACACACTGCATGAGATTATAGGTCAAATGAAATATTCAGAATCAAGTTTAGTGCTTCTGCATCTGGTATAGCATAATATGCCACCGGCAGATGACCTTGCACCAATCTGATACGCGTTTTCCAGCAAAGCGACAGGCTCATAGTGATGGAATGAAAAGGCGTGGCTATCATTAATCATCAACTCCAGAGCATAAAATGATGAAAGTAGAAAATAAAAGCCTCGCCTTACCTCTTGATTCATATTTCTAATAGTATCCTTTATCCTCTGCAAGATAGTAGCTAAAGTCCCTACTTCAATATTAAGTGCCTGATCAAAGAGCATTAGAAAAAGCTTTCAGAGACTATCAAGCATAAACTAAAAAATTCAGTCAAACAGCCAATACAGATGCGAACCTCTTTCTCAGAAATTAGATTATGTATTACTGCATCCTTTGCTAACAACGTATTCTGAAGGTGAGAATGGTTAAGGCAACCCAGAAAAGAATATCTTCACTTAAAACTGCTATTTCTTTTTTTGGTGCCTATATAAAAATGTGCTCAGTACTTGAATGGATATCTCTTCTACATGATTTTGACACATATTACCAAGTTTTTCTGCTTCCAGCGCTGCTTTTAGCTCGGCAATGACCTTTTCCTTTCTGTGCAACTCAGCATCCTTGCATGCCACCCTTTGTTCCAGCTGAAGAATCTTTTCTGCCAAAAGCAAATTTAGCCCTTGTAAGCAAAAGGTATTGAACATCACAGGACTAAACAAATGATTTGAAACTGAATAGAATAATAAGACAGTTAAAGATTTGGTTAGGCCAGCTGGCTTGCAAAAGAAGATCATTTTAAACAATCACCGGTTTGCAAGATGACTACCATGGATCAGGAGGAGCAAATACTAAGTAGAAAACATTTCTTACAATCTAAAGCAAGCATTGTACCTACTTACAATCTAAAGCAAGCATTATACCTACTGATAGAGCTGGAAATAAAACTCTAATTCACCCAGATGTATGTTAACCTGAATTTACCTACAAATAACGATTCGAAGCTACAAACTTTATGTATGTTAAACTGAATTTACCTACAAATAACGATTCGAAGCTACAAACTTTATCCATCTTCCCCTGCAAGATGGTCACTGGATACAGCAAAAAGGATTAGTAACAATCTAAGCTGAATAGAAATTCCCTCAAAATTTTCATATCAGAGACACAAGAACTAGAAAAATTACATGCCTACTTCCTCTTTTTCACTGACAAGGCATCTCACACTATCCACAACTTGTTTGATAGAGAAAGCCTCCTTTTCAATAGAGTCAAATAGACAAAAATGAGAGTTTATCTTCTCGGATAGGATATCAAGCTTTCTGTCCTTCATTTCAATTGCACATTTCATCTCACCAGTCGACTCCTGCAAGTTACACATACTGAACGATTCGACAAAATTTTCCACATACAATCAAATGGAGAAATTCACAATCAATCTGCTGTCCTCCATAATAAGCTTAGTGTAAGGATAGAACGAAACAACAAACGCAAACCTCGTAAACGTTCACAAAGCTTTCCCTCGATTGAAGCAGGTTTTGTATAGTCCCCTTCAATTCCTTTAGCTTGTTCTCAAGCAACGCATTGTCATTGTGAAGGTAATTCACCTGTATCCAATTAACTCACGTCACACCACTCACACTACGAATTGAAAATCTACGAATCATTGACTGCAAATGTCACCAACCTTCCTTTCGAGCTTCTCCCGTTGTTCATTGCACGAAGCTAGGTCCGCTTCCAATTCATGCACCCTGCTACCATATTCCTCCTCCATTTTCCTCTGTTTCTGCATTCAAACACCCAGAACTCGAAACAAAACCCACAGAAACTTTAAAGCACCTAAATTCAAATTTACACAGAACCTGAACTAGAAGGCCACATTGTTCCGTGGCAGAGCGTTCCCTCTCCTGAATCGATAACATACAACGAGATTTAAAACAGAGAGACAAAATGTGATGATTTGAAGAAGGAGAGAAGAAGTGAAACCTTACTCGCAAATCGTGAATTTCGGAGATTAGTGCCTGGAGCTGAAGCCTGAACTTAGAGAATTTTAGGAGCTCCATTCTCTTTCCCACCAAAAATTGCAGAGTGACAGCTTTCTGTCATTTATTTTGGGACCTCGATTATCAATATTATCACGTGCTTAGAGTAGTTAAAAACAAGGTTAAAGATGAGAATTTCAAAATGATTTTAAAACCAGGCTGACTCGGTCGGTTTATTCGAAATAAATATAAATCGGTCTAAATTTTTAGTCTTGTTTGTATTTACGAACCTTGTGAGAAAAAACCAGCCCGTTTTTTCTTGAATCAAAAATTTGAAAATGAATAACACAAACAAAAGGAAAATAACAGTATCTTTGTTATAAACTTGAAAAAGATGAAGAGAGTGTTGTACAAATTAACGGATTAGAACAGGTTCATAGCTAAATATGATTGAGGGGAATAGTAATGAACACACAGATTTTACGGAGAAAACTTCCAAATAAGGATAAAAACCACGGATAAGAATAAAAGACTTTTACTATTGAGAAAAATTAGAGAATTATAAGGAAAAATTAAACTAAAAAATACACAAGATATTTTTTTATCTCTCTTTTTCTCTCTTTTCTCTCTCACCTCACTCTCTCTTTTCTCTTCTGCTTGCTTTTTTCTTCTCTTCAAAAAGGCAGGAGTTTCTTGGTTGTGTTAGGCATGGTAGGCATCATTCGGTGCCTACCATTACGGTGCCTACCATGCCTAACACTTGTTGACAATTCTCCCACTTGAAGATTTGATTGATTATCAATCAGATCTTCACACTATTCTTTCGGTGCCTACCATGCCTAACACTTGTTGACAATTCTCCCACTTGAAGTTTCGATTGATTGTCAATCAGATCTTCATACTATTCTTTCTACCTTGCCGCTTCATGTTGCTTACATCTCTATCAAGCCACACGAGGATCGACATCACATAAACTTGTCACCATTGATTACTTTTGTTATAAAATCTACCAGGTTATCCATTGTATGAATTTTCTGCATGTCTACCGTTCCTTCTTCCACTTTCTCACGAACGAATTGATATTGAACTCGAATGTGTTTTGTCTTTGAATGAAATGCTAGATTCTTGGCAATATGCAAAGCACTCTGACTGTCACAATACAGAGTAATATTCTCTTGTTTATTTCCAAGTTCTTCCAACAACATCTTCAACCACACTGCTTCTTTACTTGCTTGTGTAACTGCTACATATTCTGCTTTTGTTGTTGACATAGCCACAACTAACTGCAGTTTTGAAAACCAGCTCACAACTCCTTTAGCTAGTGTAAACACATATCCTGTAGTGGATTTACTTTTGTCAAGATCACCTGCATAATCAGCATCAACATATCCTTTTACAGTAAAATCTGATCCTCTATAACAAATTGCAACATCTGAGGTTCCTTTGATATATTTGAGAATCCCTTTAACAATATTCCAATGCTCTTGACCAGGATTCCCCATGTATCTACTAACTACTCCTACTGCATGTGCAATGTCTGGTCTTATACAAATCATAGCGAACATTAGGCTCCCTATTGCTGATGCATATGGTACTCGAGACATCTCCATCCTCTCTTCTTCATTGCTAGGACTCATAGTTGAGGATAACTTGAAATTAATAGGAAGAGGGGTATAAATTGACTTACAATCTTGCATGTTGAATCGTCGCAAGATTTTCTTCAAATAATTCTTCTGAGAAAGCCAAATCTTCCTATTATTTCTGTCTCGGTGAATTTGCATCCCTAGAATCTTGTTTGCTGGTCCAAAGTCCTTCATTTCAAATTCTCTAGCCAACTGTGCCTTCAATTATTTGATACGATCATTATTGGAGCCTGTTACCAACATGTCGTCTACATACAACAGTAAGACTATAAAATCGTCATTTTCAAACCACTTGAATTAAGCGCAAAGGTCTGCATTCAATCTGTTGTATCCAATGCTCATGATGAAAGAATCAAATCTCTTATACCAATACCTCGGCTCCTACTTTAAACCATATAGAGATTTGTTCAACCTGCAAACCAAGTTCTCTTTCCCTTTTTCTTCAAAACCTTCTGGTTGGAGCATATAAATTTCTTCTTCAAGATCTCCATGAAGAATGCAGTTTTCACATCTAATTGCTCAAGATGTAAGTTAAATATAGCACACATTGTCAGAACTACTCAAACTGTAATAAGTCGAACCACAGGAGAAAATATTTCGTTAAAATCAATACCTTTTTTCTGAGCACATCCTTTTACCACCAATGTAGCACGATATCGCTCCACTTGATCATCACCACTTAGTTTGATATTGTAAACCCATTTATTGCCAATAGGCTTTCTTCCTTGTGGTAGTGATACTAGCTCCCATGTCTTATTGTTATGCAGAGCTTCAATTTCTTCCTGCATTGTTACCATCCACTGAGATGCATCTGAACTAGTCATTGCTTCTTGAAGAGTTGATAGCTCTTCATCCTCAGTCAAAAGACAGTATACAATATTACTCTCCATAATATAATCTGAGTGCCAGCTTGGTGCTCTTCTTATGTGAGTTGATCTCTGAGTATCTAAATCATCATATTCAACTGGTTCTTGCTCCTCGTGCTCTGGTGCAGCTTTAGAAGAATCATTTTGATCAACTTCTCTAACCACTTGTACTGTTGTAATTTCTGGATTCTCTTACTCAATGCCAACATTTTCTGCTTACTCTTGATCCTTATCTTCTATGAAGATAACATCCCTACTGATAACAATCTTGTAAGCAGTGGGATTCCACAGACAACACCCCATTCACAACTTCAACATACCATAAGAAAATACATCTTCTGGATTTTGGATCCAACTTAGTAGGTTCTTGGGCATTGAACATCACATAGGCCGGACTTCCAAATATATAGAGGTTGGAATAATCCACTGATTTACCAGTCCACATCTCCATCGGTGTCTTCAACTCAATTGTAGTTGATGGAGCTCGATTCACCACATAACAGGCAGTATTGACTGCTTCTGCCTATAATTTCTTATCTAAGCTTGCGGATCTCAACATCGCTCTAGTTCTTTCCAACAGAGTTTTGTTCATCTGCTCTACTACTTCATTTTGTTGAGGAGTGTATGCCGTGGTGAACTGCCTTTTGATGCTTTCTTGCTTTCATAATTCATCAAATTCTTTCCCAGTATATTCGCCTCCATTATTTGAGTGTAAACACTTGATCTTCTTATCAGATTCAAGTTCCACCCGCGCTTTATAAGATTTGAAAATTAGAAACACATCTGCCTTCCTCTTGATAAGAAACAGCCAACATCTCCTCGAATAAGCATCAATGAAAGATACAAAGAAATTTGCTCCTAAGGACGTAACTGGTGCTTGCCATACATCAAAGTGAATCAAGTCTAGAATTTCTTTGTTTCTGAACTTTGATGTGTTAAACTTCAATCAATGTTGCTTACTCACAATGCAATGCTCACAGAAGGGTAGTGTTACCTTTGTGAGTCCTGGAAGTAGATTATTCTCTGCAAATATCTTCATTCCTTATTTTGACACATTTCTAAGCTTCTTATGCCACGTCATTGCAGATTTGTGGTCTGGATTAGTCACTACAACAAATGCCTCTCTTTACAAAGTTACTCCCTTCAGTATGTACAAATTTGCAACAATCTTCTCTGCTTTCATAAATACTAACGCTCCTTTAATCACTTTCATGATTTTGTTTTGAATATTAAATCTGAAACCGAGATCATCCAGTTGTCCTACAGACAACAAATTCTTCTTCAGGCCCTCCATATGTCGCACTTTTTCAATAGTCTGAGTTGTCCCAATATACAGTTTTAATTTGATGGTGTCGATACCAACAATCTTTAGAGCTTGATCATTACAGCTGTGCACAGATTCCTCAGAGACAGATTCATACTGATGGAACCATTCTCTTCGAAAGGTCATATGAAAAGTAGATGTTGAATCGAGAAGCCATACATCAACAAATCTTCTCTACCTCCAATAATCGTTGCTGCTTCACAGACCATTGCACCTCCATCATCTGGAGTATTTGCAGCATTTCCTTAAGGAATAGAATTTTTCTTATTCAGATTCCAACAATCCTTCTTCATGTGCCCTTTCTTGTCACAATTGTGGCACTTGAAATTCTTCTTACTCTTGGATTTTGATCTACCTTGACTATGACTCCCACTTGGGTCACGTTTCATTGATCTTACTCTAGTCATCACCAAGGCCTCTGCTTGTTGCGAAGTTGTCTTCCTTACTTTTGCGCCGACTCTCTTCTTCTAGAATAGTGGCTGCATTATTGTCGAAGACTAGAGTATCTGTGTTGTTTGTTAAATTGATGATAAGTTGATCATATGAATCTGGTAGACTTTGGAGTAGAAGTTCAGCACGTTCACTTATCTCTATTGTATGCCCCAATGATGTGAGTTGAAAAAATAGAGTATTTAAAGTATTTAAGTGCTTCGTCACCGAAGTGGATTCCGTCATGCATAAAGTGTATAGCTTCCTCTTCAGAAAGATTTTGTTGTGGAGTGATTTGACCTCGTACAATTTTGTGAGGTGATCCCATATTTCCTTCGCAGTCTTCTTTTCCTCTGTTGGATAATATTCCATCAACTAAAGCTAAGTGAAGATTAGCTATAGCATTCCCGTCTCTCTCGTTCCATTTTTCATCTGTGACTCCAACTGATCGTTCACTAATAGCCGTTAGACAATTATCTTTCCTTAAGATTGCCTTTATCTTCAACTTCCTCAATGAGAAATTACTCTCATTGAACTTCTCAATCTCAAATTTTGCTGTCATTGCTTCTATCATCAGAATTTAGCTCTCACTATTTCACGCAAATAGTACCGTATGTATGAATAGTACCGTATATGAGAATAGTAACATACACGTGAATAGTACCTTATGTATGAATAGTGTCGTACGCGTGAATAATACTGTATACTTGAATTACAGTAACTATACAGTTTAATGCAAATTTAAATTAATGAACAGTTGTCATCTTTGAGGTTACTATTCTTCAATTTTCATTGTGCTCATCGGAACTTCAAACGGATTACAATAGAAAAATCGTCATAATTTTCTGACCTCGCTCCACTTGATGTAAAAATTGGCTGGATTAGAGCAATTTGCAGCTAAATAGGACTGAGGGAATAGTAATGAACACACAGATTTTACGTGGAAAACCCCCAAATAAGGATAAAAACTATGGGTAAGGATAGAAGACTTTTACAACTAAGAAAAACTGAAGAATTACAAGAAAAAACTGGACTAAAAAATACACAAGATATTTTTTGGCCTCTCTTTTTCTCTCTTTTCTCTCTCACCTCACACTTTCTTTTCTCTTCTGCTTACTTTTTTCTTCTCTTCATGCTACTCCTGTCTTTTTATAGGCAGGAGTTCCTTGGCTGTGTGTTGACAGAGAGCGAAGAGACAGTAAGAGGAAGATTGGAAGAAGCTTGGAGATAAAAGCAGAAGTCGTCGCATAGAACCAACTGAGCGAGCTTTCAATCATGTAATTCTCTCGACAGTAGTATTAGTGTTGCTCATGGATGTCAATTTCGCCATATCTAGTTTTTGAACTTTTCTTCTTCTTTTTTTAGTTTCCGACGAGGTGTCCTGGGAAGGTCCCAATTATAAAAACAACATCTTTAAGCCATTCACACTCAGGCTAATTCTCGCTCGAGCTAAATAAATTCATTGTGGGAGGCAAACTCTAGTCTCAAATTTTAAACAACTACATATATGAAAAAGATTTAAACCTACGACCTCAATTAAACCAAAAAAGCTCCCTTACCAAATCACCTGCATCCTTTAAATGTTTTTGAACTTTTCTGTGTTTGTTTTGGAAGCAAGACAAAGTAGAACTCCGTAAAATACTAGAACTTGTAAAAACAGATAGATATAATTGTAAATATTTATTGAAATATATTATTTATTAGTTTTTCTCGAAAATATGCTCATGTCTTAATCAGGCAATTAATAACTTTCCTCTTTCCTACGTCTAATTTATTATATTTTACCGAGCATCTGGCCTTCGGCAATTCCCAAGCTTCCTCTTTTTCAATACTACCGAGCATCTGGCCTTCGGCAATTCCCAAGCTTCCTCTTTTTCAATACTACATATATATATATATATATATATATGTGTGTGTGTGTGTGTGACTAATGAGAATTAGGGATGTATTCTCCATGTTCATGCATGACTTGCTAATCGATTTTAGAAATTATCTTATAGAGCACAGTACAGAGGCTAATCGATCGGTAGGAGGGATTGTTGTGCCCTCTTTGGTAATATGAATCACTTCCTAATCCTCGATTCCTTCCATAAGCTAGAGGCGCTCCTCAACACCCGGATCTCTATACTCGATAAGTTGAGTATCACAAATCATTTCTGTGTGGGAAGGGATTTCAATTGGTAAATGTTTTTCCTATAGGGAGGGTTGAATTTGAATTTGAGGGACAATAGACATCCTTTAGTATGGAGGATTCCTAGCCTGGGAAGTTTTTCCCCCGGTTTGCTGAATTAGGGCTATCAGTGGCCCTCTTGAGTTCTTCCTTGGGTTGCGTTTGGGCCTAGTCGCTTTGAACACGGGCCCCTGTTGCAGTTATTTACCCTTTCTAATTACTGTAGCCACATTAATACGTTGTCCGAATCCAAATGGGTTGTTGGTTTGTGGGACTGGCTGATTTGCCTCGACCTCATTATCCTTACATTCCTATTCTGCCAGTAAGGAGTACCTCGAGCCCCCTTGCATTTCACCTCTTGTTCACGTCCAAACTGAACCAAATGTTGCATGGAAGGGCATGGGTTAGCCTGAACTGAACGCTGCATGGAAGAGCGTGAGTTTCTCCTTTGTACCTGCATCTAAGAGTCGTACCCGTTGGAGTTGCCTTCCGTTGCTTTCCCGTTTATTATTGGTGTTGCGTTCGTCGTCTCTAACGGTCCTGCACTGACAGTTGGGTTGAGTTTTTACAGTGGCGAGGGAGGACGTTGTGGACAGACTGTTGCATCATGACTAATCCTCCCACATGTATAACATAACTGAGGCAGGCCTCCATAGGCTATCAAAAGGGTCTCACCATCCAACTCCACACTGTGGCTCAATGGGGAGCTCAAATCAACATCAACAGCCAGGCGTGTGAATTTTCCTTAGTGCGTCTACAGAGTACCTTCGTCGATGCGCACCGTCGTCCCTACCAGATTACCTAAAGCTGTTAATATCCGAGGGTGGTATCTTGTGATGGAGAGATTAGGGAACTGTATCCACAACACCGCACGATTAACATGACCTTAGGTAGGGCCATTTCTATTGTTTTATAGACCTTGGGCAAAATAAAAAAAGACCCCAATGAATTAACAATATACTTAAGTTTACATGTTTGTATGAAACATAAATGACTCAATTTATAAGTTTACATTATCAATCAAAAATTAAATGATCATAATATCATCCAACAATATCTTACAAATATCATTAACAATAAAATAATTAAAAATAGTAACAGTAACAACAAAATAACAATAGCATCAATCAAACAACAATATTGGATTGTAAAACACTAAGAAAATTACACTAACAAATGCACAGATTATCATGATTTATGAAAAACAAATTCTTCGTGCATTTATAGATGAAAAATGTAGCACCCCACTCCCGACGAGACCCGAACCCGACATCAACAGTGATATCCGAGCCCGTGACCCGCGAGGGTGGCGTACTAGAACAATCACTACCTTTTTAAAACTCGTTATAACATTTATCTTCTCTTTCAAAAACAGTTGAGTGTGCAAAACAATAATGATTTGGCCCAATTATAACAAAACATTTGCAATTACAAAACAATTTCACTTATAAACCAATTTCGGTTATACCATACAAGTACACATAAATCAAAAGGGCCCATCAAACAATTCACTACTCTAATGCAGATGTGACGACACCGATCCCGACCGATACTACGCGCTTGCTAGCGGTAGACATACTCCCGTGTGTCTAACGGGTACTCTTCACTTCACGAAAAATAGATGCAATGTTGGGTGAGTTTGCGAACTCGGTGAAAACCATCATCGATGGTTCACCCAACTCATGCATTCACAATCATATACACATAACACACAAGAAGCACTTACGGTAATATCACATGCAATTTCCTTATTCACATTTCACAGTCATTCACAATCAATTTACATTTTCAGTCAGTCATATGCATATGCAATACCCATGAGACACTTTCAATTTTCGTTTCGTTGTTGTGACCGTGAGCCTGATCATTTACGTTGAGCCAGTGGCTTTGAAATCGTTGGGCTTGATATGCCCTGCGGTGAGCCTGAGGCTCTATCAGTCGTTGGACACGAGGTCCCAAGGTTGAGCTTAAAGCTCTATCATATACATTGGGCATGATGTGCCTGAAAGCCCATGACTGAAAGCACAAAGGACGGGCACGAAGCATTGAGCTCGTGGCTCTGCATACGTTAGTACCACCGGTCACAACTACTATTATCTGATCATTTACTATGCATGAATGCATGTCACTTTCCAATTTCCAATTATTGCATTTCTATTTCCAATTTCAATTAATTACTATTTCCGATCATTTCCCAATGTCCTCGGACTTTTAGTCCGGTATTTCATTCCTATGCTTTTACATTTCATTTCATTAACACATTTACAATCCAATTTACTCATGCATTTACACGTACTTATTCACATTTGCACTTCAATATCACAATCCAATATTTCGAACACCCATGGTTCGAAATCAATCAAATCACTCAATCACATATATCCATCCTTGCTTCCTCATGGCAATCAATGCATATAATTAATAAACACATAAGGTTGAGAAACCAACTAGGTTACTCACCTCTGAACTTCCGAGCTACTGCCGGGAAGTCTCGCTACGTCTGATGATCGGCGATCCACTCGAGCCGCTATAACAATCAAAATATAACTAACATTACTACTGGTACCAATTCCGATGCTCAATTATGCATATGAATCAAATAATGGACATACTATGCAAATTATGACATTTCCACCTAATTACAATTTCCGATCTCAAATTCTAATTCCCAATTTCGTAATCTCCAAATTGAACTTAATCTATAGCTAATTGAATCATCAATTGCCTAATCCCAAATGTTTAAAACCTCTATTCCATTTTCGGAAAAATCTGCATTCCTCGCCATGATCAAGATCGCATCCCACGTCGCGACGCACGACGCTGCGTCGTGATCGCATCGTGTGTCCTCCTCCTCGTCGCAGCGCCTTCTCGGCTGCACGTCGCGGCGTACGAAGCAATTCTGCTCGTCGCGGCGTGTTCTTCGCACGTCGCGGCGAGTAATTGCAGACACGCCCAAAAAACCCAGAAATTCATCCGATCTACTGATATAAATTCTTCCAAATCATATCTAAACACTCTCAATCGGTTTTAAACCTTAAGCCCAACTTATTTCTAACCTCAGATCATCATTTAAACCCTTTGTCATCAAACACCCAAATCAAACTCTCACAAACCCTATCGTCGATGCTTTCAAATTCTCTAAACAATTTCTCACTCAAATCAATAATCAAACGAAACGATTTTAACTCATAAACATATAGAAACTTACTTGATTCGAGCTTCAATCCGTTAAGAATCCTTCAAGCAACTCCAAATCCCCAGTTTTCTCACCCACGAACGTCGATGAGCTTAATTAACAATTAAGCTTCTCTCTTAAGCTTATACATATATATATATATAATCATTTGACTCATGTCCAATTCTTAGGGTCTAGCAAATCCGATTTCTATTCCATTTTTCTCCCAATTTCGCAATAACCATTAACAATACTCCCAAAATCATAATTCCAATTGTTCCATATCAATTATCATTCTTCTCGGACTCGGAATCAAATAAATCAGTCACTAAGCCAATTTTCCGGTCCGGATCTCTTACTCTAAAATTTCCGGAGAAATTTCCATAAATTCACTAAAATTGAGTAATGCCAATTCCTATGCTCAAATTTCCAAATTTCCCTTTCTCTATAATCTATTTCATTCCAAGTTCATATTCAAAACCCAATTATACACTTACTAAATATCCAATTTTCACAAACCAAATTCTCATATGTACAATTTTGATAAATTCCCAATTGCACAATTAAGCCAATTCTCATCGGACCAATTATAACCAATTTCCAATTTCACAATCAAGTCGGAATTGTCATACATGTATGTACATATATATATACTTATGCAAATAATAATCATTTATCAATAACTATCAAAATCGTAATGCATGTGCAATGCAACACTTTGCTGTACTCAAATCCTAACCCGATCCAAATTACCAATCTACCCGCCACACTCCGATAACGGATGTTACAATTCTCCTCCTAATAAAAATTTCGTCCTCGAAATTTCATATACGATTATCACCAAGTTAGGGAGTCTTTTCGATCATTGATTCTCGATTTCCACTTATTTCGCTATACTGAATAATTTCATCAAATCTTTCTTAACCCTATATTGCCCTTTTACACACAATTTATCACTTCCAAAATCGATAACACATATATCGGATCCTAACAATATTTTCCAATTCAGTCTTTATAACATTTTAGGATCCGAATCATCTTTTAAGATTTTAGACGGACTTGCTATCTTAATCACACTACAACTGCTTACTTACCTCTTTTTCCTTTCTCAAACTCTATACTGTTTAACGATTTCTTTTTTTTTATTACTCGTAATTCTTTATATCCAATACCAATGCTACACACATCCGATCATATCAATATTTCCTATTTCTGTCCATATAACACTTTACAAATCCATTTATCTTTTAGGTTACCACTGACTTGTCAATCTATAAATCGATTCACAACACGGTCACATCGAGGCCCCTAATAACAAATTTCATTTCCCATTTACCTGTTATCTCAATCAATACATAGATTGGCCAAGGTGACACATTTAGAAACATTCTCTGTATCGTTGAACATATTGCATCTCTCCAATGCCAATTTCTAATCTCATCAGGTTTCAACAGTTTCGGTAATCATTAATTTAATTCATTCTCATCAACTTGAATTTCTTAAACCATATTACTGATTCAAACACCTGTCAATCTTAACTTAAATCATCCAGGGCCTCTAATTATATTAGGTCCTGATCATTTTACTATCCGAATGAACAACTCCTTTTTAGATATAAAACCTTTCATACACTTTTCAAATGATATCTCCAATGAAACACAATCAATCTTATCTATGCATCAATCTCATAATCTTATGAACTCCAAACCTATATTAGTTTCACCGATAACAACACACAACAACCATATAGGTCAAACATACTCATAATCTTTCAACGTCACATTTTACTTTCTACACTTTTAATACACTTACAATTCCTTTCATGAGTTTTACTCATATTTCCTAATCCAGTCACATTACTCATTTTCTTTACAGCTAATCTATTCACACATTTCTCGATACTATCCACTATTCAAAATTCTCGATTCGGATTTTGCCATGCTTTCAATATACCTCTGCACACTTGATGTGGAATCCCCAATTGCTAATACGTTCCTTTTTACACTTTACCAACTCGACAGTTTACATATAATCTTTCATCCAGTTTCATAATCTTATCATCTAATTATTTGCTTCCTTATCAAAATTCGGAAACATTCGAACACATAATCCTTTTTCCCAATTTACTCATATAACTTAATCATTATTACTATACAAACGCATATTCATCCAAAACATTTTCTGTACAAATAGAATCTCCAAACTTTTCACAACACTTTCCAATACACTATTCAATACAATAGATTTTTAAGTCATCAAATACCAATGCAGCCCATAAGCTTATACTGATCTCCATACACATAGAGTCTCTTTACATTTTTCCAATAGATCACATTATCATCTTTACAATTCATTTCATATTATAACACCAATTCAATTGATACGATCAATACTCAAATTGAACATTTCTCTAAGTATCTCTTCTTACAATCATTTGTCATACACTTCACATATTTTCCTTTTAACACTTTCCTTATCATTTACAGTCAGAAGACCTTTACCAATTTCTGGATGTATCCAGTATACAATCATACACTCCACGCATTTTTAGGATTGATTGTATATTGGAAAAATAACTCCAAATTCCTTATGTACCTGTCCTTTACAATTTCACATTTATCAATACCTCTATTTACATTTTAATCTCCCAATACCATGTTCGAATAATAATTCATCCATTACTTATTCAATCAAGATCAAATTCACTCTTATAAAACTTGCATACTATACAATTTCCTCAACTATGCCAATTTATCTTCTTCACTATTCAAATGTAATCTATCGATCATCGATGATCACAGTCACTATCCACTTTAAACTCAATCTACACATTTTACTCTTCAATAATATAATGAACTCCTTATACCTATGATCAATTTGCATAGCTTTTTACATATCATACATCTCCAATGAGGAACAATTTTTTCATAACTTACTCAATTTCATCAAATGTATTTCGACACACGTTCCTTTACACTAGATTCTCCACATATTGCGATTTATTCACTATCATGTCAAACTGGGTTAATAATACCATTCATTGGGGTACATACCATTTAAAATTATTACATCAATATACCAATTAGTCACTTACGCTAAAGACACTTCAATCTCATTTGATCTTTGACCACCTTTTTCCTTTTCGCACCTATCCTCGATTATGAGGCTTTTTCCTTACCAACATCCTAATTACAATCTCAATTCATTTCCAAATATCACTATAAACACTTTTGGTTCTTACTCTATCTCACATGAACTTTTAACTATTTGACTTGGCGGTTATCCACTAATGCACCAATTGATTTCCGATATCATTTCCATTTATCAGGTGTGCATTCGCATAGGCAAATCCGCTGACCTTAACAACTTTTTACTTTTTCTTCTCTCAATACTATTTTCTCTCATTTCGATCCTTTCATCATTTTGTTTTACGCAACCACACTCAAATCTGTATCACAAATATACATTCATTGTTGCTTTCTCACTTAACATATTCAAATTCTAGGTCATAGACCTCCAATCATAACTCCCATCACGCTTCCGCTGCGCAACTCTGATCATAAAACATTTTATTTGCCATCTTTCACATATCTCTATATTTCTTCTATCACTTCACAACTACACATATACAATTCACATCTACTTCCCATTCACAGATTTTCCAATATCACTCTAATGTCGTATTTCATAATATGCCTATCAATACCAATACACTAAATCTCCAATCATCATATCGCACCGTATACTTGTTCTTTTTCTTTGATTTCTACAATTTTCATTTATCACATTTTCCCATATTATCTTTTCCTCACTATTTCTAACCACTTAAATCACTAGTACAGGCTCATGTATGAGACTCATATGCTAGATCGGGGATCAGTCGTCACTATCTGCCGAGACATAACTTATATGCATGCACTTTGACACATTTGTCTCAGAATGCCCATGTAAGATTGTACTTCTGGGCTCTGATACCACAAATGTAGCACCCCACTCCCGACGAGACCCGAACCCGATATCAACAGTGATATCCGAGCCCGTGACCCTCGAGGGTGGCGTACTAGAACAATCACTACCTTTTTAAAACTCGTTATAACATTTATCTTCTCTTTCAAAAACAGTTGAGTGTGCAAAACAATAATGATTTGGCCCAATTATAACAAAACATTTGCAATTACAAAACAATTTCACTTATAAACCAATTTCAGTTATACCATACAAGTACACATAAATCAAAAGGGGCCCACTGAAACAATTCACTACTCTAATGCAGATGTGACGACACCGATCCCGACCCGATACTCGCTTTTGCGGTAGACATACTCCGTGTGTCTAACGGGTACTCTTCACTTCTGAAAAATAGATGCAATGTTGGGTGAGTTTGCGAACTCAAGGTGAAAACCATCATCGATGGTTCACCCAACTCATGCATTCACAATCATATACACATAACACACAAGAGCACTTACAAAGAATATCACATGCAATTTCCTTATTCACATTTCACGGTCATTCACGGTCAATTTACATTTTCAATCGATCATATACATATGCAATGCCCAAGAGACACTTTCAATTTTCGTTTTGTTGTTGTGACCGTGCGCCTGATCATTTACGTTGAGCCAGTAGCTTTGAAATCGTTAGGCTTGATATGCCCTGCGGTGAGCCTGAGGCTCTATCAGTCGTTGTACCTGAGGTCCTGTGCGTTGAGCTTAAAGCTCTATCATATACATTGGGCATGATGTGCCCTGAAAGCCCAGTGACCTGAAAGCAAAGATTTGGGCATAAAGCATTGAGCACTGGCTCTCGATACGTTAGTACCACCGGTCACAACTACTATTATCTGATCATTTACTATGCATGAATGCACATGTCACTTTCCAATTTCCAATTATTGCATTTCTATTTCCAATTTCAATTAATTACTATTTCCGATCATTTCCCAATGTCCTCGGACTTTTAGTCCGGTATTTCATTCCTATGCTTTTACATTTCATTTCATTAACACATTTACAATCCAATTTACTCATGCATTTACACGCATTTATTCACATTTGCACTTCAATATCACAATCCAATATTTCGAACACCCATGGTTCGAAATCAATCAAATCACTCAATCACATATATCCATCCTTGCTTCCTCATGGCAATCAATGCATATAATTAATAAACACATAAGGTTGAGAAACCAACTAGGTTACTCACCTCTGAACTTCCGAAGCTCTTGGGAAGTCTCGCCACGTCGATGATCGGCGATCCACTCGAGCCGCTATAACAATCAAAATATAACTAACATTACTACTGGTACCAATTCCGATGCTCAATTATGCATATGAATCAAATAATGGACATACTATGCAAATTATGACATTTCCGACCTAATTCTGAATTTCCCGATCTCAAATTCTAATTCCCAATTTCGTAATCTCCAAATTGAACTTAATCTATAGCTAATTGAATCATCAATTGCCTAATCCTAAATGTTTAAAACCTCAATTCCATTTTCGGAACGGCGAACCGGGCATCCCACGTCGCGATGTACGCACGCGTTCGTCGCGTCGTGTGCCTTGTCCTCCTCGCCGCGGCGCGCCTCGGCACACGTCACGGCGTACGAAGCAATTCTGCTCGTCGCGGCGTGTTCTTCGCACGTCGCGGCGAGTAATTGCAGACACGCCCAGAAAACCCAGAAATTCATCCGATCTACTGATATAAATTCTTCCAAATCATATCTAAACACTCTCAATCGGTTTTAAACCTTAAGCCCAACTTATTTCTAACCTCAGATCATCATTTAAACCCTTTTTCATCAAACACCCAAATCAAACTCTCACAAACCCTATCGTCGATGCTTTCAAATTCTCTAAACAATTTCTCACTCAAATCAATAATCAAACGAAACGATTTTAACTCATAAGCATATAGAAACTTACTTGATTCGAGCTTCAATCCGTTAAGAATCCTTCAAGCAACTCCAAATCTCTAGTTTTCTCACCCACGAACGTCGATGAGCTTAATGAACAATTAAGCTTCTCTCTTAAGCTTATACATATATATATATATATATAATCATTTGACTCATGTCCAATTCTTAGGGTCTAACAAATCCGATTTCTATTCCATTTTTCTCCCAATTTCGCAATAACCATTAACAATACTCCCAAAATCATAATTCCAATTGTTCCATATCAATTATCATTCTTCTCGGACTCGGAATCAAATAAATCAGTCACTAAGCCAATTTTCCGGTCCGGATCTCTTACTCTAAAATTTCCGGAGAAATTTCCATAAATTCACTAAAATTAAGTAATGCCAATTCCTATGCTCAAATTTCCAAATTTCCTTTCTATAATCCATTTCATTCCAAGTTCATATTCAAAACCCAATTATACACTTACTAAATATCCAATTTTCACAAACCAAATTCTCATATGTACAATTTTGATAAATTCCCAATTGCACAATTAAGCCAATTCTCATCGGACCAATTATAACCAATTTCCAATTTCACAATCAAGTCGGGAATTGTCATACATGTATGTACATATATATATACTTATGCAATAATAATCATTTATCAATAACTATCAAAATCAGAATGCATGTGCAATGCAACACTTTGCCTGTACCAAATCCTAACCCGATCCAAATTACCAATCTACCCGTCACTCCGATAACGGGATGTTACAAAAAACTATTAATAATATTATCAAGATCAATATTGTCCAACATATCCTTCTCAATACATAACATAACTAAATCATTTAACCTTTTTTTGTGACATTGATGATCTCAAGTAGGTTTTCAATAACCTTGATGTTGTTCAAAACTACCTTCACCTAATTCCGCGAGACTCTCACTAGAGGAGCCTACTCTTTTAATAAATTTATTAATTGCTCCTTTTTAGGACTCTATCAACTGTGTTACCTTTTTTTTTTTTCCTTTTTTCACTTCTAGACAAATGCTTTTTATACAACATAATATAAACCAATTATAACACAGTTGGACTAAAAAAAGAACAAAAATACCTATATAGAACTAGAAGAAGTATGTAGGCACAACCAAACTCCAATAGCTTCACAATATATCACAAAGATATATAAATGATATTATATATGTGATAGAGAAAAAATAAATAGCAAAATTTAATATCTAATATTACAAATAAAAACAAAGAGCAAATTTTAATGATAGAGACACACTAATTTCAAAAATACAAGAAATTAACATACTTAGGAAAAATATAGTAAATGATATTCTAAGTTATTAAATATTCTAAGTTTCCCAAGTCAAATGTTATCCTATTCTATAAGCCGTGAAAATGATTGAATATTATTATTATTATTATTTTATTACTACGACATGTTTAATAGAATCATACGTATTTTATAATAAAAGAAAACCATTTATATAGTCTTTGAATTGAGTAATTTAAATTATTTGATTTAGTCATATTATCACTTTACTTAAGTGAACTCTACAAAACATAAATCTAACATTTATTACATTACTTATGGCAAAGTATAATGAAAATTACAATTACAAAAATTAAATTATTTATTAATATTAAATTATTATAAATAATAAGTAATCTAAAAATAAAAAAGATACACAAATAAATACAATATTATTTAATATAAATGTTATGATTTAAAATGTTAATATAATGTCCACATTAATGACAAATTACAAATTAATTATAACATATTCAAATATTTAATAAGCTAAAATACATTAAAAATCGAAACTTTACTTTTAAATTATACTCGAAATTTAGAAGACATAATTGTGAATTTTTTGTTGTTAATTTTGAGTTAGAGTACTTTAAATACATATATTGAAGAAAATAAAAAATTAGAAGGTAAGAATATAACTTAAATACTTCAAAATTATTTATAATTAACAAGTTAACGTTAACTTTCAAAGTTAACTTATTAAATGCTAACAACGTTGTAAGCCTTTATCTAACCAAGACACCAACGTTTTCTCTTGTTTAAAAAACTATTTATAATTAACAAACGTTAACTTTCAAAGTTAACTTATTAAATTCTAAGAACATTGTAAGCCTTTATCCGACCAAGACACCAACGTTTTCTCCTATTTAAGACCCTTTATTACTCACAATCACAAGTCACCAAAGACACCAACGATTTTCTCCATTAAATGCCCATTAAATACTTAAGATCCTTAAAGGGCCCCTTCATATTGGCGGGTCCTGGGCAGGTGCCCCGCCCAAGGCCAGCTTTGACCTTGGGAGGGGCGGAACGAAGGTACCCATCGTTGAACCAAAAGCACCTGTCCAAAAATCACTCATGGGCCTTGCGTCAGTGCCTTGAGGTAGTCATGATCCTCATTAAATCTCACCAGGAAGTAGTCGTTATCCAGATCCACGATTTTCATCGATCCCCTCGAGTTTCACATGATCTGCAATCGTGAGCTAAGGAGGCGAAAACCGATCCGACAACCAAATAGACGACGACGGCTTTGGCCCACTGTTTGTCTAGCTTGGTCTTGAGATTGTGATAGAGTGCGATTCCCCCTACCTCCCCAAATAGTTGAATATCGCCTTCTTCAATGTTAATTTTGTCCTCTTCTGGCCAGTCAGGACTATCAATACTTCTCTAGTCACCGCTACGCTATAAGACGGCTTAGGATGGGATACAAGTATACAACTTCATCCTCCCTCTTTCGGGTGCACACCCATTTAGATAACTGTCCCTCCTGGTCGGGGGACTCCATGGCAGTACCAAGTTAACAACCGAGGTAGCTAACCGGCATAAAACAAACCAAAAAAATCTGCAGAATATCGTGATATTAGAGACAGATTCTAGAGAGAGAAAAGGTGACAACGGCTATATGCTATAAGCTGGCCTTTTATGGGAGATAGGAATGCCCAAGTAGGTAAAAGCAATGTTATGAATACCGTACCGGACTCGGTACCGGATTGAACTCTGGAACGGAACTATACCGGTACCGTTTAGAAATTTTTTTAAATTTATGAAGTAGTCCCTAAAATTTTTAAAAATTGCAAAATAGTTCATATTGGTATATTATACAGTTGTACTGTATAATATCAACCATGCTTTCAAAAATCTTAATAATAAATAATAATGACAATTAATATGAAATGACAATTAATATGAAATCACAATAATTTTAAATATTTTACATATAAATAATAACCACAATTAATATAAATAAAGACAATTATCATCATACAATTATAAAATTAAGAATAATATAAAGTATTTAAAATATTACAATAATACAAAAATATTTTTAAATTTATAAAATTGTCCTTGAATTTTTTAAAATTACAAAATAGTCCATTGTCATATTGTAAAATTGTAGATTATTTAATTTAGTTTTTTGTTTATATCTTATTCATTTTAGTTTATATATATCTTTATTATATTTTAATTATTTCTATATATAATAATTATCTATATATAATATATATCAATATATAATAATTATCTAAATATAATAAGTAATTAAAATAATGAAAATAATTCAAAATTTTGAATTTTGAATTATTTTCTATTTTATCAAAATTTGAATTATTTTTAGAATTGTTGTTTTTCACATTCCATTTCATTTTACATTTAATTAGACATAATCACAATTTTATTTAATATATAAAATTAATTTAATAATTATGAATAAATATAATTAATTTTAAAATATATAAATTTTGATTTAATAATTTAAATATATAAAATAAATATTATTTTATAAATAATTATTTTAAAATTATTTATTTCATAAAATAAATAATTTTAAAATTATTATTTATAAACTAATTTATTAGTATTTATTAATAAATATTATATAAATATTAAAATAAATTTAAATAAAATAATTTATTAGTAATAAAAGTAAAAATAATTTATTACTAATAAAAATAAAATAATTTATTTTAAGTTTTATTTAATTTTAATTATTATTAGTAATAAAATATTTATTATTATGTTAAAAACTTTTAAAAAAGGGAGAATAAGAGGTGACAGGAGGGAAATTTTTAAAATTTTTGAAAATTTTGCAAAAAAGTCCCTTAATTTTTAAAAATTTTCGGTATCAGCCGGTATTTGATCGGTATTTTGAATACCGAATCCTGCATCATTAAATTGGCCAAATGTCAATGGTATTTTTACCGTATCGATTTCGGCGGTACCATATAATGGTATACGGTACGAAATTCATAATATTAGGTGAAAGGAAGTTATTCTATCTTAAGGATTATTTAATGAGCTATAAGTTGCAAGCAAGCTGCCCTAAATGAGAGTTGTCTTTGTTCACGGAGAGGCTAAGGATTCAATAATTTAACAGAAGTGATTTTTTTTATATTTAGTTGTAGGTGACAGCATCACCAGAGGACTCCATGGCAATACCAGGTTAACAACCGAAGTAGCTAACCGGCATAAAACAAACCGGAAAAATCTGCAGAATATCGTGATATTAGAGACAGATTCTAGAGAGAGAAAAGGTGACAACTACTATATGCTATAAGCTGGCCTTTTATGGGAGATAGGAATGCCCAAGTAGGTAAAAGGAAGTTATTCTATCTTAAGGATTATTTAATGAGCTATAAGTTGCAAGCAAGCTGCACTAAATGAGAGTATTATATAACTCTTGTCTTTGTTCATGGAGAGGCTAAGGATTCCTTGAAGGTTCTTAATGAAGTCATTAACACGGTGATGGAGGTGAGATCAGCTCCTGAAAGGAGGAGTAAATCATCCGAAAAAGATAAACAACGAATCTTCTACAACTTGCATTTGTTTTGGTACTGGAAAATTATTTTCTGGGCAGTGATTCTTCCAATAAGTCATTAAGGACCTCAATGCTTAAGGTAAATGTGTATGTATATATTTGATTCCATTGTCTCAGACCCTTAGCATCTTTGAATAAATTGGTAGATTCTCCAGCTGCCAAGATGCAATAAGAGATAGAACCAATGCATTGTTAGAGTATTTAAGATAAATTGGCAATTGACGAAATTAGATTATTAAAAATTGTAGTACTAGAAACTTTGAATAAGCGTCTATCAAATTATCATGTGATAAATTATTGCACATTGTTATTATTTTAAACTTGTATAATTATTTTATTTTAAAATTTTAAAATTTTAAAATTATGAAATATTTTAAATAATTTTAAAAATAAAATTATGTAAAATGACTATTGTTTTACATTTATTAAAGGTTGCTTATTTTCATTAATCGAAATCACCTAGTTCACCAAAACGATAGACCATTTGATTTGTGAGATCTGGGAGCATGTTAGTTTTCTAGTGTAGGACACAGGTATGCCTCACAAATGTACCTTTAAAGACACTCAAGTCTTATCAGCTTGATCTTTTCTAGGGAATTGGCAACATGTATAAAGTTGAAGCGCAATTATGATAGAGCAATCCAGAATTTTGATTGATAAAAAAGCTGCATTATTAGATTCTGAATTATTGACATAGAGCCAGAGGCATAGGCAACCAGCGCAATGCATGCATGGGTTCTTTAAGCTCTCTGACACTAAAAGCCGGCCCTGAGTGCAGTTGATGTCATTCACTATGACAATCATTGTAGGTCGTTGTCGGTCACAGTCTGCCATTTTTCATTGCCATGTTGGGCCATCCTGCCTTTTTGTAATCGGAAGACAGGGAATGATTATTGTTTGAGATAAAGCAATCCGTATTCTTTTACTAGAGTTCACTTATTTTTAAAATTTATAAGGACCTGTGTCTGTGTCTGTGTCTGTATCTGTGTCTGTGTCTGATTTAGAGTGTGAGTAATGGTAACTTAATACTTCCTCCGATTCATAATAAAAATCGTTTTAGATACATTTTAATTATTTAAAATAAGTGTCATTATTGACTTTGTATGTATGTTTATAACTTTTCTTCCAAAATTAACCTTTCATTTCTCTCTCATCTTAATTATACAGATCACAATTTCAAAGCAATTTCTCTCACAATTTTATTTAAGATGTTGATTACCGAGGTAATTTTATGGGAGTATTAATAAGGGTATATTTATAATTTTATTAACTTTCTTAATAAGCGTATGTTTTTCTAAAACGACTCTTATTATGAATCGGAAGGAGTAGTTAATACGACTATTATAGAGTTAAGATGAATCCGAGTAAGGGTTATTCTGGCTTAAGTGAAATCGCAGATTTGAATTGTTTTTATGTATGTAGCTATTTAAAACTTGAGATTATAGTTTTGTCTCTTACAAAAGATTTACCCGATTTAAGCTGGGATTAATATAAAAATAAATAGTTTAAAAGTATCTTTCTATAATTAGGATTCTCTTAAAACACCACGTGAATAAAAAAAAAAAGAAGATGAATCCAACTTTTAGCACTCATAATTAAGCACTGATTTATCTGAAACATCATGCGTCGTATACTTCATAGAATGCTTATTTGGTTAGGCTATAAGTTGCTAACGCAAGTATATTGATGGCTACAGAGAATAGGAATAGGAAATTCAACCTATGCAAGATATCATTCATTTTCACAATGAATTTCCCTCTTGTCACCTCCACCGAACCTTGGCTGGCAATGTCCATTAATTAACATGTACCGGATATGCCTAGCTTGGAATCATGAGCTTGTAGTTGTGCTGAATTGTCAGTTTTGTAGAAGTGAAAACCTTTTCTGGACAAAGACAGTAATTGGCCTTGGACTAAAGTGTTTTTAATTAGATTTAGAGTTGAAATCCAACTCTTTTAAACAAATCGACATAATTAAAAAAATATTGTTTTATCATTTTTAGGTCAGTTTATACATGAACATCTCAAGCTCAGGTAAGACAATATTTAATTAAAAATATTATTTTATACTTTTAATTTTATTTTTTTTTAATGATGAGATTGTCCATTGTCATCCCTACTTTTGAAGATCTTTTACACATCCCTTTTTTCTATCAGAATTTCTAGATTATGCAATTTTTACTCATCAATGAAAATCGTTATATGATGTATAAACTAGTTTCTTAACAAAGCATTTAAGTGATTTTGTGCTTAGCATTTAAGTGATTTTGTGCTTACATTAGCAAGTATGGAGCTTCAAGGATTTGTTTATTTATTTATAATATTTGAATTTAAAACACTTCGTGCACGTGATTTATCGTAGCAATCAAAATAACATTTGAAACTTCTTGTTGTTGTTGGTTATGAATAAAGTTTCTATCATGCATATATGACCTAGAAATTTAAATTGCGAACTTGGTGGCCATAATACTATGATAGCTTTTTATTGATGGTTGATATAGTAGCAATTGTTATATGTAATGGTACCTTAGTTATGTATCTCGAAACGAATATGAAAGGACAAGAAATGAAGAAATACGAAAAATACCTGATTTTAGTCTCCATAACTTTAAACGAGCTTTCCGAATCCGAAACAAGAGCGACTCCACAACTGTCTTCACGGGAACTGCTCTCCAGGATACGAGTAAGGTCTTTCTACAGTTTTCTCAAAACATAAGCTCTCTTAATAAGTCAAAAAATCCTTATGCTTACGATTAATATATCAGCAACTGTAAGAGACCTAAAGCTTTATATATAGCTTTCATGTCATGCTTCCCCATTACATGACCAATATGGATCTGGTCCACAATTGATTGAGATTCATTTTTTATATAGACTTCGACCCATTGATTTAGATAATTTATTGTGTCACTTTATTATCTTTATTTAGATCAAATTACGTAACTTAACCGATAAATTATTGAAAACTAAAAAATGTAATTAAATATTGTCCAACTTTATGAGAAATGACAAAATTGTCCAACATTCTCCCCCTTGAATAAGTATTAATTGCAGTTTTGACTGTAGTTTAAAAACAATTTAAAAATTCGGTTAAGCCACAGTACTAAATTAGTCGACTAGGTTTAAAAAGAAAACATTTGATCCAAAGATAACGAAAGTCCATCATTCCGTCCTGCAAGGCTTTTGATACCTCACTAACATGAATAGAAAAATGGATGTGACAAACTAGGATGATACATTTATGATTTAAATTATATCATCTTCGTTTGTAGGTTTTGATTTTTCCAACTTTATGCTAAACCGCATATACTAAACTGCATTAATGAAATCTTGTTTTCTTTCACCGAATGCTAAACAACATTAGAAAAAACTTGTTTGCATTCACCAAATGCTAAATTGCATTAGAAAAAATACTTTATGTTCTCTAACTTTATGTTAAACTCAATTAGAGAACCTTTATGGGATTGAAAACTTATATATCCCTATGTCATGTCAAACTTCATGGATATCCGTTTAAAACTGTATGCGTCTAAATGATATAGGTACAAAGTCAATCTATATATGCCCAATGACCTTTAAATGCTTAGGATCGACACAAATCTTAAGACTTTCATATGTATTATGACAATGTATGATAACACGTATTATTAAGGATAAACGATGATCATCTCCATTGATGAACCATTATACTTCATAATACATCAAAATGTATAAATGTACATGGAGCAAATATAACAATCCCCTAACTAACAGTGTCTAAGGACGTCAAAATACTCATATTATATACTTGTGTCACAAACACAAGTGGACGAAGTCCTTTAGTTAAAGGATTGATTATTGTTTCCTTAGTCCTTAAATGCTCCAAACCTTAATGTCACATTTTTGTATCAACACCTTTATGACCAAATAATCGACTTTTAAATGCTAAGAACCTGTGATATTGTTAGTTGTTATTAAACAACACAACAACAAGATTATCACAGTACAAACGAATTGCTTTAGCCACTGAATTAACCACAAACAACTCAGAAATCAAGTTTCTGAATCAAATCTTCTGTGAAGCAACCCTATAGCATGCACTTTGAATGCATAGTCGAGGAAATCACCTGTGTCTACTTGACACTCTTCCACGACATTGTACCACCTGCAAACTTAATTAAGTGGACTTTAGATCATCTAGACACATGGCTAAAATCTGAATCTGAATTCCCTATGAGGTTTAGTCTGTTGACTTTTTTATATGTCAGCATATAATCCTTAATTCCCTTCAGTATCTTAATACTTGCTTGACTGCATTCTAATGATCTACTCCTGGGTTAACCAGATATTGACCAAACAGTGAATTTGTGAATGCAATGTCCTGTCTAGTATATAGCCAAGCATACATCAGGTTATTAACCATACTAGAATATGGAACATCACTCATAACCTCTCTCTTTACTTTATTCTTTAGATACTGTGCCAAAGATTATCTCTCACTATGAGACGTAGATGGTACAATATGTTTACAGTTAACTATATTAAACCTTTGTAATATATACTCAACGTATGCACTTTGCGAGAGGTCTGATGAGTGTTGAGATCTGTCCCAGTGAATTTGAATAACTAGGACAGAAGATGTTACACCAAGGTCCTTTATGTCAAAGTTCTTGATCAAAAGTTGTTTAACCTTATACAACATGGTCAAGTAATTTGACGTGAGTAATATATCATTTGCATACAGTAATAGGAAGATAACTTTGCTCCCCTGACCTTATGGTATAAGCATCTTTTCAACTTTATTTTTCATGAACTCGAAAGAGCCAAAACCTTATCAATTGTAAGGTATCACTTTTGGGAGGTTTGATATAAAATATATATTGATCTACTTAACATGCAAACCATGTTAGTTCTATCTAGATTTTGAAGTCTTGTACCATATAGACCACTTCATAAAGGTCTTTATTCAAAAAAGTAGTGTTGACAAGCATCTGATGTAACTCTATATCATCGTCAACTACAATTGCCATAATTACTTAAAATGTATCCTACGAGGATACAGGAAAAAAGTAACGTTAAAGTCAACCTTTTTCTCTAAGTAAACCATCAGGCAACTGAGTGAGCTCAAAAACTGTTGAACTTTATCTTGACATTCTTTAGGTCTTAAAACTTCATTTACAATTGAAAGGTTTATAGTTCCTGTAACGCCCCAAATTAGGGGTTAGCATATGAAGCAAATTTAGTCCGATTTATGTTATGTCTCTTTGACATTTTGGCATGCATTCATGGCATTTTCCGGGTACATTGGTTTAATGACACTTCGGATTGATTCGGACTGTATTAAGATAATTTTAGTAATTTTTGAATACTTCGATGATTTTTAGAAATTGTTGGTGACGTATTTAGTATTTTTTGAACAATTATTTGGAAGTCATTATTTTATGACGGAATTTTTGGTGAATTTTTGGAAGCTGTCTGGGAATTCTGGGTATTTGTTTATTCTAAGAATTCATAAGTGTGTTTTGGGTAATTAACTATTCATCCGAATAGTACTAATTGAATAAGTGGACTAATATATAAGGGTTGATTAATTATTTTGAGATGTAACCGATAACGCTCATCGGTGTTGTTCCGTAGCTCTGTCGATCCGATTTCGACCGCTTTTCACGCAGATCACGAGGTTAGTCCTTTGATAATGAATCTATGGTCTGTTCTTGTCTTTTATAAAGATAGTCGGATGAGATCCGATATTGGTAAAAGAAATTTTAGATCTATAATATTTGACGATTTGGATGATTCGATAGGTTAGATTTGTTAAATATGTTAGTTTTAAGTGATGATGCTAAAAGAATTGAGAAGAATTGAGCGTAAAAGAAAGGAAAGTGAAATAAAGTAAAAGAAAAGAAGAAATTTTCTAAGGCGAAGAAGATGATGAACAAAGCAAAGATAGTGATGAATAAAGTGAATAGTGAATAGTGAATAGTGAACAATGAACAATGATCCAGACGATTTGTGAACTGTAATAACACGATTTGTGAATAGTAATACGTATTTTTTAAACAAGAGAAGAATCCGGAAATTTGCATGAACATGCATCATACTCATTTATCATACAAGAATTATGCACAATAATAATTTGTATCATGTTCCCTATTATAGAGGAACGACCATCGCCAGATATTGCCGGACTTCGAGGCAATAAATAGTAAGGCGATTTAAGGTCAAGAATCGGGACTTTCAAGAATGTCAATAATTTCATAAATATGTCTAACATACAGTCAATGTTAAGTAAGAGATCCGGACGGTCTCACTTTGATTTGTTCTCTCTTCGATTGTGTCTCGCTCCTTACAATGAACGTTCGAGGCGATTGTTGCATGTTATTTTATTGGAAGTGCTCATTTTATTGCACATGAAATGTCCAAATGATTTGTTCAATCAGAGTTGGGTAAATAGGCATGCCTAGAAGGGTCTCAGAATGTTCATGGACACATTTGTGTCGAGACTTCGGTCTCTCCTGAGACACTTCGGTGTCGAGACTTCGGTCTCTCCTGTATAAGTCCCGTTACCCACTTCTGTTCATAGATTTATAGTTTGATTTGTTTTGTATTCTGATATCTGATTGATTATTCGATTACAAGGATCTTCGTGTTTCTTTGTTGCTCGCTTAATATAAAATTTGTTCTAAAATGCATTCTTTCTGTTTCCTAAAATCGGTTAATATAGATTAGTTATTACTCACTAAGCTATATGCTTAGCACGGTGGATTTGCCCCGTGTAGGTTCGGAGCTAAGAGATTAAGGACTGGGACAAGTCAACCGCAGTGGCCAAAAGAGTCTGAGTTTTGTGTTGCGCGAAAATATATTTTGTTTGGTTTGTTTGGGCCTGTAAATATTCTTTCGATTTGTTTATGAAATTATGAGATGTATTATATGTGTGTTACGTTTAGTTTTTAAAAAAACATGTGTGAAACGTTTTGATTTGTTTGTCCTATCTTGGGTGGCATCCATTTATCCTCCCAGGGGGTATTTGGGTGTTACATCTTTTAGTATCAGAGCATGGTTTAGGCGATTCTGGTTTAACCAGCGCTTAACTATTGCTTGTACTTGAATAGAAGAGTCAGTGTCCGCCTAATGCGGTTTGTCCCATGTTTTGGTTCTAGAATGTCCGTATGAAAAGATTCATGAGACTGTTGATGAGGTAGTTGAGAATTTGTGATTCTGGATAAGATTATAAGAATGGGTTCGATATTAGAATGTCATGATGGTTACATATCGTAAGTGTTCCAATTGATGCGATTCGCATATGGGAAGTTGAATAGATCGTTGAACGTGCATGTACACATGCTTATTATGGTTAATGGAGTTAGGTCTCGTATGTTCAAGAATACGACTTTGATTTTCGATATGTATTTTTATCTCAGGAAGCTAAGATGTCAAATAACGTGTTCGGTATAGCATTGCGTTGTTTGTCGATGTTGGATTCCTGACGGAGGTCCGATGATTCGGTTATTGTGTGAGCATTATAGAAGTGCGTTTGATCATTGCAGATTTTAGGTCGGATAAAATACACCAAGTTATGCTTGATTTTAGGAAAAGAAAAAATGGCAAAGTTAAAATAAGAATACTAGTTTGAAAGTGTGATTCTTAAGATCAATTTTGGTGCATTTTGATATATTGGCAAATTTGTGGCAAAAGATTGGAATGGTTCGGTTTAAGGGGAGAGATTCAGAATTTTATTCTGACTTGCGTGAATGTAGAGAAGTCTTGTCCAAGAGCAATTGAGAACAAATGTTGATAAGTGAACTTGGGTGAAATCATTCATGTTTTGCAGGAATGAAGAGAAAAAAATTTGTATGCATAGAGACAAATGATGTCGCGTGAGGTGATTAGTTGATAAAACTTACTGCCATAGCTTTGCAAGCTTGGAGACACAGTAGGTGTAGTGACACATGTCGGATAGTTTGCGGTATTGATAGAATTGAATACGATACGGAGTCAATGAATAAAAGAACTGAAGGTTTATGAATTGTTTGAATGAGTACTATCCTGGTACGTTTTTGTGTATCTCTGATGCTGTATAGAAGACACATGAGTTAATTGTATTACCACTGTAGCGATGTGAATGTAATGTGTTCGGAGGGAGATGCATGTGACTGTATGTCAGGAAATTGGTGGAATAAGGTGACGAGTTATATGATCGATCATGAGATGATATCTGATATTAGGTTTCTTTGATCACATTGTTGCATGATTTTACAAGAGGGAATACGTGAAAGATGAGATTAATGATCGCAAGATATGAATTGAACCTTTTAACTGATGATTGGTTCATATGATGTTCCTTATGAAATGAGATCACTGACTGGTATGATTATGTAACTATGTGAAGAAACATTGGTTTTGTGGCTATAGTGCTTTGCTATGATATTTGGTGGTATTAGATGCGTTTGGTTATATTGGCGTTATTGATTCCGAAAGTGAAAGTAAAACATTTATTTTTCCCTTATGAAAAAAAAAATAAAAAATTACATGCCTTGCTCAAAGGCTATGCTGTGAACCATCAGTTTCTCCTTCCCTTTATTTGGCTTTATCCTGGATATGAACTCCTGCATCGTGGAAGCACCTTGATCAGATGCTCCACTATATAGCCACCAAATACTTAATGTGATTATCACAAATTAGGTTCATAAATTAATAAGCCAAAGACTTACTTGTTGGTCATAGTCTTTCCTTCTAGGCCTCATAATGCTGGTTTCTTTATGTCATGTGGAGCTTTATTAGCACTGGATTGACCAACGTCAGCAGGTTGAGAAGATTTTGACTTTCTACCTTTGATCTTAGCTAGTTTCATCTTTGCTTTCCTTTAGTTGCTTCGACGGTTGTAGGAGTAGCAAACTTGAGTTTCTCCTCCTCAGGAATGCAATGGGCAATCAAAGCATTGAAGTCCCATTCCTCACCCTTCGAATAATATGTCATCACCAGATTACTAAACTCTGAAGGGAGTGTATTTAGAGTCTGGTGAACTATGAAGACATCAGGAAGAGGAATGTTCAACATCTTTAGTCTACTGTGAAGATGGATCATTCTTGATATGTACTCCATCACTCTCTTTTCTCCTATCTACCTCATGGAGAATAATTCTTTCATCAAGGTATTTGTCTCAACATTAGGTGAGACTGTGTACCTCTGGGAGACATCACCAAGAAACTCCTTCGTTATGTCTGTGTCCAGAAGTCCACTAAGCAGATGGTCACTTATGAATCTATTAATGTTCATGCGACATAATTTGTTAGATCGATCCCAGGCTTTATAGGCTGCTTTATGAACTTTCGAACTCATGGATGTAGGTAGAGATGGCCTATCCGTCTGTATGACCATATCAACCTCAACTATCTCCATAACATTCAATACATCCTCTGTCAACTTCTTCATATTGAAACCAATCAGGGTTTCAATGGTGACATTAATTTTGTTGACTGAAAATGTGACTTCAAAATGATAATGTTTAAATCAACACAAATGTAGGATAACAACGATACTTAAAGCCATTAAACAATATCTTTATTGAAAATCCGATCACGCATATTATGAAACTCCTGTGGATTGAATACATAATATATTCAACTAGACCTCTACATAAAAGTTATTAGAGTAATCAACTCTTATGACACTACCACTTGTGGGTGAATAGATCATCCAAGCAATGACTTTACTCTATTCAATGCTTTTATGCACATCTCAAAATCTTATGTAAGGCCAACACCTATGGGCAGAATAACCAAACATGAGACCAGAGACATCCCTTAACGTGTAGGATAACAACGATACTTAAAGTCATTAAACAATATCTTTACTGAAAATCTAGTCATATATATTATGAAACACCTATGGGTTGAATATGTAATATATGCAACTAGACCTCCACATAAAATTGATCATAATACAAACCATCAACTCTCATGACACTACTACTTGTGGGCAAATAGATCATTCAACTAATGACTTTACTCTATTCAATGCCTTTATGCATATCTCAAAATCTTATATAAGGCCAACACCTACGGGCAGAATAACCAAACATGAGACTAGAGACATTCCCTAACGTGTAAGCAGAACAATTCAAAATACTGATTCAAAAAGTCACTATGGTGACTACATCCTTATCAACACTCAAAAAGTCCACAAACACAAGGAATACATCTTTATGTTATCTTCACATTCTTTATGAGCATATGATATATGACAATGTAACATCAACAAATGTAAAAATTTGAATGCACAGTCTCATTGGCATACACTCGTGCTGAAGACATTCTTTGAAACTTCATTTGAGACTTTTGTAAAAGAAAAATCTCAGTAGAGTGATTATCATGCATCCCCAAATATTGAACCGATTACTTGATACACAAGAACCTCATGTATCTCCCATATGGGAAGTTTGTTGCACGAAAATTCACCCAGAAATGGCTTCAGAATGTCTTAATTTCTTTTTTGAGCGACTATCATGTAATTCTGAACACTGAGCATGAGACCTGAGACACAAAAACTTGAAGTATCTTCTTTATGTGATGTCCGAAGCATGAATTCACTTGAAATTGGAATAAGAATATCTTAATTTCTTTTCTGGAGTTAAACTTTAATTTATTAATAATGTAATAGAACCAAAAAAATGGAAAACTTACTTTATGAATTTTTCGAACCTAAAAACTGGCCCAAGACACCCCGGATGACCCTTTTAGAAAATTTGAAAGTTTTTGTGTTTTTTAAAATTACTGTAGAAATTATATAAGCTGATGTCAGCACTGCGTCAGCACATTGTAGAGCGAACGTTATCTATGACGTCAGTTGCGAGTACACGCGTTGTCCAGCAACTTGCCTCATTAGTGAACGATGCGTGCGTAGCACTCGCCAAACGGGTGCCTACGGGTGCTTATCCGAGGCACGTGGGTAGCACGCGCAACACGTGGAGTGATGTGGTCCACCCACGTGTCGACCCGTGTTTGGCGTGTGCGTCGCACGCCCCAGACGTACCGTCCCTCGGGGTGGTACACGCGCCCGACGGTCTCTATCATTCCTATCAGAAAATGACAATTTTCGATGAGTTTCGGGCTGATTTTTCATGCTCTTGGGCTTGGTTTCACCTCGTTTCTCAAGACTAAACATATGTATACTACTTTCATATAATAAAAAGCAAGAAAAAACTGATAAACAAAAGTTAAATCTCCGAAAACCTATAGAGAGAAAACAACACGTTACCGCTCTGATACCACACGTAATATGTAACGGTATCTTAGTTATGTATCCTGAATCGAACGTGAAAGGGTAAGAAATGAAGAAATGTAGAAATACTTGATTTTGGTCTATGTAAATTTAAATGAGATTTCCAAAGCTGAAACGAGAGAGAATCTACCGTCGTCTTCACGGGAACTGCTCTATGGGACGCAGGTAAGGTCTTTCTACAGTTTTTTCAAAACGTAAGCTCTTTTAAAGAGTCAGAGAATCCTTATGCTTACGATTGATATATCAGCAACTGTAGGAGATCTTAACTTTTATATATAACCTTTATATCGGGTTTTCTCATCACAAGGTAGATATAGGTCCATTTCACACTAATTGGAATTCATTTTCTACACAAACTTTGACCTACTGATTTATATTATTTATTGGGCCACTTTATTATGTTTATCTGGATCAAATTACGTAACTTTACCGATAAGTTATTAACAAATAAAAAATGTAATTAAATGTTGTTCAACTTTATAAGAAAGGAAAAAAATTGTCCAACAATAATTATATCTACATTCACTACAATAATTGTATTAATGTGCAATTAATGTTATTTAGAACTTTACGTGATGCAATGCAAAATCCTTGGGACATCATGTCACACGCTAAAGCCAAAGCCAAGAACCATCCCTAATGTCAAAGATGAAGAGAGCTTGTACTAGAAGCAAACCCCAGCTTCGATGGGACTTCAAGAACAGTGGAAACAATGTCATTTGGGGTAATCACGCACATGAGATGCTATTCTATTGGCAATTCAGTGATGTTATGACCAAAAATTGCCACCCCAAGTCGTCCATTTTCCACATGTAATTTCCAAAAGAAATCAATAGATGGAATTCCCCCACATGCTCAAACAAGAGCTCGACTGTGTTTGGAACTCACACTACTTGCATTTGCTGGGTTGGCAACTTAGCGTCCTATAAATGGGAATTGGATTGACATTTCAGTTCTTCAAACACGTGCTGGAAATCAAAGGTCTTCGTCGAAAAGCTGTGATTCTGTGAGCAACCAAGTGGAGCAAGTGGGGAGGTAGTCTTTCTAGTGATAGGTTATGCCTAACTAAGTTTGATTTCCAAATGGGAAGGTTTGGCAGCCCATTTTGTTTTAGTACTCCCGTTTTCTGCTTCAGTCGTCATTCCATGCCAAGGAACTTTGATAAAACAAAGGCATGTTTAACTAGCTAATAAAATGTAAACTTGCAAGCTTTTTTTTTCCCCGTAAATGGTTATTTAAAGACTAAAATTTATATTTAAGACGTATTTATTTCATTAATTTCTTTTTTGAATAAATTTTCATTTATTTAATTATATTGATCTAGTTTGATTTTATGAATATTTTATTTTTTTCATAATAAACTAATTTATAATTATTTTTTCATCACTTAATTTACAATTAAGTGATGAATTTAATTCAAATAAAAACAAATTTAAAGTATAATGAATTTGAAAAGTCTTTAAAATTTAAATGAATTAACCTTTGTCAAAACCTGAATGTGTAGTACATTACTCTCAATCAAAGAAAGCTTGTAATATTAAATCCATTAACCTACAAAGTACAAACCCTTGGAGTTGAAGGAAGAAAACGTCATAATCCAACTCTCTAGAAGCTTTTGGAAAATCCAAGTCTAAGATGCCTAGAATGAGATATCTGTTTCGTTAGAGTGTTATATAAATATATAAATTAAAATTTAATAAAATAGGATAGTAAATACGGAAACAAAATATCATATGCGTTTGTTTTTCTGTTCTGTCATTGACACGAATAGAATTTAATGAACTGGTTTACATCCAGCGATGTAAGATGTCCACAATTGGTGGATAGCTTGCATGTGGCTTTTCAAGCACGTGAGAAACACTTGTAGATTACGTTCTGCCAAGTGGGATCAGTAACATATGTTCTTGTAAATTGCGGGATGATTCTCATTCTGCCACCGTTTTTTTAATGCACGTGGAACTACCCATATTCGTTTTTGCTTGCTCAAAGCAATTTGCCAATCTCTCCCTTGTCTTTTTCTTTTTCTTTTTCTAACTAGAATGTGCAGACTAGTGAAATTGGTAGAACAAAGTACCTATGGGTAGGGTGGAGCTAAAAGAAAATTTTAGTGTTAAGATATGTATTAAGCTATTTTATTGATTAATTTTAGGTATTATTTGTAATTGGATAAAGTTGGGCAATTTTTTAAATTTTACTATGTTAAGTTATCTATTTTGTGTGGAACTCTTATGTGAAGATTAAAATTCTAATAAGGATAAGATTTAATTGGAATCAAATCATCATTTTTTATTAATATAAGATGTAATTGTTTGGTAATTTTTGGACTCTTATTATAACTTATTTTGGGATATCCACTATCTAGGGAAGCATAAATTTTGGAGATTTGGTTTGATTATGTGCGATTGTAATGTGACTAGGATTTACATGTGTTGTGGGCTAAAGTGTTGTCGTTTTTGGTGTGAAAAATGACAGGTAACTTGTGACGCGACAATTGTGATTTTTGGGGCAATCTTGGATCATTTTTGTAGCTAATTTTGTAGGATGTGATTCTGAGTTGGTACTGCAACTTTCTGTCAAGATTTCACGACCTTATTGCTGTGTTCATCGTGAATCATACGTGTTTTTTGCAGCTGCACATTCTTCTGCTTTGAATAACCATTAAGGGTTATATTGTGTTGTTGATTGCGTTGATTTTGGCAGTTGCATATGCTCCATCTTCGCACGACAATAGAGGGTTATGTGATTGTTGATTTTGTGTGAGTTTGACAACTACATTTTCTTCTATTTTTGAACAACCATTGGGAGCAGGGCAACTAGTTTTTTTAAGGGTTTACGTGAATCTTTGGTGACTGTTAGTTGTTACTATGAAGTGTTAATTTGTAGTTGCCAGTTGTGATTTGTGGGGTGAGAAAACTTTGCAAGATTTTTTGATTGTTGCAGCTATCACTTATGATCGGTGCTATGGTATAGTGGTTGTTAGGCTGATTGAGTGTTAATCGTGGGCATTTTTGTTGGCTATCAACAGTGGTGGTGGTGTGCATAAAATTCCAACAGACAATGTGAATCTTGGATGTTTGTAACGTTTTGGTAAAGAAACGTTTAAGTTTGTTGGTGATTTTTCTATTGCTGTGTGTGAGGTGTTCCGATGATAATATCGAAAGACTACAATAGCATTCTTGGTGGACAACTTCTCATTCATTCGTTGATGAAGCGATATATTTAGGAGAGTTGCTTTTTATCTCAAGCATTATCTTCGTTTATGTTGAGGTTAGTACGAGTCGGTTGTACTATTGAGTGTGATTTACTTTCACGTGTAGTGAGGACGAGAGATAGTGTCAAAAGTTGGGTGAGTCGGCTATATAATGCCTTGAGTAAAACTATTATTGTATCACAAGTGAAAGTAATTAAGTTGTGTGAAGGCCCCACAAATGTAAACAAGATGTATCAAACTGCGTTAATAAATTTTGGGTGTTGATTTGTTATTTAGTATTTGATCTTTTTGTTTTTGTATTTGTCAGAAGATTTATAGCTGCTACGATTGATTCATAATTCGTGCGAAACTATATTCTTTGGGATTTTCATTTAGTGAATACTAAAATCATATTATGTATAAATAGAAATACATAATATCTCTTACTATTGAAATATAAACTAAATTATGAATTTGAAAATATAAATAACAAATGAAAGAAGAGAAAATAATAAAACAAAAAAAATGAATAATGGATGAAGCCATAGTAGCATTGCCATGACTTAATATGAAAAATTATGTTGATTTTTATTGTACTCTTAAAAAGAGTTAATTGTAAAAAAGAATTTTCAACTTTACTCAATTTTATTATACTAACTCAAATTTTAAAAATAATGCTAAAATATTAAATTTTTATTTTTACAAAAATAATATGATATTAAGTTTCTATTAACAAAAATAAAGTAATATGTCACCTCAAATTTTAATTTTTTGTCGCATGGCTACAACGAAAGATAGTGATGCTATATATGATTTTTTATTTAATAAAAATATTAAATTATTAAAAATTAATTAACCCTAAAGGGCTTTGATAGAGAAGTTTTATCTTTTTTTTTCCTCTTAAACCCAATCATAAATTGGCTTTTTTTTTTTAATTAAGAGGGGAAAATAGATTACACAACAAGACACAGGAAGCAGATTCCCGACATATTCTCTAAAAGGAGTACATGGTACCCATTGGGTGGAATATCAAAATAAATAGTGCCTACATCAAAGTGCTCAGCATAGTTCGCGAGCTAGTTGGCACATTGGTTACTCTCGCGGTATATATGACGATGTGCTACCGTCCAGTTGCGAGTAAATAGTTCATTAATACCCTGAACGATGGGGTTGAGCACCTGTGATCGGCTCGTCGAGGAATAAATGAGATTAATAGCTTCGATCGAGTCAACTTCAAGTTCGATTCAACGATATCCGAGGTTCCACGCGAGCATGAGTCCTGTATACACTCCCCAGAGTTCGACACACACCAATGAGCATCACCCGAGATTATGGATGAAACCGTCAAGCCAATTACCCGTACTATCATGGAGGATGCCTCCGGCTGTAGCTGATAAGGCGGAGCATTTACTCGCTCCATCCATATTAAGCTTGACCCACCCACTGGGAGGCTTGCACCAGCTGAGTAGCTGCTTGTGTCGAGCTCGAGGGCAAGGGCCTGGAATAGTAGTCCTCTGCCAATCCGTAGACTTGCGAATTTGATCTGCATAAGACAAAATAACAAAAATGGGTGAGGCCGGCCAAATAAATTGCTCATAAAAAAGAGTCATATTACTCCAAGTCCATAATAGACAGCAAGTGGCAACAAATAGAATCGACTAATCTTGCCCAAAGACCCGTCGGTGGGGTTTGAGGTTAGTGTTGAGCCATTACTGAAGTGGCATAGTGAAAAAATCACTATTCATTATGTGAGGAGGGAAATTGCTCCACACATGGCGACCTTGGCTGTAGTCTCGCATCTTATGCAGCGAGGATTCATCAAGTGCATAGTGATAGCAAGATCCATCCGTAGTGAGGTGCCTTCTAACCCGATGCTGGTTGGTGAGTAACCGATCCTAAGCAAGCAGCCAGAGGAAGGTGCGGATACGTTGGGGGCCATGCTAGAGCCAGATTACCTTCCAATGTCCAGAAGGTTCGACGTTCACGTGGTCCATTAGTATGGAATAAGTAGAAGCGACAGTGAACTGTCCGATATCCGAGATTCCCCAATTTAGTTTATCCTGCCCTAGGTAAGGCTTGGGGGGGAAAGTTCCTACGATTAATTTGCAGACCGATATTGGAAGGTAGGCTTGAAAGGCATCTCAATCCCAATTCTCGTCACTGTCTACAAATGTTGAACCTCGAGTTCATTAGAAAGAGTAGGAATAGGGGTGGTGGTCTGGTGAATAAGAGATCCCACGTCCTTAATCCAAGGGTCCAGCCAAAATCGGGTCCGCGCGCCATCTCCAAGAACCCATTGCATGCCCTGAAGCACTAGGTGCCAGGTTGATTTAATGCTCCTCTAGATCATGGATCCTCCAGATGTGTTGACAGTGGTGGGGGGATGGTTGACATCAAATTTATATTTGGCCATGAGGACTTGAACCCATAGTGCGTTTAACTTGGCAATCAGGGTCCATCCTAATTTGGCTAAGAAGGCAATATTGATTTCACGTATTTCTTTATGCCAAGCCCCCGCCCCCAATCGCTTTTGGTTTGTAAATGTTTTCCCAGTTAACTAAATGAATCTGTTGGTGTCCATTGGATGATCCCCATAAAAATTGCCGTATTAACTTCTCCAGTTCATCGCACAGACTTCGGGATAGCCGGACTGTCTGCATGGTATAACTAGGAAGGGTCGCTAAGACTGATTGGGCTAAAGTGATGCATCTAGAAAAGGATAACATTTTGGAAGCCCATCCTGATAAACGGTGGTGAACCTTACCCAGGACATATTGATAGGTTTTCCAGTTCACCCGATCATGAAGCAGAGGAACGCCTAGGTAGCATCCTAGGTCTTGCGCTTAGACGAAGCCCAGTGCACTGCTTAAGGAGTGGGTTGTCGAGTGAGGAATATTCTTTGAATAGAAGTGTCGAGATTTAGCGTGGCTAACACCTTGGCCTGAAGCATTGCAAAAGGTACCTACAGTATCCCGAATGATGTCCACTTGATCCATAGAGGCTTTAGAAAAAAGGATGAGGTCATCAACAAAGAACAAGTGGGAGAGTGGTGGTCTGTTTTTGCTTAATTTAATAGGATGCCATCGGCCTTGGTTCACCGCATAGGTGATTGATTGTCCCAGTCGTTCCATACACAAGACAAAAATATAGGGCAATATGGGATCTCCTTGCCGAATGCCTCAAGAGGGCCTAAAGGCCTCACTAAGTTCACCATTCCACCTTACTTGTAGGGAAGCTGAGGAAATGCACTTCATAATGAGATTAATTAGTGACTCGGGAATGCCTACTTTAAATAAGGTGTCTTGGATGAAGTCCCATGAGAGATGGCCATAAGCTTTCTCCAGGTCTACTTTAAGAGACATCATGCCTTTTTGTTCGATTTTCCTTTTCATAGAATGTATGACTTCTTAGGCGATAATAATATTGTTCGTAATCAATCGCCAGGGGACAAAACTGCATTGGGTAAAGGCTATCAGATCCTCAAGATACGGTTTAAGCGATTAATAATAAGCAAGTATGGAACCATAAACCAAATGGCATCTTAGTTCCATGACTATCAAAATGTCTTATCACTAAACCCATGAAGTGACGGTCTATTTTCATAGTTTTATCTCTTCTCTCTTTGAAAACTTCCTAATCACAATTTGACTCTTTATTTTATTTTTTGCCCACAAGGTGTCCTAGGCGGGTCGCAACTATATGAAGGCACCTTTAGGCCATTTACACCTAAACTAATCCCCGCTCGAGCCAGATAGGTCCCTTGCGAGAGGCAAATCTCTGACTCCAAGTTTTAAATGGTTGCATACATGAGGGGAGTTCGAACCCACGACATCACTTAAGCTAGGAGAGCCCTTTACCAACTCACCTGTCCCCTGGGGTTCTCTTTATTTCCATAAGCAAGCAACCAGAAATTAGTTGGCATCTTAGTTCGATGATTACCATAATGCTTTATAATCAAACCTATAAAGCAATGATTTAGATTCATAACAAAACTCAAGCTTATGCCTTAACCCCAAGTGGAAAAATATTTTGAAGTCTTTCGAGTTTATGGGTTGGGCAACTTGGATTATTCCAGCTGAGTAATATAGCAGATTGCTTCTTTGAGCAGTGACTGGTCATACTATCTACATTTGCTTGTATTGCAAAAATTGTCTTTAAGATGCCAAATTTTGTGATTGGAAAGTTTTCATAGAGAAAAGAGATAAAGTTTCTCTCTCTCCATCCTCTTTAGGTTAATTAACTTTTTAATAATTTAATTTATTAAATAAAAATATCATATGTGACATCATTATCCCACGTAATAGCCCCGTGACAAAAATTAAAATTTGATATAGCATGCCTCATTATCAATGTTAATGAAAATTTTATATTAGATTGTTTTGTAAAAATTGAAAGTTTGAACATTTTAGTGTTATTTTTAAATTAAATTAGTATTACAAAATTAAGTAAATTTTGAGATTTTTGCGCTTATCATTTAAAAATTATGCAATGGTATGATTTTATTATGGTTAAAGTAATTAAATTCTTTAGATAAATTAGATTTTAAATATATCTAATTTTATATTATTGGTTATAAATAAAAATTTAATTAAATGTACACAATTATTAGTGTGGAACATTACATAGGTTGAGACTATTCCATATTAGCATAAAAATATATGTAACGCCCCAAATTAGGGGTTAGAATATTAAAGGAATTTAGTACGAATTATGTTTGTTATTTGCATATGGAATATTTGCTTAATTGTGCAAAAATATTTTGGCATGCATTCATGACATTTTTCGGGTAAATTGGTTTAACGAAACTTCGGATTGATTCGGACCGTAGTAATATAATTTTAGTAATTTTTGTATACTTCAAATATTTTTAGAAATTGATGGTGAATTAATTTTGAGTTGAAAATTTATTTTACGAGTCATTATTTTATGACGGAATTTTGGTGAATTTTCGAAAGTTGTCTGGAACTTTTGGGTATTTGTTTGTTATAAGAATTCAAAACAATGTATTTTTGTTTAAAAAGAATAATTTATTAATAAAATAATAATAATTAAATAAATGGACGAATGACATTATGGCAAGAGTTTTACATGCGTAGTAACATCTGGATTGAACATAAGACATGCATGTTCATGGCAAGAGTTTTACATGCATAGTAACATCTGGATTGAACATAAGACATGCATGTTCACACGTTAGCTTTGAGATGACATCATGCATGGAGGAAAGGTGGCATTAAAATGAGCAAACCCACGTCTTAGTTAGGAGGGAACCACTGTAGCTTTCATTCTTTACGGAAACACTTACCACTGAGATGTGTTTCCCTGTTCTTCATCACCGAAAAGCAACTGATTATACCATTAAGTTGTTGATCTCCCTTTTCAGTGCTAGAGTAATTGTGGACTCAAGTAAGTTATGTCTTGAGCTTTATTGAGTGTTTTAAGATGTTTTAGATGCTGGATTTGTGTTAGAACTGAATACATGCATGAGAAGGATTTAGCAGTAGAGATTCGGTGATGAAATGTACATGCATGGGTTTAGAAGTGAGGCTACGGTGATTTTGTAAGTTGATGAAGAAAATGTGTTTCTTTTAAAAGATTATATATAAATATATATATATATGATTTGGGTTTATGCTCTGTTCTTTTCCTATTGATATACATGAATGTTTTTGGAAAGTTTGAATGAACTAAAATGTGTTGGATGGTAAAGAATGAGAATTTGGTACAGTCTTAATATATAATGGTGTTGAATAAGTGAAAGTGTAATACTAAGGATTTTGAAAGTATACCGTAGAGAGAGAGAGAGGAAGTTGGAATGTTAGTTTTGTGATCTTGGGGGTATAAAGTTGTTTATGATGATTCCGATAGGTTAGAAATGCTAAATAGGTTAGTTTTAAAGTGATGAAGTTAAAGAAAAATGGAAGAAAACTTTGTTGTTTCGTCTGGTTTGGTGAAGAAGACGATGAACAGTGGTATAAGTCGACTTGTTGTGGTGTATAAGTCGACTTATTGCATGAAAATGTCATCTCCGCTCTTCAATAAGTCGAGTTATGCAGTGTAAGTCGACTTGTGGTGTTATATAAGTCGACTTGTATAAGTATAAGTCGACTTGTGTGTGTTTTAATGGATAAGTCGACTTGTGTAAGCATAAGTCGACTTGTGTAAGCATAAGTCGACTTGTCGTGTTATGTAAGTCGACTTGTATAAGTATAAGTCGACTTGTATGTGATAAACTTCACTCTTTTGACCATATCTTTGTCATCCGACCTCCGAATGACCTGATTCTCGAAGAGTTGGATTCGTAAGAAAATTCTCTACCTCTTTATGTGAAATTTGTAAATTTTCCAATTTTATTAACAATCAAGGATTTAATAATTTAAGTTAAGAATTTAGGGTTTGGTCCCGAAATTTGTCATGAACATGCATCCTACATATTCATCATACATTGGTGAATTTTTAAGCATGCACAATAGTGATTTGTATCTGTGTTCCCTCTTATAGAGGAACGACTACTGCTGGATATTGCCAGGACTTCGAGGCAATAAACAGTAAAGGCGGTTTTTGTAAGTAATACAGGTCAGTAATTTCAGTACGTAATATAGGTAGAAAATTTCAGTAAATACTTTAGGTAAGTAATTTGTTTTATGATAAATTTTGTGAGTGCTATTTGCCTGCACATGAAATGTCCGAAATGACCTTGCTCGCTTTTAAAGCTGTTAAGTCCTAGTTGTGGGTAAATAGGCATGCCTAGAAGGTCTGCAATGCTCCTCGTTATTTGACACTTTGGTGTCTCCTGATATCGAGACATATGTCTCTCCTGCTGATACTAATTATGGTATCTCCTGTATAAGTCCCGTTACCCACTTCTGTTCATGGAGTTATAAGTTTGATTTGTTTTGAATTCTGATATCTGTTTGATTCTGACATAAACTAAATTATATTACGATTCAAGGATCTCCGTGTTCTTGCTACATTTAGTATAAAAATCTGCTACGAAATGCATTCTTTACATTTCTCAAATCATTAATATAGATTAGTTATTACTCACTAAGCTATATGCTTAGCACGGTGGATTTGTCCCGTGTAGGTTCAGAGCGAAGAGATTAAGAACTGGGACAAGTCATCTGCAATGGCCAAAAGAGTCTGAGTTTTGTGTCACGCAAAACAAAAATGTATTTTGTTTGGTTTGTTTGAGCCTGTAAATATTCTTTGGATTTGTTTCTGAAATTATAAGATGTATTATATGTGTGTTACATTTAGTTTTTTTTTAAAATGCATGTGTGAAATGTTTTGATTTGTTTGTCCTGTCTTGGGTGGCATCCATGTATCCTCCCAGGGGGTATTTGGGTGTTACAATATATTTCAATAAATAGATTGCAATGTATTCAAAAACAAATAATTAAAATGGATATTAATTATAGTCTTAAATATTCTATTGATTAAAGGCTTAAACAGTTAAACGTAAAACAATAAGAGATGAGTTAAAAATACTTGAGGAGAAGAAAGAGGAAATTGAATAGCGCAAAAACATGTACAATATATTCTCTAAGGTGTATTTGCTATCAACATTCAAGGTTTTTATAGGATATAATGGAATCTATCGCAATTTTCACTATTTAAGACATTAAAACACACAAATCTATGTTAAAAATGATTAAAGATTTATACTTAAAACTATCCGATTCTAGAGTTATTTTTTCCAAATCTTAGATTAGATTTAGTGTTTTTTTCTATTATTGAATGATAATAGGTTGCTTCCATGCTATATTAGGTAGTATTAGAGCTTTGAAAATCCAAAGCTTATTCTTTTAATAGTGACCAATAATACCATTAACAAGGTATGTGGATTACCCGAATTTTAAAGAGCTATTGAAGAACAAAAAGAGTTAAATTGCAATATCAAATGACAATAGGTAGAGATAAGGGATCAATTGTTGTAAGCGTTGTTGTAAAGAGGTAATAATAAGAGAATTAGGATCAAGTTTGTAGGGAAGATGACCCTATAAGACATCCTTAAATTCAAAATCTTGCTTCGCAAAATTACGATAATGATAAGTAAAAAGTTATTAATTAAAGAAGTGGTAAAGGAGGACATAAGTACAAACTAAAGGTAGATATCCCGTCTTTTATTAATGATTTAGATATAGAGGCATTTTTGGATTGGTTGGTAGAGGTAGAATGCTTCTTTGACTGTATATTGAAATTCCTAAGGAGAGAAAAATCAAGTTAGTGGCTTATGGTTAAAAAGGGGCATCAATATGGTTAGATTAGTTGAAGGCGACTAGGAGAAGAGAGGGTAGAAATCATATTCCTCCTATAGTGTGACGAGCAGTGTGTATAAGGCCCTAGTATGAATTCACCAACGTATGGTTAACTGGCAATTACTAGTGATTCGGACTTCATGTAGGCAAGTTGTAGCATGCAATCCGAACTGAGGATCCTCACCTTCGTACGAGTTATCACCAACAGTTTGCTCAAGGTTCCAAACTCAACAATGGCAACTAAACATGAGGGTTGCGCTCAGATGAGGATGAAACAATTATTGAGGGAGATATTTTTACCACTAGATTATGAATAATATATCTTTGATGCTTTCCATTAAAGCCATCAGAGAAATAAGAGTATCCATGAATATACTATCGAGTTTTTAAGGTTGGAAGCTTGCAATTAATTGTCTAAAACCCAACCTTAATAAGTTGTAAGGTACTTAAGAGGATTGAAGCCAAGTATAAGAGATGATATTGAGATCTAGATGGTGCTAACAATTTAAGATGCTAGGAATTTGGCTATAAAGGCAGAGTTTATGCTTAACAAGAAGTTAAGGGAGTTTAAACGGTATGGAAATGAAAATACTTTCATTGAGAAAGGAAAAGAGGTAGTGAATGCAGCCTCTACATATAGTGGTAATGGAAAAAGCAACACTAATAGTAAAAATTCAATCAAGGTAGCTCCAACAACCTCTAAATCCACAAATTCTTATACAACCCCTCATAAGTGTTATAGATGCGATGAACTGGGCAATAAATCTAATGAATGCCTAAAGAGGAAAATAGTAAATATGGTAGAGCAATATTATGATGAAGAGAAACTATGTGCAATCGAAGGAGATGATTGGGAGAAGCAAGAGGAACAAGAAGATGATGCTTTTGAAGGAGTGATTAAAAGTTTGATGATAACAAGAAATAAGATGATTTGCAAAGATTTAAATTTTTTCATATAAAGTATATAGCTCAAGAAAACTTATGTGAGTTGATTATTAATAGAGGTAGCCAAAACTATAATGTTGATGCAATGCATTTAGGTTAAAAAGTTATTTTGGGTAAACCATGGTAATATTATGTTGATGCAATACATTTATGTAAGTTTTTTATTACCAATTTATGAAAAATGGGGTGAAACATATCTTAGTACCTATAGGTAGGAAAAGGAGTGTGAAGCCTAATATAAAGAGTAAACAAAATCTTAATTTCAAGTAGAAAATAATAACATAAAATTTATGAGTGAGATAAACAAAATGAGGGAGATGCATTTATTAATTGTAAAAGGGAAATAGGTGAGAAAAAAAGATGAAATTCTCTTAGAAATCCAACCTATTTTAGAAGAGTTTGGGAATGTACTTCTTGATAATTTACCTAATAAATTGCCCCTTATGCATGGTATTCATCACCACATTGACCTTGTTTTTAGAACTAATTTACCCAACCTACCATACAACCATATAAGTCCAAAACAAAATGAGATATTGGAGAAGAAATTATAAGAATTAATTAAGAAGGGACATGTTATGGAGAGCATAAGTCCATGTGATGTGGCTACTTTATCTATGCCAAAGAAATATGGTAGTTGGATGATGTTTGTTGATATTAGGGCAATCAACAAAATTACTATTGGGTATAAGTACTCTACTAAAGTTAAATGGTATGATGGATCAATTGAGTGGAGCAATTATTTTCTCCGAAATTGATCTTAGAAGCAGTTATCACTAAATAAGGATAAGGCATGAGATGAATAGAAAGTTGCATTCAAGATAAAAGATGGACTATATGAATGCTTAGTTTATCGTTGGAATTGACCAATGCATTAAGTAACTTCATGTGCCTAATGAACCAAGTTCTACAACCTTTCATAGGTAAATTTATTGTGGTTTATTTTTATGACATCCTTATCTATAACTAATTTATTGATGAGCATGTTGACATATTAGAAAGGTGTTTGAGAAGAGGAGTTGATGACAATAACCTAATGGTGATTGGCTAGTGGCGAGTGGCGAGTAGCAAGTGTTGAATTAGTAAGTTGGCAATGAGGAGACATCCAGCTCAGCAAGTAGGAAACCTAGAGGTGAGGAGAAAAAAATAGCTAGAGGGGAGATGATGGAAAGAAGATTGGAGAGGTACAATGAGGAGATGAATAAAAAAAGAATTAGGATGAAGAGATAACAAATTAATGGAGAGAATAGATCGTCAGTTGAGGATAATAGAGAGAAGAGTTATAGGTAATTATAATGGGCAAAATTTTGTCACAAGTCACCAAATAGTGGGCCAAAGAAGAATTATGGCAAAAGTTAAGTGAAAATATAGGCCAATTAATGGTGAAAATCAGAGCCATCTTTCATGTCTTGGCTGGCGGTAACATTGTCTCTTAAATAAGAGTGAGTAAAGAGAGAGCCAAATAATTATGGAAACATTACCAAATGACCCTGTTCATCTGTCGTCAACTTTGTCTATGTCTAGTCTACCTTTTAGTGTTAAGCATGTTTTGTTTAATTGTATAGAAAATCTAGTTGAAATTACCTATGTTCCTGTAGAAAATCATGTTTATGAGTCTTTTTTACCTTTGTTGAGTCCTTACAGTATCTATTCTCGTGATCGTTCTTAGATAATAAGTATACATACTACTTTGTTTACATCTAGACCAAAAGTTAAAGAAATAATTCAGAGTTCCAGACTAGAATAGTGTGGTCTTAGATATACTATAGTAGAACAATACGTAAAGCTTGGGATACCAAAAGAGTTGATCTCTCTCTGAAGAGAACACAACCATACACATTTACATGTCGAAGCTATACGCCTAGTTCTCACACTTCATGGAAGAAAGGGAATACCTGCTACAGCTAGGATATCTCTTCTAGATACAATGAACTAAAATGCCTTAATTGGTACTCTACTGGCTACTTACAGCAATGGAAGTGTCATTATGACAATAGCACCTAATTTCAACATCAGATTAGGTGATCCCACTTTTTCTGAACTACTGCAAGTTCAGATTTAGATCACCGGAGCAAATCAAGATCCTGCAGCCATCATGGATACCTTACATCATCAGATGATCTATCATCTACAAAATCATACTTTGGACCTCAACTTTCCAAATTCTACTTCGAATGCTCTTTATATAGTTACTGATCGTTCCAGTGATAAGACTAGTATCAACCAAATCCTGAAGCAATTACCAGCTGTAGAGCTTGAAAAGTTGACGACTATTGAATGGATCACCAATTACCAGAAGGTGTTCCATGTACCTCATCGACACTCTTTTCATACAATTACTCCTCTAATTCTGAAGACATTAAAAGATGGAACAGTGAAGTCTATCTATGCAAAGCCCAACAAAGATCCATCTGGACCTTCTACATTTGGAGCTTTCTTTTTGATCCATCTTATATTTTCTCATACAGAAGGTAAATCTGGCCCTCCTATCCATTATTTTAAATCTAATGGAGATATATCTATGTAATTCATCATCGTGGACACTTTATATGGGATGTTGACCATCTATGTGCGAACCTGACTGTGAAGTCTGTCCCAACCCTAAGTTAGACATGATGATGATGATGAGCGGTATGCTAGACAACGAAGGAGGAAAAAAAAGTCTAAACCTCGTTTTATGCCTTCTTAACAGTATCATCCACACAAGGATGATTCAGATCCGAATGATTCCAACAATTCTAGTGGTCTATCCACAAAAAGATTCAAACCTAGATCTCTTTATGAGATGTTGAAATCTTCTACCTGTCAGCCTAAGCCAGTAATTCCTATCATTATTCCTACTCCTATAGCTTGTATGATGGTTAAGTCATATGAAGAAGAGTTTCCTTCTTTACACAAGAGTACAGATGAAACAACTAAGGTTATCTCTAACCCTTATATTTGAGTAACAGGAATCACTTCACAAAAAATGCTTGTTTCAAATCCTTTTGATGAAGTTCTTAACTGGCAGACATCAAATGCAGTAGCATAGAACAAAATCCTTAGAAGAATTGATTCCAAGCTAGATGGAATCAATCAACAGACTCATGCTACTCAACATAAAGTTGACGATGTCTCTAAGCAGATCCAACAATTATACCACTAAGACAAAGCTCAGATCCATCAACTTGACGTTGATCTTCGACATTATTTTGCTACACAGTATTTTGGACCTGACTTCGACGTCAAAACTAAAGAACTTAGGAAGATATAAAGAATTGTGAAACAAATGGAAACTGATATGTATTCTATATAGTCTAAGATTGTATATGACTCATCCTCTTCAGTATTTCCAAATATATAGCCAATATATACTCCTCCTCTGTATCAGACATATCCAAAAGAAGCTGATTATTCAAAGGTTTTCAAGTTCAACTATCCTCTGATCAAATAGCATATACATCCTCAAGCAGCTCAAGCAAAACCTAAAAAGCCAAAGTCAAAACCAAAGCCTGAACAAGTTCCTGAGCCATCACCTTCATATACTAAATCTGAATTAGTTAACCAGTGTAGTAAACCATTACAGATTCATACACCTCCCAATTCTCCACCAAAGTCTCAACCTTCCACCTTTATTGGGAAGAATAAAGCGCCTCTGAGAGAGTTCATAGCAACTCTTGCACCTACACCTGTTGCAGAAGATTCCTCCGCTCAATAAGATAATTTAGAAGCTTGTTCTGAAGCTTCTATTAGAACATCTGAAATCTCTGCAATAATTTTGAGTCATCATCTAAACAAATTTCTACACCGACTTCTGATTCCTCAGTACAGCTAGCTAATCTATTAGACTTAGCACAAGTTCTAATGACTATGCCTGAACCTACTAAAGCTGAATTAGATACAAGCGAAGCAAAATCTATGGGAATTGAACTTTTTAGACCTTAACCAGCTCCACAAACAACACCAGCTTAACCAGTTGCATAGACCAAGCCTACTTCAGGACCTTGGTTTACTTTTGACGATCTTCCTCCAAAAAAATGGAGAGATCACTTGCATGAATTTAGTGCATGAATAGATCTTCAAATGACTCAACCGATTAATTCTTTACACGATATTTTGTCTGAATTTACTTCTCATTTTACTGGTACTTTGCGAGAATGGTGGCAAAGTATTAGCGACTATTGAAGACTTCAGTATATCTAAGTCACTACAGCCGGAGCTCTTCTTGGAATCATTCATAAAGAATTCATTGGTGATTTTCAGCTTATAGATAAACAGATCTGTCGAGAGTATTTTGCAATGAAATGTTGTTCACTTGACAAGCGTGATCTACAGAAGCATTTTAAATGTATGATAAAAATGTATTATTTTTTAAATGAATGGAATGATTTTAATCTCTGATATACTTTTATATTATCCCTTCCAGATCAATTGCAACCAACAACGGACCATTGTTTCTTTACAAAGGGAAATTGCTAATATAGCTCTTGGAGAAATCTACCAGCTTGCTTTAGCTTTTCTTGATAAGTTGTGTGATTAGTATGCCTCATTCAAGAACATCGTTAAAGGTGGTCCACTTCTCAAACAGGCTTGCAAGAAGCCTTATCTTCAAATCAAGTGCAAAGATAAAAAGAACAGTGATTGTAGCAACAAAAAGAAATCTCATCAGAATCATGTCTATCATCGAAAAAAGTTCTGCAGACAAATGGAAGGATACAAACCCTTAAGGAAAACTTATGTGAGAAAAGATGGAACAAAATGAAAGTTTGTCCGATTCTTCAAAAAGAAATATCATCATTCTCAGAAAGATGATCGATGTTTTCTCTATGGACAACCAGGACACTTTACACGAACCTATCCTCATAAAAGCAAGAAAGATGTCAAGTTATTGAAGCACATGCAATCAATTTTTCCTATTCATTCTTGTAATAACTTTGAAGATCTTATTGAGGAATAATCCACTGAAGATGAAGACACTCAGTTTGTTGTTTCTGTTACGACCTTTGATGATGAATTCTCTTAATATTCTATCTCTTTAGAAGATGATTCTCTATACATGCTATAATAGACCCACATGAAGATAAATCGTACTCCAGTACAAAGACCATATGTCCAGATCCAACTCTTTAGACAAGACAAATACAATCGACCCATCAAAGCTATTGGATTTATGGATACTGTATATAGTCGTACGATTATGAAGCACAACAGTTTACCTTTTGAAGCATGGAACTCACATGATGTGTACTTTACTGTTGCAGATGACAATTCATTCAAGATCGGGCTTATTACAAAAAGAAAGGTCGGGATACGATTCTTTCCACAATGTATAGTTTGGACTAAAGTGCTTGGCAACAATCTACTTGGCCTAGATATTCTCATTGGTATGGATGTATATAGCAAAGTCTCACCTTTACAGATCCTACTCACAGGCCTGAGGTATCGATCATTTTACAGTCCCTACATTGAAGTGAAAAATGTGTTTGAACTTTCTCAAGTTCCCACACTATATACTTCATTACGAGATAGCTATTAGACTACTATCCTGAATCACAAGCACAGTTTTCTCATCCTTATCCTCTTTGGAAAAATGCTGACTTGTTCATAAGTCTACCTTTCAAAAAGAAAGAGGATATCAATCCTATGAAAGCTACACATATATGGATGAACTCTGATGACCTCAAGGTCACACAAGATGAGTGTATTATCCTTCTAAAGCAAGGATTAATTGAGCCCCAAAGTCATATTGGGCTTGCCAGGCTTTCTATGTGAACAAACTTTTAGACCAAAAGTGTGGTAAAAAGAGATTGGTGATTGATTACAAGCTGCTGAATGCATTCCTATAAGAAGTTTCCCCTTCCCAAGATCAGTTCACAGGTATTACTTTTAAAAGAAGTCGTTGTCTTTTTCAAGTTTGATCTTAAGACAGGATCTTGACAATTAGGTATCAACCCAACTGAGCTGTACAAAACTACATTCTGCATTCCTAATGCAAAATATTAGTGGACTGTTATGCCATTTGGGCTTAAAGTTGCTCCATCACTGTTTCAAAGAACCATGACCAAGATCTATTAACCTATCTTCAATAGTGCAATCATTTACATCGATGATATTCTCTTGTTCTCAAAGACCCATGAGGAACATTAAGCCTTACTCCAACAATTCTTGGATCTTACTCAACGGTATGAAATCAAGCTTTCAAACTTTAAAAGCATCATTGGTACAAGGAGATGGAATTTTTGGGTATGCATTTCAAAAATAGATTCTACCAGCCTGGTTCACATATTGCACAAGAGTTGTCACACTTTCCTGATGAACATCTCACTGTGAAACATCTACAACAATTCCTCAGGATTGTTAATTACGTCCATGAGTTCATACCACACGTGGCCGCTTACGCTTCATACTTATCTAAGTTACTAAAAAAGAATCAACCACCCTGGACTTTAGAACACACGAAGGCTATCCAACATTTAAAGCATATTTGTCAAGACCCTCCACCCTTAAAGATTCCTGATAAGGGACAACGTATTTTATAGACAAATGCTAGTGATAATTATAGGGGTGTTATGCTTCTAGAAGAAATCAATGGCAATCGTCGTTATTGTGGTCATGTACGTGGACAATTTCGATCATCTGAATGTCATTATCACATCAGTTATAAAGAAATCCTAGCTGGTAAAAAAGGTATTAAAAAGTTTGTTTTCCATCTCACACCTTATCACTTTGTCATTGAAATGGATAACACTTCCTTCACTAAGATTCTTGATCAACCCAAGAAACATCTTCCCAACTATCAATTGCTTCATTGGTAGGAATGGTTTTCTCAATGTAAGTTCTCCATCCACCATACCAAAGGTCACCATAATACATTTACTAATTTTCTTTCTGGACCTACCAAACCAATCTTGTTTCTTTCATCCTCTCTGAACCATTTTATTCCTCTTTTTTAGCTAATGAAGTTTCCCAAGTTTGCAAAATTTAAAAAAGATTTTCCCCTTTTGTTTTCTACAACTCCAAAAACTGTTATAGACCTTTTTCCCCTTCTTCATCAAAGTCTATTTTATTATCTTCATCTCACACTTCTCACATTTGATGTTTTACCTACTCCTGGTCATTTTGATGCTCTTACCCTCATAAACTAATGTATCATCTCTATGATACTCTCCATAATACTACCTTATAACATCTCTGTGCTTTGTCTGCCTTATATGATTGTTCTATATCTTTATCACCCCTCCATGTTTATCACCACCTATTTGATCCTACAAATGCCAATTCTCTTTTGTGGGCTTTCTTATAATGGTTTCAATCCCTTTCCAAATGGCGTGGAGACATGCCTCAAATCTTAACTGATCACAAAGTTTATGCCATTTATATCATACATCATCCCTACTGTATGAGTATTTCTAGACATCTATGCACACTAAATCACCTTTAGCATTGGCGAACCACCCTTGATTAGTTTATAGAAGGCACACATCTAATGACAGATTTAGATTCTTTCTTAGACCAACTCAACCAATTCCCTAGCTTACCTCTTTCCAATATTTATACATCCCTTGGTCCGTGTTTTGGAGATACTGCTCTTCTTGCACCCATTATTCCTCCATCATTTGACCATTGGACATCGGTGGCTCCCTCTAATGTTATCAACATTCGAGTCAGTAGAGTTCCTTGCCCTACCTATTGACATTCTACAGTTTTAAGCATACCATCCAAACCTATCCAAAAGCCCACTTCTGTTTCTAGCCCAGGACTTTCTACATAAACTGTAACTGATATCAACCATATTCTTGAGAAAATAGACAATGACATGACCTTAACAGATGACTTTGATTGTGATAATGACCTCACTTTAGTACTTTAAAGTGGGACTCATCTTTTTAAGAGTTTACTTTTGAGTCTTTTGATGAAAGAGAATTTTTATGGCCTATAACTACTATGCAAGATTCCTTCTTATCATCATATTATTTGCTTTTTAGAAAGTTGTTTAAGTAGTTTTCTTAAAGGTGTAATTATTGTACTTAAAGTTGTATTCAGTATGTCTCTTGAGAGTTTTACTTTTATGCCTTTGCTTCGCTTATAAAAGCAAGGTTTATCCTTCATTGTAATCATAACTAGATTTGAAGAAGTTTGATTTCAATGAATGTTAGTTTGGGTGTTTTCCATTTTCTCTAAGTTCTCCCTCTCCTAAAAGCTTAAATCTTGGGTAATGTTACTATCTGTCATTATACAGAGACAAGTATGCTCTACATTCGCCTCTTCTGAGAATCTTGAGAAAGTCTAAGACAATCTATGACAACATAAAATATTGTTGCGGCTATTGTTTCAAAAGGGGAAAAGAGTTGTGAGAGTGTAAGGTCCTTAAGAGGAAAGCTAAGAGTTGTTGTGCATCCTCTTAATCTTCTATCTCTTTAGAAGATGAGTCTCTATACATGCTATAACAGACTTGATTCCTCTACCCAATTAGATAATTCAGAAGCTTGTTTTGAAGCTATTGTCAGAATGACACTTCCATTGTTGAGAGTAGTCAGTAGAGTACCGATCAAGACATTTTGGTACACTATGTAGGCAGTGTCTAGAAGAGATATCCTAGCAGTAGCAAGTATTCCCTTTCTTCCATGAAGTATGAAAACAAGGCATATAATTTCGAAATGTAGATGTGTATGGTTGTGTTATCTAGTTGTATAAGTGATTTGGTATGCTTTCCCTTCACAAGGCCTTTTGGGGGCTCAGTGGTAACAAAACTACCAGGTTTCAGCTTGGGTCGCTGTACGTTGTGAGTTCGAATCCCAGTCATACAATTTGGGAATGGGACTTGTAGTACCATTGCGTCAGAGTTGCGCAAGTGGAGCATGATGGTTGTATAAGTGATTTAGTATGCTTTCCCTTCACAAGACCTTTTAGGGGGCTTAGTGATTCTGGCCTTCCTATATATTATTTTAAACTAATAAAGATTCAGTCTATGTAAGCCATTATTGTGGACACTTTGTATGGGATATTGACCCATCTATGTGCGAACCTAACTGTGAAGTCGTTGGATCTAAGCTTTGTATGAGTGGTATAGTTGTTGGATATGCTTAGAGACGACGTTGACTTTATGTTAAGTCAATTCTTCTAAGGACTTTGTTTAGTACTATTGTGAACTTTCTTATAATGGTTTCAACCCCTTTCCAAATGGCGTGTAGACATGTCTCAAATCTTGACTCATTATTGCTTATGAGCCTTTAGGGGGCTCAATGGTATCAGAGTCATCAGGTTTTGGCCTAGATCGCCCACGTTGCGAGTTTAAATCCCAGTCATGCAATTTGAGAATGGGACTCGTAGTATCATTAAGTCAAAGTTGCACAAGTGGAGTGTGGTGATTGTTTAAGTGATTTGATAGACTAAACCTTCACAATGCCTTTTAGGGAAAAAGGTCTGTAACAGTTTTTAAAGTAGTAGAAAACAAAAGAGAAAAATCTATTTTATATTTGCAAACTTGGGGTCATCCCTCGTCGTGAGTTCGAATCCCAGTCATGTAATTTGGGAATGGGACTGGGACTCGTGGTACAATTGCATCAGAATTGCGCAAATGGAGCGTGGTGGTTGTATAAGTGATTTGGTATGCTTTTCCTTCACAAGGCCTTTTGGAGACCAGACTGGTAGAATTCATCTTTGAAATACATACTCGGAATTCAATCTCCTTTGTAGCAATGATGCTTTTAAAGATTAACTCCTTTAGAATATTAAACTTTACGTATTGTTCTGCTATAGTAGATCTAAGACTACATTGTGAAACTCTAAATTAACTAACCATATTTGTCTACAACTTTTGAGTAAGTGGATGTATAGGTTTCAAGAAAAGAAAATTCAACAATCATCCAACAATAATTAGACATTGACAAATAACCTTTACCATGCCTTAATTAGCATAAACATGTTTCGCTAAACTAAATTTTGTTATTAGTTAAGCAAGTTTGGTTGACGGTTGACCTGATTCAAAAAGGAGAGTAATTACAAAAATAGTCTTTTTATAAAAAAATTGCAGATTAACAAACCGAGAAGACTTGTACACCAGTGCGAAAATGAAAAGAAAAGATAAGCACTACCCATTAAACGCCTCCAGCGGCTGTCTGGAGAGCACATTACCGCACGAGTAACGTCACCGTTGATGAGTCGGAAATAGTAACCCTGAAATTAGAGGAGTATAATCTACAGTAGAAGTGACCACTTTAGACAGAGAGAAATAAATAAAAAGCTGGGAGCGAGGGACTCTTCGAGAAAACCTCATACTGGAAGTGACTTCTTTTCAACTCCCGAGGTCTCTCTCACACACATAACACACACGCACTCTCTTTCTCTCTCTTCTGGTTAGTGAGGGAGTGGTGGCACTGAGCGCACCAACCTCCATTGTCTAAGGAGATCACGCACGCACAGGCAATGAGTTTCAATTTCGTTTCCTTTCGAAGCTACTTAGATAACAGTATCCAATAAAGCGCTCTCTTCACTTTGCACGCTTTTTGGTTTTTACCGAGACGAAGCAAAGCCCAACCCAAGTGAGGGTCAACTGAACATTAGCTTCAGATCAAAGCCTGTCGTGTCTAGAACTTGAAAAGACTTCAACTTTGACGAGTTCGCGTCAGAATACGAATTGGGTAGTATCGAGTTCTTGGATATTATGGATCCACCCGCAATGATGAATGATGGGTCGTATAATCTGGCGGAGATCTGGCAGTTTTCGTTGAATGGTGGCGGCCGGAGTCAGTTTGGGCAGAGCTTGGGTCAGTATGAGGATTCAAGTCGAGACATTTCCGGCGATGATCCGGTGAGTTCGGAGCAGATAGGACGCCATAATGGTCCGAGAAAACGGCGTGATTTGGACGATGATTCGGCAAAGGGTGTTTCTACAAGCAATGGAAATGAAAATGGAACGGTATTTGGATTCGTTTGTTTATTTCAATCTACGCGGGCTGATCTAACTTTTTGTTCCCATAGCTATCTCCTTTTCCTTTTCCTGTTTTTAATGAAAACAAAGTTTAATGTTGGTTAACTAAGAGCTTCCTCTCGGCTTTTGTCTTGGTGGTGGTTATTTTCAGAAGCTTTTTTAAGTCTTTGTTGTTCCATTGAACTGCTGATCTAACTTGGCTATGATGGTCAATTAAGTTGACTCGTTCAATTCCAAGTTGATTAACTAATTAAACGTAGTATTTTCCGTCTGTATGTGGGAACTGTGGAACCGTTGGTACCCAAAACCGTGAATTTGAAAAGCTAGTGGAGAGTAGTTGTTGACCAGCTTGTGATGTGAATTGCAGAGTGATTGTGATCCAAAACGGCTTAAAACACCGGGAAGTAGAGATGAGCATTATGATTCTAAAGCTGAAACCGAACCCGGTTCAGGCCAGCCTGTGGAACAGAATGCTAAACCAACTGAGCCACCTAAACAAGATTACATCCACGTAAGAGCAAGAAGAGGCCAAGCTACTGATAGCCACAGTCTAGCAGAAAGAGTAATTTTCTTTAATCCTCTTAATCTGACTTTTATTTGATGGAATTATATTGGGAAGCCTTCTGGGATTTATATGTTTATTTACACTTGAATGATGTCATATTATAATCAAGGTACTTGGTGAGATTGATATTAACTATTGTGTGGACAGGCTAGACGAGAAAAGATTAGTGAAAGGATGAAAATTCTCCAGGATCTAGTACCTGGCTGTAATAAGGTATGGTATTTCTATTTCTCGAGCTTTTCTTAGTCGTGCTAGTCCGTTCCTAATAGTCTGGTTAGATAATTTGAGGAGTTCTTTGATGGATATTTTAATACCTATATCGTATTAAATTACAAACAAGGATATAAGTTTGGTCAAAAAGAATGTTCAATTCTGCTACCTTGCTAGTGTTGTTTTGAAAGGATATATTGGTGATTTGCATTCATCCTCGTTGTACGTTGGCCTAAAGTCCTGTTTGCTAAAGTAGGTTCTCTGATGCAGGTTATAGGCAAAGCACTAGTACTTGATGAGATTATAAATTACGTTCAGTCATTACAACGTCAAGTAGAGGTAATGATCCTTATTTCTTGTGGAATGAGCAAACTGATTTTTCTCCTTTTGTCCCGTCTTATGTTGAAATTAAGTCTTACTTTTAATTGGAAATTGTAGTTTTTGTCTATGAAACTTGAAGCAGTGAATTCGAGAATGACTCCTGGAATTGAAGTGTTTCATGCAAAAGATGTGAGTTGCAATACTTCAATTCACCATTGACCCTCTTTTGATTTCATTTGGATTTGGTTGCTACCTTTGGCATCAGTATGTCAGCTTATTTCTTATATGCTTTGTGGGTGATCATTGTTTTAATTGGTTGCTTCATGTCAAAATTTAAAATTTTCATCAAAAGTAGCTGTTTGATGGATGTTTGGTCCTGGGTGAAAAATACTAACGTGGGAAAGAGGGAAAAAGACACCTTCACTACTATTTTTTCAAAGAAATTTGACGAAGTTGTGATGAACATTCATCAAGCTTTGGTTTATGGTCTAGAATGAGGTCTTTTGAGAATAGTGAGTACATGACTGATGTGTCTTTCTGCGATGCCAAATAAAAATGTCTCACTATGGTTGTCAAGATCAACATTGATTGATGGCAGGATTTTAACAGTTGACGGAATTAGCTCCTGCAGTCACAAAGTCATGAATTTCATCAATCATATATTGCTGTGTAAGAACTAATTCAGCATATTAGTAAATACATCATCCAATGCATCAATCTGCTAGATTTGACAGTTCTCTCATATTAGTTGACCTGCTCCTAATGAAACTGTTGAGGGAAGCAATTCATTTTGCTACAACATCTCTGCATTCTTCTTTTATGGTAAAAAGGAGAACTTAATGAGGTGTAGGATGGATGAAAGCTTGATCTCGGGAAGAGCTGAACTTGGTTATGGAGAGGGTAGGAGAATTGTTGAGGTGTCTTTTTCCTTTGCCTCTTGAATAACAGCAATTTCTTTTACAATTTCAGTTTGGCCAACCAACGTTTGATACTGCTGGCATGGCATTTGTCTCACAACCTGCGAGGGAATACAGTCGCGGCGCATCACCGGAGTGGCTGCATATGCAGGTTGGTGGTGGTTTTGAGAGAACCTAATAATCGAGTCTCCCGAGCAATTAATAATAAAATTATCAAATGGCTGTCAAATTATATACGCCAGCATGTTCATCAAAGATAAACCTGTTACAACACTTCAACATCAGGCATGGAGCTGTAGTTGCTGTCTAAAAAGACCGCTGATTCTACTTTCTGAAACATCTCCATTTTTTTGTGTTGGAAAATGATTCTTTTTACTTTTCTGTACTAATACTGAACTGATCTCTCAGAATTAGGTATTATTCTTCTAGAAGAAAACTGTTTATCCAAAAGTTTCTAATGTTTGTTTAACATCCTCAATGAGTCCTGTCATTAACTTATGATTGTTGAGAAGCTGCAGCTTGTTCAACAAATAAGCATGGATAGTTAACTTGGAAAACTCCGAAATGAGAAGGGCTAGGACTTTGAAGCATTTTCTCTGGGCCCCGAGTGCCTGTCCTCATTTCATTCTACTCTGCCTGTTAAACTCAAACGGCCATAGACAAGACGACCCATTTGCTGGAAATTAATATTCAATGATTAAAAATATGTTTTTAAAACCAATGAAATACGTTTTCTACTGAGGGCGCGTTGACATTAATGATCCAGTTCCCCTCTTCATCGAAGCTCCCATCTTTTTGGGAGGCCCGTCACTCACACGTCAGCATCATGAAATTCAACGACCTTTTTTAGTTTATTAAACGACATCGTCAACCATCTTCCACGCCTCAGTTGAAGTCGTCCTGGCCGCTTTTGGAAACTCTCACAGACCCGCGCGTGTACATTTTCCCGAGGAAGCCCACTCCCCCAACTTTCAAGGGTCTAGACAAACGCGCCAAAAACTGAGCGTGGGTTCGAATTTCAAAATAGACACGTTTACTGTATCAACATAAGCTTCTCATTCTTTGCTGCTAATTAAGACGGAAGACTATTACGCGCTTTTAAATTCAACTCTGTATTTTTTTTTCTCAAAGCCAATGAGAGGAAAATAAGTTAAAAAGAGATAGAAAATAAAAAAAAAAGAAAAAGGAAAGGAGAAAATTCAAAGCAGATGAGAGGATTCCCATTTTCTTCTCTGTTTCATCGTTGATATCAAGAGGAGAAAACTCGAAGAAATCGAAGAGAAATATATTTGCTGATTGATATCGAATCGAACATTGTTCGCCCTAAGATTGGATCCATTTTGAGTTCGGATCGGGTTTTCAGTTCTTCGTTCTGTTTGGTGGAGGCGAGAGGATGAGTGGCGGCGGATGGGAAAGGGTTCGGTCCTCGAGATCCGTGTTGAATCGTGATGTGAGTTTGACCGGTCGTACGACGACACGGACGGTTCGACTCGGCCGAGTCCAGCCTCAAGCCCCCGGTCACCGAACCATTTACTGCAATGATCGCGAGGCCAATCTTCCTGTTAGATTCAAGGTATTATTATTATAAACTTTCATTCTTTTGAATTTGATCATTTAGGTTGCTGAGAAAAAAAAAGTTTTTTTAGTTACTGGTGAAAATTCAGTTGACTTGGTGCTACTGACTAGTTAGGCTTTAATCGGATGCGAAACCGAGGCTTTTTCTATTATTCAGTAAAGGCATTGGTTGAAACCTTTTTGCTTGATGGTGCAGAATTGTAAGTGTCCATACTTGATTTTTAAATGAAAGCTTGTGGCTTCGGTATCTTGTCTGTTTTGTTCCTGATAGATGTTCAGATCAAAGTTCAATTAGATAGCAAAGAAAAAGTTTTTTTTTTTTGAGAAATAGCAAAGAAAAAGTTGTTATATATATATAGGTGCCTGTTCTATAGCAATTATAATTTGTTTTAGAAGTTTAATGTGCTTGAGGATGAGAAAGAAGTGCTTCAACCAAACACTATGAGAACTTACTATTTATTTACTTTCCAATCTGTCTGAGACTCATTCCTTCTTGGGTTACTTCACTATCGTATAATCTGTGTGAAAACATTCTTTATGTTATATATCTCTAGAAATTGATCTGTCATGTACCAAGTTGAAACGTTTCGAATGCAATTTTATCTTATTCATATTTTTGGGCCATTAATTTATCCTTGGTACATGAGAAGTATTGAAAATGTTGGACATCCTTCTACATTTGATGGGAAGCCATTTGCTTGTAACACGTTTTGCCCATATCAGGCCATGTTCTAGGAGTTAATTGAAAATACTGTAGTGGCAATTCATATTTTCGAAACTCATGCATTATTTAACCCTGTCAACTGGTTATTCTACCAACACAATATAAAGGAAGTAGCCAAGAACATTGATTTTGTCTCTTGAAGTTGGGAACCAATTAGTTTTGTTATGTAAAATCCTAGTTATCATTGTTTCAACTTGAAGCTTCTTTATGCAGCTTTCCATTTATTCTGTATTAGTTGAATTTGCACATTTTGCTGCTAATATATTTTGAAGAATGTTTTTGGTGTATGGGAAAAAATGTGGTTACGTTTCCAATTCTCAATTTGTTTTTTATAGTTTCTACCTCATTGCATTGATTTCTTTTAATTGCTGGAGATTAATTGTTTCAGGGCAATTCTATATCAACTACAAAGTACAACTTCTTTACCTTCTTACCAAAAGGGCTGTTTGAGCAGGTAAGCTAATATTTGGAAAAGGAAAGCTTGCTATATTGGACATTTTTTTTACCCTTATGTAATGTTGATTGTGCTCTTGGTTTAATAATGTTTTTAAACATTGTAATTATTGATGAACTGACATCAAGAATGAATTGATTTTGAATTTTCCAAATTTTTTACTTACACTAGTGATGCTTGAAAAAGCATTATAGTTAAGTGATTGAGCTCAAGTTCTGTATGGTAAAGTAGTTTCCTCACCTTCCTGTTATTTGAATATCTGAGCCTTTTTCCTGATAGTATATTCTGTTTGCATTCACAGTTCAGGCGCGTGGCCAATTGTTACTTTTTGTTGATCTCAATCTTATCAATGACCCCAATCAGGTATGCTGGTCACACTCATTATTTCTACTAACAAAAATTTTCACCTGATATCATGCCCTTGATAAACAGACATGTTTTACATTGTGTTTTTGCCAAGTTGTTGATGCTGATAGATTTCCCAACATTTTCCAGGAAAGGTTTTATGGTCAATGATGGTGTGTGATCTTTTGAGTTTAATTATCATACTTTTAGAACATCATAAGACTTACAGGCCAAATTGTACTTTGTTCTTTTCATGCACCAATGTTCTAAAGCATTTAGAAAGTGGAAATAAGAAGTCAATATTGTTGTGATCGTGATTTTTATGATTTTTATATGACCATTTGTTCTAAAGTCTCTCTGCAGTATAATTTTTATGTTTGCAGCAGATATGTAAAGTTGACATACATTTGTGTGTTGTATTTAAGATATTTTCTGATCATGCAGCCCAGTCAATCCAATTACCAATGTCGTCCCTCTGAGCTTGGTGCTCTTAGTGTCTCTTATTAAGGAGGCATTTGAAGACTGGGTAAGTACTGCAGTTCATTATAATTGTTGCATTCTTGGTCTTCTCTTTATGGGGAAAAAGTTAATAGTGAATTTATTTATCTGTTTCAACTTTATGTTTCTTTTTTCTTTCCTTTTTTTGGAGGATGAGGGTTTGAAAGAAAATTATAATTCAGTAGGGAAATTGCTTATTTTCTCTTTTATTTCCTCTTTTATGCACAACAGAAGTGGTTTCAGAATGATATGGTGATAAATAATAGTCCCATAGAAGTTCTGCAAAATCAAAGGTGGGAGACTCTTTCCTGGAAGAAAGTGCAGGTTGGAGAAATTGTCAGGGTGAGTATAATGAATTCCTATTAATATTTCTCCTGTTGTTGATTGAATTTTGTTAATAACATGGTTGTCTAAGTTGTTAAATAAAATATTTGCAAACTTTCATACAGCTATTCTCTCGTAATTATTTATCAGACATGAAGCTGAATTTCTTTGTGTTTCAGGTTAAGCAGGATGGATTCTTTCCTGCAGATTTACTATTTCTTGCGACTACAAACCCTGATGGTGTCTGCTACGTTGAGGTTTTCTTTTCCCATGCTGTTTAAGCCATTATTGTTCATGTTATTGCATAAAAAGCATAACTTTTTTTGCTAGATCATATCACCTTCTTTTCCTTTTCCATTTTCTTTTTTTTCATTGCCAGACATCAAATTTAGATGGGGAAACAAATCTGAAGATCAGAAAGGCATTGGAAAAGACCAGGGATTACTTGACTCCTGAGAAAGCTGTGGAATTCAAAGGTTGAGTCTAGGTTTAGAATATCAAAATATAGGGGTATATATGCCTCCAAAATCACATTGAAGTAACACCAGTTAGTTAGAGCAGCAGTTAATATCAAGCTATTTCTGCATTTGTTTTAAGCTTCTTTCTGCTAACACTCTCAGCTTCGTAACCTTTCATGTTTAATATGAAATAGTAAAGTATCCTGGGTTGGTGAAATTGTTGAATAGGCTTTGCTAAGAGTTTATATCTAAAATTTTGCACACGTGCCATGTTTACCTTTAAAGTGTCATCTTTCTTTTACATCACAAGCATTCTTATATTACTTTATTAATACAGGTGAAGTGCAGTGTGAGCAGCCTAACAATTCATTGTATACATTCACTGGCAATCTTATTATTGATAAACAGACATTACCTCTCAGTCCAAACCAACTTTTATTAAGAGTAAGCCTTAATTATATTTCCCACTTATAAACATTTAGTTCTATAACTCTCAGCTTTCTTCAATCAGGATGGAATAATTTCCTTGAATGATTCTAAGCACAAACTTGAATCCGTGCTCTGCATAATGGGGATTTACATCATATTTCTTGTACATTTGTTATGGTTTGATGATTTGACTGATCTTGGTATCGTGCGCTTCTAGGGATGCAGTCTCAGGAATACAGAGTACATTGTAGGGGTGGTTGTATTTACTGGTCATGAAACAAAGGTTTGTTGTTAAAATATTGATTTCTCATTGTTTTAGTGCTTGTTGTCAAATTCATGAACAACTTTGGTAGAATGATAACCTTGATATTACTTTCTCGTTATTCTTCATAAGTTTGCTTGTTTCATTGTGTGAGTACCTAGACATTCGAGTGTCTTGGTTTGTAGAAAGTTATTAATACTTGCAATTTTGACATCATATTCTGGCTGCTTACTTTGTTGCTGACATGTAGTTACTGGTTTATGGCTGTTTGGAATCTTGCAGGTTATGATGAATTCAATGAATGTTCCTTCTAAGAGAAGTACATTGGAAAGGAAACTTGACAAACTTATACTCATTCTTTTTGGAACACTCTTCATTATGTGTTTTATTGGAGCCATAGGCAGGTGAGATAATGGGTAAATTGTCAATTTCTTTTTACTTCTGCTCTTTGGATTTCCCCCCCTCAAACTTGCTACCTCTTGCCTTTGTTAGATTTCTTGCATGATAATGTTTTATGCTTCACAATATTATGCAGTGGTGTATTCATTAGTCGAAAGTATTTCTACCTAGGACTTGAGAAAGGTGTGGAACTGGCATTTGACCCTAGCAATCGATTTGGGGTAATACATGCTGTCTGCATACATTTGTAAATTTTTGACTCTCTTTCCAGCCCTTTTTTTAACTTTATGTTCTATATATTCTAGGTTGCTGCTCTGACCATGTTTACCCTGATCACACTATACTCTACAATAATCCCCATCTCGTTATATGTTTCCATTGAGGTCAGTCTCCAGGCCAAGTTCATTCAGTTTGTAATGACATTGTAGATTACCTGTTTTGGAATGTGCCATTTTTTGTTGATCAATTTCAATATCATGTCCAGATGATCAAATTTATTCAATGCACTCAATTTATCAACAAGGACTTGCATATGTTCCATGCTGATACCAATACACCTGCATTGGCAAGGACTTCAAATTTGAATGAGGAACTTGGACAGGTGAGCTAATGTCAAACAACCTTTGATGTTACTATTTATGGTCATGTAGCTTTTTTTTTTTTTGGCTGGATTTGATATGTCCATTATGTTGGAGGTGATGAATATGGCTGTTTGAATTGCTTGAAATTGGTTGTACTTCATCATCCACTCGTCTGGTATTTTTAATTGGTGTTTTTTTCAGGTGGAATATATCTTTTCTGATAAAACAGGAACTTTAACAAGAAATTTGATGGAGTTCTTTAAGTGTTCTATTGGAGGTGAAATTTATGGAACTGGTATCACAGAAATTGAGCGGGGAGGGGCTCAAAGGAGCGGCATGACTATCCAGGAAGTATGATTCCTGTCATTTATATAACAGTGAACAGAACAAGTTTCTGTGTATGGATAAAGATACTATACTGCCATCATTGCCTTTATTATACTTGCTCGTAATAAGATTTTCTTGGTCTTCTTGCAGGTGCCTAGATCAGCCAATGCAATTCATGAGAAGGGTTTTAATTTTGATGATCCTAAGCTTATGCGAGGAGGTTGGAGAAATGAAGCTAATCCTGATCTTTGCAAGGTGTTATATTTTTTTAAGGACTATTTTGTACTTTTGCTATTTATTGGGCCCTTCAGAAAAGCATTTGTAGAAGCCCAGGTTATGAATATTTTACTTTGATTAGAATTTATAATTGCTGATGGAAGTATTACATGTTACTTTTCAGTGTGTATGTGGATATTTTGTGATTTGATTAAATGATCTAGGAAAATTATAATCACGGTCAAAATTTTTTTTCCCAATGTGTTTTGTGGTTGTAGTTGTCTATTTCTATTGTGCTGCATGGGAGTTTGTGCTTGTAGTTATGTCTCGGTTGGAGACTTACACTTTTCTGCATAAGTTTGTGTGCCATGAAACTGAACATTAATGGTAAAAGATACTTCCCATTGTTTCAACCCCTGCTGATGCTTAGACTTATACTTTGTTTTGGTTATTATTATTATTCTTATTATACTATATTTTATTTTCAATAGTTTTTTATTACTATTAGTAGTTTAGTAATTTTTTAACTGTTGTATATGTTTTTTTTTCTGTGTCCGGCATCATTTTTTTTTTTTCATGTCACATCTGCATGTGAGTCTACCAGAAACAGTCTCTCTATTATGTAAGGGTAAGGCTGCGTACTGTTGACCTCCTTAGACCTTGCTTTACTGCGGGATTTCAAACTGGTTGTGATGACGATGATGATGATTCATTTCTCATTCAAACTTCACTAATTCTATGATGAGTGTCAAGGTTCTCCCCTTTTCATTTGAATTTGATACATTGATATAGTGGTGCAAGTGAATTACTGCCGCCAAGTAGAACGAACATTTTAAGCACCACTTTTTACTTTTCTATGAAAATTCTTTGTTTTTGTTCAGAACGTGTTAAATAAAAAGCGTATGGTCTTGAGTGTCCTTCTGGCATACTTTTATCGTGTATTATGATCTGTAATTTCTGGTGCATTAAATTGTATTTCTGCCATTATACAGGAATTTTTCAGATGCCTTGCTATATGTCATACCGTGCTGACTGAAGGCGACGAGTCCCCTGACAAAATCACTTACCAAGCTGCATCTCCTGATGAAGCTGCTTTAGTTACTGCTGCAAAGAACTTTGGATTCTTTTTCTACAGGTTTGTGATCGTGTTATACCATCTTGTGCTTGCCATTTTTAATTCTTCCCTTTACTTTAAAGACTTCTATATCTACCAAAACAACTTTGATTTGATACCAGTTACGTTTTAAAAATTCTGCATATCTTGAGGCTAAGAACTAGTTCTTTTTTCCATTAGACGTACACCTACCATGATATACGTTCGTGAATCTCATGTTGAGAAGATGGGTAAAGTTCAGGATGTAGCGTATGAAATTCTTAATGTTTTGGAGTTCAATAGGTAAGCACAAACTTTTATTTGTCCAACGTTCATTTATCATCTAATTCTGAATAATACTGACATCTTTTTTGTCTTTGATGTTATAGCACAAGAAAGCGTCAGTCTGTTGTTTGTCGTTATTCCGATGGTCGACTTGTCTTGTACTGCAAGGTATCATTTTTCTTAAGGATTGTTGATTCTATATGTTTGGTTGGCCCTGGGGAAGGTGCTTAGCCCTCAAGGGAGGAGGATGTGATTCAAACCTGAGACCTTGTTCTGGGTTGGAGAGCCTGAACTGTTGGGTCCTCTGGTTCTTTTTGAGTTGATGCTTTTGTTGGCTTGGAAATAACAGTTGCCAGGAAACCTTTGTTTAGGGTGCTGATACTGTGATTTACGAAAGACTGGCTGGTGGAAATGATGGCATTAAAAAAGTAACCAGGGAACACTTGGAACAGTTTGGATCTGCTGGACTACGCACTCTTTGCCTAGCCTATAGGGACTTGAATCCTGAAGTGTATGAAAGCTGGAATGAGAAGTTCATCCAAGCAAAATCTTCTTTGAGGGATCGTGAGAAGAAGCTAGACGAGGTACATACTGCCTGAGAAAATGTCTTTTCCATTAGATGTATTCTAATATGTTTTGTTGAAAGATGTTATCAATTATGCTATTGTTACTTGCTAAATCATTTAGTGAGTAGATTTTAAAGAAACATCACAGAATGTGTTTATTCATTATTGACTTATCTTTCACGTTTAAAACATTTCTTTCGCGGTTGTTGTACCCATTGCTTATTAGAAATCTTCTGATAGTAGAAGTAATGGATGATGTTCTGAAATTAGATGATTTTACGAGTTAGTTTTTTCCAAGCATACTGTTCCTAATTATTTAACAATGACTAAAAGCAGTATTTTTATTGTACTTTTCTGTTAGTGTGATTTAGCGAATGATGAAGGCGGCTAAATACTTGGAATGGCTGGTTTGCCTTTAAAACCTTAGGAATAAACAGATCTTTTAGTAGGAAAATTTTGCACTGTAAATATTACTACATTACAAGAAGTTCTCAAAAGGTTAATTGGAACACGTATTTGTTTTTCAAACAAAGTAAGTTCTTATTGTTCTTTAGTGGATTGACGTAATTTTTCTTCTACAAGTGTATATTCTAGTTATCTTCTTCTACAAACTAAATCTAATGCAGGTCGCAGAACTAATAGAAAAGGATCTTATTTTAATTGGGTGTACTGCTATAGAAGACAAACTTCAAGAAGGAGTACCAACTTGTATAGAGACTCTTTCTAGAGCTGGAATTAAGATCTGGGTACTAACAGGAGATAAGATGGAAACAGCAATAAACATAGCATACGGTGAGTTGTTAATGTTATCTTGCCCTTCTCTAACTGTTGTCTTGAGTTATGTGCCATCTTGTATGCTTGTGCAATTTTAAAAAATTTCTTTTGTTTATCATTCGCTGCAGCTTGCAACTTGATTAACAATGACATGAAGCAGTTTATTATTAGTTCTGAAACAGATGCAATTAGAGAAGTGGAAAACAGGGTAAGAGTTTATTATGGTCTGATGCTAGGAATTTGGGGACTGTTCAATTTTAGTAGACATTATTCATTGCTTCTGTCAAATGATAATTTTTGTTGCAGGGTGACCAAATAGAAATTGCTCGCTTTATGAAGGAAGAAGTAAAAAAAGAGCTAAAAAATTGCCTTGAGGAAGCACAGCACCATATGCGCACCATATCTGGACCAAAATTAGCACTTATTATAGATGGCAAGTGCCTAATGTATGCATTAGACCCAAGTTTACGAGTAATGCTACTGAATCTGAGCTTGAATTGTAGTTCAGTTGTTTGTTGCCGAGTTTCTCCTTTACAGAAAGCACAGGTGATTACCCTTCTCATTATTCGTCATGTATTTACCATACATCTAAAAACCAAGTGTTTTACCAATTAGTGGAGGGCATAAAGCATGGAAATATCAAATTTTCTTCTTTTTATCTTGTTGGAAGTATTTAATGGAAAGACTGACTTTTTGACATTGCTGTGCTAGTCCATTTTGTTTTGGTAACAGATTATTAGTCAGATTGTTATGCATAAACTTTTACAGAAAACTTGATAAAATTCATGTATATGTTTGAGAATATGACTGCTTAGGTATATTTGGAGGAGCATATTTAGAAGCTACAGTTGCATATATTTTTCTTAAAATAGATATTCTTGGTGTCAAATTCATATTTCAAGTATTCCAGGCCTTTCTTTTTGAGAAATTTGTATCTTTGTTTAGGTAACAAGTCTTGTCAAGAAAGGTGCACGTAAGATAACACTTAGTATTGGAGATGGTGCTAATGATGTTAGCATGATTCAAGCTGCTCATATTGGTGTTGGAATTAGTGGGTTGGAAGGGATGCAGGCAGTAATGGCTAGTGATTTTGCAATTGCCCAATTTCGTTATTTAACGGATTTGCTTCTTGTGCATGGACGTTGGTCCTATCTTAGAATATGCAAGGTCTGAGTTTATGATCCTGAAATCCTTAATCCTCCACTTAGTGGATTCTCTTACAACAATGTGTCATATGTCCCTTTTAAATTGATGATGTTTTTATTGCTCCTGCAGGTTATCACGTATTTCTTTTACAAGAATCTTACATTCACCTTGACCCAATTTTGGTTCACCTTTCATACTGGGTTTTCTGGTCAAAGATTCTACGATGATTGGTTCCAGTCCCTGTATAATGTCATATTTACAGCCTTACCGGTTATCATGGTTGGGCTTTTTGACAAGGTTATTATATGTTCCAAAACCCCTTTAATTTACAATCGTTTATAGTGTTCCATCCTAGAAGTACAAGGATTTGCAGTAAGCTTGAATCTTTGACTTCCTTGGTGACATTAATGTGTGTTTTGCTAGGATGTTGGTGCTTCTCTGTCCAAGAAGTATCCTCAACTGTACAAAGAAGGGATAAAGAATGTATTTTTCAAGTGGAGAGTGGTGGCTACATGGGCTTGCTTTTCAGTGTTGCAATCTTTAGTTTTCTACTCCTTTGTGACCGTGTCAAGTGATTGTGGTAAAAATCCATCAGGCAAGATGTTTGGACAATGGGATGTTAGCACAATGGCCTTCACATGTGTTGTAATCACAGTTAACCTGCGCCTTCTGATGATCTGTAATTCAATTACAAGATGGCATTACATTAGTGTTGGAGGAAGCATTTTGGCTTGGTTCTTATTCATTTTTGTATATTCACTTCTACGGGTAAGTCATTTGGATCTCTTCCTTTTTCAATTTACAAAATGATTTTGGGGTTATCAGAAAGTGCTAGTCCTGCTCATGACTGATGACCTACTGATATGTATTTTGATATTAACGCAGGAGAATGTTTATTTCGTGATTTATGTGTTGATGAGTACATTCTATTTCTACGTCGCACTTATTCTTGTTCCCATTGTTGCACTCCTCGGTGACTTCATTTACCAAGGGTAAGGTTCAGGAATTTATTTTGAAACACCTGATGGCAAATTTTTAATACATGATCAGCATCTTTTATCATTTGCAAATACATTTTGTTCACACTAACCATTAGACAAAATTAGTTTCCATTGAATCCGAAATGCGTTTTGTATCCCCAAACTGATTCCCAAAGCGGATTTAGGTTGAGCTGCGCCGACAAGAAAAGTCCCTTAAAGTTTAGAAACCCCTCATTTATCAAGCAATGCTGGTTTTTAGCTTAAAAGTTTGATGAAGGAATACTATATGAATACTTAGGTTGTAACATTGTAAAGCTTGTTCACCAAATAAACATTTATAAATAGTTCAGAGCCAGACCTTAGGAAAAAAATGGTTTCCATACATTCTTTATTCTCTTATCTTTTTTAACCTTTGATTTTTTCTGTTGTATATTCGTTCATTTGTATCCTTAATTTTTATGTGTTTTGGAGCAGGGTTCAAAGATGGTTCTTTCCCTACGATTATCAGATTGTTCAGGAAATTCACAGAAATGAGCCCGATGACAATTCAAGAGCTGAACTGCTTGAAATTGAGAACCGGCTAACACCCCAAGAGGAAAGGAGCTACGCTGTAGCTCAACTTCCACGAGAATTATCTAAACATACTGGCTTTGCTTTTGATTCACCTGGATACGAGTCATTTTTTGCTGCACAGCTAGGTATCTATGCCCCACAGAAGGCATGGGATGTTGCAAGGAGAGCCAGTGTGAGGTCGCGGCCAAAGATACCCAAAAAGAATTAAGCCCTTAAGGTAACTTTGTACAAAAGGTCTTTTATTTTTTCAAAAAATCCACGCCTTGATTTAGTTAAAGTAGAGAATTTGTAAATATAGTCGTGTTTTGCTTGTTTTGTCCAACTGGATCTCTTTTTTTTTTTGTGTGTGTAATTGTTGCTTCTCCAATATATATCCATGGAGAAACTTAAATGGTTATTAGGGTCATTACTACTGTACAGCTAACCAATTGAAATGAGCATTTTGGTAGTGCATGCTGATTTCAGTTTATGATGTTCGCAAGGATGCCATTTTGTTCCTTCATATGATGCCAAATTTTACATGACTGAACTAATGACCATAATATATTTACTGAAGTTAATACGGTAGAACAAAAACTAGGGTTTTTGATCGATTTAGAATCGGAATTTGGGAAATAGGTAAAGAATCAGGAAGAGATGTTGGAAGAGAAGAAAGGAGTATTCATTGCCAAACTGAAACTCTGTATTAACAACTATCAAACAGCTTTTTCATAGTCTTTAAACACAAGTAGAGCCAATAAATATTAGGCAGATTTACTCTTCATTTACAAATTGAATAGCTTATAGCATCATTTAATTTATAGTTTTTAAGAGAGTGTAGTTGATTATTCTTTTTGCCCATCTTTTTCCAAGATTGCTATAGGAATCTTCTCAATTGAGTCTTGTAAATTAAGAAAAGTAGTCGCAACCTTGTTTAGGAACATATTTCTTTAATTGAGAAACATTAGAGACAATTCTAATTAGCAGATCACTTTTCTATTTTTTGAACACTGTAACATGGATGAGTTAAATTGTGAATATCTCTGTTGTACGTCAACATTGATGATATGGTGGAGTTTGACAAAAACCAAAATTACCTTGGTTGAACTCTCGATTATTTCTATGTTTATCCGTCAGCTGCTTCATCCAATATTGAATGTTCCATATGGAACCCAACTGTTCTAAGAATATTTTCTTTATTTGTTAAAGCTTGATTCACCGAGGCAGCTCCTAGTCTCCAGTTAAATAGGGAATGTATCAGTAGGAGGTAAGCTATAAAGTACTTGAAATGATGAATTAATTGCAGAAAATTTAGAAGACAAAAAAAAAAAGTAAACTTACCTCAACAGTAACAAGTAACACACACTTCTCTTTTTCTCTTTCTGCTTTCAATGTTGATACTGGACAATATGAAATCACAGTGTTATTACATAAAATTAATTGATAACCAAAAGACTACAATTAAGAGCTACAACCAAAAGACTACAATTAAAATGTGCAATTGTAAAAGATTTCAAGCTCAATATTTCACATCAAGCAAAAATTCAAGCATTTATGTTATTAGTCAATCATGTTTACACTCAAGCAAAAATTCAAGCATTTCTGTTATTAGTCAATCATGTTTACACTTAGATGAAATTTACCACTCTTCAAAAAATTCCAGAAATAACAGAAAAAATTACAAGTCAAACTCTTCTTTCTGGATCCAATTTTCAAACTATAATTAAAACGCTACAAAAAGATATAAAAAGTGAACAGTTTCTGACTCCAAATCTGTCATTCAAAGCAATTAAGCTGAATGGTAAGGAAATAACTCTATTCACAATAACGACCGGTGTCCATCAAGCTCAAAACCTGATATTAAAAGCCCTTAGGTAACAAATGCAAGACAACGGGAAACAAGTAGTAGATGCAAAATTTAAATGGATAAGTTTGCGTTAACGCAGACGAGACGTGTCGTCTGCGTAACAACGCAGACGTTCGTCTACGTCTGCATTGTACGTCTCGTCTGCGTTAACGCAGACCTTCGTCTCTGCGTTTGTTACGCAGACGACACGTCTTGTCTGTGTTAACGCGAACGTCTGCGTAATGAATGCAGAGACAAAGGTCTGCGTTAACGCAGACGTCCCTTCTCTGCGTTAACGCAGACATTGACGTCTGTGTATACACAGATCCAATACGCAGACGTCAACATTTGCGTATAGACCCAACAACAAATATGGAATCTAACCTGTGAGTAGAGAAGATAGTCAGTGAGTTGGTGAGGAACAGAAGAACGAGAAGAAACGAAAGAAAAAGACGTTCAAGAGAAGAAACCAAAGAGTCGTGAATAAAAAGAGTCGTGAAATGTTATTTACGGAAGTGACGCAAACTGTCTATTCGAAAAAGCTAAAATTTGGAGTTTTTCTGAAAAGCTACAAATTTTAGATTTTAAAAAAGCTATATTTTAGCTTAAAAAAAAACTGTTTCTACGATAAAAGCACTTTTGAAAACACTTATTTTTTTTTCTCCTTAAAATAGCTTTTGCGATGTACTTTTAGAGTTTTCAAAAGCCAAAATAAACAGGCACTTAATAATTGATAAAGGTTGAACAAATCTAGAGTTGGAATGTTTTATATTTATTTTCTTAACAAAATCCATAATTTCTCATATCTTTTTGCATATCTCTCCGAAACAAAATTGATTGTAGCCTTTCAAAAGTTTTCAATATACGGGAGTGGTCTACTATTACACTATTATGAAATAATTGTAAAATAACTCAAAAGTAATGTTAGCTCCCTTCACTAATTGCCCCCTCCATTTCATTAACCCATATGAATATTGAATTACCACTTCCATTTGCCTCCTAAGTTATGAATCAATTTCTACGAGGCATCATCTTCATTCTAAATATCTTTAATTACTTTAACTAGAATTTACATTTGGCATTGTATGTGTATATATAGTTTAGAACTAAGAACCCTCGAATGAGCATAGGAAGAATGGTTTTCCATTCCATTCTTATAGATAATCTTATAGTCATATCCAACAATTTTGATAACCATCTTTGTTGAAATAGAGTTGTGATCTATTTCAACACTACTCTAATTCCTTACTCGCTTGAGTCTTACTAATGTTAGGTCGTATCATCGCAATATTCTTAAAAAGCTTTATATGTTCTTCAAGAGTGCAATCAATAACTTATTAATTTGTCTATAGTCCTTTATAAATGTTCTATAATATCTAGTCATCCAAAGAAAATTGTTAAATTGCATGTCATCGTAAGATACCAAAACAAATTTCCTTAGATAAAGATTAAAATAACATTCGTTAAGATTCGAAAGGCATTAGTGAGTTCAAGATGTATGACAAAAAACTCTCAATATCTTTCATGAGTTTTAAAAGCATTTTTTTGGATATCATCCTTATTTATCATAATTTGATGATGAATATAAACAAATCTAACTTTAAAAACTACTTAAAACCATGCAATTCATCTAACAACTCCAGTACGTTGTATATGAAATTTATCTTTATTTATATGTTCATAAAGAGCCTTATAGTTATAAACTATGTATAATATCCAAGTTCCATATGTAATTTTAACCAAAAACATTGAAGAAGAAAATGAACTTATGATGCATTAGATAATCCCTTACTTCAACATTCCGTGTATAACCTCCTCAATGGCATCTTTCTAAGCTCTACAATGTCTGTAAGGTCGCAAATTGGTGGTTGTTCCACCTTTATTTAATGAAATTGTGTGATCACGTCCCCTTTTAGAAGGTAACTTCTTAGGATCTATGGATACAACTTGATACCTTTCTAGCAACTTTATTATTGTGCTAGCTTTGTCCATTCCTTAAGAACCACCATTACTCCTTTATTTGTTAACATCGTTCATTCAAATAACTGGATTAAACCATTTTTTTTTCTAATCTAAATGTAAATTATGTAAGTGACTAGCACCTCACGTAGATCGAAACCCTTTCTATAGATTTTTATCTTAAATTGGAGTGAATTACCAATCACTAATAACGTTATGTAGTTGAACCCTTTACTAATGCCACTTAAGTTTCATAGTCCCCTTAAAAAATTTGCAAACGGATTCATTAAGAGAAGCTATACACTGCACTCTAATACTATATGATTGCCTCCAATAGCTAACATTAGAGCGTCTCTACATAATTGATGCCCTTCCATTGTCCACTTAAAACCTTTACAAAGATGATAACTTATTTACTACATTCCTCCATCAATTTATTCCTCCACCAATTTAAACCCTCACAAGCTTGATTTCCTTTCAGAAAAAATCTTCTTCCTCGTTAACCACTCTAATGCAATATAAAATTACTAGCAGTTAACATCAAGCAAAAATGCGATGAATTTATACTGTGAGGCAAAATTTAAGATGACAGTTAAATAAAAATAATTTGAAAATGTAATCGATAATCATCGGTTGGGAGAAGAGCTAAGATGAAATAACTTTCTTTCAGATAAGATAAAATAATTTACAATGTTTTCAAGAAGGATTAGTCAATTCAGATACTCCAAGAAGAATTATGGAATTGGTAAGTGAAATTTAATCGAAGTTGAAATGACATCAACCGAATGCTTTAAATAAAGAAGAACAAGAACATGCTCAAAGAAGCAAAATACGCTCAAGTAGTAAGACGTTGAAAAGCGATTTAAAGAAGAAGAACGGACGAAAGTTCAAAAGTAGATGAAAGCAAAAGCGGTTGTTATAATCGATAGATAATCTAGTGGAAAATCTTCAACAAAGCGACGCAGTATAAAAGCAGACGCAGACGCGAATACTAAAGCGACGCAGATGCAAATAGTAAAATGACGAAGACGTGAATAATGAGCAGGAGAAGAATCAAGAAGCGATGCAAGAGTCGATTCGAGTTAGTTAGGAAGTCAACTCGATTAACTGCTTCAGAAGATTCAAGAAAGAAGAATCAAGAAGCGCTTGAAAGCATTGAGTGTGGAAAATGGTGGAAAGAATCGAATGCAAGCGACGCAAAAATAAGATTCAAAGCCTGCTTGAGTATGAAGATTGTGTACAAAAAGAAGCGATTCTAAGAAAATAGCAAGACTTGAATGAAGAATGTTGTTATCTCGACAGATAATCTAATGGAAAGATTGTAACAATGTTGATCTTTCTTGTAGTCATTCATAATGTGTGAATCAGTTTTGGGTAAGAGCTATTGAAAGCAGAGGAACTTCAACGTAAGACTGAGTTGAGCAGAGAGGAGTTGGCATTCTCTTTCCTTGTACATATATTTTTTCATGTCGAAAGGAACTCTCCTCACAAAGCAGAGGTTTGAGGATTATCGGAGGAATCATCTAGTTTAAGACATATCGCTTTGTAAAGTTTTATGCTCTAACTTTTGTGCTTTATGTCTTACTTGAGTCTGCATTTTAATTTTCAATATCTCGAATTTGGTCGTTTCACTTCTATCGCCTCGCTTCTTAATTGGGAGGTGATTTGTTTATTCTATCGTCCCCGCTTGTTAATTGGACGTGATTTGCTCGTTGGTTTTCCATCGCTCGCTTTTCCTCACTTCTAACACACGAACTTGACAAGACAGAGGAAGATATAGAGCGGAGATGAAAAAGTAGACGAAGTTAAAATATACACGGAGATGAAAAAGTAGACGAAGTTAACAATACAGATTTTACAATAAGAAAATTAGACGAAGATATAAAGATGCATTTAAAAGCGACATTTAAGCACAAAAGGAGGAATCGTAAAAGGCGGAAGTTCAATTTTCTTCTGAGAGAAGTAATGAGCTTTGACGAAATACATCAAATTTGCTATAAAACATAATGGATACTGGAGTAGGAAGCATTCATCTAAATTGAACTTGAACAAGGCAACATCCGTAATCAATTAGCATGGAGAATACAAACGTCGACGAAGACATAAAGATGCATTTAGAAGCGACGATCTGAACACAAATGATTTAAGCACAAAAGGCATTTAATGAGAAAAGCAGACGGAAGCTCAATTTTCTTGTCAGAGAAGTAACGAGCTTTGACGAACTACATCAGATTTGCTATAAAACATTATGGGCACTGGAGTAGGAAACTCGAATTCGTAATAGAATTGACCCTGATATTAGGAAAACAATGGAGGACGGCAGACTTCGAGATTTCTGCATTGGATGTTAATGTAAATTGAACTTGAACATGATGTCGAGGAACTGAAACGGAGACGGCGATTATTTATATTATGCTATCTATTATTACAATTCTTCAAAGTAAATTACACGTTAATATATTGAGCAATAATATGATCAAGATGCACAAGAAGGGCGGGTTGAATTGTGATAAACTTATCGTTAACCCCTTTAGAGATATGACTTGTTCTCTCAAACACTTATCGTAAGTCAATGTGTAACTAGTTTAAAACTTGTTAATATGAAAAGTACGATTTAGATAAAGTAAGGGTTAGAGAGAGAAACACAGCAATTGATTCCGCCTCGATTTTTGTATCGGTGCTTTTACTTCCTAAGGCTTCCGCCTCGCTTTTTGTAAAATGCTTCCGCCGCTTTTGAAAAAGCTTCCGCCTGCTTTTTTGCTTAGCTTCATGCGCTTTTAAAAAGCTTCCGTCTGCTTTTTGCTTAGCTTCCGCCGGTTTTCTTTTAGCTTCCGTCATCTTTCGTAAAATGGTTCCGCTCGCTTTTCTTTTAGCTTCCTCTCTTTCGTAAAGTGCTTCCGCTGCTTTTCTTTTAGCTTCCGTCTGCCTTTCGTAAAGTGCTTCCCCCTTTTCTTTTAGCTTTAAATGCATTTTAAGTAAATGCTTCCGCCTCTTTTCTTTTAGCTTCCGCCGCTTTTCTTCCTTTCATTGATTTTTCTCATCGTACTACTTTTCATTTGTATATTTCTCTTTGTTGTATAGTTCTCTTTGTTTGTCATCAAAATTATTTAATACGTGAAGTCCGGTTTGATGAACATTCTCCCCTTTGATGATAACAAATACTTGTGAATTAGAGAAATATGAAAAGTATCAAAATATATGTATATTAAGAGATCGAAATAACTTCGCTTTTTACAAAATATTCTACGCCTTTTCCTTTCAAATTGATTCTTCTTTCGATTCTTCCTTCTCCCTATTTGTTATTAATCAAAAATCTATTTCCCAATCTGCTTCATCAACTTTTCAGCATCTTCTTAATTTTCTTCATATCCTTATCAAGTTTCGAACTTGCTTCTTTAAAGTTGATGATTCAATTGCAATGAGGATTCTGCCTCAACAACTTGCTTTTCAACAATAGCAACCGTTGTTGTATAAGCTTCTCTTTTGAGACATTTGATTCAATGATTTGTAAGAGAGGTGGAGGAACATATACACTTGTTCAGAATATCAAGATCAAAGGGATCACGTATCGTGAGAACGGTGCTTCCAAACCATGGCATAGCTTCGAATTGAGTTGATCTCCACAGAGGTCGATTTCGCAGAATGTTCTCGTAAAATAGTATAACAACATTCGAGTTGCCAATCGAAGTGAGCAATATTGACCCTTTCGATAGTGCCTCCACATGGATCATCTGCGTAGCCTCGGTTTGGCTTGATCCTCGATCTTGATAAACGCAGATAGAGGTACCACTTCTTTTCTTTTCACATGCTTCATCAATCGGTTTCACCGCTTCGCAATCGATCAAGTCATGTCATCCAAGACCGGCCGTGGTTGAACTTTCACTTCATTTTCTCATAGTTGAGTTCAAAAATTTGGTGGTTGTAAATCAGTACCACCTTGATCACTTTATCTTGCCCAAAGATTGGATAAGAAGTGAGACGCCTCCAAATGGCTCGTGGATATGGTTCTTTGCAACTCTCTTCGCTTGATCATAAAAGTTTTTGTAGCCCTATCTAATGATGTAAAATGCCATTATCATATTCAACTGATTTGAAGAAGGCTTTGACAAATCTTTTGGTTTGTCTCGGATGATAACAGATTTGGTCTTCTTCTCCTCTGAATAACCAATCTATGTTCCCAACTTTCTCTTGAAAGGTTAAATACTTGGATGAAACATTGGTCATTACATTCACAACTTTTTAGTAGCCTTCGTCCCATAACATGTGTAGCAACTTGTTTATGGACAATTGAAGACCAAAAGTAGTAGAAACTACTTCTTCAAAAATGTATTATTAAGGACATTGTGAGAATCCTTAATATTACCCGTAATAACTTCCACACTATCTTCATGAGCAGCTTCCACATTAGCTTCAAGAAATCAACAGATCAACAATAGATCGTTTCAGCCTTGCATTCTTAGACTCGTCTCTGTTGTTGAAGTTTCTTCTTTTCTTGCACTCATCTTGTTTAACCTCGGTGACCTTTTAGATTGCATTTTCTCTTCTCGTGTTCTTCTTTTCTTTTCTTCCACTTCCTTGAGATTGAGTTTCGAATCTTTCGAAGGATTGATGACAATGACTTTGTAGCTTTTGATCTCGCCTTGATAATGCTTTGAATGGCTTGATTGTGTGGATTGAGTGGCTTCTTTTTGTCGCACGCTTCAGCTCTGGGTGACCTTTTGCTTTCTTTGGAATGTCACTCAGCAGAGGTTCCCTTTACGCTTTTAAGTTACCCGATTCAAAGAATCGAACACTTCTCGACTTTGGTTCCCGAGAATGTGATGTTGTTCCTTCATAGAGGATTTCTTCTATATTGCTCCCCTCGGTTGTTGGTTTTCTTGGTGCTTCGCCCTTTTCTATCTGAAAATCTCGCACCCATTTTGGCAATCGATGTTGAATCTATGTAGCTTCTAATGATACCTTCCGTCGAACTCCCCAATCCAACGATGCCGCTTCTAAATATTCTTGTCAACAACATCCCATACTAAGGGTGTTCAGATCCTTTATTGATTTTACCATATAGTTAAAAATCGAAATGGTAAATCTATTGGTTGATGATTCGAAGATGAAGGATACATTGTTCATCCAGGTAGTGACTGATGTCGTGAACCTATTCTAGGTAACACACATCCAAAGAACCGCGAACAATACCCTTGCTTTGGTACCACCAAGAGGCTCTCCTTTCATTGGGTTGTTACATCCATAAAGTTGACGAGTAACTTCATCTTCGTTCATCTTCAACTTAGTCATCCATTTCACCATGTTAAAGGTTGAACTCCACTCCTGGACATTCAAAGACTTTCTCCACTAACTCCTTCGTTATTATAACAGGTGTGTTTCTACATATGACACGATTGTATCGTCCCATCGCTTTTAGTATTCTTCCGTAACTCATAAACTTCTTTGAGATAGACTTGATCTCGTATTTGAAAGAAGTTTCTCCAACTCGCGCTATTATCTCTGGCTCTATATCCATTTGTTCCTTTCTTAGTTCTTCGAAGTTTACCAATCTTCCCCAGTTTGCTCCTGGATCAACTCGCAAAATAGGCTTGACATTCATCTTGCTGATTCTGATTGAGTAGGAACTTGGTTGAAAAGATTTCAGAGAGATTTCAGAGAAGCGGCAATTTCTCGATTCGGTAGAAATCCCAAAAGTCGCTTTGAGGATTTTATGGCAAATTCTAGAACGATTGTACTTCTCGATGATCTGACAGCCTTTTTCCCTCTTAAATTTTTCCTTGTGAAAGAAGTTTTAAGTCTGAAACCGTCTAACGCTGTTAATTCCACCGTTCCACTGTCTTGTCTTTAAAAAGAAAAACCAGATGAATGGTCCGTTAACTCCTCCGCTCATCATGCATCCTTGTCTTTATAAAAAAAACAGATGGATGGTCCGTTAACTCCTCCGTCTGTCTGTCTTGTCTTTATGAAAAACCAGATGGATGGTCCGTTAACATCATCATATTGAGGTTGCGTCTGATTTCTTTAAAGCGATCTTCACTTAGTCGGGTCTTCAACTGTTTCTTGAATATGTGCTTCTTGAATCTTGAAAGAAACGGTTATTCAGTTTGAGTCCGTAACTAACTAAAACTTATGTTTCTTTGTTAAAATCGATTTTGTATCGGCCGCTTTTCTCTTCGCTCGCTTTTCACTTGTAAAGCTTCCGCTCCTTTTCTTTTATGAAGCTTCCGCTTTTTTGTTATAAAGCTTCCCGCTTTTGTTGTAAAGCTTCATCGGTGTTTGCTTCAGCTTGATTTTTAACTTCTACTGTTTTTGCTTCGCTGATTTTTCTTTTCACCGTTTTTTGCTTCTGCCGATTTTTCTCGTTCAAATTGTTTTTTTGCTTCATTGATTTTTCTCCTTCATTGTTTGTTACTTCTCTTGCGTCCATCTACTTTTCATTTGTTCATGCGTCTATCTACTTTTCATTGTATATTTCTCTTTGTTTGTCATCAAAATTATTAAATACGTGAAGTGTGGTTTGACTTAACAATCTCCCCCTTTTTGATGATAACAAATATTTTGATATAATAGAGGAATATGAAAAGTTTCAAATATACAGAAGTATGAGTAAATAAAAAAATAACTTCTGCTTTCATCTTTCGTCTGCTTTTCCTTCCAGCTTGATTCTTCCTCATTCTTCCTTCTCCCGCTATTTGTTATTAATCAAAAATTATTTCCCTAACTGCTTCACCAACTTTTTCAGCATCTTCTTAACCTTCTTCATATCCTTATCAAGTTTCTGAACTTGTTTGTTTAGAGTCGACGATTCATCTGCAGTCGAGGATTCCATCTCAACACTTGTTTTTCAACAACAAGAATCGTTGTTGTATAAGCTTCCACGTTTGAGACATGTGTTTCAATAATTTGTAGGAGAGGCGGAGGAACATATACAGCTCGATCAGGAATATCAAGATCATAGGAGTCAAGTATACGTAGATATGTACTTCCAAGCCAAGGCATAGCTTCTGCAATTGAGTTGATCTCCCACAGAGGTCGATTTTGCATAATGTTGCGTAAAACAATAGAAGAACATTTTAACTTGCCAATCAGAAAAGAACAATACTGAACCTTTCTGATAGTACCTCCCTGTGGATCATCTGCTGTAGCCTTAGTTTGGCTTGTTCCTGGATCTTGATAAATGCAGATAGAACTTCGACTTCTTTTCTCTTCACATGCTTCATCAATCAATTGCACTGCTTCTGCAATCTGATCCGAAGTCATGTCATCCAAAACTGGTTCTGGTTGAACTTTCAGCTTCAGTTTCTCTTCACGCCTGCGTTCCACAAAATTTGGTGGTTGTAAATCAGGTACCACCTTGATTACCGTACTGTCCAGTATTGGATAAGAAGTCAGACGCTCTCCAAATGGTTCTGGTGGATATGGTTCTCTTGCAACTCTTTTCGCTTGATCATAGAAATTCTTGTAACCCCTATCCAATGGATGTAGAATGTCAGAATCAAATTCAAGTGATTTGAAGAAGGCTTTCACAAATCTCTTTGGTTTGTCTCGGATGATGAGAGATTTGGTCTTCTTCTCCTCTCAGAACAACCAATCTGTGTTCCCAACTTTCTCTTTGAAAAGTTAAAGATTCGGATGGAACACTAGTCATCACACTTACTACTTTCTGAGTAACCTTTTGTCTCATAACATGTGTAGCAATTTGTTTGTGGACAAATGAAGACTGAAAAGTAGTAGAAACTACTTCTTCAAAAATTGGATTGTCAAGGACAGTGTGAGTATCCTTGAGATTACCAGTAATAACTTCGACATTAACTTCAAGAATATCACCGTATCATCAATGACATTTGTTTAGTATCAACAATGCCTTTTTCTTGTCTTGCCTTCTTAGACTTTGGTTTTGTTGTTGGACTTCCTTCCTTTCTCGGACTCATTTTCTTTCGCCTTGGTGACCTTTTAGGTTGCGTTTTCATCTTTCCAGGTTCTTCTTTCCTTTTTCCTCCAGCTCCTCGAGACTGAGTTTCTGAATCATTTTCAAGGATTGATGACAGGGACTTTGTAGCTCTTGATCCTTGTAGTTGAGAATGCTCTGATTGGCTTGAGTCTTTGGATTTACTGGCTTCTTTCTCGCTTCGAGTTTTCGCTCTGGTAACCTTCTTGCTTTCTTTGGAATGTCACTCGGTAGAGGTTCCCTTTACGCTTCAAGTCACCGATTCAAAAAATCGAACACCTCTGGACTTTGATTCCTCGGAATGTGAACTTCTTGTTTCCTTCATAGGAGACTGCTTCTGTATACGCTTGTCCTCAATCGTTGCTTTCCTTGGCGATTCTGCTCCTTTTCTGTCTGAAAGTCTCAGACCCATTTTCGCAATTGATGTTGAATCGATGTAGCTTCTAATAGATATCTTCTGTCTAACTGCCCAATCCAATCTGATGCCAGATTCTCTGAACACTCTTGTCAACAGCATCCCATACGGACTAGTGTTTGTATCCTTTATTGATTTTACCATGTACTGGAAAATCAAAAATGGTAAATCTATTGGGTGATGATTCAGAAGATGAAAAATACATTGTTCATCCAGGGTAGTGACTTGATGTCGTGAACCTAATCTAGGTAACACACAGTCACATAGAACCGCGAACAATACCCTTGCCTTTGGTACCAGCCAAGAGGCTCTCCTTTCACTTGGGTTATTTTATCCATAAAGTTGACGACTAACTTCATCTTCGTTCATCTTAAGCTTAGTCATCCATTTCGTCATGTTAGTGAGTCGAACTCCATCCATCGGACATTCATCGACTTTCTCCAAGAACTCCTTCACATTATAACCGAGTGTGTGTCTACATACGACACGATTGTATCATCTCTCGATTTAGTATTCTTCCGTAACTCGATAAACTTCTCTCGAGATAGACTTCATCTCGCATTTCAAAGAAGTTTTCCAACTGCCGCGATTATCTGCGCTCTATATCCATCTCTTCGCTTCGAAGTTGTTCAAGTTTACCAATCTTCCGATCCTCGATCCCGGATCAAGTCGCAAAATAGGCTTGACATTCATCTTGCTGATTCGATTGAGTAGGAACTTTGCTTGAAGAAATATCACGAGATTTAAGAGAACTAACAATTTGTGAATTCGCGAAATCCCAAAGGTCGCTTTAGGATTTTATAGTGAATTCTAGAACGATTCTACTTCTCGATGATTTGACAGTTTTTCCGCTAAAACTCTTTTTTGTCAAAGAAGTTTTATATCTGAAACCGTAACGCCTTAACTCCACCGTCTGCCTTTGTTGTCTTCATGAAAACCGGATGAATGCCCCGTTAACTCCTCCGTCTATCATGTCTCGGTCTTCATGAAAACCGGATGAATGGTCCGTTAGCATCACCATATTGAGGTTGCGGCTCGATTTCTTTAAAGGGATCTTCACTTAGTGGTTTTGTGAAGAAATCCGATCGATATTTTGTTTCCACGAATCGTAGATCGCGACTTTCCTCTGAACGTAATCTCTCAAGAAATGATGTCGACTTCTATGTGCTTGACCTTGAATGTTGTATTGGATTCTTTCGAAGTCGATGGCGGTGGTGTTGTCGCAGATATTGGAATCTCTTCCTCTTGTATTGAGTAGTCCTCCAATTGATACTTGATCCACAATATTTGTGAACAACAACTTCATGCGACATATATTCACTTTTCGAGCTGATAATGCAATCGAGCTTTGTCTCTTGCTTGACCATGACACTAGGTTTGGTCCAAGAAAGTGACACCACCACTGTATACCATCTTTGTTTCGACTTCACAAAGTTTTGATTGAATGTAACTTCGAACTAGAATAACATAATTGACTAATACTTATCAAGTTATGCTTTAGACCATCAACTAATAAGACGTTGTTAATGCATGCATGGAATTCTTATCAATCTTACGAATGTCATTCTTTCTAGTGAATCGAAATCCCATAGATTTACCCTCGGTGGTGTTTGTGAGGAAGATCATGGTTTCTTCTATCTTTGGTAACATTTCGTTTTCTTTTGTTTATTCTATTTACGTAATCAAATTTCACATTTTACTTTGTTATTTTACAGCTAATTGACTTGAGCTGGATAATTCAAGTGGTGAGGATGACAGGCTTGGTATCAACGAACTCTTTGAGGTACTTGTTCCTTTTAAAGGAGTGCAAAGGTTGATCAGGTTTCACGAGAAGTTCTTTGGAAATCTTCCAGGGTCAACAGTTCTTCTAACTCCATACAGGGAACTAGTGTATCAGATTCTATCCTGAAAATATATGGTGAGGGGTTGCTTTGCATTCTTGATTCCATGAATATGGTTGATCATGAGAAGATGCAAAATATTGCAGAAGCGACTTTTGAAACGTTTAGACGTCTATCATTAGACTATGAGCATTTTTTGAAGGTGTAAAGGAATTCATACACCTCTCATCTAAACTTGCTCAAATAGAGGGTCTATGGCTAAGACCTGTGTTTTGAAAAGCTCATTGACATCTATGACAAAGAAGAAGATGCTATTTGACAATGATTCGCCAACACAAAGCAGCAGAGCTACTTTTGAGGTTTCGAGAACCGCTTAAGTCGATAAAAGAAGAAGTATGACGAACGAAAGAGATGCTTCTTGTGCTAGAGAAGCAGGTTAGCTGTTGTGAGGCTAAGACATTGAAACTGCAGGCTTGTGCGGAAGAGTTTGGTGAAGATGCATTGGAGTCAGAGAGAAGCATGGATGCTGCTTATAACGAAATGGTAAAAGCTATGGACTGGGAATAGCAGAAGGAAACTGCGGTGGAAGCATTAAAGACAAAGACCTTTGGAGACATGAAGGGTTCAGCTCCAGGTTTCCAACTATGTTAAGTTGTAATAATATTGTTGATGTAGAATCTGTAATCGTGTATTTATTGAATTAAGTGATGTTGATGTTTTGTGTAAACAAAAATAAAAGCAGTGTCGGTTGTGTTTCCAAGTTCTAGGATGGGCCATTTTAGAATCTTCTACGGTAGTTCTTTGCATTATCTAGATCGAAAGCTAAAGTTCTATCCATTGTAAGTCTTACTAATGACAAAGGTTTGGGTGCATTTCGATCTGTATTTCTCCTTTCTGTGGTTACCAAATTTTACCGAAATGTCGGTGTCTCTTGTGGTGCTCTTCTTCTAATTACATTCATGTTTGCTTACTTCTTGAATACGTTTTGGCAAGAATCGACATTATTATACCGCTTAGAACATTATTCGATACAAGAAAAACAGTCTTCCGGTTCATACATTTTGGGGTTAGCGTGTCTTTCCTTGCCACAATTAAAAATTATGACGGTCTCACCTATGAATTAAAGCGTTAATCTCTTTCTCGTGTTTATTTACATGTACTGATTGATAAAGTTTGACATTATGCCTATTAATTGAACGTCAATCTACCCGATGAAGAAATCATGCGATTAAAAAGAAGAGATTTTTAAGTCTAAACGACTTGACATAAATGATGTTGATAAAGTACAAATAATGATGAAAACAAGACGAATTTTAAAAGCAAACTCAAGTTGAAAAGCGATGGAAGCAAAACCGCATTTGCTTAGCGCATTAAAGTTGTCAAAAGTAGACGGAGTAAAAGCAGCGATGGAAAGCGAGAAAGCAAAGCACGTGTGAATTAAGAATCAGTTTGAGTTAGTTACAAAAGTCAATTGAATAACCGGTTCTTTCAAGATTGAAGCAATCTCTGTTCTCGTCGCCTTCATCTTCATGGAAAATGTAAAATAATTGTAGAAGGTCAATCATCGAGTAGTAGTGCGTGAGAAACCTATTAGCTATGAATTGAAACGTCCATCGGCATTTGGCGGGAATTGCCATTATCATAATAGTTAGAAGATTATTGGATACAGAAAAAATGTATGTGAAAGTGATCAAGTTGTGGTTTTTGCTTTTGCTTCCGCCTACTTTTGCTTTAAATCGCTTTTCAACTTCCGTCTGCTTTTCCTTCTCTGGTCCACTTGTCACTTTTAAATGCATTTCAAGTTTATGTAAATATGAATTTATTGGCCTAGAAATATTGCCCTTTGGTTTTGATTTTATAATATATTTAACTATGTTGAGATTTAAATGCGATTTCGCCAACCGTTCTTCATCGAATGGTTTAATGAAGCGTAATCGAGTTAAAAGAGCGTCCAGAGTAACGGCGTTCAGAACAGTAAGTTACACCTGGTAACTTGTGGAACAAGGAAAGTTCTGAAGGAAAAATTTAAGTGTTCAGAATCCCAATGAGTCTAGAGCACGCCTGGCAAGACCCTTTATATAACCTCAAATCAGAAACGGTTCGAGTACCATTAGCCTTGAGGCGTTTGATCTCTCTGTCTCTCAAAATCCTATCGAACGAGATAACCATTGAAGAACAGAGTATCTGAATCATTTTCAAATCGAAGCAATGGAAGGAGCTATGATGTATGGAAGGCATGTGGACTTGAATCTCTACGAAGAGATCTGATGGATATCGAACCGTAGATTATTGGAGCGGTTGGAGAAATTTCTTCGCAGTCCGAGAGGATGTGTATCCAAATCAGGTATTTGATTTTTGGAAGTATGCACAGATGGTGGAAAAGACTATTGTGTCAACGGTAGACGGAGTTACCATTATTGTTACAATGGACTTAATTGAGAAGTCGATGGATGTTCACCGTTGGAGAAAAGCTTTCACCAATCCAAAATGGATAACAATGGGCGGTTTAAAGGAAACAGATGTTAGTAAGCGACTTTATGGAGTGAATGACCCATCGGAAGGAAGACATCAAGTCTGGTGCCGAAAGCTAGGGTTCTTCATGCGATTCTATTGCACTTTGCATCGTACCAAGAACGAGTTCAAGACACTTGGTAACTACCTTCGATGAGCAGTGCTTATTCTATCTGCTGAACCACACACCATTAAATTTACCATTTCTGATATTTCATTATATGGTGAAACAAATGAAACATACAACTATTTATCCGTACGGCATGCTATTGACAAAATTTTAAGAGAATCGGAATTGCCTCTTGGAAGTGGAAAAACCTCAGAGTGCCTGTAAAAAGCACTATCAATTTAGGTACTATAAACAGAATTGACTTGAAGATTCTCAACAGTAGAAATGAAGATTCTGAGAACAAAGTTAGGAATGACGGGGAGGAGTTACAGAAGAAGTCTCCTGCAACAAGTTGCAGATCTCAAGTGAGCTCACACATGCGGATCAATGGAAGGAGAAAATCATGTGGAGGACCTTCGTTGAAAGAGTTTATGCGTCAAGAAGAAGTTAGGCTTGTTCAAGATAATGAAGGTGGGTCAAAAGGAAAGCGAGGACTACATCCAATCACGACGATATGATACTACACTTACGTCTCTAGAACTCGTGGCGATGATGATCAAGCTTCTTTGCCTTCCTCGCGCGCATAATGAAGTACAAAGTTTACGTCATCTGACGCGCATAATGAAGTACAAAGTTTACGTCAAGAAGTCAAAGAATGAAGGAAATAATGAATCGAATGGAGAAGATGATGATGTATATGCAGGCGGGATGATAGATATCACGAAGATCTTGTGAAATTTATGCGAGTCATCACCGTTAATCGTTTCTTATTATAACAAATAGGGAGAAGAAGAAGTTGTTATTGTATTCTCTATGTTTTGTTTTGTTGTCTAATTTGTTATCATATATATATATATATATATGGGTACGACTTATCGGATGTCTTCTCTATTGATCATCTTGAAGCTTCTTCTTCTCGAAGATTAGTCCATCATCTTCATGAAGCTCTCGAAGAACAAGGTAAGAGTCAACGGAATAACTGCTTTTTTCAAGATTCAAGAAGAAAGAATAAATAGCGATTCTGATTTAAAGTTATACATACAAGTCAAAACGAAGATTAATTTTTTGTGAGTTACAGAATAAGCTAAATTACAATTAAAGGAACAAAAGTTTGTCCAGAAGACGCATTTGTCTGAATTAGTGACAAGCTGTTGCTATTTTTACTGTAAAACTGTTCCAAACATTCTTTTTAAGAAAGTTATATGTTCTTTGCTGGTTGAAATAGATGACGTAAGTTTAATTGTTGTTATGTTCTTGCAATGAAGGATATGATGTATATACGTTAAAGAAGAAGAAGACCAAGAATGTGGTAGGAATTGTTTGATCGAAGTTAAGAGGAGAAAGGTTTGAAAGTTTAGATATAGAGGTATCAGGAGGGCGTGGGGCAGTACTGCAAGATGATAAAGTGAAACAGGAAGGATTTGCGTTGAGATAGGTTTAAAATAGTTTACATGTGTAAAGAATAGTTTCAAAGAAGGATTAGTCAATTCAGATACTCCAGGAATCGAATCTGAAATTTAAAACGAGTTGGAAATGACATCAAGTGAACTGCTTTAAATAAAGAAGAACAAGAGGAAGTTAAAAGAAGCAAACATAATTTGTGCGAAGAGAAAACCGAGAAGAAAACGAAAGCAAGAGCAGACGGTCGCTGAATCATCAGTCCATATTACGAAGAAGAATGCTGTTATACTGGACAGATAATTTTGTGCAAAATCTTCAACACCTTGGTTGATTGTCATTATTTGGCGAAGGTGTTGAAGACTTTTCAGTAGATCATCTGTCAGGAATGTTTGCAGGACACTCATCTTCATGATGATAGTTGCCAACCCCATAAGGAAGATGACATGGTGAGTGGCAGCGGTTCAAAGAAATTAGATGATATAATAGAAACTCCATCATCAGGAACTGAGTAAGATGACGTTGAGGATTTTCCAGATACCAGTGTATTGAAAAAAGATTGGAAGTATAGGAGTTCTGATCCAGAAGATCTAATTATTGGAGAGACCTGTCAAAGAAGACGAAGCTTGGATTTTATCGATGCAAGAGAAAAGCAGAGGAGTTGAAAATACATGAAGTTGAAAAAATAGGCGAACTTCGTAAAAATGTATTTAGTTGAAAAATAGAGCGAAGTCGAAAAAGCGATTAAGTATGCGAAGAAATACAAACATAGACGAAGTTGACAGCACACACGAAGCTGAGAACGCAGACGAAGTTCACAACACCGACTAAGTTTACAACACAGACGAAGTTAACAACATAGACGAAGTTAACAACACAAATGAACACGACAAAGCACACGGAAGCATATGCAAGAATGAGTTTGAGTTAGCTACAGAACCTCCAACTGAATAAGCATTTCTTTCAACATTAAAGAAGAAAGAATGAAGAAGCAGTTAGAGACAAAAGTTTTAAATACAAGTCGAAAGTTATGAGAATCGGGTTTTTCCTATTACGACGAGTATCTCAGGCAGATTAGGCGTCGATTGCGGCGTACATTCATTTCTTCGACGAGCTTATCCATTTGTGACGGCAAGTGGTATTCACATCGGAAAACCTTTTTCGAGACATAGTTTAGGCGATGAAGAAGATTCAGGATTTTTCCCGAAAATATCAAAATCAATATATATTAAGCAAGCGATATAAGGGAGATGAATTGAAACTAAATGGCACATCTGAAATAATTAAAGATGATGTTATAGATAAAATCAAGATAAAGTAAGAATAAAAAGCACCGAGAGTGGTGGCCCGAGCTCTGTTGTAGTTCATCGAGATCAATTTTCCTAAGATAAACAACGAGAAATCGTTGCACGACTGCAGACCGAGTGTTCATCGGCTTCACGTGGAGAAGAAAGGTATCGCTTTTCAATTGTCGTAGACTTTCTCGAGGAAGATCCATGTTCTTATAACGGAGAAGAAAAATGTCCATTGTCGGTGAAATAACTAGTTGAAAATATTTGGTGATTAAACTGGAAATGTACATGAAAGAAGGAAGGAAAATATAACCTCATTGTAATATTTCATTGCTTCAACGGTTAAGTTTAATAGTTTCTCGGTAATTCGCCAAAATAGAAGCCGTTATAGTTTGGTGTCATCGGTCAAATCCATGTCGATCGGCATCCGCTCGATAAAGTAAGAATAGTAGGGTAGGCAAAAAAAGTAGTGCGAGCGACATGGAAGTAAAAAGTCATGCGAAAAATATGGAATAGACACGAAAGGAATAAGCAACAAATCGAAGATTGCAAATAGAAAGCGAAACCTTGGCTCTGCATGCGTTTTCTCTGATAATTACAAGTAAAGAGAACTCCAGATCTGCGGAATTGTAGACCTAAGCATTTGTTGCATGCCATATACCAAAATTTTTGTAAAATGTGCTGAAAGGAAATTTTGGCTTCAATCCATAATATCTAAGGAAAAGTTGATAACAATGTTCGGAGGAAGAAGTTTCAAATTCAATATGTCCTTTGGAATATCAGATGTGATTACCTTAGGGTAGAATCTAAAGACATGATCTTGGTGATATCTTTGGTGAGATCCGAGAAGATATCTGGGATTATATGTAAAGTAAGATTTTCCACCGACGAGGTTTTGATGTGGTTGTTATTTCGTTGTGCTTACAGAACATAATATTTATATAGGCGACAAAAGAAAGACATTTTAAAATTCCTATATAATTTGTAACAAAATGTTAGAAAGGTTATGCGTAACATAATGGATTACCAATTTTGAGATCGACAACTTCTTGTATGGGTGGCTCAGCGAGGATGGCTGAGTCGAACCACGTTGACAATGCAACGACTAACATTTCAAAATGATTTTGTTAGATAGAATGAAAAGGACGAGTAAGATGTGTTATTATGAGCAAGGAACAAATACCGTTAAAGAAATTAACTTTGAGATTCGTGCAAACAATAATCTGGATGAGAGTGAAGTAATTCCATAATCTTCCGCCTCGTTCTCAACAAAACAATTCAAAGCGATAGTATAACCGCTTGTTCCTAAAAAACAAGAGATAACGAGAAGATGTAAAATTTGTTCATCTCGACACAAAATAGTAACAAAGATACAGAGTGAGAATTACTCTTTATTTATGATAACAAATTTTTGGACAGTTGAAGCTTTTCCGTCTCTGACGACATCTTTTTTTTCCAACACTTCAACGACGACGGCTATAATATCTATCATGTGTTAAACATTAATGTAATCACAAAGTGGAAAGTTTTTGTAAGATTGTATGAAAAAATATATTAAGCATCTAACCAACAGATTTTTGCTTGTCGTCCACATAATCCATAAGACTTTGGAAAGGCGTGAAGTTGAAAATCAGAGGGATGATTGCATCGTCTTGTGTGACAGGTTCGATGACCGTGCGACTTGTGAGAATCCACTGTATGTTCAAATTTTCAGTTTGATACTGAAGGGGAATTGATTTGACAATTGCATTAGAAATGATATATTCTTGACACGGCTGTAAGATGTCTCCAATTCTTTGTATATCATTGTTGAATATGATACCCTCAACTTGTGATCCCTGTTAATTATAAAGAAATTATTGATAGGTAAGTTGATAAAATGTGAAAGGAAAAAAGTGTAATTGATATACCTGAGAATCGCAGAAGACAAACTTTTGTCTTTTAGTCGGTGAATTAACCGAAGCAACGACCTGTTGTTTTTGTTGGACCATCACTTGACAAGACCATGATTGCGCTCGAGCAAAATATTCTTCATCGATAAGCGATTATCCATCTTTGAAAGAAAATGTTGGATGGTCAAGCGAAGACAAATAATTATGCCTATAAAATCAAATCATGTGAACTGAGACAATAAACAAATAATATACCTTGTCTTGTGAGGAAATTTGATGTTTTATTATTTGACTAATTCAAAAATTTCACGGAAAACAATATTCCTTGTCTTTTTTCAAGTCTAAAGATTGAAAAGTTCCAGAATAATAAGAACTTTAAGCGATTCAGAGTTCGCGCCTTGACAGAGCTACATATAATTGTCCGTGTGAGAATACAGTTGACGGAGATAAATTCCAACATGATCAAGTGTTTGACCTTGGGATTTGTTTATAGTCATTGCAAAACACGAGCGAATTGGAAATTGTGTTACGATAAAAGGAATTCCATTTTTTCGTTCTCCGGAGATTGCAAGGAATCTTAGGTATAAAATGATTTTTCCTTTGTGAGGTCCAAAACAATTTCAGCTGAAATTGTATGATCTTTTAGTCGTCGCATATCAACCTTGTTCCATTGCATAATCCTTCCGTTGGATTTAAATTTCTCGAAGCATAATTGGAGAGACTTCTTTCAAAGAAAAGTTTATGAGGAGGTAGTCCTTTAGGGTTCAAAGAATTGAGAAAATCTTGATAATCGACTTGATGTCTGCGATCAACCGTCTTGTCAAAACTCACATATGAATGCAAATCTCCGTTAATTTTGAATCATGATGTCATTAATTTCATCAACACAATTATTCGTTGGACATAGCACGATCCGCTTATCATCGATCGGTCGGATGAATATAAGCTTAGGTCGGGAAAACATTTTCCAAAACCTAGTAAGCACAATCAGATATTAGGAAAGTATAATCGTAATGCAAAAAAAGATTAGTATGTAATTTAATGAAAAAAGAAGCAACCTATGAACAGATTCATCCTTGTTGTCGTAAGGAATAATGAGTTCATCTGGTAAACATATTTGATCTTGTTCATCCATTGGTTCAGAGCCTTCTCCAACCCGCAATAAGAAATCACAAAAATGTGGATTTGAGATAGCTCTCATATTTGTCGTTAAACAGAGTTTAGAGATATGCTGCCAGAGATGTGAATTTAGAAGACTTGAATCAATGAGTTGTTGTTTCGTTGCTTGGTGAATAACTGGCAATGTTTGGCGAAAGTCACCACCAAATACAACAATTTTACCTCCAAAAGGCTGATCAGAGTTCATTATATCTTGTAGTAAACCATTAAATGCTTCGATGGCTTCTCGTTTTGCCATGGAAGCCTCGTCCCATAAAATAAGGCTGGATTCAAATATCAATTTTGCAACACTGCTTTGTTTGCTCAACTGACAAACTTTTTGCTTTGATAAATCAAGGGGGATTTTAAATCTTGAGTGAGCTGTCCTACCGCCCGGAAGAATTGACGCAGCAACGCCTGATGTCGCCACTGCTATTGCAATGTGTCTCTGTGATCGTAAATTTGCAAGAAGAGCTCGATATAAGAAAGTTTTACCTGTTCCCCCGGGACCATCGATAAAATAACTTGCACTCGTTGAAGTGAGAACTGATTTCATTATTAAATCAAATACGTGCTTTTGCTGGCTGTTTAGTTTTGATTGTAATAAGAAGTCCTGTTCATCAATCTCTATATTCATCTCACTTTCTACCTCCTTATTTTGCCGCCGTCGGTAATCAGTAAGAAATTCATGTTCAGTGAAATGATAATCAGCTAAGCTTTTTCCCATTTGTTCCAGAGATTTATTGATATCTTGAAGAGCCATTTTGTAATATCATCATATGTATCGTATTAGAGGATGAATAAGCATATAGGTAGTCGAGCAAGAGGTGGTCTCTGAAAGTTTCCCGAGTTCCTAAGATTTGCGGTGAACAATAGAACAAGAGTGTAGCAAATAACAACTGAGGATGTTGGCATTTGAAATATGACACCCGTCAAGTGTTTGTTGTATGTAAGAGTCGATGCTAGCAATCCTAATTGCGAGCGGCATCCACAAAAGTTCACCTTTTCACCATCAACAGCTAACAAGTTGTCAAACGACGTTGGTCCTCTAACATTTGCGAGCAATAATCTCAAGTAATACCTTTCTCCTTCTCGAGGGTCAACGGTGACTAATCGTCCTATCACTTTTCTCCGCTTTCTTTCCGACCACGTCCTTGTTTTTGATTCCAAACAAAATGTTGAGGGAAATCCGCATGAGACATTTCATTTCGCACCTTTTGATTTGTTGAATTGGTCCAAAAAATTCCTTAAGCATTGTTTTGGAGAAGTCAAAATTCCTCAATAAATAAGACAAATTAGCATCTTTAGCGAAGGAAGCAGATTGTTGATCCGAAGGTGAACTTGGAGTATATAGATGGATGGATTAATCTCTGCAAGGCGGAATTCATATATCGCCATAAAGCTTCGGGGTGAAATCCAACGGCCTTCTTGAAATTTGTGATTTCGTCAATATCGCACTGGTTTCTTGGTCGTTGGCGCTAAAGTTGACAAGGTCGTGGCCCTTAAATACATATTTGTATAAATATTTAACAAGCTTCACGATGGAACATATTTCAACATTAATGTGGCGGTCAAGCAACATCGGAAGGTACGGGTTATGAGGAACCACCCATCTATTATCAACCTCATGTCCGGATATTTTAACTTTTCTTCCATTATCTCTACGCCTATAGCACGGATAACCTGTCTTCGCCATGGACAAAGGAAAGGAGTAAAATCCTTGGGGTAATGACTTTTGCATACACCATTTCTCATGCAAGACGCACTTGCTTGTTCATAAAACCACAAGGACCGTGGATCATGTGCTTAATGACAAGAGAATATAATCTGGAATTATCATCGATTAGGTATTTCAATGATATGATTTGATCATAGGAATCGGATTCAACAAATTAAATTGTGATTGAAGTATTAGAAGCAAGTGAGCATGAGGGAATCCACGCTTTTGAAATTCAATTACGTAAACAAATGCGCAACATCTCCAAATATTCCTTTTTTGATCAAGTGATTTTTCAGAATTTCAAATTTCGCCCTGAACACTCTGCACAATAAATCTGGTCTCTCTTGTGCTTTTTCATGGAATTTAAGATTCTCTTGTATTTCCTTCCACATAGGGTTGCAAGTCATAGTGAGAAAAAAATCTGGTTTGCCATATTTTGCACGAGCCATTACATCTAGATAGCGCCGCTTCATGTCCTTGGGCCGATAAATGAAGTGGGAGGACAACTCGCCGCCAATTGTAGAAGCTTCAGTTTGACCAATATTAACGCTATCTAAAACACCCTGCAAAATTTCTGATCGTATTTCGTTCTGTTTTTTCCTATGGAATTCAAGCCGTGATGTTTCAATCTTTATATAAGAACCAACAACGAATTGTTGTAGTAGTCTTAAGCTGTGGATAAGCATGGATTCATCATAACTTCTCATTTAAAGTCGATGGCAGTAATACTCTCTCGCAGATACTACGCTTATGTTTGCAATCCGGTCCTTGAGTAATTAGTAATAGTAAGAAAAAAATGATAAATTAGTTTTGCCCAATTAGACAATATGTCGGAACCAAGGTAATAAGCATAACAACTAACCTATGTTTTCGAGAGCAAATAATTCAGCCGCTTGAGTAAAAGTGTTTAAAGGAGCACCGCTTGTTTGATCGAACCATTGGTCTTTGTTTGTTTGAGAATTTAACCGCTTAATGCGAGGATGCCATCTGATTCACCCGTGGAAGCAAGTGGGTATTGAAGCGGGTCGTAGCATGCATAATAAGATTGAATTCTATAGCTCGACCGACAGGATCAGAGACTTGGATATGAGGAGATTTATCATCTTTGTTCATCATCGCCATCCATATAGCAGCCTACTGGGATGCAGTTGGAAGATTATAAACGCTACCGATCAAGACCGGATAACATCTCAGAACAATCTGGTGATTTTCAAGGGAAGGAATATCTTTAAGACGGCGAAAGAACCTAGCATAAGGGTTATCTTGAAGAATTGTCATAATTAGCTTCAAGGTACTTTCACGAAGTTTATCACAACTGCCGAGCCTTTGTTGTAGTTCTTCATCGGTATCAAAGAAATAAAGTTGGATTCCAGATACTTTATTGCTTGTCGACACTAAACTGTCAAGGAAATGGTAAACTTGTCCTTGAACACGAAATGTATAAACTCCCATTGTGTTTTTTGTCAGCTCACGATCATATCTGGCTCCATAGGAAGTGAAAGCTACATTGTTATTATATGTACGAACATTCTTTCTGAAATGTTCGGATTCTTCGTCGCTATTTAGAAACAAAGACTTTAAAGCATAAGGCATCGAGGAGCAACAATAGAAATTTGTCTGACGAACAACAAAGCGATGGAGGTTCAAGGTAAAATTGTTTTGCGTTACAATATTGACAATCTTCAACAAAAGGGAGCCGCTCACTTCAACCGTAAATTCTGTAACAATGTTAATGTTGTAGGAGATGTGCGATGATTTATCCTTGAAGCGTATAAAAGGACATTATAATGATGTGGAGTAATTAGGTTGGAAATAGTTTCGATATATTGTAAAACAGCTACCTTCATTTATGTAAGAGGGTTCATAACTTGGAAGTTGGTGGTGGAAGGTTCGATATTAATGAAAGATTCCTTACATTGAGGAGTAATTCTTTCTTTGAAGTGTAGATGAAGTGGAAGATGTGTTTTTGGCAGCTCGATTTTCTCTACGTCGTTGCAACAATTCTTGTTTTTTTTCATTTGGCATTTGAGCATAATTTTGGCGTCTTTTAGCATTTCTATCCATATGTAAATACCGAGGAATCGACATAATATAAACGTCCTTGATCTATCCATTCATGATCTTGATGTATCACAAAGAACATTAATAAATAAACATTATGTTTATGACCTAATAAACAATATGTCGAGCAAACATGAATACAAACCATTTAAACAACTAAAGCGAATTTATATAAAAAATTATTTAATTTAACTACAAAAATAGAGTATACATGCAGCCACAACGTAGAAAGGAGAATATGCTCTATTCAAAGTTAATAAATAACAACAGAGAATTTTGACTCAAAATTTATTTTACCTAAACATATATACCTTAGTACTCCAAGAATGCAAAGAGAATAAGCACGGAACTGAAAAAATGGAGTATAAATGCGATTAGAATCTAGAGCGGTGAATTTGATAACTAAAAGAAGAGGGTAGTTGAGAGAAGTAAAGTTTGGGTGGAGAAAATGTTTCAAATGGTTGGGATAGATGTGGTTTAAGGATTAAGAGAGAGAACGGTAAGAAGTTAGAATATAAAGGTGTCACGAGTGCGGACGACGGATCAAATATCGTTCTAAGTTATTTTGATGCCAAAGAAATTGCTCTTGAATGATTGATTGACAAAGGATGCAAAAGGCAAGCTTCTAAGAAAAGGAAATGATTGTAGAAGACACATCGGAAGAAACGTAAAGGCAAACAACGATAGTAATTTCGAAGAAGAAAATAATTGTAGAAGGTCAACTCGTCCCGAGTAGCACGTGTATAATAATTTTATCACCTATGAATTGAAACGTCGATCTCTATTGTGGTGCTCTTCTTCTCTAATTACATTCATGTTTGCTTACTTCTACAATATGTTTTTGGTGAATCGACATTATTATACTAGTTAGAAGATTATTCCATACAAGAAAAGCACGTCTTCCGTTCAAACATTTTGGGCGTTACTGTGTCTTTCCTTGCCACAAGTAAAAATTATGACGGTCGACCTATGAATTAAAACGTTAATCTACGTTACGGCGTTTACTTACGCAATACGTCTGGGCGGTGTTTGACATTATCGTATTAATTGAAGCGTCAATCCGGTGACACAAGAAACTTCGCAGTTTAAAAGGAAGAGATTGTTAAGTCAAAACAACTTGACATCAATGATTTCGATGAAGTACAAATAATGATGAAAAAGGAGACGATGAAAACAAGACGGAAGTTCAAAAGCAAACACAAGTTGAAAAGCAGATGGAAGCAAAACCAGACGGAAGCAAAAGCAGATGAAAGTTGTGCAAAAGTAGACCGGAGTAAAAGCAGACGGTCAAAAGCAGACGAAAGCAAACCACGTGTGAATTACGAATCAGTTTATGACCTATGAATTGAAACGTCAATCTCTGTTATGGTCCTCTTCTTGTCTTTGTATTCCTCATTTTTCTTATTTCTGGAATAGGTTATTGGCATTTGGCTGGAATTGAGATTATCATAGCAGTTGGAAGATTATTGGATACAAGACAAAGAGATGTGAAAATGATTCATACATTTTGGGAGTAACCGTGTGCGTGCGACAGATAAAATTTCGTTCTAAGTTATTTTGATGCCAAAGAAATGGCCTTGAATGATTGATTGATAAAGGGATGCAAAAGCGAGCTTGAAAGAAGAGCAAATGATCGTAGAAGGTGAACTCGCCACGAAGAAAAGTAAAGGAAAACAATGATAGTAATTTGGAAGAAGAAAATAATTGTAGAAGGTCAACTGTCCAGTAGGGCGTGTATAATAATTTTATCATTATGAATTGAAACGTCGATCTCTACTCGGTGCTCTTCTTCTCTAATTACATTCATGTTTGCTTACTTCTTCAATCGTTTTTGGCGAGAATCGACATTATTATACCAGTTAGAACATTATTCCATACAAGAAAAGCGGTCTTCTTAATCTACTTACGGTGTTTACTTACGAATACGCTATTGGAAGTGTTTGACATTACCTATTAATTCAAGCGTCAATCTACCCGATGTAAGAAATCTCTGCGGTTAAAAGGAGGAGATTGTTAAGTCAAAACGACTTAACATAAATGATTTCGATGAAGTACAAATAATTATGAAAAGGAGACGATGAAAACAAGGCGAAAGTTGAAAAGCAAAGACAAGTTCAAAAGCGATGGAAGCAAAAGCGGGGCGAAAGTTATGCAAAAGTAGACGGCGGTAAAAAATGACGATGCAAAATGATGAAACCAAAGCACGTGTGAATTACGAATCGGTTTGAGTTAGTTACATAACTCAATTGAATAACATGTTACGTCAAGAATCAAGCAATCTCTTATGGTCGTCTTCCTCTTGCGAAAAGCAGAAAATAATTGTAGAAAGTCAACTTTATCGGGAGTAGCGGTGAAATCTTTCACCTATGAATTGAATCGTCAATCTCTGTTATGGTCCTCTTCTCTTTGCAATCTGATTTTGCTTACTCGGAATACGTGATTGGTATTTGGCGAGAATTGACATTATCATACCGAGTTAGAAGATTATTGCATAGAAGAAATACGGATGTCAAACTGTTGTGTCAACAATTAAGCAATCTCGCTCGGTGCGTCTTCCTCTTGCGAAAACATAAAATAATTGTAGAAGGTAAACTCATCGAAGTAGCGGTAAGAAATCTATCACCTATGAATTGAAACGTCAATCGTGTTACGGTCCTCTTCTCTTTGCAGTCCTCATTTTGCATACTTGTGGAATACGTTATTGGTATTTGGCGAAATCGACATTATCATACCGGTTAGAAGATTATTGCATAGAAGAAAAACAGTTCTGAGAGTCATTCATACATTTTGGGGGTTACGGTGTATTTCCTTGCCACAAATAAATCAATATGACGGTGTCGAGAAGTCTTATCACGTATGAATTGAAACGTGAATCTGTGTTCTGGTTTACTTCCGCAACACGCTATTGGCAGTGTTTGACATTATTATAAGCGGCTAGAAGATTGTACCTATTAATTGAAAACTCAATCTACGCGAGAGAAAAAATCTATGCAGATGGAACCTATTGAATCGCATGTTAAGTAAAACGACTTGACATATATGATTTGAATGAAAACAAACGAACAAAAAAGACGGAGAATGCGAAAGCATAAATAATATGTTGACTTCGACTCTTATTTATAACCTTCGTGTTCAACCGCTTGTCCACCCATCTGTAGTAGCATTATCGAGAAATTTAGACATAAAAGACGATATGTTCAGCCATGCGGACGTCTTTAAATAAAGAAGACGAAAAGAATAAAGAATTCAAGAAAAGTGTCAGCCCAAAATATTTTTTAAAATTAAGCATGATTAGATTGATTAAGTAAGTTAAGTTAGCATTATTTTGGAATTCATGTGGGTAGATGGATGATGTAAGTTTAAGTGAGATTATAGCATGTTGAGAGTGGAGTGGATGACTTGAGAGGTTTAGAAGATAAAGAAATATGTTAGGAATCCAATGCTTCAAGAATCGGGTCATTTGGAGCTCTATAGCTCAAGTTATCCCGAAAACACCGATCTATGCACGATTTGCTTTTCTTTCAAATGATTTTATTTCAGCTGATTTTCGCTCAGTTGGTTTTCGCTTCACTGATTTTCCTTCACTGATTTTTCCTTCACTGATTTTTGCTTCACTGATTTTCGCTTCACTTGTTTTTGTTTCAAATGATTTTCCTTCAAATGATTTTTGCTTCAATGGTTTTCGCTTCAAATTGATTTTGTTTCAAATGATTTTCGGTTCAATGATTTTTGTTTCAGTGATTTTCGTTCAGCTGATTTTGGTTCACTTGATTTTTGTTTCAGCTGATTTTCCTTCACTGAATTTTTTCAGCTGATTTTCGCTTCACTGATTTTCTTTCGGTGATTTTCGTTCAAATTGATTTTCCTTGGTGATTTTACATCGATATAAGTGGAGACGTTAGTCAAGTGTTTTGGGCATAGTTAGAGGCCGAATCTCATTTTTCAGTCTTCATGAGAGTTGTATATCTAGATGTACAAATGCATGAGTTAATGAAAACAGATTACATCGTCTGCTTTTTGTTCGCATACTCTTTTAAATCTGTCTTTATGTCTTCGTCTCACTTTTGTATACTCCGTCATGTATTGTTAACCGCTCTACTTTTTGAACTCCGCTTATATTTTAAACTTCGTCAACTTTTAAACTCCGTCTATATTTAAGACTTCGTCTACTTTTTCAATCCATCGATTTTGAACTTCGCCTACTTTCTCAACTCCCATCCCAATACACACGTAGTAGATTATGGGGTCCAAAACATGTCTTTAAAGTACTTGCAGAGGACAAGGTAAAATTAGTTACTTACTTTCTATATGAGATTTTTCACTTGTGTATCGATATTATCTTGAGAAAAATATAAATTGCAAAGCTTTGAACTTATGGTCATTATTGTTCAGATAAATGCGCTTTTAAATGCCTCTTTATGTTTTCGTCGACTTTTGTATTCTCCGTGTGTATTGTTAACTTGGTATACTTTTTCAACCCCCTTTATATTTTTAACTTCATCAACTTTTTCAAGTCCATCGATTTTTAAGTTCGTCTACTTTTTCAAGTCCGTCTATATTTAGAACTTCGCCAACTTTTTCAAGTCCGTCTATATTTAGAACTTCGCCAACTTTTTCAACTGCAGCGATTTTTAACTTCGCCCGTTTTTCCCTTCTTCGTCTGTTAGAGGTGAGAAAAGCAGACGATTGAAAGCAAAGCAAAGCAAATCACCTCCGAATTAAGAAACCAGACGATAGAAGAAGCAAATCACCTCTCAATTAAGAAGCGAGACCATAGAAGTGAAACGATGAAAGTAAGATACTGAAAAGTTAAAACCCGTCTCGCTTTTCAGATTAAATGCCTTTTATTGCTTCGTCTGTTTTTCTTCGTATAAATGCTTTTAAATGCATCTTTATGTCTTCGCCTCACTTTTGTATTCTCCGTCTGGATTGTTAACTTCGCCTACTTTTTCAACTCCGGTTATATTTTAAACTTCGCCTACTTTTTCAACTCCTAAGATATTAAAACTTCGCTCACTTTTTCAACTCCTATTATATTTTACACTTCGTCTGCATTAGAGGTGAGAAAAGCGAGCGATGGAAAGCAAAGCAAATAACCTCCGAATTCGAAGCGAGACGATACAGTGAAACGATCAAAGTGAGATATTGAAAAGTGAAAAGCACATCAAGTAAGACATAAAGCGAGAAAAAGTTGCGAAGAATCAAACTAAGACATAAAACTTAATGGGATAGATTGCATGCTCGTCCCATCCCATTCGCTCTTAATATATATCGTAATAAAACTTTTCAAAGCTGCAGCCTTCAGTAGTTATATGGACAAAGACCGACGATGAATCGCTTTCATATCCAAGTCTGCACTCTGACTTCTTTGTTGAACGAATCCATTTTCGATTAAAGCGATGATTCTGGTGATAATCGTAAAACTTCGCTTTTCACAGAGGAGTTCGTTTCGACATGAGAAAATATATGTACAAGGAAAGAGGATGATGGTGGTGAAGTAACAACTTTGCAATTTATGATAAATCTCCTCATAGCTAAGTCTCGACTACGCCTACTGCGTTTGGGGCACTCTTTTCGTAAGTCTCGACCACGCATTCTTTATTCGAGCCATCCGTATTACGATGGCAACATGAAAAATCTCCTCATATCCAAGTCTGTTGTAGCCCTCGAAAACATCTCAGACACACCAAAACCTCCGACGTGCGGTTGGTGAAAACCTTAAACAACCTTATGCTTCAAGACTACGCCTTCTCACCGGTGAAGTAGCGACTTTGCAATTTATGAAGCTACAATATCGATAAATATCCTCATATCCAAGTCTGCACTACAAAAAAAATAGCCAAATACTGAACCATCAGTACAAAAAAAAAACCTTATGCTTCAAGACTACGCCTTCTCCGGTGAAGTAGCGACTTTGCAATTTATGAAGCTACAATATCGATAAATATCCTCATATCCAAGTCCGCACTACAAAAAAAATAGCCAAATACTAAAACTCATCATAAAAAAAAATCCTAAAAGAAGATTTACAAGTAACAAAGGACAAAAGCAACATGAAGCAACTCTTTCGACAAAGAACAACAATCCACAAGAACGGCCAAACAACAAATTTATGACAACCACGATATCGACACGTAGATAAGAGAGGATAAGAAAACGTTAAGAAGATTTACAAGTAACACGGCGAAACCTAAGACCAACTGAAACCGTAATTTGTAAATCTTCTTTACGCAGCTTCTCATCTTCTCTTATCTACGTAACGATGTCGTGGTCATCGCAGCTATTGTTCCTGCGAAAGAGTATCAGTGTTCACCAATCAACAGCAACAACAGCTAGGACAACAGGAACAGAGGAAACCACTGATACTCTTTCGACAACAACAGCTACGACAACACGAACGGAGGAAACCACTGATACTCTTTCGACAACAACAGCTGGAGAAAACAGAGGAACGCAAGGGCGTAGAGGAAAAACAAAGAGAGAGAAAGGACACAACATGAATGAAGAGATATGAACACATATAAGCGGTGACAAGCGGCACGATCATTGGTGATCGTCGACAAAATATTACAATGTAAGATTGCGTCTCAAGATTGAAGATTGTGTTAGAAGATTGCGTGTATATCGCGCGCGAAGAAACAACATTCAATAAACAGTCTGGATTAAATAAATGGACGAAGAAGGAGATCTGACTGAATATAGGCCGTCAGATTACATGAAAAAGCAGAAAATGTAAATCGCTGGATTAAATGGACGAAGCAGATCTGACTGAATATAGGCCGTCAGATTAAATGAACGAATGGGATGGATTGCATGGTCGTCCATCCCATTCGCTCTTAGTATATATACTTAACGAACGGAGGAAACCACTGATACTCTTTCGACAACAACAGCTGGAGAAAGCAGAGGAACGCAAGGGCGTAAAGGAAAAACAAAGAGAGAGAAAGGACACAACATGAATGAAGAGATATGAACACATATAAGCGGTGATAAGGCACGATTGGGCGATCGTCTGCATGCGTCGCTGACAAAATATTACAACGTAAGATTGCGTCGAAGATTGAAGATTGTGTCAAGATTATGTATATCGCGCGAAGAAACAACATTCAATAAACGATGCGGATTAAATAAATGGATGAAGAAGGAGATCTGATCAATATAGGCCGCCGATTACATGAAAAGCGTAAAATGTAAATCATTGGATTAAATGGACGAAGCAGATCTGACTGAATATAGGCCGTCAGATTAAATGAACGAATGGGATGGATTGCATGGTCGTCCATCCCATTCGCTCTTAGTATATATACTTAATGAGTATTGCCACTGTATTGTCAAAAAGTGCATTGGCTTATTTCTAAAGGAACATAATACCTCCATTTGCCTAAAACCTTCATTAATAACTCAAGTCATAACTTGCAAAAACATATTTTGGTTTAACAAATCAACATTATTTACTGCGCATTCCCTTACCTTAGCTTCTTGGCTTTCTTCTCCCACATTTTGAACAATATACATAAGAAAATTTTCTTTTTAAACTTGTGCCTCGGAACATACTTTTCATCACACTAAAAGTATAGTCTTTTAGCCTCCATTCATCCTAATCTTTGCTAGTGTTAGTTAATTTTAGGCCAATAGTTTTAGTTATTTAATTTGATGAGATTGGGTATGTAAAATTACTAATAAATACCTATTAACATTAGATACACCTCCCTAATGACTTCTCATAGTTGTCTTATAGAGGTGTTAATTGTTGGACTCTAGCAAATTTATTCATTATTATAAGTTCGATGGATTTAATAACTTCATAGCTCATTCAATGTTATGTGTAAATCTTTTCAAGAGTACACTTACCAAACAAGGTTTATGAATAATCAAATTATAAGAAAAAACATCAAATTTGGCATAATATTCTTTCAACGAATTGTTTGAAGTAGTTCCTTCAAGTCTCCAACCTGATCAATATAATTGTTTCTCTAAAACATTGCTCTAAGGGCAAGATATATTCCCTTAAGTTTAAAACCAAGTCAATCTTTTCTTAATATATAATTAATGCCATAGTAAAACTTCTTAATTCAGTTATATTATTATGATCTTCACCTTAGGAGTTGGAGGATGGAAAAAAAAGAACCCATTTTTTAACTTTCTTGTCGTCAAAATGAGGAAACTACAACCTAGTTAGAACCATATAATCTAGATGCGAAGATGATTAAGATTGGTTGGTTTGTAACCTTTCCACTACAATACTCATTTGTTTTTATAAGCACATTTGTGGAAGTTATTGCATCATCAGTTCCAATTCATTCAATTCTCTCTTATATTTTACCTCTAGCTCTTTAATCTGCAACTCTATAATTTCTTTAAATGTTCTTTAGTCTTGTGATTGGGTTCCTTCTGCCATCTCATATCTCCATAAGTTAAACATAATTTATTACTCTATTACTAATTTGATTCAACCATAATGAAAACTAATTTCAATCAATTTAAAACATAAAATTTGAGAGAATATGTAAAGAAAAAGAGGACAAATAAAATAAAAGAGAGACAATTTAACCAAATTAAAATATATTATTAACAACCATCAATAACTTTCTCAAAAAAATTGGTAGTTATATACTTTTGTTACAAATTGAATAATCTACAACCAAAACATTTTATTTATGATATTTTCCTTAGAATCATGACAACATTGTTTTTCTTTATCTTTTTCACTCCTTTAGCTTTTACGCCACAACTCTCTTTCTCATCACCATATATCCCTTTTTCTTTATATTAACTTGTATTATTATATAAAAAATACAACAAAACAAACATGCCCTAAATAAATTAGTACCATCATTTGTGCTCCAGTTATAATGAGACGTATAAATTGTTGATCATGACAAAAGTAATTTGGAGCCTTTGTGCTAATCTCAGAAGTGAGAATATCTAAAGTATAACCTATATTGTTTGATAAAAACCTCATAGCTCTTTCAAATTCTAGAGATGTTGAAGGTATGATCAATACTTTACCTAAATCCTTTTTACATTAGCTTTTATAATATAATCCTCTTTTCAGTACCACTTCTAATTCATTTCTCATTTACCTAACTTTCAAATTTGATGCCTACGTATAGCTAAATAGACCATGATCAAGTTAATTGATCATACTTTTCTTTCCTTAAGATTTGGAGTGATTTGATTCCCTTCATATATACTTTTGGGTTCATGATTACACTCTTAATTCTTGATGAAAAACTTGTGTAGTTCTTGTTAGTAGGCTTATGGTTGAAAACCATATGGTTATATCTCATTTAAATATCAGAAGACACTCTTTTTGAATTACAACTTTTATTAAGCCATCATTTTTTACAAACCATAAAATTAACCTTACTACTTTGTGCTTAACTAAACTTTCAAAACCTAGTGAACCTGCTTTCTTTTTAATAATTTGGTTTACATATGTTAAGATCTTTGATATAATAGTTCATCAATTATTTTCCAACCAAGATAAGTTTTGAAACTTCTTATATCATACATATAATTCTTACTAAAGGATCACTATCGATAAACTTTTCTTACAAGTTAAAATACAAAATAAGTTTGATATGGAGGTTTTCATTCTTAGGTTTGGAGGAAATTTAAGGGATTTGGGTAAGACATCATATTTAATAATCATAAATTTCATCTCCATATATATATACTATATTATTCACCTCTAAAATAACAATCACAGTTACAAGTTAATGTCTTTAATAATTTCAACAAGATATTTTAGAACAAACAAAGTTTTAAGTTAAGGTAAAGGCTAAAGGTGCAATTTTTGACACTAACAGCCTGTTTGGTAGAATGGAATATCCATTCCAAAGATAAGGCATTCCTAATATATTCCTAACAAAGCGTTTGGTTTAAAAATGGACGCGGAATAAGTAAGCATTTGGTTTACTTATTCTTAAAAATTGGAGAATAGATGTAGCACCCCACTCCCGACGAGACCCGAACCCGATATCCATGGTGATATCCGAGCCCGTGACCCGCGAGGGTGGCGTACTAGAACACTCGCTCAGAAAATCGGTACATTACTTTCTATAACAAATGCGCGGAATTCTATACTCAATTTTTGGTACTTATTCAATCCCGTCCAAAAGGATACACTCATTTTCAAAAGCCACTTAGGTCAATTTTACAAATACATAATAAACACTTTAGTACAAAAGTAAAGACGTGCAATGCAGACACGAACCGATCCCGACTTCTGACCTTCACTTGAATCCTGCGCCATACTCCCGTTTGCTAATCGGGTACTCTTCGATTCTGAAAATAATTGCAATATTGGGTGAGTTTGCGAACTCGGTGAGAAACCATCATCGATGGTTCACTCAAATCATGCATTACGCAAATCAAATGCAAAGACGCGACATAGTAATAACAATTAACGATATTATATAACGATTATACGAGTCTATAATAGTTTGCTACGATGATACGATATCATTAGCAATAATACTGATGGCGTAGAACAGTTCACATAACGATGTACGATGATCTATAATAGTTTGCTACAAGATACTCTGATATCATTAGCAATAATGATGGCGTAGAACAGTTCACATAACGAAGGTATGATGAGTCTATATCAAGATATCTGATGTCGGAATAACATTTCATAGCATAGAAACGGTTTACTGATATTACATCACAATTTACATAAATCATGGCATCGCATACCAAAGAATCGTCACACAATTTGGCGATTCGATCGATCATGTATATGATGCATATGAGACTCTTTCCGGTTATTCGATGTTGTGCCCAAGTGCTCGACAAGAAAGCAGATGGGGGCGCGTCGTGATTTCTCCCTCGGGCTAAGCCTTGACAAGACGATGTTTCGAGCTCTGGGCTCTTTTCAAAGAAATTAGCAACTTGGGTCACGATCCTTTATCGATCATGCATTTATGCATGCGATGCGATGTTCAAGAATTCATATTCAAGAGCTCAAGATATGGCTATAAAAGCCCGGTAGTGTATCTCTCAGTAACTTACAGTAATTCAGTATTCAGTGATTCAGTAATCCAATCCAATACAGTAAACATTTAGACACTCAAGAATTTGAGAAACCAACTAGGTTACTCACATTACTTCGAGCTATTGCACGAAGTCCCAAAGAATGTCCGTGGAACGACGATCCAATCGGTGCCTCTATAACATGCGACAAGATCCCCATTACTAATCGCTCAATTAAACGATGACAAGAATGCATATGTCTCTATGAAATTATGTCCATTAAGTACAATCCAATCCAATAAAATAGTTCCTCGCCACGACCTCGCGGCATACGCCATGACGAAAGAGGCACGCCGCCAAGCGGCGTGAAACACGCCGCCATGGTGTCGCGTCCCTCAGGGTTTCGCCATGACGTCTTGCTGCCTACGTCGCGACCAATACATTTAACTCAATTCAATTTTATTCGTCATGACGAAGCCCTAACGCCGATGCTCGTCGCGACGTCACGAACCAGTCGTCTTCTCCGATCGATTTCACCATTTCTCTCACTAAAACGCCCATTAACACCTCAACTACTCAATCAACCACAATAAAAGCCATAGATGTAATAAAAATAAGTAATAACAACATTGAAGCCATTAAAGCTACCAATCACTCAATCGATCGCAAACCCTAAAATCTTTCTCAACACCGTCGATCTCCTCCCTCAAGCCTCAATCCACTTCATTTCCACAATAATCACAATAAACCGCTTAGCTTAACACAATAGGAGGAAACCACAAGAAGAAACAACGATCCTCACCTATGAAGAAGGATCAAGATCACCGTGGAGAGGAAGAAGAGAAACTCGCAAATGCCTTAGCCAATTTTTCCCCAAATTTCTCAACCCTAGGTATTTATAGACTAGTCTCCTTATCATCCAAATTTCAGCCTCTAAATTTCAATGGCTCAAGATATTTATTTCCTATCAGTCCACTCTAACTTTTCCATTGCCATCGGACAGTTCTTTCAAGATTATATCTGATCACCGGTCCTCCAATATTTCCTCCGGGCATTATCTCCTAATTTCCCGTAAATCTCCTATAAGCCACTATAAAATACCGCTTACACTTAAATTATTCTAAATCAATCATTTGAACCCAATTACTCACTCAATCATATTCCGATTCGCTTAGTCTCTATATTACCAAAATACCTTTCTTGTGATAGAATTGGATGTTACAATTCACCCTCCTAATTAAAATTTCGTCCTCGAAATTTCATATACAATAGATCTCGATATAAGGAATTAACCCGCTCCCTTCTATTCTCGATTCTCACTCACATCTTTATAATTAATCGCATCGACCTCACATTCGGTACATCGAAACACATCTATCGATCTTAACACTTATTATTCCAAATCCATAAAACATTTTACCGATCTATTTACACATTTTGTCACTTAATTGCATTGATTCTCAATTTTCACAACACACTACAATACACAATCGTAACACTATCGCACAATTTCACGCTTCATTATAATCACAATTTAACCATATCACCGAGCAATTCTCACAATTCACTTCCTCTCATGCATTGCCACTTTACACATATGAGGCGACGCCTTTCACACTATCACAATGTATCACTCACAACACAAATCCGATGCTTAATGTAAACAAATTCCCATTTATGATATTGTTGATCGAGCATTTTCACTGTCCCAATTCGGGCACTTTTCACACTGATCACATTTTCGGCAAGCAGGAGAGCCCTCCGGGTATGCACTACTGCCCACTCACATAAGGGATAGGAGAGCCCTCTGGGTATGCACTATTCCCTTTTACACTAATCGCATTCTTGGCAAGTAGGAGAGCCCTCTGGGTATGCACTACTGCCGTTATGGCCTTAGGCCGTTTCACTGATATCGAGCTCAAAGCTCTGATCACTAAGCTCTAGCCACAACAGTTTAATTACTGTTTATTATTGTACTAAGCATTTACTCACATTTACACAGCCACTAGCACTTATCGACATATATCTAGCACTTCACTCGCTTATCACAGTTGGAACGCTACTTATAACTTTATACACTCAATCACAGTCACAAATGTTCACATTTGCACAATCAATCACATGTATCTCATTTTACTACACTTATCATATTCGAACATTATTCAGGTCTCAAAGACATTTATCTCACCGCTATACTCACTCACACTTGCACAATCACTAACACATATATTTATATATCACTTTACTCGCTTGTCACAATCGTAGCACTTACTCACAATTGTATACACCGATTCTCAATCACAAGTATTCACATTTATATATACAACACACTTGGTGCAATCACTAACACTTATCACATTTAACTCATTCATTTCACATTTATATCACTCACTTTTATACTTTCAAACACAACACAAACATATACAACTCTATTTTCTTTTCACATTTGCGCTTAACATTCCCTTGATATTCAATAATTCTCTTACACAATCAGAGTCATCTCATCAACATAATGTACACATTTTCAGTAACATATGGTATCTCTTACACTTGAGTCTTCACTAGGATGAGGACTCCAAAAATTAACTTTCACTTCATTTCAAAGTGTATCTCTTCAATGGTCACTCTCAAGTCAAATTATCGGATCAAACCTTATCACTCATTAACACTGTTCATAAAATCTTGTCAATCAACTATCTCTCCTCACTATCGATCAGTCACTCTTATTCCAATAGGAGCGCTTCATGCCATGCCTTACAAGATTATAACATTCCTTATGATGAGGCTCTACAGAGCATTTAAATAATGTCATTTACTTTAATATCTTGAACGCATCGCTATAATCATCACATCATATCTGAATATACACTTACATCAGTTTACCCATTAGTAGCCTATACTACTAAGGACACTTTAATCTCATTTAATTCTCAATAACCTTTCTCTTTTTGGTACCAGCTCTCGATCATTAATAGTCTCACTTCTTTCTCAATTGATCACTACAAACATTCTCGTGCCTTGCCCTAACTCATCTCGAGCTTGGGGCCACAGGAATAATAATCGGGGCTTATTTAATAGGCCACCTAATTTCCTCCTATAACATATTCACGCATATTATTCACTTATGCCCAATCATTTCACCCATAAGGGTGATCCCACTATCAAATGTACACTTCCAAAGGAAATCAAATCAACTCAACAACTTTCCTTTTTGCACCCGACCTCGCATGAGAGGATCGAATACAATCTCTATTCATTTCCAATTGATCACTATAAACACTTTCATTCTATAAGAATCGAACGGCAATTATCCACTAACTCATTAATTTATTCTCATGCCATTTCACAATTAAGACACTTACGCTCCATATTTTCACTTGTCACGGGCTCCATGATTAGGTGTGTATTCACTTGACAAATCACCAAACCTATTCACTCTTTCACCGCTATTATCGATATTTTACACTTTAATCTTTTCATAATTGTCTCATACTCACGAACTTTTCACACTCAACTCAATATCATCACAGATATACAGTCATTCTTGATTTCTTACTAAGATAATTGATTCTCACCATAAATCATGATTTATAACTCTCATCACGTAATCAATCCCAATTGCAACTTCTATAACATAGAACACTTTATTTTTCATCCACAATATACACTTGAACTCTTTTCATTTTCATCATATTTCTATTCTCATTTTCCTCTCTCAATCCATAACTATCACTTTATTTCTATTTCACATTCCAAAAGTATACTCAGCAGAACTCTCATAGTGCATTTCATACTATAAATCACGATACCAAGACACAAATCTTCACTTATCAAATCAAACCATATACTCTTTTCGGTTTCATGATGTACACAACTTCCTTTTATTACATTCTCACACATTATCATTTTCCTCACTATCTCTAATCGCTTAAACGACTGATACATGCTCATGCATGTGACTCATATGCTAGACTAGGGATCAGTTGTCACTGTCTGCTATGACACGACTTAGATGCATGCACTTGACACATTTTTCTCAGAACGCCCATGTAAGATTGTACTTGGGCTCGATACCATAAATGTAGCACCCACTCCCGACGAGACCCAACCCGATATCCATGGTGATATCCGAGCCGTGACCAGCGAGGGTGGCGATTAGAACACTCGCCGTAAAATCGGTGCATTACTTTCTATAACAAATGCGCGAATTCTATACTCAATTTTGGTACTCATTCAATCCGTCCAAAAGGATACACTCATTTTCAAAAGCCACTTAGGTCAATTTTACAAATACATAATAAACACTTTAGTACAAAAGTAAAGACGTGCAATGCGATAACGAACCGATCCCGACTTCGACCTTCACTTGAATCTGCGCCATACTCCCGCTTTTGCTAACGGGTACTCTTCGATTCCTGAAAAATAATTGCAATGTTGGGTGAGTTTGCGAACTCAGTGAGAAACCATCATCGATGGTTCACTCAAATCATGCATTACGCAAATCAAATGACAAAGACGACATAGTAATAACAATTAACGATATATATAACAAAGGTACAGAGTCTATAATAGTTTGCTACAGTATACAGTATCATTAGCAATAATACAGTAGCGTAGAACAGTTCACATAACGAAGTACGATGAGTCTATAATAGTTTGCTACATGATACGATATCATTAGCAATAATACTGATGGCGTAGAATAGTTCACATAACGATGTACGATGAGTCTATATCAAGATACGATGTCGGTAATAACATTTCAAGAGCATAGAATGCTTTATGATTACATCACAATTTACAGTAAATCATGGCATCGCATACGAAGAATCGTCACACAATTTGGTAGTTCATCGACCATGTATATGATGCATATGAGACTCTTTCCGTTATTCAATGTTGTGCATGTTGCTCACCAAGAAATGCTGGGGGGGCTGCGTGTGATTTCGCCCTCGGGCTAAGCCCGACAAGATGCGAGGTTCGAGCTCTAGGCTCTTTTCAGTGAAATTAGCAACTTGGGTCACAGTCCTTTATCTGATCATGCATTTATGCATGCGATGCGATGTTCAAGAATTCAAGATTCAAGAGCTCAAGATATGGCTATAAAAGCCCAGTAGTGTATCTCTCAGTAACTTACAGTAATTCAGTATTCAGTGATTCAGTAATCCAATCCAATACAGTAAACATTTAGACACTCAAGAATTTGAGAAACCAACTAGGTTACTCACCTGTTACTTCCAAGCTATTGCCTGGAAGTCCCAGCAATGTCCGTGGAACGACGATCCAACGGTGCCTCTATAACAGTACAGTACAGTCCATTACTAATCGCTCAATTAAACAGTACAGTAATGCATATGTCTCTATGAAATTATGTCCAATTAAGTACAATCCAATCCAATAAAACAGTTCCTCATGACCTCGCAGCATACCGCGACGAAGAGAGCACGCCGCGCGCAAGTGAAACACGCCGCCAGCGGCGTGAAACACGCCGCCAGGGCGTGTCTCTCCTCATGCTCGTCATGACGTCTTGCTGCCTACGTCGCGACCAATACATTTAACTCAATTCAATTTTATTCGTCGCGACGAAGCCCTAACGCTTCGATGCTCGTCGCGACGTGCGAAGACCAGGTCGTCTTCTCCGATCGATTTCCGACCATTTCTCTCACTAAAACGCCCATTAACACCTCAACTACTCAATCAACCACAATAAAAGCCATAGATGTAATAAAATAAGTAATAACAACATTGAAGCCATTAAAGCTACCAATCATTTGAATCGATCGCAAACCCTAAAATCTTTCTCAACACCGTCGATCTCCTCCCTCAAGCCTCAATCCACTTCATTTCCACAATAATCACAATAAACCAGTTAGCTTAACACAATAGGAGGGAAACCACAAGAAGAAACAACGATCCTCACCTATGAAGAAGGATCGAAGATCACCGTGGAGAGGGAAGAAGAGAAACTCAAAATGCCTTAGCCAATTTTTCCCCAAATTTCTCAACCCTAGGTATTTATAGACCTAGGTCTCCTTATCAGTCCAAATTTCAGTCTCTAAATTTCAGTGGCTCAGCATATTTATTTCCTATCAGTCCACTCTAACTTTTCCATTGCCATCGGACAGTTCTTTCAGTACTATACAGTCAATCAGTCAGTCTCTCCAATATTTCCGATCCGGGCATTATCTCCTGAATTTCCCGGAAATCTCCTATAAGCCACTATAAAATACCGCTTACACTTAAATTATTCTAAATCAATCATTTGAACCCAATTACTCACTCAATCATATTCCAATCGATTCGATCGGTCTATATTACCAAAATACCTTGCCGATAAAGAATTAGATGTTACAATAGAGAAGCCCGCTATCAAGCTATCTTTACTTATTCGACGAATGGCTAATCCTCTGTTGTTCTTGTCGAAGACAACTCTATCCTCTCACGTTGAAGGCTCCGAAACAAGTTATCCTTCTTTAACCTCTGAAACAACCTTCCATCTTCGACGTTGACACATCTTCGAGCCTTCGAAACTTCTTATCCTCTCACGTTCAAGCCTCCAAAATCTTCCACTTCTTCAACTGCATGATTCTCGAATCAAGCCCGTTTTTCCAATATCCTACACAAGTTCTTGATTCTAGGTAAGTATTTTGCATTGTTTCAATTGGGTGTGTCGAATGGGTGGGGGGCATTTTTTCATCTAGGTATTTCAATTGGGTGATGGGTGTCGAATAGATGGGGGGAAATTTTGTTCATCTGGGTATTTCAATTAGGTGATGAGTGTCAAATAGGTGGGGGGATTTTTTTCATCTAGGTATTTCAATTGGGTGATGGGTGTCGAATGAGTATTTCTCATTCGTCTTCTTTTTGTTGTTTTTATGCTTCTTGAGCAGTCACCTGATGTTTGTGTTTGTTAACAAAATGTGCTTTGAATTAATTACAGTTGGGTTCAACTGCCATTGACTTGAAGACAACAGAAGGTGTAGTGCTTGCTGTGGAGAAGTGCATCACCTTGTCATTGCTGTGGAGAAGTGCATTACCTCGACATTTATTAGATTCCTTGAAATGGTCTTTTCTCTTCTCTATTGGATTGTACAGATTCCCAGCTGAAAACACACCAAAATATGTTCTTTCCGTTTTCCTTTTGGTTTTCTTCCCCTTTTAACTGGGTTTCTGTGATTTTTCATGAGCTATTAGGACACACAAGCTCTTGTGAGTTCCTGGACATTTGGTCTCTTTTTTTTGGCAAACTCCTTTTTCTGGGTTTGTTGGGACATAAAGCCTCACGTGCTCAGTTGTTTTTGTATAGATATATAAAGGTTTGCAGAGAACAAGCAAAAATTTTTATGAAAAATTCTGAAGAAGAAGTTCCTATTTTGTTTCTCATTGCTTTTTTGTTAATCTTTTGATTTGGATTAAGGGGATACTTATTTCTGTGACAAATGAGATATAGATTTGTTTTCCAATGACTTTTCTTATCGAATTCATAGACCTTTTTAGTTTCTGCGCTTGTTGGTTCTTTTTCTTCTTGGACATTTTAGTATAGTTTGAACCATCCTTCCTTACAGGAACAGAGTTTGGTGTCTTTTTATACTGGGTCATTGGATAGACTGTATTAGATTAGTTGGCGCTTTCATTTTTGTTTATAAAAGAATGTAATGATCCTGAATACTAAGTCAAAACTGCAGTTTTTTCTGTTTTGTGTTCTTATGAAATTGATCAAATGAAGCTAGGCCCTTTGCATATGCTGTTAAGTTCCTAATGGAGTCGTTCATGTCTTTAATATGGAAACTATCAAATTATTTAAACATTGCATCGGGAATTCTATGGTCTTAATGTGTTATGCACATTGTTCTAAGACAATCTCAAATGAACTTTGATTGCAAAAATGCCATTAGCTTTAAAATTAATTGAGAATGTCATCATTTTGCTTTTATCTCGTTCAATTAGTACCACTTGTTTGGATTATATTATGCAGAATATGATTAGCTAATATAATAATAATCATAATAAAATTAATAATAATAAAATAAAAGAAGAAGAAAAATAAATAAATTTAATTATAAAAATAAAAATAAATTAATAATAAGTAGAAAAATTATAATTATTATTATTAATAATAAGAATAACAATAAGTAGAAAAAATAAGAATAATAATAAAGTTAATAATAATAATAATAAATAAATAAATAACAATAAATAATAATAGTAAGAATAATAAAGTTCATAATAATAATAATAATAATAATAAAATAATTAATTTTGTATAATAAAATAAAAAACAAAAGTTAACAATAATAATAATAAGAAGAAGAAGAAGAAGAAGAAAATTAATCATAATAAGGAGTTTAATAATAATAAAAGAATAAAATTAATTGATCAAATTAATAATAATAATAATAATAATAATAATAATAATAATAATAATAAGTAGAAATTTTATAATAATTAATAAGCAATAATAATAAGAATAATAAAGTTAATAATAATAATAATTGTTATTATTATAACAATAATAATAATAATAAAGTTAATAATAATAATAATAATAATTATAAAATAATAATAATAATAAGGGTATTTTAGTCTTTTGTTAGTTATTCATTTCCTATTCCAAGTTTAGATTTTCAAACCAAACAATAGAATAGAAATTCTTTATCTATTCCATTCTTTGAACCAAACAAAATAATATACATTCTATTCCTCATCTTTTCTATTCCAAAGAATAACTATTTTATTCCTTATCTATTCCATTTCGTGAACCAAATGCACTGTAATATTTTTATCTGAATATAAATTTAACCATAATATTTAGTAGCATTAAATAAGAACTCTAATATTATAAAACTATTATTTTTGAACCTTAAGTTGACATAACCCTCAACTTCCATTTGAAATATGTCTAACAAACATATTTGGCTTTTTTTTAATAGTAAATATGGGCTTGTCATTTTATTTAGGCACCCTAGTTCATGATGTAGGATCTACTTGGTCTAGACTATCCTTTTTTGATTTAAGGATAAAGTCCTTAATCTTGCCCTTAAATCAGACCGTTTGAAGGTTTTTTTAAATCTTTGTTATTTATCTTTTGTCTCACATTGTCTAAAGATTAAGAAATAGTCAGGTAAGCCAGTTTGATAAGTAATTCACTATTTTCTTTCCCTTTATTAAATGTCTATTTTGGTCCCTTTTTAGTTAATCATTCATTATTGTCCCATAAGAGACAATGCCATCCTTGGTTGATTTGTACATTATGGAGGAAAGAGATAGGATGGTGTTTTATAGGTACGTCTCCTATATATATTTTTCTTGCATATGATCCCACAATTTATTATAAATACCTTAATTTTTATTATAAATTTCTTTTATTTTTTACAACAATGTCTATATGTATTTATTTTATTATATGTCCTTATGTTTATATTAGTATACTATTTCTTTTGCCTTTTGTACCTATATGTTCTCATGGTCAAGGTAATTAAGGTTTCATATTTTTATTATTTTATTTTTTAGTTGAATTTTTCCCAATGGGATCACCATGTATAATAAATTAGTCAATTAACTCTTTTCTTTTCATTTCAGTGTGTGAATAAAACATATTATATGGAGGGTGTGGAATTAAATGGATGCATTTATTTAGATTAGGTAATTTATTGTAACAAAAACTCTATCATGTTAATTGTTTAGATTTGAATTTTGTATGGCTTTCAGAAGACAGAGATAAGACTTGGATATTGAATGCTTGTGCATGGAAATTACTGAACCTTAAAGGACATAAAAACATGTGGTTTAGGAATTGAAAGAGAAAGGTCATACCTTTAGAATGATATAGGTTTTGAGACGTTGGGTCTTGATTCCTTTGGATCTTTGGATAAGGGAGGCTTTAATTGCTAACCAAAGGTTTTTTTTTATAGTTTATAAAAATTTAGGTATGTCAAGGATGACTTGGACCTTAGGAACTATGATACAAAATTTACAGTTAAAAATTTTACATATAAAGAGTATACTTAGGCCTAAATAATAATTTTCAAAATTTCATTCAGTTTGACATATGCAAGCCTTTAGAATTTTTTTATTCACTATGCTATTTGGTTGTTATTTTATTTTATTTTATTTGTGTTATATTTGAGTAAACATACTGTTATTTTGGGGTTATAATGACTAACTATATATGATAATGTTAGAACTTATTGAGGACATGAATTGCAACAGAAAACTTTGGCGTACTAGGATATATATAAAAGATCCCTCGTAAAGAGATCCCTGTAACTCTTATAAGTCTTCTACCTTTTTCCTCTAGTAGTTAGCCTAAACTTGTAAATAGACAGTACTTACTTTTTAGGGATTTAGTCTGAACCTTTTTTTCCCTACCTAGCTTGATTCTATAGTAGTAGTATAATAGTTGTTGTTGTTATTGTTGTTGTTGTTGTTGTTGTTGTTATTATTATTATTATTTCTTTATTTTTTTATGTGGGTCATCTAAAAATAGCCTCTATACTAGTTAGGGATAAGGTTGTGAAGGGTTGTTGCAGTAGTAGTAGTTTTTATTGTAATGACTAACCATGAAAATTTGAGATTATTTTATGGTGGACACTTTAAGTCAAATATTAAGTTGAGTTATGAGTAGGAAATCATACACTTTTGATAAAGTTAGACTTGATTTTGGAGATAAAGGAAAATTTATGAAACGTGGAGGATCTTATGTACCAACAAGTTGACAAAGCTTATTATAAAGTGGCGTGTTTCAAGTTCAGTAAGTCTTTAAGACTCATTGAATCAAATAATAGTTGCATTTGGTTAATAAACTTGTTAAAAACATACGAGAAAATTGATGTGCATGTTACATATAAACTACACATTTTAATTTTTGTTTCAAAAGTTTTGACTATTAAGATGATATTAGGGTTGATTTGTATGGTGATCATAGGCTTCCTAATAAAGTAAACATAGTTTTAGGGAAAGTTGTTAAAGTCATCAATAAAGCAGCATAGAGAATATTTTTAAGATATATATGCTGACGATGTAGATAATCATTATAAAGAAAGGAGCAAAGTCTAAAATAATGATAATGATAATAAGACAAATGAACATAATCATTAAAGTAGTGGTGAAAATTCAGATCGAAGTGGAGATGTTATTACTAATTATTTAATGTTAGGCAGGAGAAAGTGAGTCTAAGCAGAATAGACTAGGTTACAAAGAAAGATGCACGTGTGGTTGACATTATATGAAAATAATGACTTGTTGGACCCCGATCTTTTGATGGAAATTAGAATTATTAAAATAGAATTTAATGAGTGTGTTTGTATAGGTATTGTGTTGTAGATGTTATTGTATTTAAAGGAGATTGATGAGAATTGAAGTGATTGGTTTTGATGATTTTGAAATTTGAGTAGAGTTGTATGAGTTATGAAAGTTAAAATGAATTAGTTGATTGAAATGGGAGTTGAAAAGCAAGAAATGATTGGTGAAAGTGTTATGTTTTGAAGAAAATTTGAAAAGTTTGACTTTTTGGAGTAAAGAGTTGACTTTTGATTTAGGCAGATTTTGAGAAAATGATCTACATGAAATTTGTAGATTATGTTGAGAGCTTTTCGTAGCCATAAAGTATGTTATTTTTCGATATCGGGATTGAAAGTTATGATCTTTGAAAGTTAAGTGTATTTTACTTGATTTGAAAAATGTTATTAAGAGTAAGATTGTGTATGACTTTTGTGAAAGAGAAATGTATATGCGCATATCCTTTGGTGTTGAGTTTGATATGGGAAAATGACTTTGGAATAGTTTATTGGAGAGTTGAATTGTGTTTGAGATGAATTAGTTGAAGAGTTTGCGGTAGTGGGTGAATATGTGAAGTTGATGTGTTGATATGAGAAGTTTGTGTTGGAATGGTGCTTAGAGACTTCTATGGCAAATATGTATTGATTTAAATGGATTTAGCCAAAGTGGTCTTAATGAAAGTGGTAGATTATGTTTTTATCTTTCCATTGATATAAAGTACGAAAATATTGGACAAGGGAGTAGAAAGTTATGATTTTTAGAAGTTCTGATGCTGTTTAGTGTGAAGCTGACCGACCAGTCAGCTTTGTGTGGAGTTTTTGACCCATTTAGAGTTCGATCTGATTCTTAAGGCCTTCATGAAAGTTGTAGAGAGTTCTTTTACCTTTCCATAGACACCAAGTTTGTCAAATTTGGAGTTCTGGATCAAAAGTTATGATGTTTGCAAGTTTTTGTACTGTTGAGAAATTATCGATCAGTCATCTTTGTGTAAACTTTTGATCCCTTTAGAGTCCGAGTTTGCTTGTGAGTCCTTCTTGAAAATTGTAGATCTGTCTTTTATCTTTCCAACGAAACAAACCGTGTCTAATTTGGAGCTCGGAGTCAAAAGTTATGAGGGTTTGAAGTTTGAAGGTCGGATTGGGTGCCGACCGACCTCTGATGGCCGAGCCGACCTCTGTTGGCCGACCGACCTTTGATGGCCGACCCGACCTCTGATGGCCGACCGACCTCTGTTGGCCGAGCCGACCTCTGTTGGCCGACCGACCTCTGATGGCCGACCGATCTTCGTTCTGGCCGAGCTCTGACCTCCCTTCACTCTTTTGAGCATAACTTCTTCGTCCGACATCCGATCAATATGATTCTTGTTGGAAATTAAACTAGAGAGATGATGCTACAAATGTTATGAAGGAGCCGAGCTATAATTGTTAGAACCTGATCTCGAGACCGGATCCCAACTCCAACTATTTATACCTTAACATTAACGCTCATGCTCTTGCTTACATTCCACACCTATTGGACCCGTTTCCAGAGCCCAAAATTTCGGAGCCCTAAAGCTTGCGCTCCCTACTTTGCAACGTTTGATGCTGTGGTTCCATAAGGGTAATGAGCGTACACTACCTAATCATCAAAATCACATTTAGACTTGTTCATATCAATATAGCTTAAGGCCTCACGTTCACACAGAGGCAAGAATCACCTTAATCGGAGTCATATAACTCAAGATACACTCCAAAAATCTAAGAGAGTTCATACCCGAAACATGCCCTCTTAACTGACCTTTCACTTGTTTTAGGACAAACTTTCTCAATTTAACTCCAATTGATACCGAATTTTATGGAGTGAAAGATATGTGTATTATAAATCCAATGGTTCAAGCCTCACCTCATTTGGAGGTCGTATGAGAGAATTATGCTCAAACATTGGACCATGCTCACTTCAAATCTGATTGAAACTCTTTTGGCGCGATTTGCTATAACTTTTAATCTATAGCTCCAAATGCTTTTGTTCTTTCACCATACAAAAGTAGACATCTAGATCTACAACTCTTATGAAGACTACAAAGGCTGATTCTATCTCCTACATTCTGCAGCGTCCTATTTTTCCATCGTCTGATTTCTATCATCTGGTTTCTATCTTCCGCTTCCTTCCTTCGCTTTTCTATCTTGATTTCCTTCCTTCGATTTCTATCTTCGATTTCCTTCCTTCGATTTCTATCTTCTGATTTCCTTCCTTCTGATTTCTATCTTCCGATTTCCTTCCTTCGCTTTTCTATCTTGATTTCCTTCCTTCGCTTTTCTATCTTCCGATTTCTATCTTCCTTTTCTATCTTCCGATTTCCTTCCTTCCGATTTCTATCTTCGATTTCCTTCCTTCCTTTTTATCTTCGATTTCCTTCCTTCGATTTCTATCTTCCGATTTCCTTCCTTCTGCTTTTCTATCTTCTGATTTCCTTCCTTATGCTTTTTATCTTCTGATTTCCTTCCTTCTGATTTCTATCTTCTGATTTCCTTCCTTCTGCTTTTTATCTTCTGATTTCCTTCCTTCTGATTTCCTTCCTTCTGCTTTTCTATCTTCTGATTTCCTTCCTTCTTCTTTTCTATCTTCTGATTTCTATCTTCTGATTTCCTTCCTTCTGCTTTTTATCTTCTGATTTCCTTCCTTCTGATTTCTATCTTCTGATTTCTTTGTAAGGCTCATATCTTTTAACTCCGAACTCCAAATTTAGCAAACGATATACCCTTGGAAAGCTCTAACCTTCTACTACAATATTCATGAAGGCTCATTTATCTAATTCAAGTCCTATGAAGGTCAAAATCTGAGGCGAAGTTCTGTCAAATTTTGGGAAAATTTGACAGCTCTTCCCTTGAAAGTACATCTATCCAAATTTTCAATCCTAATACTTCCACCTGCGTAAGACTCATCATACAACCTCATATAACATGATTAAACCCTAAGGTATCTTCAAACACCATTCGAAGCAACAGCCACACTCTTAATCATCTATCATATCCAAACTATAATAATGATGCAATTGGCTTAAACATGCATGGATTTCTCAAAATACATTTGAACTTAGCATTCTTGCATTTCATTTACGTTCAAAGTGAGTAGCTTACAATGCTTTAGTGGGCATTTCAAGCCCTTTTTACAACATAGTTCGAAATACACTTCCAAAATACTACACTTTTCTTAAAATGCATCTAAATCATTATTTACAACAATTTGCTTGAAATACATCAAAAACATAATTCTTGGAGTATGCCTTGAGCTCATTCTTCATGATCCCGATCTTTACCTGGAGATGGGATGGGAAGGTGGGGTGAGCTTTAATCTCGTGGGTGACACATTTATATTTAGGCTAATAAGCTACATTGCTTCATTAATCATACTTTTAGCAACTTGCATAGAAATCATGCAATCATGCAATTCATGAAATTTATCAATCTCAAAACATAATGTTCATGCTTCATATCATTCTCATTCTTGCAAAATATACGCTAACATGTAAACACATAGCTGATGGTTCGAAAAGTCCACGGGTTACTGATGAGCTACACAAGTGTAGTCATATGTCGAGGAGTCCTAAAAGGAACATCCTATGCCACAATCGGGCAAATGGCTAAGGCTATATCGGTCGACGTGCACGTGACTCTATTGGTGGACTTAACTAACCCACATAACACTTAATTTCATGCATAAAAGCTGGACTTGTCTTGTCCATGACTAATTTTCTGAAAATGGATATTCAAGCATCCATAAAACTGATCATGCTTAAAGCACATTTCATGCTTAGCTCACATTTCATGATCTCATTCATGCTCATCCAATTTATGGCAATTTCAAGCAATGTCATGCACTAATCAATTTCTCACCTAATGGCAATTATCCATCAATTTATACACAATCAAAAGTCAATCAATGCTCATTCTAAATTAGTTGGGAAAACATTAATTTTCCTTAGTTAAGATAATATTTAAGCATTACTAACATAAAGATAAAAGTGAAACCCACCTTATATCCTTGCTTAAGCTTGCCTAAGGAAGTTCCTCTTCTTGTTCTCCTCTTCTTTCTTGTCCTTCTTCATTCATGGCAAGGAAAGAACCTCACATCATCTAGGGTTTCTAAAATTGAAAACCTAATGAACCTTAATCATGAAATCAACGCTAGAATCACTAAACCCATCTTCTTTCTAAGCTTTCTAAACCATAAAATCAAGCCAAACTCAAACTACATTTCATAACTTACCTTGAATCTTTACTCAACCCAAGGGTTTCTTGTATCAAAATAAAGCTTAGACTCTCCTCTTCACTTTTTCTTCTTGCTCTTTCTTCAAAAACCCACTCACTTTCATGGAAATGCCAAACCCTAACAAGCCTCTTCTTTCTCCTTTTCCTCCCTCCTTTCACGACACTCTTCTTTCCTCTCCCTCCAAATTTCGTTTCTATCTTCTTTTCCTACAAAAATCACTTATCTCCTTCCTTATATACTCCTTTCTAAATTACTTAAGCCCAATAAGCCTAAGCCCAACTTACTTCCTTCTTCTTTCTTCTTCTTCTTTTTCATTTCTCCTCCTTACTTACTCAAGCCCACTAACTCTTTTCCTTCAAGTCCATTGCATTAAATTCCTCTCTTCTTTCTTACTTCATTTGGACCCAAAGCCCAATTAATACATTAATTACACCTAACTCACCTAAGTCCAACTAACATATCTAACTTCATAAATTCTTCACCTAACTCATTAATGCTATCATATATTAATTTATGACACCTTAATTAATGCTAATCTAACTTAATCAATTTAATCTAATCATGATTAATCCTAAAAAATTTTGGGGCTAACAATAATGTAGCCTCTAAGACTTTCAAATATAGGTCGGAAGTTCAGTGTAGTGTTTAGTCTTGGTGTTGTAAGGACTGGACAATGTTCAGTATTTTGGCTATATCTCGATCACTAGAGCTCAGATTGAGTTGATTCTTGTTGGTAATGAAAATAGAGACATGGGGCTACAAATGTTATGAAGGAGCCGAGCTATAATGTAGCCTCTAAGACTTCCAAATATAGGTCGGAAGTTCAGTATAGTGTTCAGTCCCGATGTTGTAATGGCTGAGCAGTGTTCAGTATTTTGGTGATATCTCGATCTTTAGAGCTCGGATTCAGTTCATTCTTGTTTCTAATTAAACTAGAGATATGAGGCTACAAAAGTTATGAAGGAGCCGATCGACAATGGAGCCTCTAAGACTTCCAAATATGGGTCGGAAGTTAGGTGTAGTGTTCAGCCTCGGGTCTGAAGAACAAACTTCAGTATTTTGGAGATATCTTGAGCTATAGAGCTCCGATCGATCTGATTCTTGAAGCGATGGATTCGTAAGACATAGAGGAACATTTCTTTAGAAGAAAGTTTTATCAAATGACTTTATTTACCTGATCAAAATAATCAGACAAGATGTCAGTTTTAAAGACCAATGAAGGGGCAATTTTGGAAGTTTACTTAAAGGGTTAAGTTTATAGGCTTAAATGGAGGGGCTTATGGATCATTCCTTATTCATTAATTGACCTGGCACTATAAAAGCAAGGGGGCTGTAGTTGGTTGGAGGAGAATCACGATTATTGCCCAAAAGACTTAAAAGAAATAAGAGGAGAGAAGAGAGAAAGCTTGTTTCGGTGGAGAAGAACCGAAGAGAAGAAGAAGAGAGCTTCAAAGGTTTAGTTTTCTCCAAGTTTCTTGAGGGGTTTTTGGTGCTTTTCAAAGGAAAAGGTGAAGAAGAAGAAGAAAGCTTCTTATGGAGCCCAAAAATCTGAAAATGATGTGAGAGAAGGTAAGATGCGAAATTTTGAGATCTGTGAATTTTGATGAATTTCTGGTTTAGAAATATGGAAAATGGTATGGGTTTGTGGAGTATGAAGTTAATTTTGTTGATTGCTTAATATTATGGGTTTAGTTTTGGATGGAAATTAATTAGGGTTTATGTCCAAAGTTGAAATTTGGGGCTTTTGGAAATTTGTAATTTAGGAAGCTTGAATATATGAGGGATTTATGTTTTCTAAGTTCAATTTGAGGATTAAGTTATTTATGATGTTGAATTTGGGTGAAATTGCTTTAGGTGAAGTTAAATTGGAAGAAAGAAGGAATCAATGGACAAATTGGAGCGAGGAATAAGTTTCTAGCATCGATTCGAGGTGGGTACCTATTTATAATAGAATTTATAAGCCACTACTGCCTTCTTTAAACAAATAGATTTTCTAATTTTAATTGCATCGTAAATGTTGCATCATTGTATGAATGATTTGAAAAATCATTATTGATTCAATACATGAACTTTTGTCGAATTGCAAAAATGCATTGTGTTATGCCTTAAAAGATTCCATGGCATTTCGTAATATTCAAAAAGAGCATTCGATAAATGATATTGAGCTTGAATATGATAAAGGTTTGAAAAGTTATGATTTTCGATTAGTTTTAAGAGTGTTTATAAAATATGGTTTTATGTAAAGGTTTGAAAACTTGTGATTTCCGCATAAATTCTAAGGGTATAGAAAATATTGTTTATGGAAATATTTGAAAGTTTTGATTCCTAAAATGCTTTGAAATTGTCTAGAAAATGGTTTATGCAAATGTTTAAAAAATTTACGATTTCCGAATACTTTCAAAATTATTTAGAAAATGTTGTTTATAAAAGTGGTTGAAAGATTTCGATTTTCGAATATCTAATGTTTATAAAAAGTATTTGAAAATTTATGATTTCCAACATTGTTTATAAAGTGTTTGAAAAGGTTACGATTTCTGAACTTGTTTATAAAAATGTTTGACAAAGTGTGATTTCCGAAATGCATTTGAAATTGTTTAGAAAATAAGGTTTATTAAAATGTTGAAAAGTACGATTTCCGGAATGCGTTTGAAATTGTTTAAAAATGTTGGTTATGTAAATGTTTGAAGTCTTTGATCTTCGTATGATTAGATTCCTTACTTTTAAAATGGTTTTAGAAATTGTTTTAAGAAATTATACAAGTTTTAAATGTTTGATAAATTAAGAAAATTTCTAAAGTTTTGAAAAATGACACAAAGGTTCAATTTCGGTTTTCAAATGATTTGGCGATTGATTGAAAATTTAGAAAGTATTGAATTTTATTGTTCTTAATATTTTGAAAAAGGGTTACGAGTTTTAAAATGAATTGAGAAATGAAGAAAGATTTTGAAATTCATTTCAATGGTTGGGATTTAAGAAATCGCGTAAATTGTTAAATTCGTTATTTTCGATAAATTCGATAAGTTATGAAAATGCTTTCGGAATGTTTCTTTAGAAAATACAAGATTCATGCAAATTATGTTTTTGAATAAATGTACTTTATGAATTTGCATACGTTTGGTTTATATTTTAAAGAAATAACTTGCATACATTGTTCTGGCTTTGGTCTATACGTGATTAAATTGTTGAATTATTATGATCATTGAAATTGCATTGCAATTGGTGAGTTATGCTCATGTTATGCCATTAAAATATTTTATGGCATTTTGCATGAATGAAAAGACAGAAAAGCTTGAAAGTATGGAAACATTCGATAAATTGATTGAGCACAAATTGTTATGTGCTTTTATGTGGGCAAGAGAGGAACGTTGTGTTAGTCACGTGCACGTCGACGTATGGAAAATTATAGCCTTCTCCCGGCTGCCCGCTTGTGGGCCTACGAGATCCAAAATCGGACTCATTGTGTTTACGGTATAAACTTCGGTTTATTCGTCGTGTTTACGAAACTCTCGAGCCATGTGTTGTGCATTGCATATGTGATTTGCCATTGCATTTATGAACTGTCAAGTTGATGCATTCATGTTTTGCAACCTATGGGTTTATGGCTGAAAGCCTAAAAATCATACGTTTTGCAATTGTGATTTGACTACAGCAAGAACGGAACTTTTAGAAAATGTGCTTTACAGATTTCAAAGAAATGCTTTCTAAGACCATAAAAGAAAAAGAATTTCAAGGATTTTGCTTATATTTTTGTTATAAACTGTTACCCACGAGCTATAAGCTCACCCCCCTTCATTCCCATCCACAGGTGATGAGAAGAAGATCGGGTGAAAGAAAGTGAAGGTTTTCGTATATTGTGTATTGTGTATTCGGATTTTATTATCGATGTTGTATTATGGAATATTTGGTAAGCACGTATTCATGACGTATATACTCTATGGAATTGTCTATGGAATGCTAAAATGAATTGTGATTTGAGTATGGAATTGAGATATAAGTTCGTGTATGATTATTGGGGGATTGTGTTGATATACTATGTTAAAGGATATGGATATGTAGATATAGGATTGCGTGTGTTGAGTTGGATTCCGGACGGGGAGTCCGATGATTCTGGTTATTGTGTGAGAAATATGAAGTGTATTTTGAACACTTTGCGTGTTAAGTTAGTTAGGATGCACCATTATGTCACGAAAATTTTTGGTAAGATGGGTATGAAAATGAGAATTGAGATTCAAATGAGTGTATAAGAAAATGATTATGAATTGAGAAATTGATTAAGGAAGAAGAAAGAAGAGAAAAAAAAGAAAAATTTATACCGGATTTTTCAGATCGGATAGTCTAGGTTTCCAACGCGATCATATTCTCTAAGCTATTTGTTCACGGATGTCAGAAATCGGTTTCGATTCTATTTGTATTCGATTCGTTTCTTCCGCATTTTTGTTATTGTTTCGCCTTCGGATTTAATTTATCCAATTTGAATTCGCTTTGTTTCCTTCTTTTTCCGGTTGGGATCCGGTTTCTAGATCGGGTCTCAACATTTGATAGCCAAATGGTAAGAGGCGAGCATGTGGAAGCTATAAAACCTTGAGGTCTTGTGTTCGAATCCTGGAGAGGGATTCCCCTGACCAAAGAGGACAGTACCAATTATGTGGGCAGCGGGGTATCACGGGCCCGCTTGTCTCAAGATAAAATCTCGGTATTAAATCCGGACCCAACATAAAGGCGCCTTTTATGTTGGGTTCGGATTTGGTACCGATGAGGACTCCATCGATACCTCGCGTACCACATGGTGATGCTGTCCTCTTTGGTGGAATTCTCTCAGATTGAACAGATTCTCAGTTCTTTTCATGCTTTCTTACCATTTGGCTAAGTTAGCCAAATGGTAAGAGGCGAGCATGTGGAAGCTATAAAACCTTGAGGTCTTGGATTCGAATCCTGGAGAGGGATTCCCCTGACCAAAGAGGACAGTACCAATTATGTGGGCCGTGGGGGTATGCGGGGGTATGCGGTGGGTCCGCCATCAGTACCAAATCTTGGTACCAAATCCCGGACCTAACATGACTAGTGTTTCAAAATCAAGACATATAGACCCAAGCTTACGTGTTTCATATCTAATAAGGCTAAAATGATATTAACCAAGTTCTTGATTAGGAACTACAAAGTATTGGAGAAGTCTATCATACCACTACCGCTATGATGGTTAAAGAATGTAGAAATTTTCTAAACATATTTATAGATTCTAATATGTATAAAGATGCTAAGAGGAAGTTAAGGAAGAAGAGAAAATTAAATTGTGCCTTTGAATATTGTAAGTTTTAAGGTCATATCTATGATGAAATTAAGTAATCCAAGATCTATTATGAAAGTAGTCTCAAAGAATCAATAAACCGCATTACTAAAATTCAAAAGGTTATAAATTTGTTTTTCAGTCATGAAAAGCATAATAGAAACATTTAAGACCCATATTTAGGATGAATGGTTGCCTTTTAAAAAGGTGAATAATTAGTGCAATTGGAAATGATGAAGATAAAAGGCTTTATCCTATAACATAGGCTATATTGGAAGTGAAAAAAAAAAACTAAATCATGAAGTTGATCTATATCACTCTTATCAATTGACTTGGAATTAGAAAATGGGGATGGACTCGTGGTATCTTTGGTATGTATGAGGTTGGTTAATATAAAATTTAGTATCATTTGATGTAATGTTATCTTGCATTACTTAATTTATATATTATATAGTATTGAATTTTATGTCTTTAGAGATTAATAAGAGCTATTGAAGTTATTTTACCGAATGTAGTTTACAAAATATATGCTAGACATATTTATCATAATTGGTATAGATTTGGAGTGAAAAAATCTTAAGAAGGCAATTATGGGAATATGCATAGTCTACATATGTTGATGACTTGAATAAGTAGTTCAATATTCTCAGTATAATTAAAATTTGGTGTGCTTTAGGTTTGTTTGAATATCCAAATGAGAATTGGGCTAGGTCATACCATTCATTTGATTTCAACTATCCATTTATTGATAATAACATGATAAAAAATTTCAATGGACAAAGTACATCTCCGTTATTAGTATGCTAGAAACTATAATGAATATGATCTTGAAGAGACATTCTAAAAGGAAATTGTATATGTATACGTGTGAAAGACAAATATTTCACTTGTAATTGTCAAAAAGGTAAAAAAGAAATAAATATGCAATGCAATGGAATATTGTGTGATGGAGATGTAGCATGTGAGTTTAATGTAAGGGATAGAAAGCATACTATTAGACTAAAAAGGGACCATTCTTGTAGCTGTAGAGCATGAGACCTATATGGTTACATATGTAAACATGATATTATTGTATCTATTATTCCAAAAAATTAAGAAATTTTAAAAGATTTATGAGTGTGTACTATAAAATGTTAAGGAGTAATCTTATAGCCAACCAATAACTATGAGAAAATATAACTACATGCAAAGAGGATGATGCTAAGAAGGTCTAAAAAGGTAAGATGAAGAAACAAAACAAGCAAAAAAAGTGTCAAATATAAAAATGATATCACTAAAAAGCTAAGTGTAGAAGTTTAAGAAATGTGGAGCTTGTAGACACAATAGTTTAAGGTGAATAAAAGACAATCCATCAAATCCTATAAAATGACCTGCTAATATAAGTAATTTTATGTTTGGCAATAAATTATATTTAGTGTGACATATGCATATACAATGTAAATATGATGTATATTCTATTTATGTCTCAATAATAACAATTTTATGCCAATTTAGAGGGCTATTACCAATAAAAGAGATATTCACAAGTATGCACATATGACCTTTTTGTTTATAAAATATGTCGCTTACATTAACATTAAGCATACCATACTTAACAAATTGACATTGACGAAAGAGCATTAACTAATAAGGAATGTATATATAGTCAACAAAGAATAAATGTGAGTCCGATATGCACTTACCTACTTATATACATTGCCTATATTGTAATCATCCATAAAATATAATAAGTGATACATTCATAAGTTGTTAGCTCTAAATAGATAATGAGTATGAATATATATATACTCTAATGAAGATGGTGATACTAATAAGGCCAAAAAAACTTAAGTAGGAGAAACAACAATATGCCAAAGAAAGTACAAATGCTAATAAGATTTCATAAAAGAGCTATGTCTATAAATGTAAGAAAAATGGAGCTTCTAAACACTACAATCTAAGTTGCATGAAAGAAAATTAAACAAATCATGTTGGACACATACCCATGTAAGTAATTTTAAGTTTAGCAATAAATTAGATTTAGTTATGACATGCAGATAAATGTAAATATGATACGTATTATATTCATGTCAAATAATAGCAATTGTAGGAAATTTGGAGGTCAAAACCATCAATAGGGATAGGTATGTAACATCCCATCACCGATGGGAAGGGTAATTTGATCATTTGGGACGAGTTAGGCGAGTGTAAATATATTTCGGCATGAACATGTATCATATAGCCTCTATAATTATATGAATGGTAATTTTTGCACATGCACATGATTGTACATGCATTCATGACATTTCCTGGCATATGGGCCTAAATGTAATTTTGTGTGATTGATGTGATAATTGTGTTTGAAAAATTAATTTGGAGTGGTTTATGTGTGTTTTCCATTTTTAGGGTATTTTAGAAATTTTTTTAAAAATTTTCGGGGAGAATTTCCGTACCGAAAAAATCATCAAGTGGTGGACTGATTGATTTCTGGTACCGAAAATTTCTGCTCAATGTCATTGGAATATTAGATAATTGATTTTTTTGGAGTTGTTATAGAGCCATTAGCATTAGATGGATTAAAGATTAATTTATATTATGGTTCTTTGATTAAATGGTATTACTTGATGATTTTGTCTTTTTCTCCATTAAGTGACAAGTGTCCTCTTTCATTTAATGGTTTTGTCTTGTTCCCTTCATTCATTCTCGACTATTCTCCTTAAATTCATAAGAAAATCACTTTGAAAGTTTAAAAAAGTTACTTTGAGAGTTAAAAACCTCCTCCATCTGTAGGTGTTTCCTTCCTTCCTCCTTCGATTATTTTTTTCCATCCCATACAAGAAGCTTTCCTTGCTACTTGCTTGCCTTTCTTTATTCTCAACCAAGACCAAACTTAAGCCTTGTGAAGATGGTGAATTGTGTGTGTATTGGAGTGATAGCCGTAGGTGTTGGTGAGAGGTAGAGGAATTTGAGTGGTTTGGAGAATTGAAGAGCTTGAAGCTTGTTTAGGTGAGAATTTTGTTTTGTGTCCTTTACTTGGTAGTTAGAAGTATTTATTGTGCTTATTGATGCATTAATTTCATGAAGTTTGTGTATTAATTGTTTGGGTCTAAGTGTATGCTTGTGTGAGGGTAAATGACATGGTAATTAAAGAATGTGAATTTAGTGTTTCCAATGAAGGTTATGATGTTAGATGAGTGGAAATGAAGTAAGAAAATTGTGTATGTTGTGTGTTGCCAAATTGTACTTAATTACTCAAGTAATTGTCTTGATGAATTTGTGGCTGAATTCTTGGCTAAATGGGATGTTTATTGATGTGGTATTGATGTTTGCATGAAAGGAGTAGGGTTTAGTATGAAATCTGAAAAATGGAACTTGTGTATGTTTCAGGTATTTGTTTATAACTTTTGATGTGGTTATGCTATTGAGTTGAGGTTTGCTTTAAATTAAACTTGAGAAGTATGGCTAGAATTCCTATGCAAGAAGTTCTACCCAATTATGGCTTAAAGAGCTTTGAATTTTGCTTCGAAGTTGAGATATGTGTGCTGGATGAATAGTATCCGGACTTTGGTTCCATTATTGAAGACTTGAAACTTTGAGAATTTTTCTAGGATAAAGGAGATAGATTTTGTGAAATTGGCATTCCTAAAAGTTGAAGATTTATTTGTTATCTTTCTAACGCCACTAAGTATGATATTTTTCGATGTGTAGATTGCAAGTTATGGTCTGATATTGTTCAGGTACTAATTCAGCCCAAATTGTGTTTTAGTATGCAAATGTTCTAAGGGCATAGGTTTTGTGCTTTTTGTGTTTTGATATTTATTTGGGACTATTAAGGGTGAAATTGGCTCAAGTGACCTTCTGGAAAGTTGTATAGGATTGTTGTATCTTTCTAATGAGGTATTTTATGCGAATTTTGGATGTAAGGATTGTTAGATATGAATTTGTAAAGTTTTGTTAGGGGTTAGGTTAAATGCTGATTTCATTAACCCTAACAGGACAACCACATTCATGAGAGGATTTGACCTAGTTGGAATTGGAATTTTCTGTGAGATCCTTCTTGAGAATTGTATTATATTGTCTGAGCTTTGTATTGCTATATGGTATGAAATTTTTCGCCAAGGGGATGTGGAGTTATGAATTTTGAAAGATTGGGTTATTGTTGAGGATAATTTGGGTAGGCTGAACATTTGTTTGCGAATTTGTTTTGTTTAGAGATGGAATTGGCTTCTAAGTTGTTCATAAAAGTTGTAGCATTTGTTTTTCTCTTTTTATTGATATAAAATTTGGAATTTTTGGTTAAGGGGATGAAAAGTTATGATTTTTGTGATAGTGCTGCACTGTTATGGTAAATGTGTCATTAGACAGTGTCTTTGAGTGCATTTTTGACACCCTTAGGAGTGCAATGGGATTATTAGCTCTTCATAAAACTTGTAGGATTTTTTATGATCTTTCCAACGAGACCTAATTTGTGCTATTTGGACATTTGTGTGAAAAGATAGGTTATGTGAAAGAAGAGGTGGTGTATATGAATGAAGAAAGAAAGGTTTTTTTTTATAAAAAATATTTAATGCAGGCCGAGCGAGGCGCTCGCCCACACGGGCGAGACGCTCGCATCGCTCGCCAGGCGAGCGAGTCGCTCGTTCATCTTGGCGAGCGACCGCATCGCTCGCCCAGGTGAGCGAGGTGCGCAAGTGCACCCAGTGACCTCCGTTCAATCTTTTGTGTATAACTTTTTCATCCGACCTCCGATCGACCTGATTTTTGAAGCGTTGGATTCCTAAGATATTTCTCTATCTTTCCATACCAAATTTAGGATTTTTGAGATCAAACTGAGAAAGTTCGATCGGATCTAAGTGAGCAGACCAGTTGGAAAAGTCTGAACATGCGTCAGTAATTTGGAGATATCTTGAGCTATAGAGCTCCAATCGATTTGATTCTTATTTCTAATTAAACTAGAGACATAGATCTACAAATTTCATGAAGAGACTGGACTTCAATTTAGCCCATAAGATGTTCAATTTCTAGAGTGAAGTTACGTATAGTGTGTTAGTCTGAACGTGTTTTGGGAATATTTTTTCCGTCCAACATCCGATTGACCTGATTCCTGAGGCATCAGATTCGTGAAATATTTAATTTCCTTTAATTGTGAAATTGAGAATTTTTAGAGCTAAAATTGACAGGAATTGGTTAGGTCGAAGTGAGGGGACCGGGTAATGATTTTTTCGATCCATGTTTTATTAATAATTGTACCTATAGAGGTCCAAATTGAGTGATTTTGATGTCTATGCATTTCTAATATTTAGAGGAAATTTTTGTGACAGAAATTTGTGCAATAGTGCTGGGAATGTCACGAACATGCATTGTACACATCTAAATTGCTACATGTGCATTATTTAATATTTCTGATTGTGCATTTGGTAATGTGTGATTATTTTAATTGTTTAGAGGCACGGTTGGAACGTCATCCCACGGACGTTGCTGAGACTTCTCGGCATTAGCTCGGAAGCTATTTGGTGAGTAACCTAGATGGTTTCTCGATTATTAATTGTTTATATTTTGCACTTATAACACTGTGGAGAATAATGGTGGGCTTTGCGTTTGTTTATGCTGGTTCCGGACCGAAGGTGTCCGATGTATTGGGAGATTATGACATAGAAGTGCTATATGTGATTTGGAATGTGATTAATTGTGAACTACTTGTGTGAATGTGATAATTTGGGACCGAATATGATGTGAGCTTTGCTTTATATTGCCATGTGCATTCCATGCATAATGCATGATCAGTAATTGACAGTTGTGACCGGAGCAGCCACCGAGAGCTTAAAGCTCAATGTATTTGGGCCTCGAACCCACAGTGCTTCAGAGCCTCAGGTTCAACGAATAATGCACCCTTATTGGGACAGTTTAGGTGCTCGGTCACAACAACGTAATAAATTAGAAAAAGGGTCACATACGCATTACATATGCATTTGACTGAATATCTGTGATTTGAGTGAAAAGCCAAAGGTTTTATGTTCATGTAAATAATCATGTGGTACATATGAATAAGTTATTATACTATACTGTGATTTGTTTGACTATGTATAAATTGGGTGAACCATCAATGATGGTTCCTCACTGAGTTCGCAAACTCACCCAAAATTGTAAATTATTTTTCAGGACCGAGAGAGTAGACTCCTAGCTCCAGAGAGACTTTTCCTGCCGTGTAGATCGTGTTGGCAAGAGAAGTCATGGCTCACAGGTCGGTCAGCTGGCATTTTCGAGGGATGACCTAGTTAGGCTTTTTGGGTTAGATTTCTTTTGGAAAAATGTGCAGACAGTGAAAAACAGACAAATGTGTAAATTAATGTTCTTAATGATATGAAATGAGAAAAAATTTATGGTTTCAAAAAAATTAGTGATTTTCAGTATTGATGCTTTATGATTTGATGCCATGTGAGGTACAGTAGTGGTTGTTCGTAGTTCACCCTTATCGTAGGATATGTATTGGAATGACCTACGGGCGTCCCGGTGTATACCCTATGGTAAAGGGGTGCTACAAGGTACATACATATTTTGACCTTTATTGTCTATGAAATATGTTGCTTAATAAATAATAATTATGCATAATATTTTTCAACAAACTGTCATTGACGATAGAGCATTAGTTAGTAAGAGATGTAAACCTAGTCAACAAAACATAATTGTGTGTTTGATATGTAATTACCTATTTATATCCATTATTTATATTATTCCCAGTTACAAAATGCTAATCATTGATGCATTCACAAGTTGGTAGCTATACATATTCAAATAAAAGGAAATATAGACATATTGATCCTAGAAATTTAAAATTGTCCTTTAAACCAAGATATCTAAAGTTCAAAGGAAAATCTAGCATCTCTTTAAGAAAATTATAAGTTATCATAATCAAGAGGAGAATAATATTAAAGCGGTGGTAATGTGGACAATGGACAACTTCCTTCTCAGACTAGTGGGTAGTAGCAAGCTAACCAATGGGGCACTCAATCACAATTGTATTGTTACTAGTATTGATTAACAATTGATTGTAATATGATATGCTTATTTAGGTTATTTTCTATAATTTTTTATATTTTATCATTGATGATTAGGGAACTCATCCATAAATTGTATGTTGTCGGATTGTTGATTTTGAATAATATATGAAACTAACATTAACTTTTATATGTATATTAATAAAAAGAATGATATGACTTTGGATTACTCATGAAAACCCATTCTCTTTGATTAGGCCTAAAGTCGAAAAGCCTACTTATACAATGGTCATTTTGAGGCCACTTGCATATTTAAGGGTACTTAACAAATGACATCAATTAAGAAAGGACTCATCCGTTTTTGGAATTATAGTCCTAATAAAAAGCTAATTATTCTTCTTTATAGAGTTAGATCCAAAATTCACTAGGATAATTGAAGTCTAGCTATACTTCTTTAAAGATTTCATATAAAAGGGATACACTCTTAAGGTAAGTTTTCATAGCCATAATCATTAAATTCAGTTATGGATTTCTCTACATACATAGCATGCTTAACTCTCCCTAACTTGAGTGTTAAAGTGCCTTTGTTAAGAAATTTGCTAACACTAAGAAGTTTTTTTTTGTAGATTTGCAGACATGAGATGAACTTAACATAGCTACTACAAATTCAGTTTATACCATTTAGTGTCATTTGTAAGAAAATTGTTTTAAAATCTTCTAATATTCTTAAGGAAATTTCAAATGAGTTATCCCCATCTTAAGTAAAAAAAAAAACACTTAAAAAATGATCCATTTTCCAACCTTATTAGAATAACCAATGCCTTTGAAACTACTTCAACCAATAATTAGCCCAATTGCTAAATTTAAGATGTTATGACCATAAGTCAAACAATTTTTGGAAGAAAGATAATAGATATATGAAAGACAATTGGCTCACACCCCACAACCATTATCATTTGGAATTAAGGTACTAACATTAGATAGTTACGATAATATACAAGACCATATCGTTCATGTGCATTGATATAGGGAATTCACAAATCTATATGTTGCATCTGATGTTATGAAATTCAACATCTTCTGAAAACCCTAGTTTCACAAAAAACTTGGTTATGTCGCAATTGCTTTTAACTGTATCTATCAGTTACTAGATATAAAGCAACTATATTAGTAACTGTTAATTTTCAGTACAAATGAAAATAGAAAAAATAAATACGAAATTAAACATATCAACACCCAACATTTGGTAATGCAGTTCGACACATCTTACCTACATCTGTGAGTCCCTCACTTAACTTAATACTTTCACTAACGACAATAGTTTTATACAAAGCTTTACTAAGCCGACACTACTCAACTCTTGACACTATCCCTCGTCCTCACAACCTGTGAAAGTATTTCATACCCAATAGTACGACCGCCTCTTACTAACATCAATAGATAATTTTCTCAAACATTGTTTAATGATAACGAACAAAATAAACAACTTAATTGATTAAAGTACATTGGAACAAAAACGAAAACACTTGAGATATAACGAAACAAATTACCTATAATTTAACTCATTCCAAGACAGTTTTGAAAAATGTTCACCAATTGAAAAGCTTTAATCTACTGCCCAAATCACTTGAAGCTCCAATTGAAATCAACACCAATCAATTTACCGATCATCGAAAACCACAAAGAAGAAACACACCAGCACTGTAAATCAACTTTATCTCTTACGACTCATCATCGTGGTTAACATAAGACAACCCCTTTCAAGAATAAAGACCCAGGTAACATCAAGAACTCAATTGGAAGTGAGCCCAGTACACAAGTTTTCGGCGATTAATAAGAAGGAATAGTAACAGTTCACCATCATAGACACATCTAAGAATAAGATTATCTCATCATGTAGGAAGTGTTCACATTATAGAATTCTTCATTCAGCACCTCTACTTGGTCAAGTGATACACATCCACATCTTTTACAAGATTTAGTCTTTATCTAAGTCAAACAAGAATTATTGTTTAAGTACACCAAAACAACAATTCTTAACCCATAGTCCAGCTAGCTTTACCCAATCAAATCCAATGTATCTTCTACCTTATCTTGATTTGAATTTGAAACTACATTATCTTGGAAATCCAATTATCAAAAATGCAAAACTAAATAATGAGATATATAACATATATCTTAACATCTTCTCTTCCACCGTATACAACATGACACTTCCATAGCTTTAGACATAGCCAACTTTAAATAGCCACCTTTAAATAGTCTTAGAGACTCATTCTACTTAATATTTATAACCTAAAGGTTAGAAGAAAGCTTAAACGATTTACTTATAGTATTTCAATTTTAAGGAACTCAAATCCTGTCTCGATATAAGGATGGTAGCAACAACTTTCAGAGATGAATTTAACATTGTTAACCTTTGTGAAATTTTATGCAAATAAAGTAACTATAAAATTTTGAGGTGCAAATCTATATATATATATAAAAGTTTCACTTTATTAAAGAATTTCAACAAGATAATGAAATGTTATTTATTCGTTGTTCATCAAAATATTAGGCAAACACCTACCTTTTGCCAAGTAGTCCGAACAAAAGATTGGTATTTGTCACCAAAATGCCAAGCAGTGTTGAAGTTTTGGCATTCTAATTTTCAGTGCATAAAGGTTTTTTTCCCTTGTTTTTAACATAAGATCTAGTAAAAAAAAAGCATTATTTTCTCTATTAGTTGCTTGATTTCCTTAGTTTCAATTATCTAGAGGAAATGTCAGTAAAGTATAAGAGTTTGTTATTTTCTCTTTGATAATTTTTTTAGCGAATGAATTGCAGCACAACTAGTTTTGCTTCAACACCTATGAAATCAAGTTCTCACTCAATTCCTTCATAACCGTATTGATTATCAACATGATACACAACACAACACACCAGTTTGGCGATAATCATATCTGAATTCTATAATTGTTAATCATCTGATAAATTCACACCGTTAAAACAGTAGCCAGTTCTAAGCAAACATAAGAAATATGACGCTGCTTCTTCCTTTGTCTTTAATTTAGTTATTACATCTTCTGCCACTATTTAGAAAATAAGTTAAAATAATAATAAAATAAACTATATTTAACAATGTTTTAAAAATAAAAGTAAAATTGGTAAGACAAAATATTTAAACTTTAAAAGGTTTAACTAGTATTAGACCGACATAAAATTTGCTAAAGATTGTTAAATATGATCTGAAATTTGAACTATGATTAAAAAATTATGAAATTTGAAATATGATTAAAAAATTGTCGTCACTCATTGAAGAATTTAAAGTTTAATTAAAAATTGTTAAATAAAAACTAATTGATTTATTTTAGTTTATAAGAACTTATTAGTTAATGAAGATTAATTAATTAATTAATTAATTGTCCGGTTTTTAACAACATGAATTATTAAAGTAAATCAAACTGAAAAGTTGAAAATTAGGCGATTCAAGATTTTTATAGTTGAATCGGTTGAGTTTTTTAATCATTAGTATTTAAAACTCTTCTAAGTTGCAATAACTATAATAATATTTTTCAAAAAATAATGCAACTATGACCCTCTTGTAAATTAGTTTTAAATCTCCAATTCCATTTGACTTGATGTCTTCGACTAGACAAGATTCCTGCCCATTCCAATTCTCCATTGGTATTTAAAACTCTTCTAAGTTGCAATAACTATAATAATATTTTTTTTAAAAGTAATGCAACTATGACCCTCTTCGTTAATTAGTTTAAAATATCCGATTCCATTTGACTTGATGTCTTCGACTAGACAAGATTCCCACCCATTCCAATTCTCCATTGGTATTTAAAACTCTTCTAAGTTGCAATAACTATAATAATATTTTTTTAAAAGTAATGCAACTATGACCCTCTTCGTAAATTAGTTTAAAATCTCCAATTCCATTTGACTTGTTGTCTTCGACTAGACAAGATTCCTGCACATGCCAATTCTCCATTGGCAAATTATTTGCATGGTGTATCCTTTTTTACAATAGATGCCATATATAAAGGTAGAAATCCTTGTAAGAGATTTCATTCATATCTTTGTTCATTGTTGTATAGTGTATAGCTTTTTAGTAACGTAGAAAGACTTGTAAGAGATTTCATATCTTTGTTTATTGTTGCATAGTGTATAGCTTTTTAGTAACGTAGAAGGAAAGTGTTAAGTGGAAAAGCAATGCTATATTGAATTATTGATTCCCTGTTGGCTCATGGAATGGAATCATTTTGTCTGTAGTAATACCGATATTCTGGGAACATCACGTTAAGCTGTATTGCACGAATCCATAAAGTAAGTGATTTTTATTAACAAGATTGTGCTTCATATAAGAGAAAGGGAACCCCTGTAGTTACTGAAAGCTCCCCACATTTAGTTTTGTCGGCTCAGTAAAAGTCAGGCTTGTCTCAAAAGGGAAGAAGTATCGCATAATTGCTTGGTGGAACTCAAAATCACATCATAAATATTCAGTAACCTTGGCTAAAACAATAACAGAAATATATTAACTGTGTTTATTGTTGAAAAATTAATCGAGATGAAATCATAAACACAATTTGTAATTTCTCCAACGGATTACTTTAATATAATATAACAGGAATTGGAATGAAGTTTATTTAATATATTAAAACATTTTTCTTCTCTAATAATATTCTTTTTTCAGAAATTAAAAGAATTATGTTGATAAGAAAAACTCTTAAAAAGTTATATGTGATACAAGAAACACCTCTTAGTCAACTCAATTACAAAAATATATTAGTTCTTGTACACTTCATTTGGAGCTTGGAGACCAGTATATTTTATAGTAGTAGCAACTATTTCTATTCAGTCAACATCATCTCGAGGGAAATTTCAGCTTCCAGAACAGAAATCGTGGACTGGTGCAGAATCTTGCTAGCATCATCTACCTGTCCATCTCCTTAATATGCTTGTTGTTACTTGGCTAATACTAATGTTTGTTGTTAAAAATTCTTTCATCCCTTCACATCTAAAGAGCATATGTTCCAGAGTTTACTTCTATTTTGAATAGTTTGTAATCTTCCTTTTCTAGATGTTGTCTTTTAGATTCCTGTAAAACTTTATGCTCCCAGTCATTATCATTGTAATAATGATTGCTCATATCTTAGGTGATCTCTTGATTCCTTCAGTGTTGCAGAGTTTGCTTATTGAATTCAAGCTAAAAGGACTCCTGATTCTGTTAAGAGTAGTCAAACTATTCTTGATAGTGAGCTACAAGATAAAGGATAGTTTAAGAGGAGCTTGCTTACACCATAACAGCTTCCGCCAATGTATTTGGTTGATAAAGTTCCTAAGAACTTGATAACAAGATTGATTGGTGAAGAGTCTAAAAGTATTTCTTAACCACCTTATGTTGTCCTTCTTCGATGAAGCTGTCAATAACAAGTTGTTCAATTGCTCAGTCTCTAATAATACCAACTGAGTAGAGAAAATAGAACTCAACTCTTGAGAGAGATTAATAGCTATCTTTTGTCCTTTCCTTTTATAGAGAAAGATTAGGGTTTCTTGAATACTTAATTAAAATAATTTTAACTATAATTAAAGTCTAACTCTAACTCTAATTATAATTATAATTTAATCTTAATAAAATTAAACATCTCATATTTGATCCCAAAATTTCTTAAATTTTACTAATTAAGTCCAATATAATTTAAATTAATTGTCTCTTTAGTTACTCTTTATGTGTGATTCATTAGATTTCTAATATGTTGACAATAATTATAAGTTATAATTTTAATTCATAATTTAGATTAGATAAATTAAAACTCCTTTTAATTTATCTTTAATTCTTTAATTAAATAATTTATAATCATAAATCTAAATTGACATCTAACAATATATCATGACTATCTAAATATTAGGAATATCAAAGTAGTTTGACTTAATCTATATATGTATGACTGTAATGTATAATTCAATTATTTCATCATCTAATATTTCATTTAGACACAGAGTGTCAAATTATTGTCTTATATTTAAATCTAATCATGTTCATTATTACTAATTAGTAATTACTCTATAACTAATGTATGAAAACAACTTTTCAAATCTCAATTCACTATAGTTAGAGAATTCCTTAAATCATTACTAATTAAGAACAATAGAACACTTATTCTAATTAGTTTAGGTTAATGAATTTTATTAACTTACTCAATAGTCTTCATATAATCTATACTATATCCAATTACTACCGAATGATCTTTTCTAAATGGAATAGGTTATAGGTAGCATTAAAATATAATTATGACCATTTGAGATATTTCAAGTAATCTCAAGTTTAAGGATTAATTATACAACCATCATAATGGAAAATTTCAAAGATGCACAAATAATGCTTCATTTAAAATAATCAAGCCATACTTTTGTTTAAGTATCATTATACTTTAATTTAAAATAATTTACCTTTTCACACAAAAATAATGACTTTTACCTTTCTATCAATATCTTGTCTTTATGATACTAAAATTATAAACAATTTAAAATAACATGTACATATATAAATCTCATAATTATGATCTTATTATAATTTTAATTATATAATAATTATTTTAGGATTTAATCTTTAGTATTATGCATTAAATATAATTAAAAACACAAAATATAAAAATGTCTTTATTGAATAAAAAATAATGTCTTGCATTAATTGTAACCAATAGATTTATTACAAAGGTATAAATTGACAATATCCACTTGCATTAAAGTCAATCGCGATATATCTAATATCACATTCGCCTTATGTTAATTTTATTTTTAAAATATAATAACTTAGTGATAGGATCTATACGATTTTATTTAATAGAAACTCGCTTTAATATAATTTATTTCTACTATATTTCCTCCTAATCAAGTGAAACTTCTTAAGTACAAGTTTGAAATGTTGTTGAGACTTTAGTTCTTTTGACTATACAATGATTCCATTTTTATCACAGTACAATACTATTGACTCAACAATGCTAGGCATGTACTTTTAACTTTAGAATGTACTTTGCCTTGATCATAGAATTTACAATGGTTAGTTGTTTGAAACTTTTATGACTTTCAACACCACCATTTAAAGTAAAGATGAACCTTAATCATGATAAGTTATCATCCTATTCAAATTGAAAACTTGCATTTGAATACCCCTAAACTCTTAGTTTAACTCTTTCATAGAGCACATGAATACATTATTTCTTCTTAAGTACGTTACAATGATTTTCACAATCGTCTAGTGACCATCATTAGGGTTAGCTTGGAATTTTATTGTTATGCTCAAAACATAAGAGATATCTAGTCTTATATATAATATCACATAATTCAATTTATCTATCTTTTCCTATGTCTTTGGACATACACTCTTTGAAAAAGGAATCCAATATGATATAGGTAAGATTCCTCTCTTAGAATTATTTATGTTAAACCTATTTAGTATTTTTCTATGTACGTGGATTGGAATAAAACAAGCAACCTCTTTTATCTATCTTCATAAACCTTGATTCCTAGAGTATAGTTTGTTTCTTCCATATCCTTCATAGATAAATTCATATCTTTACTTATTGAAGCTTCTGTAGGTCATTTCCAATTAGTAATATGTCATCAATATATAGAATTAGGAAAATGACTACATTTCAATAACCTTCATATAGATACAGGTTTTGCCCTTAATTTTGATAAAATTGGACTCTTTAATTGTCTCATCAAAATGGATATTTCAACTCTATGATGATTACTTAAGTAAATAAATGGGATTTTCCAACTTACTTACTTGTAAAAAAAATGGAATCAAAACGTTTAGCTTGTGTCACATACACATCCTAAGCAAATTCCCATCAAGAAATACTATTTTAACATCCTTTTTTTTCTTCGCATTTTGTAATCATGATATGCAGTTATAGCCAACAAGATCCTTATAAGCACTGTTACTAGTGAAAATGTTTATTAAAATTAACTCCTTATTTTTATTTTTAAGTTTTGGCACTAAAATTGCTTTATATGTATGCATATTACTATTCATATCAATTTTTCTCTTAAAACTCACTTGCATCTAATTTATAATCCCATTACGTACATCCACGAAAGTCCATATTTAATGATTTTTAAAAAATAAGTTCATATGTAGTGTACATAGATTCCATTTCCAATCCTATATCTTTATGCCATGTAGATATTACTTCCTTAAAATTATTAGGCTCGTTGTCTATGGAAATAAATCGTCTTAACTTTTTTTTAATAAACATGTCAAATTTGGTTAGGGGGATGATTTATCCTACCAATGTGTCACGGACAATGTCTCTATTAAACATTTGGATGTACATCATATGTATCAACTTGAAGTTTTTATTTCATTTAGATGTACACGTATAGTTTTTGAACTTCTCTAAGCTACCACACTTCCACTACTTTCTTTGAGAATAAATTCTCTCTTAAAGAATGTAGCATTTCTTTGGATAAACATATTTTTCTTAAGAGAATGATAAAAATTTGATATTTGACACTGTCTTTTGAATACCTACAGATTTAAATTTATCTAACTTAGCTTAAAGCTTATCAAATATTGTATACTTCTTATAAGTATCACATCTTTAAATCCTTGGGTATAATAAGTTTTGTCTATTAATAATTCACATCTTATATGGAATCTTATCAATCAATTTGGATGGAACTCTATTTAAAAGGTTGACAACATTTTTAAGGGCATATTCTTAAAAGGAAACATGAAAGTTTGTATGACTTATCATGGAATATAACATATCTAATAGAGTATGATTTCTCCTCTTAAATGCACTATTATGTTGCGAAGTTCTAGATGGAGTTTATTATAAGAGAATCCCATTCCTTTTTAACTAAATTAGAAACTAATGGTTTAAGGACTCACCACCTTGATCAGATTTAAGTGTCTTAATACTCTAATCAATTTGTTACTCAACCTCAAGTATAATTTTTGAACCTTTTAAATGATTTAAACTTTTGTTTCATTTAATATACATAACCATATCTAAAATGATCATCTGTGAATGTAATTAAATATAAATATCCATGTTGGACCCCATTTTCGAAGCCCAAACATTCGGAGACAAAACGGAACCCTTTATCCTATAATGGTGGCGTGCCCACAATAGTTGAACATCGAATAATTAAAATTTAGAAAGTCACATGCCAAAATCCAATCATATTTCATAAATGAATTCTAAAAGCATTTATACAAGCTCATTTCAAAATACAAAATACAAAAATACAAAATACACCTGAATACAATTTAAATGCTTATGCTTAAAATGGTTCTAAATTACAAGATTTCCTGAACTAACTTAATTACAAAAGTCTCTATTCTTTGTGTTCCAATGCCTTACAAGGATCACTAATCTTCTCCTTTTGCACCTGAGGAGGGAAGCGTGGGGTGAGCTATACAACTCAGTGGCTAATATGTTTATAACCATCGGTAATTAGCACAAATTCAAGCATATGCGTTTAAATGTCTAGCAATTCAATCATTTGCCAATTCAGATTCACAACTTGTAATTCGACATATCATCACCTAAAACATGTCATGTGTAATTAATCATCAAAACATGGCACTCAATATTGCATCATAACTTGACATATCAAAATGCAAATGCACACATAAATGGCTCGAGGGTTCCGTGGAGCGAAACTGATAAACCGAAGTTTAAACTGTGAACAAAACGAGTCAGATTTTTCAGGATCTCGTGGCCTTAAGCAGGCAGTTGGGAGAAGGGTATACGTCAACGTGCATGTGACTAATGAAACATTACTCTCTGGCCTAACCACAAACAAATTTATGTTCAAGTTAGTCAATCACAAATTTCACATTCTCATGCTTTTTCTTCTTTCCATTTAATCAAAATGCCATGATACAAGGCATAACATAATCATACTCATAATTCAATTCAAAATGTCATGACCTTTTTTGTAACACCCCATTCCCGCGTGACCCGAACCCGACATCAATGGTGATATCCGAGTCCGTGTCCCGTGAGGGTGGCATGCTACATCACTCAGTCGAAACTCAGTATAATTTTTTTTTTCAAACATTCATTCCATCAAAACCATTTCCTTTTTCTTTCATTTACACTCATGTGCGCGGAACACAGTAGACAATTTGCATCAACGTGCATAGATAAACATTTTCAGTTAATACAATCAGTTACAGTTATTACAAATGGTCAACCATAAATTACAATAACCATTTTATGTACAAAACAGAACCACATTGGCCCATTACACATACAATTAGTCATTTTGGAATACAATTCTATTGGACACTAATGCGATTTAAAACTGATCCCGATCTCTTCTCTACTTCAATACCTAACAACGTTATACGCCCGTTGCCTAACGGGGTATTCTTCTGAGTCCTGAAAAATAATTGCAAATTTTGGGTGAGTTTTGCGAACTCAGTGAGAAACCATCATCGATGGTTCACTCAACTCATGCATATTCAATCAATTTACTAAATAATATACATTTGGACTAGGGAAAATGTCAAGTGGCAAGACAAGTTGATACATGGAAAGTGTGGATGACTAAGTTCATAAATTGAGTGACATCTGACATAGATAAATGAGTGACAGATGATATAGGAGATTAACTGACAAATGGCCTAATAGAATTGTGACATTTGGTAACTTATATAGAGGGTAAGTGGATTGCATGCATTGGTGACAAGTGCCATTACACAATTGTGACATCTAGCACCAAATGAACTTAGCTAATGCAGAAGTTGTTTTGTTGTTTATTCTTCACCATCTTCATCTCTCACCATTGAAAGTTTGTCCCTATCTTACAACCTTATGTTTTGCTTGAGTTTTTTTGAATTACCACATCTAAATACTGCATCAAGAAAGCTACATCATGCTATCTTCTATGTTGTTGTCTTCTTGGTGTTAAGATCATCCTACTTTCACCTTGATCTTGGAATTATGCTTGTTGCATGGAAGGCTAGATTGGCTTGTTCATTGAATTAGGAGATTAAGTTAAACATGTAAGTGGAATTCAAAACTTCATGGCATGTGGTAATACAAATTCTATGATGATTGAATTGGGATAGAATATGTGTTGTGTTTATGATAAAATGAGTTCTGGAAAATGATGTTTGAATGGATTCTGTTTTGGTTTTTGTAGCATAAAAGACAATGGTTTGGGAGCTGCCAAATGAATGATTTTGAATTTGAATTGGATGTGAATTTGACAAGGAATTTAAGCATAATTAAGTTATAATTGAGATGTAATTAATGGATTATGATGAAAGTGTATTGAATTGAATATAAAGGTGTTAAAATCAGGAAACAAATTGAAGGCAATTAGATAGTGAACCTTTAGTTCACTCATCCCATGATCATGGGAGATACATTAGCTCCTTCCCACGATCGTGGGAAATGCTTTGAAATGAGAAAAGTTCAGTATTGTGCAATTGTTGAACCACATAAGGTTGAGACACTTTATAATGGTATAATTGAACTTGATTAAGGTTTGAAATGAACCTGGATTAATGTTGGATTAGTTAGTTAAAGGTTGAATAAGTTTTGGAATAATAATTAAGGTGATAAATTATGGAATGGAATGTTTGATATCAATGTATCCAATTTTAGAATAATTGAATTATTCAAGGGATAAAGGTGTTCTTATGAACACACATGTGATCCAAAGTAATGTGATTTAGTTATGAATGTTTGAGAATTGAAAATTTGTGTGAACATATATGATATGTAATTACTTAATGCTATTATTGATGCATTGTTACAAATGCTTAAATTCTTAAGGCATATTAAGTTTGTTATGAAAGAATGTATTGAATTTGAGCATAAGGAAATAAATTCCTACATAATGCACTATTTCTCTTACAAGTGATTCTTAAATTTGATAAGTGTTTCTTTAAACGTGCCAAGTCCTAGTTGTGGGTAAATAGGCATGCTTAGCTGCTTCCATACTTAGACACTATGGTGTCTTCTGTTCATAGACACTACAATATCTTTTGTTTTATAGACTCAATTCTCTTCTATTTCTGTAGATACCAATCATAGGTATCTTTTGTTGTGTTCCTGTTACCCACTTCTGTAAAAAGAATTAGCAGGTAATTTTGTATGTGTTTTTGTAACATCCCACCCCCTACTGGAAGGATAAAATAGTAAATTTAGCATAGGACTATTCATGCATAATAGGATTGGTCTATAGTAGCAATTGTGCACATGAAATTTTTGTACATGCAAACATGATATTCCCGGTTTGCATGCCTCAGACAATTTTATCGGGATTAACGAAGTTATTGGGTTTGGAAAAAATTATTCTGAGTGCGCCATAAATTGTTTTCTATTTTAAGGGATTTTCAGGAATTTATCTGGATTTTTTCGGAGAAAATTCCCGGATCGAAAAAATTGCCAATTGGCGAACAAATTCGATTTTCTAGGCGAAAATTGCTACCCAATGGCACTGTATTCTTGGGTATATTATTTTGGGATTGACCATTTGCGTTGATTGGGTTCGTTTTTTATCTGGATTAAAGAATTAATATGTTGACTTTTCTTTAAACCTTTGAACAAATCACATTTTGCCACCTAGCCTCTCATTACCTTCTTCTTATCCTCACCCACGATTATGCTTCAATTAAGCATGAAACAATTGGTTTTGTTGGCTAGACAATCAAAAATGGGGTAGGAAAGTGGATAATTGATTAAAGTATATTATAGCTTTCTTTGACTTTTCTTTGAAAAGTTAAGCCAACCTTCTTTTGCCACCCATTCTCCTTCATTTAATGCATACGAATCACATGTCCTGGTTTTATCATTTTCTCCTACGGTTTTTGCCTTGTGAATGGAATAAAAATAGTAAGTTGATAAGTGTTTCATTACTCATCCGAAAGCTCTCCCCATTTTTACTCTCTCACCATCGAATTCTCTTCCTTCTCTCTCAAAGTGAAACCTTCCTCTAGTTCTTCTACTCTCCTTGGTATGATGAGTTTTGTGCATGCTAGAGAAGTGAAGGAGGTTGGTGTTTTGGTGTTTCAAGTGTAGAAGTTAAAAGTTGTTAGTCGAAGCTTTAAAGGAGGCTTTAAAGTAGGTAAGTGTTCATTTAAGGTTTAAGCTTTAAATGATGTTTTCATTTGGAACTAAATGTCATGGTAGTTAGAAACATTGAATGGGAAGTTGGTGCATTTATTATGTTTATGGATGCATTAAATTGATGACTATAATGGCTTGAATTAATGGGTGTAAGGTTAGGGTTAATTATGAAGTGAAAGTAGGATGATTTAAATGATTGGAATTGCTTTTTGATGATGAATTGTACATAGGAATTTCGAAATTGAGAGCTGCACATTTTTGACTATTAGCCCTAGTGCATGTATGAATGTTGTAAGAATTGATTTGCGTTCTTTTGGATGCCTAATAAGGTGTTAATGGCATTGGAAATGATAGAAACTAAGGTTGGACCAAAGCTGGAAATTTAGGGTTTTAACCAATTGTACTGTTGTGAGCATAACTAATTGTATAGGAATGCAAATGAGTTGAGGTTTGTGACCACTTAAACTTTGTGATGTTAGCTACCGTTTTGTGTGAAATAGGTGTTGTCCAATTTTAGCTTTAAGAGGGTGAAATTTGGCTTGGAAAGTTAATGCTCTTAACTGGAATGAACAGTACCCAAAATCATACCCTAGAGTTTGCTAATTTTTCTAAATTAATTGATATGGAATTAGGGAAAATGGTCTTCATGAGAGTTGAAGCCTACATTGTTAGCTTTCCATTACCACTGATCTTGTAATTTTTCAATCTGTATATTGGGAGTTATGCATTGTGGAATGTTGACTGATTTTCTGTCATTTGTGGAAACCTGGCCTAATTGTCGATTTTGTGAGCTTTCTGATTGGAAGCAATTTTAGCAATTTTTGTGACTGGAATTGGCTTTGGTGATCTTCTGAAAAGTTGTAGAGGAAGACATTATCTTGAAATTTATATATTGCATGTAATTTTTGGATGTCATATTTGGGAGTAATGAATTTGCAAAAACTGAACCTATATTAGGTTTCTCACTGCTGCCCTGATCAGTACATTGTTTGGCAGATTTGAAATTGTTAAATGTTGAATTGGAATTTGGGTTCTTCCTGAAAATTGAAGTTTGAGATCTTATCTTTTCAGGGATATAAAGTAGTGATTTGTTTGACATTTGTACTAGGAGATATAGTGGTTGGAAATTTACTGCTCAGATTGGGACAGTTTAATAGACAGATGCTTTGGTGAATTATTTGACCTAGTTAGTAAATGAATTGGGATTTTGGTTATTCATGAAAGTTTTAGATAACATTGTGATATTGATGAGCATATTTTATTGTGTAATTTTTTAACTGAAGAGAATGAAAGTTACTGAATTTACAAGATACTGTACTGTGTTGAGTGACTTTGAGTGAGCAGTAGCTTTCATGGGATCTTTGACACCCTTAGGGGTGGAATTACTTTGAATGATCTAAATGAAACTTGTAGAGCTTGTCATGATCTTTCCAATGAGATGTGGTTTATAGTTTTCTGATTTGTGTGCAAAGAGTTATGGGTGTTGGAAGTTTGGTTGGAAATCAGGAAAAAAAAGAAAGGAAATAAGGGTTATATATTAATATGAATTTTGGTTTCTTACGTGAATAACTTTTTCGTCCGACGTCCGATTGACCTGATTCTTGAGGCATCGGATTCAGTGAATATTTAATTTCATTTTTTGAGAGATTGGGGATTTTGGACGGGAAATTGATGTAGGTCCGGGTAATTGACCGCTAATCACTGTTTTATTTAATTGGGGACCTATTAAGGTCCAAATTGAGCGCCGTTAGCGTCATTGGTTTTCTAATTTTTAAACAGATTTTTTCTAATGAAAAAAAGGGGGATTAGGGTCGGGAATTCATGAACATGCATTCTACACCTACATGTATATTATTAACCAATTCGGATTGAAATTTTAGTGATCGTTTTACTCTCTGATTCTTTTAGAGGCCCAATTGGAGCGTCGTTCAACCAACGTGGCAGAGACTTTCCGACAATAGCTCGGAAGTAATAGGTGAGTAACCAAGGTGGTTACCTCAATCTATGTGTTTACTGTGACTTGATCGCCTCTTGGGATTCTTGTGCTTAGGAATTAAGGATCGTGAACTAGGAATTATGGATCGTGCAATGTGATTACTTATGCGATATGGATCATTAATTGATGATTGATCGCGAAATATTAATGTTAATTAACTGTAGATCATCGATCATTGTGAATTATATCTTTATTACGTGATCGTTCAAATGGGCATGTGCATTCATGCGCATGATGCATAAACCGATAAAGAATAATTGTGAACCGAAGTCGCCATCGACATCGACATCGCGAGCTTTAAGCTCGAAGGAGTCCTACTCCCTAGATGCCAGCGTCTCTTGACGATCTCGAAAAAGAGCTGCGAGCTCGAAGGGAGTTCTACCTCCCAGACGCTAAGCGTCTACTGTTTACTGTTATGCGCTCGGTCACAACACTGTAATAACTGGAAAGAGTCACATGTGCATTGCATCTCGTCTTGAATGCCCGAAATGATCGTATGACTCATGTGATTGATCAGAATCACTGATTCATCGTAAATTGTTATATGCTGCATGAATTGGGAGAACCATCGATGATGGTTTCTCATTGAGTTCGCAAACTCATCCAAAATTGCAATCTATTTTTCAGGACTAGAAGAGTACCCCGTTTGACACGGGCGTATGTCTGGTGCAAGTTGAGATAGAGGTCGGGATCAGTTCGCGTCTGCCTTTGTGTTTCCTAAATTTGTAGTCCGCAATTGTTGTAACTGATTTGTAGTTGTACTTTAGGGTTATTGTAAAATATTATTAAATGATTGTATCTACTGTAAAAGATTTACTACTGTTTACTGCTTATTCCGCGTAATTGTGAAATAACTGAAACTGCTTCCTTTTAACATGGAATGAACGGTCTTTCCAAAAAAAAAATACCAAGTTTTACCAACCGACTGATGTGGTACGCCACCCTCGTGGGGCACGGACTCGGATATCACCAACGATATCGAGTTCGGGTCACTCGGGAGTGGGGTGTTACATTTAGGTGGTATCAGAGCCTAGTAGTACGTAATGTATCTGGGCATAGTCTGAAACATAGGGAGCATGCATTTGAGTCGTGTCATTGCAAACCGTGGCAACTGATCCCTAGTTTGAGTCGTACGGGTAGATATCCTACGTGTGCATACGTGTTAAGTGACTAAGTAACAGAAAAGTGAGACCGTATGAGAGTGTGAACCCCTGAAAGTGTATAAACAATTAGGAAAGGAAGAAGGAAAAATGGATAAGGAGATTAATATTGTACTGTGGTTAAAATGACTGTGTTGGCCTAGACGGATTAAGGAAAGAATTGATATCAATGAATTCCTGGATTAAAATGGTAATATTGTGGTGGTAGAAAAATGAATATGTCTAGAACTGGGAGAGGTCCACTAGAGATATGGGAAGCATACTGGTTATAGTAGGCCTAAGTGAGATTAAAAGTCCGGGATGATTAGGTAATTACAGCTCTGACTGTATATGTCATGAATGGGAAATATTAGACCGGAGTAAAGTGTAGATGGTCCGATCAGGCATATATTGATTCACTGCATTCGTGTTAGATATCAGTAGATATTATAGGCAAATGCTAATAGCGAGATTGTACTAAGAACAAGGTTATCTTTAGAACGGTCTACTTTGGACTGAAAGAACTGAAAGAGCAAGGTGCCTAGTGCCTAGTGCCTAGTAGAGTGAGAAAAAGTAGAAAGGGTGAGATAAAAGTGTACAGATGAACTGAAATGAATTCGTGAAATGGTTATGATCTGGACCGCATAAGCTTGAGACTGAAATGGTTATGTGACTATTGTGCTAAGAGTTTGGAAATCAGTATGATAAAATCGTAAGGGAAAAAGACAGACTGATGATTTCTACTAATTGTGTATCGGGAAATTTTGGATCTGGTTGAAAAGATGTATATGGACACAGAAATGGTAAATGGATGGGTAAAGAGATAGAGATACAGTGGAGTTGTATCACCGATTTTGTCGTATTTTGAGGACTGTGAATACCCTATTATTGTTTAAGGAAGATAAAGAGATATGTAGCAATAAGGAGATGACATTGTATAAGCCAAGTAGATACGACCTTAAGAGGTCAAACTGACACATGAAGGATATGGGAATGAAACTAGGAAAAAAAATAAATGAAACAATGATAGTGATATATGAACAGGGTTGTCGCATTTAATTCGATTTACCGTTGGGAATATCTATTGGACAGTAAAGTTGATCATGATTAATGAAACGTATGTGAAAGATACATGGAAATCATAGAGGAGATGATCGGTGAATGATTAGAGTGGCTATAAGTGTAAAGTGGCATCAATCCTCTTCTAGTGAGGTGTAGATTACGGAATAAGTGTTAAAGAAAGTGTTTATGTGACTGTCACATGAAACCTTAGTGCAAGGACTGTTCTGATCTTTAAATTATGGTATAAAATTGTTCTGATTGAGATAGTGCGTATAGTTGAGAATGATTGAAAAGTAATTAGGGACACTAATTGACTGATAAGACTTTCGTGAACAGTATAATGACGGTAGCAAGACTAATGGTCAAACAAAAAGAAGTACGGACGAAATCAAAAGTGAAATTGAGTCATATCTCAAGAGAAGATTTAGGCATAACAAGTGAAATATACTCTGAGGTTATCGCTTTGTGTATGCAGAATGTAACGTATCCACCTATGTGAGTGGAATTTTAATTTGAGGTGATTCTATTGTAATGTGAAGCGAATAGAGCTCCATAGGTGAGGCAAAACTGTAAAGTAGTCCCTAACTGTAAAGTGAAAGACTCAAAATGAAGTGGAAATTATGGAAGTCCAAGTATGGATGACTAGGTATTGGTATATCTCGATGTGAAGGACAGGAAATCAATTGAAAAGAGATAAAAAGTCCTAAAGGGAAACTGACAATGACGTGATGTATAATGGGATTACAAATACACTAATTGTGGACTCAATGAAAAAGTTGAATGATGTATGGTAAGTTCAACAAGACCCTAATAGGGAATTATGTGAGGTAAGCAAATGGTAGTGACTATGTTTACAGACGGAATGTGATTGAAAGTGCTGAACTGTGAAAAGTAAAAAAGAACTATATGAATAAGTGAAGAATTTGATACTGAGGATAAGCATACCCTTGGAGAGTGGGCAGTGTATGATGAACTGAGACAATATGTTAAACTGGTATAAGATAAATGGAACTGACTTTGATAAATGGTATTGGAGACTTTAGATTCCTATAATAATACATTGTGTTACTTCGAGGAAAAAGACGGGCATAAATACCGACAATGTTGAAATGAACAGACAATTCTGACGACTTAACTCAAATAGTGAACAGATAAGGCTGCAAGGAACAGATCAATTACAGATATTGGAATTTGCAAAGAATGTCAAGTAGATTATCGGGTAATTATGAAGTGTTACTGGAAAATTGAGGTTGTAAATCTAGTGATACTGGATAGAGGTAAGAAATGTTACTAGTTCAAGAAGCAAACTAGTGTTTCCCATCCTGAATTTGAAGAGTCAAGTGTAATCGGGAGAATGGTATTGAATGATTCAAAAAATAATAATAAGCATGTGTCGGGATTGAACAAAGGAATTGATGAGCAAAGAAATTGAACAGTTGAAGCTAGACATTCTAGTAATCATATGCGAAAAGTGAAATTGAATAACTGTGGGTATAGAATGAAGTGATTATTGATTTAAGTGCTTATAGGTTTAAATGTTCAACAGGAAACATACTTGATTATGATCATGTGATAGAGTCTGATTCTTGTAGGATATCTTGCTACACCATATAATGCCTAACGAGAGTCAAAGACCATAATGTGAAACAAAGGAAAGTGACTCAGGAAAGCTGAATGGGTTAAGTACATATCCGAATAAAGTGACACAGAGCCAACGGAATATAAAGAATGACTACATTAGGTAAATTATCACTGGTTATAGTGAAATGGAACGAAATGTCATTGTATTGGTAACAAAGAAATGTGAAGCGTCCCTGACGAGATAAAGGAGGTTATGGTAAGTATCACCTTGAAAAGATGTACTCAATGAACTACGAATTAGTCTGTATGTTACTGGAAAAAAAAAATTTGGATGGATAAAACGTGATAAGTGAACAGGTTCGGAAATAATGAACTGAGTCATAACATCGGAACTAAAGGTAGTGGCTACTCCAGAATTGGTAAGTGAGATAGTTAAGATAGTGAGATCGCCTACTGACAACCTTGTGGAGTCTGTTTACTGTGACGAGTGATAATGAGTTAGCCAAATAAGTGACGGAACAACTGAACTGAATATAGTTACTGTGACCTTTCGGAAAATGCATTATTGAGTGGAAAAGTGACATGTAGGAACATATGATTACGGACATACTGAAATGTTGACTGAGAATTTCGAGGACGAAATTTTTATTAGGAGGGAGAAATTGTAACATCCCACCCCCTACTGGAAGGATAAAATAATAAATTTGGCATAGGACTGTTCATGCATAATAGGATTGGTCTACAGTAGCAATTGTGCACATGAAATTTCTATATATGCATACATGATATTCCCGATTTGCGTGCCTCAGACAATTTTATCAGGATTAACGGAGTTATTGGGTTTGGAAAAAATTATTCTGAGTACGCCATAAATTGTTTTCTATTTTAAGAGATTTTCAGGAATTTATTTGGATTTTTTCGGAGAAAATTCCCGGACCGAAAAAATTGTCAATTGGCGAACCGATCGATTTTCGGTAGCGAAAATTGCTACCCAATGACACTGTATTCTTGGGTATATTATTTTGGGATTGACCATTTGCGTTGATTGGGTTCGTTTTTGATCTGGATTAAAGAATTAATATGTTGACTTTTCTTTAAACCTTTGAACAAATCACATTTTGCCACCTAGCCTCTCATTACCTTCTCCTTATCCTCACCCACGATTATGCTTCAATTAAGCATGAAACAATTGGTTTTGTTGGCTAGACAATCAAAAATGGGGTAGGAAAGTGGATAATTGATTAAAGTATATTATAGCTTTCTTTGACTTTTCTTTGAAAAGTTAAGCCAACCTTCTTTTGCCACCCATTCTCCTTCATTTAATGCATACGAATCACATGTCTTGGTTTTATCATTTTCTCCTACGATTTTTGCCTTGTGAATGGAATAAAAATAGTAAGTTGATAAGTGTTTCATTACTCATCCGAAAGCTCTCCCCATTTTTACTCTCTCACCATCGAATTCTCTTCCTTCTCTCTCAAAGTGAAACCTTCCTCCAGTTCTTCTAATCTCCTTGGTATGATGTGTTTTGTGCATGCTAGAGAAGTGAAGGAGGTTGGTGTTTTGGTGTTTCAAGTGTAGAAGTTAAAAGTTGGTAGTCGAAGCTTTAAAGGAGGCTTTAAAGTAGGTAAGTGTACATTTAAGGTTTAAGCTTTAAATGATGTTTTCATTTGGAACTAAATGTCATGGTAGTTAGAAACATTGAATGGGAAGTTGGTGCATTTATTATGTTTATGGATGCATTAAATTGATGACTATAATGGCTTGAATTAATGGGTGTAAGGTTAGGGTTAATTATGAAGTGAAAGTAGGATGATTTAAATGGTTTTAACTTGATTGGAATTGCTTTTTGATGATGAATTGTACATAGGAATTTCGAAATTGAGTGCTGCACATTTTTGACTATTAGCCCTAGTGCATGTATGAATGTTGTAAGAATTGATTTGCGTTCTTTTGGATGCCTAATAATGTGTTAATGGCATTGGAAATGATAGAAACTAAGGTTGGACCAAAGCTGGAAATTTAGGGTTTTAACCAATTGTACTGTTGTGAGTATAACTAATTGTGTAGGAATGCAAATGAGGTGAGGTTTGTGACTACTTAAACTTTGTGATGTTAGCTACCGTTTTGTGTGAAATAGTTGTTGTCTAATTTTAGCTTTAAGAGGGTGTAATTTGGCTTGGAAAGTTACTGCTCTTAACTGGAATGAACAGTACCCGAAATCATAGCCTAAAGTTTTGCTAATTTTTTTAAATTAATTGATATGGAATTAGAGAAAATGGTCTTCATGAGAGTTGAAGCCTACATTGTTAGCTTTCCATTTCCATTGATCTTGTAATTTTTCGATCTGTATATTGGGAGTTATGCATTGTAGAATGTTGACTGATTTTCTGTCATTTGTGGAAACCTGGCCTAATTGTCGATTTTGTGAGCTTTCTGATTGGAAGCAATTTTACCAATTTTTGTGACTGGAATTGGCTTTGGTGATCTTCTGAAAAGTTGTAGAGGAAGAAATTATCTTAAAATTTATATATTGCATGTAATTTTTGGATGTCAGATTTGGGAGTAATGAATTTGCAAAAACTGAACCTACATTAGGTTTCTCACTGCTGCCATGATCAGTAAATTGTTTGGCAGATTTGAAATTGTTAGAGGTTGAATTGGAATTTGGGTTCTTCCTAAAAATTGAAGTTGAGATCTTATCTTTTCAGGGATATAAAGTAGTGATTTGTTTGACATTTGTGCTAGGAGATATATTGGTTGGAAATTCTTCGCTCAGATAGGGACGCTTTAATGAGCGATGCTTCGGTGAATTATTTGACCTAGTTAGTAAATGAATTGGGATTTTGGTTATTCATGAAAGTTTTAGATAACATTGTGATATTGATGAGCATATTTTATTGTGTAATTTTTTGACTGAAGAGAATGAAAGTTACTGAATTTACAAGATACTGTACTGTGTTGAGTGACTTTGAGTGAGCAGTAGCTTTCATGGGATCTTTGACACCCTTAGGGGTGGAATTACTTTGAATGGTCTAAATGAAACTTGTATAGCTTGTCATGATCTTTCCAATGAGATGTGGTTTATAGTTTTCTGATTTGTGTGCAAAGAGTTATGGGTGTTGGAAGTTTGGTTGGAAATCAAGAAAAAAAAAAAAGAAAGGAAATAAGGGTTATATATTAATATGAATTTTGGTTTCTTTCGTGAATAACTTTTTCGTCCGACGTCCGATTGACCTGATTCTTGAGGCATCGGATTCAGTGAATATTTAATTTCATTTTATGATAGATTGGGGATTTTGGATGGGAAATTAATGTGGGTCCGGGTAATGGACCGCTAATCACTGTTTTATTTAATTGAAGTGATTATTTAATTGGGGACCTATTAAGGTCCAAATTGAGCGCCGTTAGCGTCATTGGTTTTCTAATTTTTAAACGGATTTTTTCTAATGAAAAAAAAGGGAGATTAGAGCCGGAAATTCATGAACATGCATTCTACACCTACATGTGTATTATTAACGAATTCGGATTGAAATTTTAGTGATCGTTTTACTCTCTGATTCTTTTAGAGGCCCAATTGGAACGTCGTTCAACCAACGTGGCAGAGACTTCCCGACAATAGCTCGGAAGTAATAGGTGAGTAACCTAAGTGATTACCTCAATCTATGTGTTTATTGTGACTTGACTGCCCTACGAGGATTACTGTGCTTAGGAATTATGGACTGTGAACTAGGAATTATGGACTGTGCAATGTTATTACTTGTACGATATGGACTGTTAATTGACTGATTGACTGCGAAATATTAATCATTAATTAATCGTAGATCATCGATCATTGTGAATTATATCTTTATTACGTGATCGTTCAAATGGGCATGTGCATTCATGCACAGATGCATAAACTGATAAAGAATAATTGTGAACCGAGTCGCCACTGATACTGATACTGCGAGCTTTAAGCTCGAAGGGAGTCCTACTTCCTAGACGCCAAGCGTCTACTGACTGATACTGAAAAAGAGCTGCGAGCTCGAAGGGAGTTCTACCTCCCAGACGCTAAGCGTCTCATCATTCTTATTATGCGCTCGGTCCACAACATTGTAATAACTGGAAAGAGTCACATGTGCATTGCATCTTATCTTGAATGCCCGAAATGATCGTATGACTACCGTGATTGATCAGAATCACCGATTCATAAATTGTTATATCTTTGCATGAATTGGAAGAACCATCGATGATGGTTTCTCATTAAGTTCGCAAACTCATCCAAAATTGCAATCTATTTTTCAGGACTAGAAGAGTACCCCGTTTGACACGGGCGTATGTCTGGTGCAAGTTGAGATAGAGGTCGGGATCAGTTCGCGTCTGCCTTTGTGTTTCCTAAATTTGTAGTCTGCAATTGTTGTAACTGATTTGTAGTTGTACTTTAGGGTTACTGTAAAATATTATTAAATGATTGTATCTACTGTAAAAGATTTACTACTGTTTACTGCTTATTCCGCGTAATTATGAAATAACTGAAACTGCTTCCTTTTAACATGGAATGAACGGTCTTTCCAAAAAAAAAAATACCAAGTTTTACCGACCGACTGATGTGGTACGCCACCCTCGTGGGGCACGGACTCGGATATCACCAACGATATCGGGTTCGGGTCACTCAGGAGTGGGGTGTTACAGTTTTGATATTAGTTCTGCTCTGAGATAATCATGTCCTATTTTGATGCTTTTATATTCTGTTATGATGTAAGTGTATTTTGTTATGATGCATTTATGTGTTGTTCTGATGCAATTAATAGTCTAATTACTCTCTTATTTAAATAATTAAAGATTGCTTATGATAAGTCATGATTTATTTGCTTATAAATGCTAGACCACTGTTAGAAGCAGTCGTCATCTTGTATCATGTTTAGTTATTCCCCACTAAGATATATGCTTAGCGTGGTGATTTTTTCTCCGTGTAGGTCTCGATAAAAATGATTAAGGCTGGACAACTGCAGTGGCCAAATAAGGATGTGTTATGTTTTGGAAGATGTTTTGAATATATTTTTAAGTTGTATTTAAATTATGAGACATATTTGTATTTTTGTAAATGGTTTATAATAACTATAATACAAGATAGATTTGAATTTAAGGCATGTATTTGATAAATATAACGTGTAAATTATGTTTTGTTTATAACTCAACATTCGAATGAAATGTAAAATATGTTGCCTTATTTTTAGGATGTGTTGGAATATCTTGGTAAGTTCTAGGTTTGATTTGTGTGGCATTCATATATCCTCTTGAAGGGTATTAGGGTGTTACAAACTATATTTCTTGCAAAAAATATGATTGCAACTTTGGAAATTTTATTTTCTAAGAAACTAAGGTTAATAATAGAATCAAAATAAATTTAGGCACGAAAAGTTTATAGGGATTCTTCATCTAGATTTTGATTGTCAATCGATTGGTTCACTGTTATCTATTGCTTTCGTTTCCTATCTTAGATTGGTAATTTTATTTTCGTTAATGTTTGCTTTTAATTTAATTATTTATTTTATTAGATTAAATAAGAAAAAGATTATTAGTACTAGTACTTGCAATTCTTGTGGGATCGATACTCGTTTTCATTAAACTATATAATAATAATAATAATATATGTTCTTGCCTAGTTGATTTTTAATGTTATTTTGGCTCGAATACACACATCATATCATTAAAAGATCACAATCAGTATACATCTTTACTCTGAACGGTGGTGTAAAAAGTTGAATGAGTTGTAAACAACTAACTATTTCAAAATCTATGATTGAAGTTGAGTATAGTTTAATGTCTGAGGTGTCAAATGAACCTTTTCAGATTAAAAAGTTCATCACTAAACTTAGAGTAGTTATTAGAATTATTAAAAATAATGGCACAAATTCATAGGCAAAAGAACCAAGGTCTCCGAGTATGTACTAAGGAAGTTTTGCTTTATTAAAGAGATAGTGGAATATAAAGATATTACTTTAGAGCGAGTGTCCGCTAAAGAGAATCTTGTAAATGTTCTCTCGAATTCATTTTCTCAACAAAAAAAAAGATCATTATATAGATGGATTTGATATTAAATAGATAAGTTATTGACTTTAGTATATATAGATGTTGTTAATTTATGCCTCTGCATCTAATCGGTTAGTTTTAATTTATGCATGATATTATTAATATTTTGAAAAGATATTCTTTATCAATATATATTTTGTCAATTATATTAATACTTAATAGTAAAAATAAAATCCTAAAATAATTACTATGTAATTAAAATTACGATATTATGATAATTAAAACTGAATTTAAGTATTATTCCTAAATTGTACCTAGTTATGATTTTATTAAGATGCTATCTTGATGAAACGGTAAAATTAGTACACATTAAGTTTTTTTAATGAAGAAGTAGTTAATATCATAAGCTATAATGTAGTGATATTTAAATAATGATCGGTATTTATTGCAAAATAAGTTCACGAAAGTGACCAGATGTTAAATATTATGAATGGAACATTATTTGTACATTTGTAGATATCCTTGTTATGAGATTGCATAATCGATTCTTAGCCTTGTGGATAATAAAGTATCTTATATGAGAATTTATTATATTTTGATATTAATTATGACATATTGTATTTAGGGTAGTTCAATAGATTGTACTTAGATATAGTATGAACTATATATAAATAGTTAAATAAGATAATATAAGTTTAATCACCCTAAAATAATTAAATGGAAGATTATAATATTTTAGTAAAGAATTCTTTGACCAAAGTAAATTGAGATTTGAAAGTTATTTATAACTAAATGAATATTTTAAGTCAAACTACTTTTATATCCCTAATATTTAGATAGTTACGATATGTTATTAGATGATAATCTTGATTTATAATTATAAATTTTAGAATTTTAGAATTAAATATAAATAAAAAGAAATTTGATTGATCTAATTCTAATTTATAGTTATTAGCAGCATATTAGGAACGTAGTAGATCATACATATGAAGCAATTAAAAATTAATCTGAATTAAGTTAGACTTAATTGTGAGGTTTAAGAATTAAGTTAAACATAATTGTAAAATTTAAGAAATTTTAAGATTCAAATGTAAGATATTTAAATGTATTAAAGTTAAATTATAACTGTATAATTAGAATTAGACTTTAATTATGATTCATAATTTGATTGTACTACGTCTCTTTCTTTATATAAAAGAAAAGCATTAAGGAGCTAATACTCTATTTCTAGACCTCTCTTAAAATGTTAAAGCTCTCTTTCATTTTGTAATGGATTAAATAACTTTTGATTGACTTTTGCTTGTAGAGGAATTTGAATCATGTTTATCTTTAACTCTTTTATTTTATAATTATTGTTTCAATTTATTATATTAAAGTGATTTATCAAAAAATTGTAAAAGCTATTTTAATGCACAATGTTATGGTTTTGGTTAATTTTCTAACATAAAAAAATTTGTTAACTTTTTGGCTCGAATGCTTAGGTGATGGTAGACCGAATGGAAAAAAGATATAATTAATAGAGATGACAACTGATGTGGTCAAACTAGGCTCATTATCAGCTTGGTTCGGATTGACTCTCTTAAGATACAGTCTAAACTCAACCTGAAACCTGACTGAGTTTGCCCAATGATGCTTGAATGTGAAGCCTATCTTTAGCACATGTGCTCTAGCATAAAGTTCTCCGTATCCAGTATGTGTGCTCAATCATGCCTCATTTTTCAAATCATGCTAGCCTTTAGAAAAGAGCAAATCTATAGAATTAAGAAACTCAAGTTGGGTTAAGAAGTAGAAGAAAAGTGTAAAACCTATCAAAATCAAATGTCTAACCTTTAATTTCTCCAATCACTGCATCCACCTTTAGTCCATGAAAAAGTTGTCCAACAACCCATATTAAGGAACCATAATACGTGCACTGAAGGCAGCATCTCAATCTTTAGATTACAAATTGAGCAATAGATCACTCGCATATATGTACCTTCACTAACAAGCCATTACACTGAGAAGCATTGGATTCTTCCAACACCTAAACTTTAGTGTTTCTACTGGGATTCATAGGGCTTGGATAAGACAAATGTGCCATATGCGTTAGCATATGTATTGGACATTGCAGTAAGCTTCCAATATATTCCCTCTTATCAAAGCATGGTCTTGCCATGGAACTAGTTCCATGATCAGTCTATCCTATCAGAAATATATTCACGTAAATCTACATTCCCTAATTTTTATATATTCCCTCAGATCATATATCCTCATTCCTTGAAAGAAGTTACTGATACATATCAAAATTAGCTATGCCAACTAAGAGTGGTTCAAATGATTTTGGCATATATACGTGGACCATAGCGGCCGGAATTGTAAAGTAATTGTGTGATGCGCAGCCATTGACAGTACAGAATCCTTACATATGTAGAAACAGTACAGTATGATGTATATCATACTTGGTATATGACGTTTTTTTTGTCTTTGTCATGCTGCTATTTCTCATGAATATATATATATATGGTGTATTTGTTCCAATTTGAGTGGTTGAAATTTTCTTTGAATCAAAGGTGAATTTGAAATTAGCTCAATTTCAAGAAGTTGGAAACTGAAGAAAGTTGGTATTATAAGGACATGAAAGAAACACTGAGACGGATTATAAGTTTTCTTTTTCATACTTCAATGCAAGATGGTTCGATATGAATTGACGGATGTAGGGATTTGTGTGGAATCTCGTAGATTTAATCAGTTTCTTTTGTTGGTCAGTTTTTGTATCTATCTGTCTAAGCATTCTCTAGGATGTGTAGATACTACAATGTCTCTGCATCAGTCGTGCAAGAAATTTTGGTTATTCGAATATATTCATTCGCTTTCCTGAGTCCTGACCATATAAAACACAACAAACTATCTGATTCTAAAAGGGCAGCCTCTGATTTCAATCATTGGATGATAACTAACATATTCTCGTGAGAATCCATTTTATTTTCCGACAATTTTAATGAGTTAGGCTTTCCACCAGATATGGTTTTAAGGTCAAACCCCCCCACTTGGCATATGCTAAGAATATAGGCCATAACGAATGAATGAAGAATGAGGGAAACTCCATATACAGGAGTGGATTTTAGCCAGTTTGTCGTCCTCGCAAGCCGAGTTTACAAATTTTTTCTGCCCTTAAAAATAGCAAATAGGGTCGTCCTAAAGAATGTCCTTTCGGTTGAATGATGAACAAATACAAACATGTTAAAAATATGATGATCAGTAGTTTGCACACGAGGTAAGCTTAATCCAATATTAATGTCGTTATTGAAACACTCAGCTAATTGGTCAAGTTTTTCTGCTAAAATAGTTTTGCTTTGGAAGGATTAAACAAATTCAAATTGTGTGAGTTTTAGGACTAAGACCAACCCAACAATTAGTCATCCCAACTGTTAGTTTACGCCCTTACAGCCAATTTTGATTTCGATCTTGCCTATATTTTCCAACACCAACATCTCATCAACTTTCATGTAAATGTGGATAATTTTCCAGTAAAATAATGTACTTTCACTCTTTCGTACGTAAGGGATAAGTTAGCCATAGGCAGAGCCCGAGACTTTTATTCTCGTATATATAGCTGCATGAAAATACTCGAATCAAAGCAAAAAAGTACTAGTATAGTACTTCTGTATTTGGGACCTTATCGGTATAAAGTAAAGAAGTGGTTCCCTCCTTGTGATGTTCGAAACCAGCTAAGCCCTCTATCTCTGTCCCCTCAAGGTTCGAGAAAGTGTAACAGAATCACTCCAACCTATAAAGGATACCAACCATCCTAACACTTAGAACAGGAAAACTGGACAACAAAATCCCTGTCTTAACTCATCCTCTTCTCCTTTCCTTTTAGCTTCCTTCTCTTTACATGATCATAAGCTGTACACTTTGCAGACCCATATGAAGCCGGTAATATTAGTCTGATACTCTGGTATACAAATTCCTTTCCATCAATATATCACAAGGTGTCTTTGTCCATATTCGTCTATACACCATCATCATCGATCGTCAGAAGATTTGAAATATAGGGTAGAGAAAAGGGCAAGTAATGGCTAGTTCCAAGTTTTTACTTGGGACGATTGCGATGGCAGGATTTGTGTGGCTTTTGTTAGTCGGAACTCTGCAAAGCGAAGCACGGAAAAATATGGCTGTTACGATCCAATCGTCAGGAGATGCTGAAAATGAGCAGATGATTGGCAAAGACAAGCTTGTAAGTGCTCCGGAGCTGGATCTTAGTTACATGATGAACAAAAGAAAGGTTCCAAATGGACCAGATCCTATTCACAACAGGTACATATATGATTCCATTTTCTTGTTTTCACCATATATAATAACATTTAGTATCTTTGATCTTAGCCTACTTATAGATCAACTGCGTCTATCGTTATTTATTCATCTAACTTGCTTGCAATTGTTCAATAAATGCCATGTTATCATTCTCATGTATTATCGTCCCATTAAGTATAAATTAATTACATGCTATGTGAAAATTATATGTGCATGTAAGGAATTCAAATATAACTTATTTTACAACACAAATTCTTATGAAAACGTTACCAAAATTTAAATGGTATGTGTGTTTTTGAGTATGAATCACTTTGTATCGTTTTTCATTTTTATCCTTTTCCGAAAGTCAGCAAAATATAAACCTCCAGCTCCTTAATTGTAGTAAAACTCAGGAAGTGGGTTTTCAGACAATTAAATTCTTAATATAATCAAAATATTCAAATTATCCTAGAAAGCCAATAAAGAGTAGTGGATTATTGTCGAGGGATCAGATACGAAAAAAGGAAAAGCACCTATTGTCAGGGTTTCGTGCTTTAACTGTTACATTGAGTCCTTGTTCCGAAGCCATTGCTTAGGATGAGCATGGTAACATAATCTAAAAAATGTTTTAAACTCCAAAGTGAAATAAAGTCTGTCTCGTCACTTTATTCCATCCGTCACCCTTAAACATGTTTATTCAAAGCTATGTAATGTACCATTTTCTTATTTATATTCCACATTTATGAGAGGCCTTTTCTTGGTGCCTTTTCTTTTTCTTCTTTTGTTCACTTTCTTTACAGGACGTAATTCAATAATCTGCATACTTATCATCAGGGTAATAGTATATAGCCACTGTCACGCAAAGTTAAAATATCAATATAATCATGTAAAGCTAGGAGATATTATCAATATAATCGATCAGACCTCATTAAGATAACATATAAAAGAAAGAATTTGAGGAGATTGTTTTTAAATTTTAACAAGAACTTAATACTTTTCAGTATAGACATCGCCATCGAATATTGAAAATTATTCTACATAGAACAGGCTGCAGTTTTCATAGACTTATAAAATGAAAGTTGTGCTTAAACTTCGTAGTTATTTGTTTCCTTTATAATCAATTTCAGGAGAGCTGGAAACTCTAAACGACCTCCTGGAAGAGCATAGTTATGATAGCTTCACAGGCTCTGGACATGAAGAAGTGGAAAAGACGATAAATGATGTCCTCCACTTTTGTTGTATTCTTTAGAACTGGGACTACGGCTCCTGATGTGACCAAAGAATTCCAACGTGAAACTTCATTTACTTACACAAGCTGAAGTGAGGGAGATGTATGTTGGGGAGAGGCTTAAAGAAAAGGAAGCTTGTCAGAAACAAAATGAGCTCAAAAGATTCCAGATGAAAATAGATTATTAATTTATTAGGAAGCCTTTGCAAAAACTAGTGTTTCTTTAATATGTTTGCTTGTAATTTTTTTCCCGTTTCGAGTGCAAAATAGAAGAAGACAGATATATGTTCTCATCATATAAAAAATCAATCTTTGCCTTTGTGAAGAACCAAATAAGTTTCATAATATTTTACATATTATAACATGATATAAGGAGAAGCAGATGGAACAAAAAGAAGAAAAGGAATCTATAGCAGCCATGCATTCATGTACCAATCTCTATCTATCAAATCGATCACCTTTGGTTTGGCTTTGATTTGTTCCAACTTTTTATTAATATGCCAAGGCATGGTAAGATGATTTTCTTTCTTCAATGTGTTATGGTTATATATAATTGAAAAGTTGGGCATTAGTTCCCCCAAACTAAAGTGAATCCACCATTTAAAGGTGGTCGTCAATGGAAACAAAAATAAAGGTGGATTGCTTGCATCTCGTGTTAGTCCTTTTCCGTTGATTCTTTTGTGGGGTTTTTCTGTGTTGTGGGACTGTTTTGGTCCTTGGTCCAATTCAAAGATTCGAGGAATGCCTTAGATTCTGTTAGTCTCATTACAATCAAAGAACAATAAAAGGGCCATATGAGCACACAGTAAAGGAATAAAAACATATGGTCTCCATTCTCTTCAAAGTAGCCTTCAAAAGATGGCTCTCTGCTTATCTTTTTATTCCAACTCTTTACCTTTTCCTCCTCTTTTCTTTTCTTTTTTTATTGTTTTCATTTTGATTGAGCAGCAAGGAGGGACTGCATCTAAAGTTACTGTAGATTCAAACTGGCCCAACCACCAGAAGGGCAAAACGAAAACAAAATAAAGAGAGAAAGATAAGAGATCTGAAAAGAGTATTGCTTTGGTTTCCAGCATGTGATACCAGCGTAGAACGAGTTTATACATTTAGGAAAGGGCGAACTCTTAACTCTTAAATTTTTATAACTAATAACTATAATGAAAATTTTCTATTTTTATTTATAATCCATTATTTTATAAATAACTCATAATTTACTTGATTGATTTTATATTTAATAAATAGAAATTTTCAATATATAAATTAAGTATTAATATTTTGCTCATGAATAATATTATTAATAATTAATATATTTAATATTTAATATGTTATTTTATTTTATTAAAATAATAAATATTATATATCATATTTTATTGATATATAGAATAATGTATTTTGTAGTTTTATATGAAAATAAGTTACTTGTTATTAGTGACGAAACCAGAAATTTAATATAGGAGGCTCTCGAATATTAATTTTTTAAATTTTAGAGGACCCAAGACACATTGACTTAAATAACTCCGTTTATATATATATATATATATATATATATATATATATATATATATATATATATATATATATATATATATATATATTAAAATAATTTTTTAAACTCCCACTGGACCCCATGTAGCTTCAATCGATGCTTGTTATTAACTTTTGTTTATTATCTAATAATACTTTTAAGTAAGATGATTAATTTTATATTTTAATAATAATCTTTTTAAAATGTAAAAGTTAGTTTTTAATTTCTATTGTTAATCAATAAAATTATTTTTTTTATTTTTATCTTATTAACCCTTATATTCAATGTCTATTATTCTTTAGGAATCGAGAATAATGCTGATTAAATTTCACAAAAGCATCCGAAAAATAATCAAAATGAGCTTAAATAGAGTTTTATACTAGTAGATTTTACTAACTTCCTCTAATGCATAATGCATAATGATCAATTGATAGGAAGCAAGGGGATTGCTTGCTCACTTCCTATAGTTAGATTTATGTTTTGTTTGATTACTAAGTTGCACTATCACACTATATATAGTAAGACTTTCATGTAATGTCCAATTCATTGTTGTTTGCCCTTTTAGTTGGAGACTAGCACAATGGAATGATGCCTAATTGAATTAAATAAGTCTCTTTAAAGTGCAAACATCTACTAGTATTTATGTTGGAATGTTCACATATTTCTTTTCATACATAGATGATAAATAATACTACTTAAGGTAACCTTACATATAATAAAGTCTCCTTTACTTGAAATTTGCCTCTAGTAAGCTTTTTGGATCAATTCTTGCCATTTTGATGAAGAAGAGGAAATGTTACACAAGAATTGTACCATATCCCAAATGACTAAAATGAAGTTGCATTTAAAGAAAAGATGTTCTAGTGATTCCTTTTCTTGATGGAAAAAGACATAAAAATTAGATAAGTTTAGGAATTTCGATAATCTGTTCAAATGTACTTAATTTACCTTTAAGTGCTAATTATAGAATAATGAAGCTTAAGCCAAGCTTGTTTAAATTAAACCAGCTTATGTCATTTCATTTCCATTTTCTAGTCTTTGGTCCTCTTAGAGAACCTATTTAAGAAATTACCCGAAGAATGTCTACTTTAGGTGATGGTATCCTTGATGTTCAGATTTTGAAAGATTCTAAGGATTTGCTTGTAATATAGGAAATAGGGCAAGAGTTGTATATGACTAGAAATCAATTTGAGAGCCTCTTTAATCGATGTCAGCTTGTGTATGATCCCTTTACATGTTTGTAGTTCATTAGCTCTAATAAGAGGGCCAAATGAGGTTCAATTATTGTGCAAAAAGGATGTGTAGAATCTATTGCCAATATGGTAATGAAAGTGTAACCTAACAACTTTCCTTAATTTGAGAATATTAACCATAGTCCATGAAGAATTGTATTTAGGCTTCATTAATGATAAATTATTACTTCCAGAATAGTAAGCTTAGATCCAACTTACCTAAAAAGCCTTTTATTAGTCAGCTTTCTTCATATCTTCTTGATCATGAGCCTTTTATTTGTCACCTCTAATTGATAAAATTTCCAATCCTCCCTCTTCTTTAGGCACACAAAGTTCCTTCCACTTAACTTTAGCTAATATCTTCCTTAAATTCCTCACAAATCAATGGAAGTTTTTCATTATTTTTAATTATTTTGACAATATTTAGGGGAATCAAAACATGAGATGTCTAATAAATGTGAAGGCTATTGACTATACTGAGTTGATTAATTTTAGCCTACCTACTATAGTAAGGTTCTTGTTGCACCAATTTGATAGTTTCTTCTATATCTTTTTCAATTAGAAGGGTGAATCTACTTGTGTAGGTCTTTTGGAGGAATTTGGGATTCCTAGATATGCTAGGGGTGGTTTCATATACTTTAAACTTCTCATGTTAGAAAACCATAAAGCATTATGTTGAGCATTAGATGCAATGTACAAATGGCTTTTTCTTTTATTGATAAATTGTCCTAATATCACTTTAAATAAGATCAAGGCTAATATGAGTGCATAAATAGGGTTAGCATCTAATTTGGAGAATAATATGAGATCATCAATAAACCTTAAGTTGCAGATTCTCAAGGATTTTTATTTGAAATGGAATTCAAAATTATGATCTTAAGAGATAACCATATTAATCAGTCTAGTAAACACTTCTATATTTAAGGCGAAAAAGATAAGGAGATAGAAGGTTTCATTGTCTCAAACATCTAAAACCTTTAATTGCCTTTGTAGTTCTATATTCACCAAAATGCAATAAGAAGCAAAAGTTATCTATTGTTTAATTCCAGCCATAAATAAATTAGGAAAGCCAAATTTTTTTAGAGTGATTAAAATGAAGCTCCAATTAATATAATTAAAAGTCTTATGGAAATTCACATTAATGCCATAATCCTAAATTGTGTGTCTTTTGTTATAGTTTTTAAAAAAACTCTTAAGCTAGCAAAATGTTATCTCTAATGTGCCTTCCCTTTTTAAAGGCTCCTTGAGTGGAGTCAATAAGACATGCTAGGGAATCTTTAAGCATGTCAACTAATAACTTTTAAATAATTTTATACATTATATTGCAACATGAATTATGCCTAAAATCCTTTAAAGAAGTTAGAGAAAGTACCTTAGGGATAAAAATAATGAAGTTTTGGTTCAATTCCCTTAACATTTTTCCATTTGAAAGAATTCAAGCACTAGTTCTGCAGCTATGGTATTTGTTTATGGCTAGGTTTTATTTTTTTAAAAAAGGCATCCATTCAGTCCATCAAGGCCCGGAGCTTTGTTTAGATTGAGAGAAAATAAAGCAACTTCAATGTCATTTAAATTAAAAGGTTTTTAGAGTCAGTTTGCAGCTTAAGATGAAATCCTTTCTTTGACGAAAGATTGTAATAGCTAAGTGAAGGAAAGGCTATTAATAGGGGAGCCAAGCGTGTTAGAGAAATAGTTGAAAACTTCTTACTAAATCTCATATTGTAAGCTAACTACTATGCCATCTTCCCTCATAATGGAAGCAATCATGTTATAAGTTTTCCATGTTAGCACTAAGTTATGAGAAAAGGAAGAATTCCTATCACCATCTTTAATCTATTAATTTATTAATCTTTCAAGAATGAAAGCTTGATATCAAGAGCCTAGATATAATTAAATAAAGTTGCTTTTTCCTAATCCTTTAAAGACAAAGCATTAAGTTGCATATAAGGGAATGTCAGATGTTGTTAAGAGTGTTCCTCGCTTCATTTACTACTTAAAAGGTGCTAATCTTTTGTTATTAAAAAAGTTTAAGCTCTTCTTTGATTTATCGTTGAGCCCCTTCAAGATAACTTCCTCAAAACCTTTAAACTCAGCCAAAAATTTATTGAATTTGAAGGGGAAGCTTCTCTTCTCGTGATTGAGTAAGTTTTGTATAAGAATGGGAGAATGCTTTGAAACTAATGAATTCTTAGATGATGCTTTGCTCTTAGGGACGGAGGAGATCTATTTTACATTCACCGTAATCCTGTTTATATTCTTTCCCAATAGACATTACCTCTTTTACTTGCTACTCTAAGTGAAAATTAGCCCTCCATTTTGAAATTAAAGATATGAATAAAGCTAGTTCAATTCCTGAAATACATGGAGTAATTCCTCAGATAAGCATTTGTTTCAACTTTTGAGAGGAATAATAAGATATTAAAATCCCCTAGCATAATTCTAGGTTCAATAATATTTTTCCTAATCTCCTTTAGTTCATTTCATAAAGAAATTCTCTAGAAGCAAAGTTAAAAGCATGCATAAAAGTAACTTAAAAATAAATACTTTATTGCTTTTAGAGATAAATGAACCATTTGATTTATCATGATCGTATAATGAGATTTTAATTTAGTAGGAACATAAAAGACCATAATCGTACCATTATAATCAAATTGATGGTTTGTAATGATTAGCTAGTGATTTTTCATGAAGCTCAAGTTATTTCAATGATTCTTCTTGTGTTTAAATTCCAAAATACCAATAAACATTGCTTTATCATCTTGAATAAAATCTGATAAGGCTTGTTATTTATTGGGGGTATTGATCCCTCTGAGGTTACGTGAAAGAATTCACATTAGATAGGAGAGTTTACCTTACCCTTTTGCTTCCTCTTGGACTTTCTTCTAGTTATACTTTTGAATTTCTTATTTGCCCCAAATTCTTCTAATATTTTTCCATTTGAGGCGTAAGTAGAGCTTTCAACAATAGGAGTGACTATCTCCAATATAGTAGCTTTCGAGATCTCACCATTTACCTCATCACCTTCATGTTGTTCAACTAATTAAAAGATTGAGTTTAGTTTATAAAGATATGTTGAATTTTATTCATTGAGTGATCATCAAATTAAGGTTTAGTATAGTGAACCTCAGTTGTTTCTTTTACACAACTAACTCTTTTCAATCTATGTCAACATTAGTCATCTCATTTTGGCTCCACTCCTCAGTTGCCTCATCAATACAATTGACTCCATTAAGACACTCTTGCATTGATCTTATCAGTGATGTCCCTTTCTATAATCATTTCAATGCCCTTCCTTACCTTCCTGCCATCATCACTTCTATCCTTTATTTTCATTCGTTCCTTATATTTTCCTGATTTAAACGATCTACTAGGAGGGTGTCAATCTTTCTTGTGTTGAGCTAGATCAAATCTCCAAGAATAGGTAGCTGAAACTTTATCCTTGAAAAGGTTATCATGCTCATTTATTCTTATCAAATGAACAGTATTAGGAAGACATTGTTTGATATCCACTATGACTATCCTAGCATTGTGGATTCTTTTGATTCTAGTTATTGTTTTATAAAGACAGATAGGTTTCTCTATAAAGCTTGCAAGATAACTCAATCCTTTTATGGTCCAATACTTCAAGGGAATGTTATCCAGCTTTGCTTAAGTTTTTACAACTTGACTCATAGCTCCTAGAGATATCCTTCTTAATTTGGACAACATATTACAATATGTAATAGTGAGTCTCAAAATCAATTTGGTTTGTAAAAAATTTGCACAACTTAAATAATTAATCTTATCTCTAGTTGTAAGTCTTTGGGTTTGTCATGAGCTATATGACAAAAATGTGAAATCATTCAATTAAAGCATAGTATGCATCTTAACCAAATATGATTACCAATATATAATGTATATATCTTAGCCAATTATAGATACATTAATGTCAAACAAGATTAATAATGTTTGGTAAATATGTATTCAAGTGGGGAAGAAAATTTTTAAAAAAATTATCTTTGTTGTTAAATATTTGTAATTTAGGACCCTTTTGGATAAAGGCCCATGAATGAGGCCCTTCTAAAGGGATTGGAGAATTCCAAGAGAAAAGAAATTTAATAAGTCCGGATGATATAATATTACGGTCTAATTATCCCATATCGGTAATAAAAGAAACTGATATAGAATTTATAAGCTTATGAGCTCTCCCACCCTTCAAGCAATCTTTTGGTGTTGGTTCTCTCATAAGACCTATAACAATTAGCCTTTGGGATTGGTTCTCTCATAAGACCTGTAATTGATATCAGAGCTAACACCACTCCTTCAAGTCCTCGTGTCACGCCCACGAGTGATGACATCGGCATTGCAATGTTCGTCCGGAACCAGAAAAGATTTAGCGCACAGCTAACTCGTGGATATGTGGGTAGTGATACCAGTATAACAGTGTTCGCCTGAGACTAAAAAAGATCCAGCGTATAGCCAACCCATGGGTGATTGGGCTACAAAACGTGGTGGAATGTTACGGTCTAATTGTCTTACATTGATAATATAAAAAAAAAACTGATGTGGAGTTTATAAACTTATGAGCTCTTCCACCCTTTAACTTAGCTTTTAGGATTGGTTCTCTCGTAGGACCTGTAAGATATAATTTCTTAACAAATTCCTAAGTCAACAAATGCATCTATAACAATTGTTCAATATCAAACATACTCTCGGTTAGAATGCGCTGAGAATTGAGATTACCTTTATTTAATAATATTAAAGGGATTGGTTCGTTCAAAAATGAGGGGCCGAGGCTGACACGTGGCGACTTCTCACCGATTTTGACTCGGCGGAGCCACCAGGGAGAGAAATTTCTGGTTCCCACAGGAGCCAATCAGACGCCTTCAATCAATACACCAAGCCTCCAATTTGGCAGCCATTTCATTTGCATTTAGAGTTTCATTTCACTCTGAAAACCTTAATTTCCATTTTCCAATAATCAAATATAAGATGAAAATAAAAATAAAGCACATACTTACACATACTTGCTCTCTCTCTTCTAGCAGGAGAACAAGTTTAGAAAGACAAGAGACAGGCCGATGAATGACTGACGTATCTCCTGAACGACTCGTTTCGTGCCTCCACGAATCCGTGTACCGGATCTGCTAGGAACGCTTCCTTTCTTTTTTTGGTGTAATTTTCTGATTCTGAATACCGTATCCGACCATTTGTTGATCGGATACGATGCCGTCTCACGGAGATCTGGACCGTCAAATCGACCACTTGATGGAGTGTAAGCCGCTCGCGGAGGCGGAGGTGAAGACGTTGTGTGATCAGGCAAGAGCTATTCTGGTGGAGGAGTGGAACGTGCAGCCGGTGAAGTGTCCGGTGACGGTTTGTGGCGATATTCATGGCCAGTTCTACGATCTCATCGAGCTGTTTAGAATAGGAGGAAATGCACCTGACACTAATTATCTTTTCATGGGAGACTACGTAGGTCAGTTTTATTCCTCGATTCTTCGTTTTGAGTACTTTTGACGGGTTTTGCCTTCCACTTGGATATTCTAATTTAATCAATTAGGAAATGGATGTTAGGAGCAAAAACCGATGTAGCTAGTGGTGAAGCAATTGGAGTTTATTGTTGCTGATGTACTCTTTGATCTATTAGAGTGTTAGTTGCGTCATCCGGTTTGTTCTCAGATCTGTAGAGCTGGTGATATTCTGGGATGATGATGCTCTGGAGAATAATTCTTTTGTTTCTGTTTTAATCTATTTATTAAGAGCTGAGTTTTCATTTTTAGTCCAAATTGTCCCGTGTGGTTGTCCATTTTTTAGTCTTTCTGATTCACCGATGGTTGCTATTATTGGTTCTGAGTGTATTTTTGTTGCTGCTTCTTTGGAGTCTGGAGCAACACATTCCTGCAATCATCTTGTGATAATGTCAGTTTTATTAATGCAGATCGTGGTTACTACTCGGTAGAGACAGTCACACTCTTAGTGGCGTTGAAAGTACGTTATAGAGATAGAATTACAATTTTGAGAGGAAACCACGAAAGCAGGCAGATCACTCAAGTGTAAGATTATGAAGCCTCTTACCTGATTTGAGTTTTGCTATTAACAAAAGTATGTGAACGCGATAGTGTTCAGGGAACAAAAGAGGTGGATTTATTCTTTTTAGGTTGACAAATTTTCAGTATTTTCATCAACCAATATGTGAATGCGATAGTGTTCAGGGAACAAAAGAGGTGGATTTATTCTTTTTAGGTTGACAAATTTTCAGTATTTTCATCAACCAATGTAAGTTGTACTATTATATTTTTCACTCCTAATTCTAGAATCTTCTTTTGGAACTATTTCGGGAAATGAGGAAGTTTTGTACCTGCTTGCAACTTTGTACTTCTAGCATGGTCTTCCACTTTTGAAAATCCTAGTCCATGTTATAGAATAAACAAAGTCAAACAAGCACATCTATTGTGAAGGCAAATGATAAGTTACGAAACGGGAAATTATTTGGACTTATAAGGAATCACAAACGTGTATTATACAAAATGAGAAAAAGAGGTACTGATTCTTATTCAGCCCATGTCTTGTGGAATATGCTTCATGAATTTAAGTTCTTTATATCTTGACCATTTTGCCCCTTCATCTGTTCTTTTTACCTTTCAGAGGTGTATGCTCAAGCATTTTGATAACTGTTGCACATATCGGTATTCTGCAATATGACTGTCTGGCAGTGGCATATATTCTTTGAACATGTGTTGTGTATCTTGTTGGTGATTTATGTGATGCCAATTATCATACACGTTGGTGATATGCTCAGTCATGCAAGAGTGGGACTAGGGGAGTGAATTGTAAATAATTCAGGTTGCAAATGAGTTTTGACTGTAGAAGCGCTTGTTTACCCTGCTGAGCACTCCTTTTCAGTAGGAAAAAGTGTTAGTAAGTCTCTTGTCACCGAAAGAATCTGTTATGGTGGAAATTGGAGTTGGAAGTCCGAGCCCTACTGTGTTTTCATTTTTCATTTGTTTGATAACAAAAGTGGGGAAAATCTAGCTGAAGCGAGAAGATGGAGCTATAGATATCACAGTTCGCCCCTGTCATTTGCAAGTTTTGAGTCTCCCCATTACTTGTTTTGTTATCTTAATATATTTATTCACAGTGTTATCACCTTTCTTGCAATTGCAGGTATGGATTTTACGATGAGTGCTTGAGAAAGTATGGAAATGCCAACGTGTGGAAGTATTTCACCGACCTTTTTGATTATCTACCTCTCACTGCCCTCATTGAGAGTCAGGTATCAGTCATAAACCTTACAGAATATAAGGGGTTTGCTCGATTTAATTGTTTAACAGGGTAGTAAATTGTTTCTCTTCTCTGTTTAGATCTTCTGTTTGCATGGAGGGTTGTCTCCATCTCTGGATACACTAGATAACATCCGAGCTCTGGACCGTATCCAAGAGGTATCCACTCCCTAACATCATTGCGTGACTGAGATCGTAATCATAAATTCTTTTATTCATATTAGAACACATTTCTCCTATCTTACACTCTCTAGTTGGCCAAGGAATTGTATGCTTTAACCTTTATGGGTAGTGAAATTGCGATATAATCTGGTGATTCATTTCATTGAAGATATGCTTAAATCTTTCCAATTAAATTGTGTTAAAAATAAAAATCATCTTTGATTATGTTTGGTGATTTTTGGTTGTGCAAGTAGGTCCCACATGAAGGACCAATGTGTGATCTACTGTGGTCTGATCCAGACGATCGTTGTGGGTGGGGAATTTCTCCCCGCGGTGCTGGGTATACGTTTGGACAGGATATAGCTACTCAGTTCAACCATACGAACGGGCTCAACCTTATTTCACGTGCTCACCAGCTTGTGATGGAGGGCTACAATTGGTGCCAGGTGAACCAATCCTCACAAACTCTTTAACTCCAATACTTATCTTCAAACTGAATTCACCGGTGAAATATAATTAACATAGAAAATATAAATTAGGGTGGTTTTATTTATTTTACCTTGTAACAAAGTAATCTCTTTCGAGAATTACACTAATAAAGATGAAAAAATAAAAGAACAATGGAACCTGTCAGTTAGCCACGCAATGTTTTTACCTAATTATTGACATACGAATAAATAATCAGCAGAAATTGAGTTTGTATATTGTAAACATTTTTTCAACGTTATTTTAGCCGTCCACAAGTTTTTTTCATATCTTAAATTCTGTTGTTTTGAGCCTTCAGGAGAAAAATGTGGTTACCGTATTTAGTGCTCCCAATTATTGCTACCGGTGTGGGAATATGGCGGCAATTCTTGAGATTGGGGAGAATATGGAACAGAATTTCCTACAATTTGACCCTGCTCCTCGGCAAATTGAACCCGACACCACGCGCAAGACTCCTGATTATTTTTTGTAATTTTCATATTTATGTTGCAAGGCTGTTTGTAATCGTTGTTTGCTGCCTGTATCATCACTGTAGATGTGTCTTTTTATACAAATATAAATATAAAGAGGAGTTTTCGATGTTTAAAGAGAGGTTGAGTTGAGAGCAACACCATTTTCGAATCCATTTGACGCTGCTGTCGAACTGCTGTTTTGTTTATATCAACTATACGGAAAACTGACTGAAAAGGCAATGTTTCTTATGCAACTTTCGAATGCAAGGAAGCAGTAACAATGTCGAATATGTTAATTGATGACAGAGATCAGTTGTTTTTCTAAAGTGTTCTTTTTAGATTATCATGCTTGCATATAACATAAAACTTTCGTTCTTATGAAAAGCTAATTCAAGACACCAACCCATCAGCAATGGGGCCTTGTTTCATAATTATAGTATTTAAAACCATAAAATAAATTCGTACTTCTATAAATCTACTTTTCATATTCATATATTGATATTGTTGAATTCAAAACATGATGGAAGACTAGAAAATATAACCTCTAACAACATTTAGCTAAAGTTGTAAACTTTAATTATAATTTCGTCTAATCGAAAACAAAAAATAAAAATAAGTTGATTAGTATTCAAGTGAAGATAATAAATTTAAATATTTTAATTTTTAGAATTTTTAATTTAATATTAGATCTTCAAATATTTTTAATTCTTTGATAACTTTCAAATTTTGTACAACTCAAAAGTCAAAATATTGTCTCGATTAACAAAGCACACTTTTAATAGACACTTGACCAGTCACAGTCAGCCTATGTAATTTTAATTCAACTCAAATCTAATTTTTTATATACCCAAGTTTTTTTTACACTCTTCAAATTCATTTCCATTTTTCTTTTTTCCCTTCACTCTCCATCTCTCTTCCATACTTTCAGACAAGAAAGCTTTAAACCAACGACTACCAACTTCCTCATCATTCAGACAATATCTTCCGGTCCAGATCTTCTGTACCCAACCCCCTGTTTTAATACCCAACACCCTGTTCTAATCCTGTTCTCCGTCAAAAATGACGACATTTTAAGTATAAACAAATATAAAACGACATCGGTTTTTAGCGTTGAACAAAGTTGGAACAGGATTTTTAGGTACAGACGATCCGGTACCGTCATCTTCAATGACAACTCTTCCCCTATTCTCTAGTTCCTTTTACCTTCCAAATTTCCCAAAGCCACTTTTATCAGAGTATGAGGAAGAGCTATTTGAGGAACTTCCAGCAGCAGGAATTCCTGTACCAAGACAGACTTGTACTAGTTGATGGCATTGGATTCAAAGGTCTAAAAATAAAAAGATCTCCATTCCATTCTGTACTACTCTTCCCCACCGCACATAGATCCGACATACCCATAGAAACCGTGAGCTTTACTTTCATAAGCTACCAACAGTAAATTAAAAAATCTATTAAAAAAAAAAAGGATAAAAAGGAACCGAGATTAACTAAAAACCAGTTCCACTAAAAGATCAGAGCTTTAATCTAAAAAAGAAAAGAAAAGATCTAAGAACTTAAACTAATCTTCACTCCTTCCCGACATGTCCAAAAACAGAACACAACGACGAGCAACACACATGACACATCCGAAATAGCCTTTCAATCACACCACTTGAACAAAGACCAAAAAGTGGACATCAACTACTCCATGAAGAACTTAACTCCCTTTTGATGACTCTAATCATTTCAAAGAAGCACTTCACAAGTTTGCTCTTGATAAAAGCAGAGAATTGATTTTTACTAAAAACACCAAACAATTTGTGAGAATCAAATGTGCAAAACATATATACTACGAATGGTAGTTTTCAAGTAATTATTTTTAATTTTTTTGGTTATTGTCATAATTATTTAGACATCATTAGTATTGTGGACTGATTACTCACATATAAGAAAGACAAAAGAGAAAAATGGGGATGAATTTGTAGAGTGATAAAAAAAAATTTGGGATTAAAAAATTATGGTTTTGCCTAAATAAAGTCACGGTGTTCACTAAAAGTGTGTTTTGTTAGCAATATCAACAAATAACTAACGAAGGCAATATTTGATCTGGATTGCATGAGTTGTAAAACCTGTCACTAAATTAAAAATTTTTAAAAATTAAATACTGAATTGAAAAAATCTCAAAAAAAGTGCTTTAAAATTTGTTATCCCACTCAAAGTTTAACAAATTTTAAGCATTTAATGCTAAAATGTTACTTAATCATTATCTTTTCTTAAAGTACAACTTATTGAGATTGTAAAGCACATTGTCTACGAAATAATGAATCTCTATCATAAAGGAAATTAGTTAAAATTTTGATTATGGCATTCTCAAATAAAAACTTGAATATCTTAAAACAGAATAAAATAATAAACTTGAATATGCACAAATACAATATGAAACTCTATGTTCATATCTGCTATACAAATCAAACTGATATAAACAAAGTTTTTAAATTTTATTAAACTAAGAGTTTCTTAGACTATATGTTAAATTATAAAGAGTAACTAAATTTAAATTCTAAAATAATTGAACTCATAGAAAGAGTAAATTTAAATTCTAAAAATTGAACTCATAAAATTTAAAGTTTAATATATCAAATTTAAGTTCAAACATTTTTTTTGAAAATCGCAATTTTTATATTAATGGTTGAGCTTAGTATCTTAAAATGACATTTACTTCGTGCAAAATGTTCTTCACCTAGGGATGCCTGACAAGAACTTATGATTATTATCAACTCATCAACTCTAACCATCAATTGCTAGAACCAAAAAAATAAAAATTGAGAGGTAAACAATCAAATTCTGGACCAGAATATTCAACATCGAAATCCCTGTAACCTTGCCTTATACAAAAATTAATTAATTAATTCAGAAGCAAAATGTGCAAGGAGAAAAGTTTTAGAATCTTCATTTAATGACGACCAAACAGAGATTGGGCATTGTGGTGATGGGTCAGAAGACATCGAGTGCAGACAAATCAAAAGTAAGGCTATTACTAAATAAATAGAGTTTTTTCTTTTCGTTTCTGGCTTACCAGATGCTTCATCTGCTTTCTTAAGGCAACTAAGATGTTTTACAAAATAAAAGATAAAGCCAATTAAATCATCAAAGAAAAAGGACTGAAAAACGGCATGTTCTGATCTAAAACCTGGAATTTGTCTGAAACCTTCCAGCTCCAACTCCAGGCATGGTAGCACTTCGCTTTCTTCGAAAGTACACGGCCGATCCACTCATGATCAACAAACAAAAAACGATTCCCTGTTCAGGGGATTCACAGATTAGCATCATGGCTCACATTTAGTTATGAGAAAGGCTGCTTTTAAATGAAAGAAAGGAAAATAAACTCTGAACAGTATCAACATTTTCTGAGAAGTATTACAAGATGAAAAGATGAAAAACGGTGCTCTAAACAATCCATTGAACTTATTATGTACAAATCAGCATCTTCACAGAAATTACAGATTTCCAAGTTAAACTCCTTTTATTCTTTTTAAATTATGCAGAAACTTATCATCACCCTGTCCCATCCATCAGTCAGCAATTCTCTAGTATTAGTATCTGATCTATGAAAAATTTAGAATTATCAATAGCACAACTTCCAGATGCGGTGAAGAGGCCATAACAAGGAACTAGCATACCTCAAAACCAATTACTGATAACTTCTCTTCATTAGCCGTTGGTAAACAACTTCTATACGTAATATAAGTTTGTGATACACCTTGTGTTGCTGGTGTATCACTTCGTAAATTCCTATGCTTTCTCACTGCAGTCTCATATAATGTTACATGAGGAATTGCATCGTCGGAAGAAATCTCTAAAGCAGATCTGCCATCTTGATGTTTCTTTCCATCTTCAGCCTTCACCTCATCTTTAATTTCAACACATTTGAAAGGGATGCGATAGCCAGTCTCGCTGCACATATATTGATCATCGTTCTGAAAGAAATAGAAATCAATAGCATTACACTACTTAACAAGGTAATTTATGTTATTAGAAAAACTACACACAACTCTAAACAATACACTAAGGATCATTAAATAATAAAAGTGCCATATACTTAAGTTTCAAGCACAAACAGATCGTACACTTGTCATACATGTATAACAAAAATATACATGAAGCTAGACAATGATTATCAAATGTCAAATACTATGATAACATGATATAAGACAACTTAACTATAACTCGGGTTACAAATTCTTCCTCTTTTTTCTTTTATTGATAAACTAATGTATCATAAGCTCAATTTTATGACCAATAATCAGACTTACATTAACAACAAAAAGTACTCAATTAATCATACTTACCTCAGAGGATTTACAAAATCTGATTCCTACTTTCCAATTTAATCTTATTTTCTATTTCACTAACAACCAAATCATAGGATCATCTAAATCAAATCAAATCCAACATCCACAAAAAGTGAACGAAAAACAGACGAAGTGAGATGAATAGATCCACAATTCCTGCGATAAATCCAATTATTATACCTTCTCAGAGTACTGACAGGAAACACAAGGACCGGAAACAGAGCAATCGTAAGTACGGTTAGTACCGCGTGGCGTCTCTTTGAAACTGAGAAGAAGTCTCCGGGGACCGTTCCTGCCTCCAAAACAAATTAAATTACAACTTTAATCACAAAAACGGCGTAAACAACTTCGTGAATCTCAAAATCTAATATGCCAGAGACAGAAATATAATTAAAGAAGAGATTTAGTGGTCACCTACTGGCCTGATCCAAGGCGGTTACGGAGGAATCGGGAAAAGATGCGATGACGAGAAGGAAGAAAACCAGAAGAAGAAACTCTGGCAATTTCCGATGCATTTTTGTTTTGTTTTGATAAATGAAAATAACTACCTACTTGTTTTGTTATTATAATGGGCCAGTTGTGATTGGGCTAATATTTACAATTGGGCCCAAAATTGGAATTCTTATTCTGTTTAATTCTGTAAAACAAACAAATGTTACAAATTTTATTTTTATATTAAAAAATGAGTTGGTACTTTCTTTTTTGGAATCTCTATAATGAAAAAATAAAGAACACTAAAGTAATAAATTATGTTCTAAAATGTGAAAACTGCCCATAGGCGTGTTTATTTGATGTCTTGGTCCAATTAGTTTTGAAAATCTTATCCAATATTTTAAAAACCAAAAGTTAAACTAATAAAACAAAAATTTAAGGTTTAAAATGTTAAACCAATATTAAATCGTTATAAAATCAGTAAAAGATTAAATAAAACTAAAGAATTTGAAATATGATTGAATAAAACTGAATTGAAAAGTTGTGAAGCTCAAGATCGTTACGATTGAACCAATTGAACCAATTGAGTTTTTAATTATTGTTCTTATCTAACTGATTTTTTTTCTATTATATTAGATATACACTAAAACAAGTTTCCTTTTTATCTTTTTAATTTAATGATACAACTCTTCTTTCTCACTACACCCTTGACAAATTTTAATTGTTATGCTATTATGGTTTCATCAAACAATTATTTAGTGGTAAATTAATACTTAAAATTGGGTTTAGTTGGGAAAATTTTCCTTTATCCATTAATCATATTTTAATTTAAGCATATGTTAAATGAAATTTTGTGTTTTAATACAAACTTTATTTTTAGAAACATTTGGAATAAATGTTTAAAAACAATGATTCTCCAAAGACCCATATACTTGGTACAAAAAGCTTTATCAGTACCATCCTTGCTTCTAGCTGACCAACTCAATCCCAGTTTTTCCCTTGAATTTGTCCTCAAGAATGCTAACTTTCTAGTGGCTTTTGTCTAAAGTCATAAACATCACCTTTCATCGAATTCAGATCCTCTATACCATTTAACCTATTCCAACTCTGCTTCCCCCTAAAATTACATCGTTTATGTGTAAACAAACCTAAAATGACATCACTTTAAGGTATAAACAGAATTGGAATAGGTTAAGTGGTACAAAGGATCTGATACCGCCTTTCACTCGTGTTAATTTTCTGTCCCAAAGTGGCTTCCATACCCTAAAAGGACATTAAACATACACTCAACTTGTTTTAAAAACGCCTCCCCTATAAGAAGAAGTTCATTGGCAAACATCAAATACGAAATGAAAGATCCTCCCTGAGCAATCTTAAATGTCAAAAGGATGTGATTAACCAGCTTAGCTTTTCCAATTTATATTTCACTTTTCCTATAATTGTATCGTCTTAAGTGGGGCTAGAACATGTGTTTATTCCTCGGTTTATTCATTTTATATTTCAAGACAAAAACATTTGAAAGACCTAGCTTTAAGAGTTACGAGAGAGTAAGGTTACTTTTGTTAGTGATTTTGACATAGCAAAAAATAAATTTGGAAGCAGAATTGATACATTATTGGAATATTTTAGAGCCTTTAAATAGGCAGTATAAGCTACGTATGAATCTTAACTACTTGAGATGAAAGATAATTCTTATCTAAACTACCTGAAATGAAAGATAATTCTTATCTTAACTACTCAAGATAAAAGATATTTCTTAGACTAAAAAATATCCTTAAAAATCTCAACTACGTTGACCACTTATATCCTAACAGTTTTGCTAATATCACTACTGTTTTGTTATCGCATTTTATACTGGTAGGTTTAGTATGCTCTTGCCCCAAGTCACTAAGAATCCTTCTCATCTATACCATCTGACAATGTTGCCACATACTTAGCTTCTGTTGAAGATAAAGCAATTGTGGCTTGTTTCTTTGAGCTCCAGGATGTGTCATCAATGCTCAGGACAAAATAGTTGCAAGATGTACTTTTTCTATTTTCCACAGAACCGGCCAATGTGTAAAATTCCAATCATGCATCTCATACATGATATATATCAAACCTAAAAAACCATATCTACTCATATATATAGATATAAAAAGCAAAACAAGAAATGTAATATATTTGCATGCCGTCTCGATGATCTCCTTTATTCTTTAATCTTCTCCGCGTTGAGTTGTCATAAACCACAACGATCAATATAAACCGTCTCTAATAAAAGTCCACATAAAGATAGAAAGATGAAACCTTATTAGGAGATGACTAAAGTTCTTTTTTTATACTAGCAAAGACAAAAACTCTTGTGAGAGTTAGAGGAAAAAAGAGTGCCTATGTAAAAAATAACCTTTCTTTCCATTTTTCTTTTTCTTGTGTCTTACACAAGATGCACGAAAATGATCTCTATTTTTTGCACTATTTGGCCTTCATTAACCCCTATCACTAATGAAGAGTGATGGAAAGTTAATGGTCATGAATAATATACATTAATGGAAGTTATGAGAAGTTAATGACTATGAATAACATATATTAATGGAAATTATGGGAAATTAATGACCATAAATAGCATGCATTAATCGAAGTTTTGGGAAGTTAATGACCAAATTGGCAACCAACAATACTTGTTTCTAATCTATTTCATGCAACATTTTCTATGACGATCACATCACGATACAATCCCGAAATAGTCTCTTATGTTTTGAATCATCATTTAAGACCATTTTACTCATCCTTTGGATCTCCTATGTGTGTGACCTATTAGGTTCCCGATTATATTGACCATTTGAATTAACAATTAATTTAAGTAAGTCAAGAGCGATATCTAACAACACGTCATGATCTTCAATTGACCAAAAAGTCAATGGTTTGACTACAAACCCTTCTATACACGATGTTGCCATACAATTCGTCTTTTTAATATCTATACCTCACTTAGTTTAGAGTATAGTCAAAGTGTCAACTCACACTAGACTGACTACGTCACATCTAGTCTAAATGATATTAGATCTTGTCCTGAGGATCTTATTGCCCTATGTATCATTGAAGACTTTCTTCATGGCACATATTTACTTTGGTTAGAGATTCCCGAGTAATAACCCTAACAAGATGCCATAGACATCATCTCCTTCTATCAGGAGTGGTGAATCATTTATTGGCAACTTAATTACCTTCGAATATCTCAAGCTGTACCTAATCACCACCCTATGAGTAACCCTTGAAAGACACTGATGAATAGAGTCAAAACATAAGAATGATGAAAATATCATTGACACTAGAATAGAATATCTATATGATTGTCTCATAATAGGTCAATCCAGTATACTTACTAACTTTAGTAAGCATCTACATGTTAACTCTAAACAGCTCATATCTACAACCTATAAGATCTACTGTTTTATCCAATCAAGGAGTATAATATGTGAACAGATGTTTAAGTTTTAACTAATACAAGTATAAACAATTGTCAGGAACATATCTTTTATTTTTACTGCTCTGCATCGTTATGTTCTCAAGCTCATTTATTAATTTATTGTAATAATTTGGATGGATAAAAATATGTGAACATAGGGACAAAGTCAAGGTAGCAGAAGATCTGCTCGCAACATTGTCATGCGAGAGCACACCTAATACATAGAGAGGCAAAGTTCGAAGATCAAGTAGCCCATAGATGTGAAACGAGTTTCGCATCTTGCTTTAAGATTATACTGGTTTAGAGGATTTAGAGACCATGATAAGGATAGGAGAGAGATTCTGATTAGACTGTGAAAAAGCTTTGCTCTCTTTCTTTTAAACTTCGATGCTCTTGTTGTTTTGATAGTAAAAGCAGAGCATAGGAGAAGCATTGAGAAAAAAGAAAAGTAACAGATTATTTAGATTAGAATCTTTTCCAAAGTTGATTCTTGTAATCATAACGAATAGGGTATCTGCAAAAGGGGTAAGGTGAAGTTTGGGACACGTTGATCAGGCAGTTGATGAGATAGGGACGTAGACAGAAAGGCTCATAAGTCATGACTCATACAAAATATGGTGCTCCATGCCCTTTTATCCGGGATCTGATCTTCTGTGTTAATAATACTAGTTCTATTTTGTGTCATCTTATCTTAACCATTCATTTATATAAGATCTATATAAATAAATAATTAAGATAAAATAACACAGAATAAAGCCAGCGTTATTGGCACAAAAGATTTGAAGGCCTTTTAGCCTGGATATTCAATCACGCAGTGTATCACCCTTCCATAGCTTGATCTATAGCTCAATCGAACCTAGAAAAATCAGGCTGCCTTAATGCACCTCCTTAATATGACCACCTAGCAATAGCATACTATTCACCACATGCGAACAAGGTTTGCTATTACTGTCTCTTTCAGACCAGCAACACTGTAATAAGTAACATATGCTGGCCATGATTTGAATGATGACTTGCCAACAATTAGCCACTAGCTGGAAGTAGTGGACCTTAGTTTACATTAAGTTCGGACTAATCTTCAATTAACTTATAAACCTTGTATCTTTTAGACTAATAATTGTATCTAATTCTCGTAGTTTACATATCATAACGCATAGTGTAACATCGACACTTTTATTTTCAGTTGCTTCTGGTATTATTTTGAGTTGACAACCATTTTTTATTTTTAATAGCCTCTAAGGATATCTTTCAGAAATATCTTAAACCACAACTTAGATGGTTAATAACATTTATTATAAATTAGTTTCGGAGCAATCAATGGATCGTTTAACATACCTATACTATGTTTGGGCTATCTTACATAAGATGATTACTATAGATTGTTTTATTCTATTTTCTAATTTTTCTATTTTTTAAATTTTGCGAAAAAATACTTAGTTGAATTTTTAATTTTTCTAATTTTAAAATTATAAAACTGTAAAATTGTTTTTATTTTCTGATTATGTTTTTATTAATTTATTATCGACTAAATATGTATTATTTAATATATCACTTTTAATAAGAATGATGAATAATTTAATTTAATATCATATATTTAATTAATTAATATTAATTATTAATAAGAGTTATGAATAATTTAATTTTACTTAATAATTTTATTTAATTTTGAAATTAAATTATTTAAATATATAAATTTCAAATAAAATTTAATTTAATAATTAAAACATATTTAAAATAAATATTAATTTTTAAAATTAAAAATTAAATTATTTATTTTAAGAAAAAATTAATTTTATTAATAATTTGTTAATAAATATTATATAAGTGATTAAAATTTATTTAATTATTATCTTTAAAGTTTATCAAATATGTAATTATATAAATACATTAATAATAACAATCGAATAGGTTTTGTTTCTATTTAAAAAATTAAAATTAAAAACTAAATAAGAAAATCACAAAATGAAACAAAAAGGCCCTAAGTTGTCGCAGGGTTAGAATTTAGACATCTATATGGTACATGATATTCGCTACTTTGATCACCGTTCTCGTTATTTCAGGAAAGGTATATTGGCTCACAGCCTTCACAATCAGTATTACGAGTCAGGAAAACTTTCTTCTTTGTCAATTACGACTGTAGGATTCTTCACGCAACGAAATGTCATCGTCAGAGGAACGGTGACCTGGTAGGATCATCAGACGGAGCTTATCAGCCCAGATCGTCCATTACTTTTTTAGGGAGTCTTATTTGTGATTGCATCGGTCATTTATGCGGTGGTTTTTTTTAATATATTGGCAATGCATCCCCACAAATTGTTGAACTCTGGGTCTTTATTTCGGGCTCTCTCTAACTTGGGAGTTGAGGTATCGATGCATCATTGTCGAAACCAACTTCTTAGAGGTGATTAATCTTCTTTCATTGTCCCGGCCTAATTTTACTGAGAATTTTTCTTTGTTGACAAGTACCAAGGAGTTATTCAGTTGATACTGGGAAGTTCAGATCCAGTACGTGCTCCAAGAAGGAAACCAGTGTGCAGATTTCTTGGTCACCCTCGCAGTTCGCACCGACTCAGAGATACATTATCTCTCTGCACCTCCCATATTCTTTATGGAACTCCTCTTATGGGATCAACAGAGTATTCAGTACCCACACGCTAACGGCTAATTAGTTTTATTTATTGTATACTTTCCTTTGTATTCGGAAAAAAAAAAAACCTTGCTCTACGCACTCGCATTACTTGCCCCACAGAACTTTGGCTTCTAACCTCGCCTTTCTCTAAACACAAATCCCTGGCGATTTCAAACTCCTATTCGTTGTCCCTCAGTTGTCAGTTCAACTGCTTCCTTGCCCTACTTGTAATAGCCATGCCCAATACTTGTAAGAAAAAGAAGAAATCTCTTTGTGAGAAGTCGATGGAATTGGTAGTCAACATTATTAAACTATCAGCTATCTCACTAGCAAGTATAAGTCTGAAGTCAACTGCTAGACTGCCGGAAGCAGCTCGACGATGTGTGCTCGAAACTGCTGATACAGTTCGCCCGTCGCTGGTGGCTCACTTCCAGGAAGGTCAAAGTCCCAAGAGCCTGAGGGTGACTTCAAGTCCTACACCCAACCTCCACTGGTTGAGTCAAAAAGGGAACTTTCGATTTATAACACCAAAATTATTGATGATATTGACGCAAGAGCTTCTGATTATATTAGAAGAGTTCGACAAAAGAACCAAAACCATGTGAATTCTACATCAAAACGATCTCCACAAATGCTGTTACCTCCACCACCTCCGAAGTTGACGAAGAACTTGAAAACAAACTGTTGTATTCCATGATATGATTCTCCCCGTTTCACAAACAGAAGAGTAGAAATGGGACTCCGTTAATTAGTGATCAGGTTGATTATGAGATCTCAAATTTTGAGTACTATTGTGTTATTTTATTTTATGATGTGATTGTCTTATCCTGGATGTTTACATGTTATAAGATGTGAAATTTTGAGGTTTCTTTTTGTGAATTCAATTATTTGTTATGATGATTTTGTTGTCCAGATGTTTGGAAGTTATATGATGAAGGCAATAAGTAAGAGTTACCAATCTGAGTTTTTAATACCCTATTGGTAGACCAAGTTAGGAGATTGATTGGCCATTTTGGATAACGGTAAAAAATTACATTTTGAACATTTTACTAAATATAATTTTAACCCAAAAAGTTCAAAGAGTAACGTTCAAAATAGATCTTTAATATATGAAAATTTTAATGAAATTAAACTTCTATCATACTACTTTTTAAAAATTTATCTATGAATTCGACTATCATACTATAGTGAATTCCAACGACAGATTTTAAAAATTAAAAGTATGTATATTTTATAATTAATAGATCCCCTTTCCCTCTTCTTTATTTACCTTTAGCATTCTCCAAAAATCCTCCACTCAGATAACCATCGTTACCACCATTAGTAGTCCTTTATCTTTCACTTTTATGTCCTACAATTTCTTCAAAGGTCGTTCGATCTTAGAGTCAAAATCCCCGAAACTACTCTATATATGATAAGAACTGCTCATCTTGTTGGGAAATTAAGTTGAGATTCGATCCTGATCATAGCGGAATAATCACGAAATTTTTTCGTAATTTTTAATTTCTCCAAAAATAAGATCTATTTAATTTTATAAAATGACCAACACAAATTATAATAAAGTGAAAATTTAATTCGTAATTTATTCTAAAACTTGATCTTTATCTTGTTGTATTCCTCGAATTGTTTCTGAAACCGATCTGTCTCAACTATCATAACCTCACATATGTCCGGCCTCTAACGGTATCCACAGAACAAGTTGAAAGAATTTTATAATTCTTACAGAGAAGGTTAAGCAAGAAGTGATATCACTATAAAGCTTAAGCCTATTTATAATAAGCTTTGGACGTTTTAGTAATTTAATTGAAATTAAATTCTAATTTTAATTAAACTTTAATTGCAATTACAAATAATTCTAATTAAATACCGATTATGCCCATATAAGATTCAATATCTCATTTTGATCTTTATTTATTAAATATCTCATATTTAATCGTAAAGTTTATCAAACTTTACAATTAAGTCCAACTTGATTAAATTAACTTTGTTCTCTTAAACTGTTACTATATGTGAGACCCATTAGGTTCCTAAATATGTTGGCAATGATTATAAAATCTAATTTTAATTGATAATTAAAATTATATAAATTAAAACTCCTTTTAATTTATCTTTAATTATTCAATTAAACAAATTATAATCATAGATCAAGATTGACGTCTAGCAATACGTCATGACCACCCAAATATTTAATAATGTCAAAGTAGTTTTGACTAACCTTTTTGATTTTTTCGTATAATTCAATCTTTTTATCATACAATGTTCCGATTAGACATAGAGCATGGAGTTAATGTCTACTCTATTTTGAGTGTGATCATATTAGCTCTTCCCCATTAGCTATCGATTTAATTAATGACATTGGTAAACTACTTACAAAGCATCATTTCATCTTAGCCGAAGATTTCTTGAATTGATATCAATCGCGAACAATGAAACATTCTCCCTAATTTCTTTAGGATGATGAATCATATTTTTATCACTCAACTATCTCCATATAGTTCATGCTGCATCCAATGACTATCAATTAAACAATCTATGATTAAATAGATCATAAGTGGTATCAAAATATAGTAATCCCCATATAAGATAACTTTGATGACCTCCAGTCAAAGGATCACTTATACAATCATCACAATGAGAATTCCATAGGCATACAAGTAATATTTCAAATAGATTTCTTATATCTGGTCTGTTTAGTGAATTTGTTCTCTAGCATGCATCCACACGTTTATTTAAGTATCTGTATACTTTAGCCTATAAGATCGACTACTTCTTTCATTAGGAAAAACAAAACGTGTGTGAGTCTTTTTATGTTCTATTAATTTCTAATCTTAATAGAATAATGACTAGGAATCTTTAGGAATAATACATAAATACAATATGAACCTCATAATTATAATTTTATTATAATTTCATTTGCAATGTACAACTATCCTGTGGACTTTATCATATACATCTAAATATGGATAAGATAAAGAATACCTTTAAATAATTTATTGCTAAACTATAACCAAATCAATTAGCTATAGGGTATAAACTAACACATCTCATAGAAATATGGAACTACCTCGAAAACAAGAGAACATGGGTCTCATCAATTCATGGAGATGGTGCCCAAATATTGTGACTTGACATGGATTGATCCCTATATTTTTCTAGGTTTCATGAGACATAGGAATATTAGGTTTCATAATGGAAGTATGCTCCTGAAAAGATAGGCTAAGTTAAAAAGTAAATACAGTGGACAATGGTAGAACATAAGCATCAAAGTCATGGTAGTTGTTACAAAGGTTTTCCTTCAAGTACCAACTTATCCGCTTCAACCCTTTTTCATGCAATCTTACTTAGGTTCTTTAAAACAAGATCCAGCCTTTCCATATGACCATTGACCAACCTACTTGTTCTCGAATGCCTCATGACCCTCCCAGTATTTAACTCTCACACTCTTGCAAGAAAACTACAAAAGAACTACATATTCATAAAAACAATAAGAACAAAAAAGAGAAACGAAAAAGCCAACCTTTATTACTTCCCTTAAAGCATACAAAGGATGCTCTCTCAATCTCCCTCTCTATGTCTCTCTGAGAAGAGTAAGGCTCAAATAAGCTATTTATAAGCAACTCTAGACGACCAAGTTAGAATCCTAATAAAACTCTACTAGCTAAGATCATAATCTTATCTTATCCTTATCAGATTACATCACACTAACTAATTAAATGACACCCCCATCTAATTAGTACTTTATCTAATAGGATTAAATTACTACACGATAACAAGAGAAAAGATTACATCTATCTAGGAATGATCTATCTATAACCATAAAGATCTTTTCTAACTTTAGATGATCCTTCCACATGATCTTTATCTTTTAGAGCTGATGTTCATCTACTGTGATCTTGTTTGCCGCATCATCCAAGATCTACTCATCTATATTGATGATGAGTCATCTAAGCCAATAGTACACTGATCTATCCAATTTTTACCCATGCCAACTCCATTAGCCATGGTCTGTCCATTTGAGTAGATAGTAAATCCTTAGTCCTTCAAAAACCTAACCTTAGCCAAGTCAGCTCGTACAAGGTCCGAAACTCTCCTAAAACTCACACCATGGTTGATATACTTGTTAAGTTACCTTGGAGCTCTCGCATATTCCATCATGCGTGTGATCCATCTAACCTTCCACTCAATGTCCATCTCTAGCCTTTTTTGGGTCTCACATCTGAATCTTGCATCTCATCAAATATTTCCATCAATGTGCACCAATGCATGCCAACCCTTGATATTACCCCTTTTTTTCCTTGCCTCCTCATAAGTCTTTGCCTTGTTCCATTGTTCTATGTGTCAAACACTAGTCAAGGCTCGCCAATGCCCGCATGATTTCGCTATTTTAGACTTAGGGATCTAATAAACTACCCCCACTAGAAAAATTGAACGCCTTCGTCGAATAATCTATGGACATTCATCCAAATGTGGTTTCCTTGAAGACTCCTTAGCTACTGGTTCATCTCCCACGTGCCACCTCCATCGGGTTTCTCTTTGCTTTTGTTCGAATGCTCCTCTATAAGGTCCATTACACCCGACATAACTAAACTACTGAAATAGTCTTCTTTCGTCAAGTCCTCCTCTGCCTCTTATTGGTCCCTCATGACCATGGTATTTAGTTGCTTCTCATCCATCTTCCATCTCAGGCATTAACGAGCAAAATGTGGCCCTTCACAAATGACACAAACAAATCTCGTTTTGATTGTTTCTTACCTTGATAAGATTCACCTACCTTCTTCTTGCCTTTCTCCTAGCCATTTCGTATCCCACCATTCTTCTTACCCTTACAACTAGTTCGAATTGGTGGTGGCATTTGTAGATCCACCAAGGCATCTGCAACCGCTATCATGCTTAGGAGGTCCTTCACATTTTACCTCTGAAGTTCCATTTGTGTCCAACAGTACAAGCCATTTATGAAGTTGAACAACTTGTCCTCCTCTAACAATTTCTACACTTCCAACATCAAAGATGTGAATTTTCTCACATACTTCGACACTGGGTTGTCTTGCTTCAACCTCTTCAAAGCTTCCCTCGTGAGCCATGAATTGTTGTTGGGGAAGAACTAATATATTAGCTCCTTCTTCATCTTCTCCCAAGAGTCAATAGGAGGTCTAACCACACTGATGTTGTTAAAGGTTCTCATTCTCCACCACAAATTTCAATCCTCCAGTAAATACGTCATTGTGATTGACACATTTTTTTAATCAGCCACCTTTTTCACTATAAAGTACTACTTCATATTCCACAAGAAATTTTTGAGCTCCTAATACTCTGTTGGTTGTCGAAAACTTGTAGCTTTTATACCTTCACCAAAGTGCTTTCAACATGTCCAACATCTTACATTGCAATAGCAAGCCTTAGGTTTGTGATCTCAAATCTAGAATCCTCTTGTGCCTTCATCAACTCCGCTATTTGATGTTGTAATTATTGGATTCGTACCTGCAACATCTAGAATCGAGTATTGTAAGACGTCACCTCTTCCTCCCCTTGAGGAATCGACCCAATAAGTGCCTCTAGTCAGTTGATCATTTCGTCAAATTGTTGCCTCCCGCCATCTCGAACTATAGATCCAGTACTTGTTGTTACAAAAGTTTTCCTCTAAGCAACAACTTATCCACTAATTGTCCCAACCCTTTACACGACAATCTCATTTAGTTATGTTAAAACAAGATTTATCCTTTCCTAATGACCATCGACCAACTTATTTGTTCTCGAATACCTCACAACTCTTATAGTATTTAACTCTCACACTCTTACAAGAAAATTACTAAAGAACTAAATATTTATGGCAATAATAAGAATAAAAAAAGATACGCCAAAATGTCAAACTTTATTACTTCTCTTAAAGTATACAGAGGATGCTCTCTCAATCTCCCTCTCCGTGTCTCTTTGAGAAGAGCGAAACTTAAATGAGCTATTTATAGGCACTTTTAGATGACCAAGTTAGAATTATAATACAACTCCACTAACTAACATCACAATCTTATCTAATCTTATCCTTATCGGATTACATCACACTAACTAATAAAATGACACCCCCATCTAATTAGGACTCTATCTAATAGGATTAAGTTACATCACAATAACAAGATAAAAGATTACATTTATCTAGGAATGATTAATCTATAGCCACGAAGATCTCCTCTATCTTTAAATAATCCTTCCACATGATCTTTATCTCTTAAAGCTGATGTTCATCCACTGTGATCTTATCTACCACATCATCTAAAATCTCCTTAGCTCTATCTGTTGATGATGAGTCATCTAAGCCAATAACACATTGTTCTGTCCAATGCTTACCCATGCTAACTCCATTGCCCATGGTTCGTCCATTTAAGCATATACTAAGTCCTTAGTCCTTCGAGAATGAGGCTTAGCCAAGTCAGCTTGTACAAGGTCTGAAACTCTCTTAAAACTCACACCATACTTGATCTACTTATTAAAACACCTTGTAACTCTCATATATTTCCGTCATGCGTGTGATCCAACTAACCTTCCACTCAATGTCCATCTCAACCCTTTTTTTGGTCTCACATCCGAATCTTACATTTCATAAAAAATATTCCCCAATGTGCACCAATGCATGCCAACTCTTGACATTGCCCCTTTTTGTCCTTGCCTCTTCGAAAGTCTTTGCCTTGCTATGTTGTTCTGCATGTTGAACACTAATCAAGACTCGCGAATGCCTACATGATTCTGATATCTCGGACTTAAAGGTCTGACAATAGTCCTCTTCCTCTCTTCACTTATCTCCTTCGATTTTAGTCTTTGATTCTGAATTCTTTTTCACAACCTAACTACCATCAAGGCTATTGAAATCTTTAAGTATTGAGTTTTCATTTTTAGGTTTGGTTTTTCTTTCTTCAACCATTCATTGCCATGGAGTATAAAAGCCAACCTTTGCATGCATCTATGTCCTCCTCAGACACTTTTCTTTGCTAGACTGTGAATCCTTAATTAGTTATTGGACATGCATAATTACATCTTGCTTGAGAAAAAATTGTAAGTTGCGAGAATGTGTTCTGAGGAATTAGGAAATTTAGAGGTTTGATACTAACTTAGGATTTTAACAAGTTAAGTTTAGTTGAACAGGGAATCTAAGGATTTTAATTAATAATTTAATTTAAATTATTAATATTATTTTTATTTAATCTAATTATAAAATATACATATTTTATTTTTTTAAAATCTATTGATGGAGTCCATTTTGTCATGTGGCAACCATGTGTCCCACTTTGTTAAACCATCACCAATCCAAGTTTCTTCCATCCTAGATACAGTAGGACTGTCCCATGTCGATAGATTTAAAATATATACAATAAGCGTCAAGTTAATGTTAACATAATATTTAAGCGATGGAAGTTCAATTTAAAATTTTCTATATATTGAGGGTATATTTTGAATATTTTAAAAATGTTATAGTTGAAATTGAACGCTTTGAAACATTATAGTTGAAGTTGTATTTTAATAAAAACCTTGAGGTTTAAAATATACTTACCTTTAAAAGTTTTTTAAAAGTTTTGTACCAAGAGTTAGTAATACTAATGGTTGATATATTGGTCAACTTATGTCTCATACTAGTCAAATAATATGTTCAATTTTTTAAATTTTGATAATAAAATTTCCATTTCACATTAAATAAGAACTAAGAAGTAAAAGAATGGTGAAGGCATGAGAAATATATTGAACGAAAAGAAAGGTAACTTAGTGGATAGTGTTTGGACAATTTAAGTATATAACAAAATTTCATGTACTTTTCATTTGATTAACAAGTGGTATATGTCAATTAAGATTTTCTAAGTTTATTATTATAAATAATTGATATATATTATTTATTTATATCTTAAGCTTTGTTACTTATTTTAGTATCTCAACTTTAGAAAGAAATACATAAACCCTAAATTATGGTGATGGTAAATTGGGGTTACTACCTTAATTAATAAAATTATTTTTAAAAATTTATTAGAATTGTGTGTCATATAATGTGTAGTTATATTAGTAAGAGTGATATGTGTTTAAAGTTGTTGTAGAGAAACTATTGTGATTTTGAGTATTGCTTATGACTGTATTTCATGAAGTAGGTGTCTTGTGTGAGCAATTAGTTTGTTGTGTTGACTGGTTTATATTATTTGATGAGCATTGAGGTAATGTGAAGCCATTGATTACATTTGTATGATTGGTGGTGATGATGATGATTAAGGCTTATTAATTGGTAGTAGTTTGAGGTATATATCAATCCCTTATCTAAGGCAAATGACTTGGGATTAGAATAGGATGCGTATCATTTTATTGTCTATAACGTATTATATGAGGTCAGATGTTGGACCCCTGAATTTTTTTTAAGTAAGCAGGATTTCAAAATAATTTTGGAGTTTAGGTAGATTTAATTTTTGGAACTATGATGGTGCCAAGGTTAGTAGGATTTGTTTAATAGATAAGGGAAAGTAAAGTGTGAGGTAATAAGGATGTATGAGCATAGAAGAGCATAAACTTATAAGAAAGGGTAAGACAGATTTTTTGGGCTCATTAGGGTTAGCAATAGAAAAAGGAAGTGTTGTTTTGCTTGTTAAGAGGTGAAAAACGTGAATTGAAGAGGAAGAAGAGTGAGAAAACACAAGTTAGAGAGAGAAGAGAAAGGTTTCAGTGGAAGAAGGAAAGAAGAGAGATCGACTTGTTAAGGTAGGTTAACCATCTTTTCTTCTTGCTTTATTAAAGGAATGATTGTGTTGTGGATGAAGGAGTTAGAGAGAATAAAAAGTTTGTGTTGGAAGGAGATGGATGAGAAGAACCCAAATGATTTTAGGGTTTCTAAACTAGATCTTAGGTTCTCTAACCTAGATGGGTTATGGGTAGGCTAGATTTGAAATCAATTTGTATTTGTTAAAATTTTTGTGATTTTTGAAGTTATGAATTTTTAGAAGGTTGTTTGATTGGAAACTTGGTTGTTGTAGGAAGCCAAGAAAATCCTACCCAAGAGCAAAGGAAAAGACAAGCTTGACTTGGTTTTCGCAAGCAAGCTAGGTGGGAAATATGTTTATAGTTTTGTGTGATTAGGCAGATTCTTGCCTATGTGTGAGCATGTGTTAAATGTTATGCATTAAAAAGATGCATGACATTTTGTTTGATTTTGTGATAAATTGTTTGAAAAATGATTTGTTGAAAATTCATGATGATATTTGATTTTGGTCATACCATGAAAGAAGCAAGATTTTTGACATAACTAAATTATGAATATGCCTTGATATTTGTCATGACATTCTGTATAAATGAAAAGAAAGAAGAAAAAATAAGACAGCATTTCATTTTGATAAAATGATTTTGAGCATGATTATGTGCTTCTGTTGGGCGAGAGTAGAACCATTATGTTCGTCACGTGCACGTCGACAAGAGCCTTCTCCCGACTGCCCGCTTGTGACATATGAACTCCGAAATGGACTCATTCTGTTCATGGGGTAAACTTCGATTTTCTCATTATGTTTCATGGGAACCTCGAGTCGTTTGTTGTGCATTACATCTTTAAATGATCAAGCATGAAGCATTTTGAGTGTTACGTGATTGAACAGAAATTTGATGAATGTTTAAATTGCTTGAATAAAGTATGAATGCTATATATATATACATATGCTTGACTTTGGTCAATTGTCATGGCTATAAATATGTTAGCCACTGAGCTGTGTAGCTCACCCCACTCTTCCCTCCTCAGGTGCAGAGCGTGAAGGTTGGCAATCCTTGCAAGGCATCAAAAATTCCAAGATAGTTAGCTTTTGTACTAAGTTAATGGCTAGACTGTAAAATAGCTTTATATACATTTTGAACATTGAGCATCCAATGTATTTTGTAACTTGGGTTAAGACTTGATGAAATGTCGGTGTGTAATTAAAGCTATGAATGGAGGCTATGTGAGAACTTCTTTTTGTTTTGAAAATGAATTGAGTATTGAAGAAGTTCTGTGTGGGTGTGCTCATTATTTCGTAGTGTATATTGCATATTTCAAGTTTTCCTTAGGGATAGAATTATATACTAACTTCAGAGGAAAATATGGAATGATATAGGTAGAACTGGTAAAACTAGTCTTCTTGAAAGTTGTAGAGGATCTTTCCAGCTTTCCAACGATATAAATTTTGTAACTTTTGGATATCGGAGTTGGGAGATACGAGCATTACAACCTGTAAGGTTCATTCGTCTTAGTATGACGTCAGCAATCGTCTCATGACGTCAGCATCGTCTTAATTTGGCCAAAACATCTTCTGGTCCAAATTTGATGCTTTAGATGATAGAATTGCTCGTTAAGGTCTTCATGAGAGTTGTAGATCTTGAATTCCTCTTTCTATTAATTTAAGTAACACCTGAATCTGAGTTCTATACAGAAAGTTATAACCATTTTTTCAATTCGTCTCATGACATCAGCAATTCATCTCATGACGTCAGCATCGTCTTAGTTTGGTTAGAACATTTTCTGATCCAAATTTGATCCTATATATGATAGAATTGGTCTTTAAGGTCTTCATAAGAATTTTATATCTTGAAGTCCTCTTTCTATTCATCTAAAGAATACTACAATTCGATTTCTGTACAAAAAGTTATGCCTATTTTTCCAATTCGTCTTAGGTTGACTTTCTGTTTCGTCTTAATTTGACCAAAATAATTTCTAGTCCATGTTTGATCCTTTAGATGATAGAATTGGTCTTTAAGGTCTTCATGAGAGTTGTAGATATTGAAGTCCTATTTCTATTAATCCAAATAGCACTTGAATCCAAGTTCTGTATCGAAAGTTATAACCATTTTTCCAATTCATTTCATGACATCAGCAATTCGTCTCATGACGTCAGCATCGTCTTAGTTTGGATAGAATATATTCTGGTCCAAATAAGATACTATAGATGATAGAATTGGTCTTTAAGGTCTTCATGAGAGTTGTAGACCTTGAAGTCTTCTTTCTATTCATCCAAAGAACACCTGAATCTGAGTTCTATACAGAAAGTTATAACCATTTTTCCAATTCATCTTAGGTTGACTTTCTATTTCGTTTTAGTTTGACCAGAACATCTTCTGATCCATGTTTGACCCTTTATATGATAGAATTGGTCTTTAAGGTCTTCATGAGAGTTATATATCTTGAAGTATTATTTCTATTCATCCAAAGAACACCAGAATCTGAGTTGTGTATAGAACGTTATAACCATTTTTCCAATTGGTCTCATGATATCAGCAATTCGTCTCATGACGTCAGCATCGTCTTAGTTTCGCTAGAACATTTTCTGATCTAAATTTGATCCTCTATATGATAGAATTGGTCTTTAAGGTCTTCCTAAGAGTTGTAGATATTGAAGTTCTATTTCTAGTAATCTAAAGAACACTTGAATCCGAGTTCTGTACAAAAAGTTATGCCTATTTTTCCAATTCATCTTAGATTGACTTTCTGTTTCATCTTAGTTTGACCAGAACAACTTCTGGTCCATGTTTGATCCTTTAGATGATAGAATTGGTCTTTAGGGTCTTCATGAGAGTTGTAGATCTTTAATTTCTCTTTCTATTAATCCAAAGAACATGTGAATCTGAGTTTTTTTATAGAACGTTATAACCATTTTTCCAATTCGTCTCGTGACATCAGCAATTCGTCTCATGACGTCAGCATCGTCTTAGTTTGGCCAGAACATGTTCTGGTCCAAATTTGATACTCTATATGATAGAATTGGTCTTTAAGGTCTTCATTAGAGTTGTATATCTTGAAGTTATCTTTCTATTAATCTAAAGAAAACCTGAATTCAAGTTCTGTACAGAAAGTTATGCCTATTTTTCCAATTCGTCTTAGGTTGACTTTCTGTTTCATCTTAATTTGACCAGAACAATTTCTGGTCCATGTTTGATCCTTTAGATGATAGAATTGATCTTTAAGATCTTCATAAGAGTTGTAGATACTGAAGTCTTCTTTCTATTAATCCAAATAATACCTGAATCCGAGTTCTATACAGAAAGTTATAACCATTTTTTCAATTCATCCCATGACATCAGCAATTCGTCTCATGACGTCATCATTTTCTTAATTTGGCTAGAACATATTCTGATCCAAAATTTATCCTCTATATGATGTAATTGGTCTTTAAGGACTTCATAAAAGTTTTAGATCTTGAAGTTATATTTCTATTAATCTAAAGAACACTTGAATCTGAGTTCTGTACAGAAAGTTATGCCTATTTTTTCAATTCGTCTTAGGTTGACTTTCTGTTTCATCTTAGTTTGACCAAAACAAATTCTGGTCCATGTTTGATCCTTTATATGATAAAATTGGTCTTTGAGGTCCTCATAAGAGTTGTAGATATTGACGTTATCCTTCTAGTCATCTAAATAAAACTTGAATCAGAGTTCTATACAGAAAGTTATGTCTGTTTTTCCAATTCATCTTAGGTTGACTTTCTGTTTCGTCTTAGTTTGACCAGAACAACTTCTGGTCCATGTTTGATCCTTTATATGATAAAATTGGTCTTTGAGGTCTTCATAAGAGTTGTATATATTGAAGTCCTCTTTCTATTCATTCAAAGAAAACCTGAATCCGAGTTCTATATAGAAAGTTATAACCATTTTTCCAATTCATCTCATGACATCAGCAATTCTTCTCATGACGTTAGCATCGTCTTAGTTTAGCTAGAACATCTTCTGATCCAAATTTGGTCCTCTAGATGATAGCATTGGTCTTTAAGGTCTTCCTAAGAGTTGTATATATTGAAGTACTCTTTCTATTCATCTAAAGAATACTTGAATCCGAGTTCTGTACAGAAAGTCATGCATATTTTTCCAATTCATCTTAGGTTGACTTTCTGTTTCGTCTTAGTTTGACCAGAACAACTTCTGGTCCATGTTTGATCCTTTAGATGATAGATTTGGTCTTTAAGGTCTTCATGAGAGTTTTATATCTTGAAGTCCTCTTTCTATTAATCCAAAGAACACCTGAATCTAAGTTTTGTACAGAAAGTTATAACCATTTTTTTAATTTGTGTCATGACATCAGCAATTCGTCTCATGACGTTAGCATCGTCTTAATTTTGCCAGAACATGTTCTGGTCCAAATTTGATACTCTAGATGATAGACTTGGTCTTTAAGGTTTTCATGAGAGTTGTAGATATTGAAGTCCTCTTTATATTCATATAAAAAACACATGAATCCGAGTTCGGTACAGAACGTTATAACCATTTTTCCAATTCATCTTACGTTGACTTTCTGTTTCATCTTAGTTTGACCAGAACATCTTCTGGTCCATGTTTGACGCTTTATATGATAAAATTGGTCTTTTGGTCTTCATAAGAGTTGTATATCTTGAATTATTATTTCTATTCATCTAAAGAACACTTGAATCTGAGTTCTGTACAGAAATTTATAACCATTTTTCCAATTCATCTCATGACATCAGCAATTCGTCTCATGACGTCAGCATCGTGTTAGTTTGGTCAGAACATATTTTGATCCAAATTTGATCCTCTAGATGATTGAATTGATCTAATGTCTTCATAAGAGTTGTATATCTTGAAGTTTTATTTCTATTCATATAAAGAACACATGAATCCGAGTTCTGTACAGAAAGTTATGCCTATTTTTCCAATTCATCTTAGGTTGACTTTTTGTTTCATCTTAGTTTGACCAGAACAAATTCTGGTCCATGTTTGATCCTTTATATAATAGAATTGGTCTTTGAGGTCTTCATAAGAGTTGTAGATATTGAAGTTCTCTTTCTATTCATCCAAAGAACACTTGAATCCAAGTTCTGTACAGAAAGTTATGCCTATTTTTCCAATTCATCTTAGGTTGACTTTCTGTTTCGTCTTAATTTGACCAGAACAACTTCTGGTCTATGTTTGATCCTTTAGATGATAGAATTGGTCTTTAAGGTCTTCATGAGAGTTGTATATCTTGAAGTCTTCTTTCTATTCATCTAAAGAAAACCTGAATCCGAGTTCTGTCCCGAAACAAGTTTAGGATGGTATAGGGCAAGTACTGCTTCCGTGTTTGATTCCAAATGTTGGGCTTCGAAAGAGGGGTCCAGCATCAGATCCTAGCATGTGTAAGTTCATTAGTTTTGACAAGTTAGTCATGACATATAATAGACATATATAGGCAACTGTATGATTATATGGCAAACTAAGATGACTTTTTGTTTCATCTTAGTTTGACCAGAACAAATTCTAGTCCATGTTTGATCCTTTATATAATAGAATTGGTCTTTGAGGTCTTCATAAGAGTTGTAGATATTGAAGTTCTCTTTCTATTCATCTAAAGAACACTTGAATCCAAGTTCTGTACAGAAAGTTATGCCTATTTTTCCAATTCATCTTAGGTTGACTTTCTGTTTCGTCTTAATTTGACCAGAACAACTTCTGGTCTATGTTTGATCCTTTAGATGATAGAATTGGTCTTTAAGGTCTTCATGAGAGTTGTATATCTTGAAGTTCTCTTTCTATTCATCTAAAGAAAACCTAAATCCGAGTTCTGTCCCGAAACAAGTTTAGGATGGTATAGGGCAAGTACTGCTTCCGTGTTTGATTCCAAATGTTGGGCTTCGAAAGAGGGGTCCAGCATCAGATCCTAGCATGTGTAAGTTCATTAGTTTTGAAAAGTTAGTCATGACATATAATAGACATATATAGGCAACTGTATGATTATATGGCACCACTTGTACTTTATTTTGTTTTCTTTTGTAAAGAATATGAATGATATGTGTTGTTTTTTTTAACAAAAAATGTATGGTTTTAGTGCCAAATACAAAAGGTTAATAAGAATTTGTATATAAAAGATAATTAAATAAAGTTTTATTTTATTTATTTATTTTCTAATTAGTATATATTATTATATTGTGTGTTTATTTTAGGTTAGGAACCTATAAAAGATCGTGAGTATTAGAGGGAGACTTAATTTATATATTTAATTCTTATTGAGATTTAAGATGTTGACATCTTTTGATAGATTTAATAGTTATAAGTTTAACTAGTTTTTCTAATATAGCTATCACCTGAAAGATAAGTATTTAGATATGAGTGAATGATTATAATTATTTATGAACCATTCTTTCATATTTTATGAGTTTAACAAATTAATTAGCCTTAACCTAATAGTGAGATTGTTGTGATTTATTATTATTATTAGGTACGGTTTTTTACAACTTAATAAAAAGTGCATTTCAATCCTTAACATTTTCATCATAATACAATTTGAACCTTAACATTTCAAAGCATCCAATCTGAACTCTATTGTTTTAAAGAAATTTAATATACACTAAATGGACTGAAATTTTGATAGGATTACCATTTTGTCAATTAAATGTCACATTGACGCTATCATAGCAATATTTAATATCTTTGGATGGGCTAAATTCATTCCATGAGAAGGAGAGCCCAATGATTTATTGCCATTCAGGCTTTAAACTTTAAATCCTTAGTTAAGTAAACAAAGCAAGTAACTCCACATTCACAGAACCACAAAAGTCAACCTCACATTTCATTTTATTTTTAACACTTTTTGATACCATTCATTATAATCCCTCTGATCTCTTTGTATGAGTCTATAGCATGCTCTCCAAGCTTAATCTAGCATCTCAACTTGATGTAAGCAAAGCCCACAAAGCAAATAAGAGCAATCTAGCAACCCAACCCATGTGTTGGGCCCCGTTTCCGAAGCCCAACTATGAACCGTAGACGAAAACATAAGTGGACTTCTTCATAATGGTAGCTCTTAGTCTCTAGTTCATTTAGAAACAAGAACCACCTCAATCGAAGCCCTATGGCTCAAGATATGCTTAAGAAATCGAAGTAGGTTCATGGCCCAATCATGCTCTCCAAACCTACCCATCGCTTCCTTTTCGTCAAACTTTCTGAATTTAAATCCAATGGATACAAATTTTTATGTAGTGGTAGTAAAACGTGTTAGGAATCTAAAGCCTCAAGAATCACCTCAATCGGAGGTCAGACGAAGGAGTTATAGCCAAACGAATCCGATATGTTCATATCGTGATTCCTACTGAACATACTTTGGAGCAAACATCATCACTCTCACTATAGATGTCTGATTAACTTCGTTCTTAGACGGTTAGAAAGTAGACATCTAGGGATACAACTTTCATGAAGACCAAAATTTGAAATTATGATGTTATGGGGGTCAAATTACACGGACCGTGTGAAATCACATGGTCAGGCCATGTAACCTTCGGGTGAAATGTGTCTCCTGCGCCCAGATTTACACGGCCCGTGTAAATTTACACGGGCAGACCGTGTAACTTTCGGGTGACATGATTTTTTTGTTGGAGTTATGTAAATATAGTGCCCTGGAAAGCAAGTGTATTTACATGTAACTTTATCTTCTTGATTCTGCTTTTGTAATGAAAATATTTATTATTAATAAAACAAAGAGTTTGGTTTTATCTGTATGAGCATTATATATCTGGTCATAAGGTACCAAGATTTATTTGTAAGTAATATACATATACATAGAGATGTATGGGAAACATGTATATTATTAGAATCAATTAATTGATTCACGTTGAATAATCAAGTTGGTCGTTTGATTATGGTTTAGATCAGTAGTGTTGCGATTTATCTCCATTTAAGTAAAGGAGTTTACTTAAAGGGAATGATGAGTTTCATATCATGATAGTAGTAGACTATCGATAATGGCGCTATTAAATGAATTGGAATCAAGTATGTTTTCAAGAATAAAGTGGTAGTTACTTTAATCTTAAAACATACAACTTAAGCATTCGCTATTATGAACCACAATCTTGATGAGTGGTGAACTCATATGTGTTTCATTATAATTCTTGATATGATCGGAATGGATTTTTACAGGGTATTAATCCAGTGTCTGCATGTTGGAATTATTAATTGAAACATGTATCAGAGAACATTCACTCAAATAAAGAGTTTATAGTGTTATCATCTCTTACAGATGTTTTAAGGAGATTTGGTGATTAAGCTGGCGCGAGTTTGATGGACTAGCTACCCATCAAGTCTTAACACTAAGATGAGATCTTATGTGTTAATCACCATATAAAGTAAAATGAGAGATCTAGAAGGAAAAACCAACATAAGGGCAAAACGGTAATTTTACCCTTTGTTGTGCGGATAGCTATAATAAGGTTCTAAATAGGGTTTGCAATTGGACATATTCTCATAATATTTAATAATTCAAGAGTTCAACTAATTGTCTTTAGTGGAATGACATTTAGTTAATAAGCTAGAATTAATTCCAATGAGATTGAATTATTTCTGGGCTTATTGGAGCTTGAATTATCAAAGTCCAATAAGATTCCCCACTTGGCTTTAAGGAAGGTTATCAAGCTAAGTAAGAAGTAGTTTGGAGGCTTTAGAAGTCCATAATTAAATGATGGGCTTATACTAATTAATGGTTAATTGGAAGCCCGTATGTTCATTTAGAAATGGGCTTGTTTTGGTTTAATGTAATTGATTAGATTAATTATATTAAAACAATTTTTTTAAATGGAGAAGAAGCAATTTTGAAATTGTGTTAGGTTAGATGTGTAACCACACATTTGACATTAAAATACTAAATAAAGATGGTCTTTATTATGGTTCATCATTATTAAATGGAGTTATGAACTTACCATTAAATGGTTTAATGGTTGGCTTTTAATGTTGGCATGTAACCTATTTGCATTCATTAGATTAAAGATGAAAGATGTGCATTAGATGGACCATCTTCCTTCTTTCTTCTTGCCAAAACCGAAATGGGTATTCAATTATAGGTTATGGTCTTTTCAAATAGCCATTTTAAAGATAAATGAAGTAAGTCTCATTTATTGGCTATTTGATGAGTGATTAATGTAAGAAGTGATGCATTGGATGCCTCTCACTCTTTCCATTCATGCATACTTCGAAATTGAGATGTAAGAAAGGGTTCTTGCATGGTTTTTAGAGATTCTCTCCTTTCATGCGTTTCAATTTTGGTTCTTCTTCTTCTAAGAAAATCTCCTCTAAATATTTCTTCTCCTTTCCCACCAAAGGATTTTGTTAACCTAGTTGTCCTTGAAGAACAAGTGGTAAATCTAATTGGTTGAGGATACTACAACAAGGAAGAAGATAGATTGCTAAAGGAAAAGACTCAAAGGCAAAGGATTTGGATATAAGAAGGAGAGGATAGCGCAGCGAGGATTTAAAGCTGTAGCGAAGGAGTCGGTAATTCCTTTTATCTTGTTCTTGGTTTTATTATCCTTGTACCATATCATGTATAGATTAGCATGTTGATTTAGATATATTGCTTCCGCTGCAAGATGATTTCTTAAAAAGTTTTGAATTCTATCGTTTCTCCATACTAAGCATGCTTTCTTTTTCCGATCCAACATTTTTCACCCCCCAAGCCCCCTTCAAAGGTTCCTAAACCCGATCCTAACATTCCCTTACCTCAAACCCTTCTCCAACATCACAAAAACCACTACCAATCCATTAAAAGACATCCAACATCATTGAATCTCATCTCCAAAGGATTCATCTTCAATCCTAACACCATATATACTCAAAATCTCCCCAATTTGAACCCTTCAAAAGCAACCCAACCTCATAACCATTCAAATACTAATCTAACACAATCAATAATTGGAAATCCTCAACACTTACAATATACACAATCAACATATTCAAATTTTGATAAATACACAATCATACAAAAAGGAAACCTTTCAAGGTCTCATTTCCCTTCCAAATCAACTGAAGTTCATACAAAGCTTTCATTTATAGCTTTAATTACATATCGACATTTCATCAATGCTTTAACACAAGTACAAAATACATTTGATGCTTAATGTTCAATTTGCTACCAAAGCTATCCAAAATCTAACTACTAACTTAATACAAAAGCTAACTCTCTCGCAATTGATCCAAATGCCTCGCAAGGATTTATCGGTCTTCTTGATCTGCATCTGAGGAGTGGAGAAAATGGGTTGAGCTTCACAGCTCAGTGGCTAAAATATTTATAGCCATTGGCATTGAACCACACAGTCAACCATATTGTTATATATATACATACATTCATGTAGGCATATTCATCAACATGAAAATTTAACATTTGCAATTCACAATTCAATTCCAACTCCACAATTCATAACATCATCACATAATACATATTTGAATGCAATTCAATCCAAAGCATAGCTTAGCACATTAAGATGCAAATGCACAATCAAATGGCTCGAGGGTTTCGTGGAACAAAACGGATAAATCGAGGTTTATACCGTGAACGAAACCAGTTCATTTCGGATCTCGTGGGCCACAAGCGGGCAGCCGGGAGAAGGCTTTTTACGTCGACGTGCACGTGACTTACGAAACGGTTCCTCTCTCACCCAAACACAACCAAATTTTCATGCTTCAATTCAATTATTCATAAATTCGTATTTTCATACTTTCCTTCTTTCCATTTAATCAAAATGCCATGACTTAAATTCAATGGCATGACAATCATTCTCACAATTCAATCATTCATATACAAAATGCCATGATTAAATTCAATGGCATGACAATCATATCAAAAGATCAATGCATATCATGACATGAGCACAACATAAAGCAATCTCCATATCATAGAAATTCAAGCAATTCATTTAGCACATATTGCATACACTATGCATTTTGCTCATTACACAATAACCATAAATAAATTACCCACCTTGAAAATCTTGGAAAAATCCAAAATCAATTGCCTCCTTCCACTTGCTCTTGGATAGGCTCTTGATTTCTTAAACATAAACAAAATTCCATGAATTTCAACTCAATTGGAAAATCCTCAATTTTCCATAATCTTAATCAAATGCAATAAATCCTAATCAAACTCAAATCCAACCTACCCATGGCTCATATAGGTTAGAAATTACAACACATAGCTTAGAAACCCAAAAATTCAAAGATTTCACCATCTTCTTCTTCCTTCACAAAATCCCTCTCTCTCTCTAGAGTTTCTCCATCCAACACAACACAACCTATTTCTTGACTAAAGCAAGAAGGAAAGATGAAGAACTTACCTTAAAAGCCTTGATTATTCCCTTCTTTCCAAAATTTTTCCTCCTTTTCCCTTGGATTTTCGAATTTTCCTTCTTCTTCTCTATTTCTCCCACATTTCTCTCTCTTCTCCTCTTCTCCTTGGGTAGCCCACGACAATCTCCCTCTTCTACTTCTAATTTTGCCTTTTTATTACTCCTCTTCTTCCAAAATTACCCTCCACTTACTATAACTTTCCAACTATGCCTTTGGTTGGTCTTTTAGGCTCTAATCACCATTTAACCTACTTAGTTCAATTCTAACTAAGCCTACTCTTCTTTCTAATTCCAATTCTTCATCCTTCCAATTCTAAATAAAAAAAATTTAAACCAATAAATAAACATAATTAATCAATTAAGCAATTTAGAAAAAATCAAGATCCAACACCATGAAACCATTAAACGTAGTGCTTTAAATGGAACATATCAGCTAAAAAATGAAGACTCATGAAAATTAGCTCTTCTTCTCCATTTTCCTAACTAGTAAGTGTCTAAAGCACCCTTCTTTCTCCTGCATATGACACTTCTCTCATAGGTTCATTGTATTTATGTTATAGAAATAGAGTTTAACAACCCAAAAATCTCTTAAAATATAGGTAAAAATTACAACTGTTATTTTTTTATTTTTGATCATCCTACACTAGTTTATAGTTGGATTACATATCGTGTTTGTTTGAGAGAAATTGAAGTCATAGAAAGAGATGAAATAATGGAGAAAAAGTGGCTGGAAAATGAGAAAAGAACATGAAATAGGAGAAGAGGAGAACGTGAAGAAGATGACATTTTTGGAAAATTTAAGTTGCATGAAGAGGCAAAAATAGGAAATGCAAATAGTGAAGGCTAAATATGGAATTTATGTCCAAGAAGGTCATTTTTGGTATTAATTGAAATAAGTGAGGGTAAAATATGACTTTAAATTAGTTAAGCTTACTTTAGTAATTATAGTGGTTAGGTTAGTAAAGATGTTATTTTATAATTAAGAATAAAGAGGAAAAGAAAACAATATTAGATTATTAAGTGTAATTAGGTTGCAAAATTTCTTAAATATTCTAATAAAGTTTTGTAATTTCTAGATTCAAGGTCCAATCATGGAGTTGAGTCTGAAATTGAGGTAAGGATAACCTTAGATTGTACTCTTATAATAATGTTCCGTTTTGTTATTAATAAATTATTTGTAACAAATGATATTTTTCATTAATTTAATTAATGATTAACAATTACATACCTAAATTATTTTATTTTATTTCATAAATAATTAATAAAGTATAAGGTGTTTCACTTTTATATTTTGTTACATTTTGCAAGATGTATTGCTTGTTAATTCGGCAAAAAATATGTTAATTAAATAAAGATTGACTGGTAATATGTTGTAAATAATGGGTGAAAATCAAGAATCGGTGACTTACCTAGGATAGGCTACATTTGATAGTAATAGATTGATAGGTTGTTTAGAGATGCGTGAGTGACAGCTAGGTATCTGTGCGTGGAGCAGATATCGGGGCATGTTAAGCCCCGAAGATGTCTTTTGTCAATGGCTAGGTATCAGATTGATACTGGGATACCCTAAGTTTTGGGGATATCCTGCACTGATGACTAGACACTAAAGTAGTATTAAGGTATTAAGAGAGATTGAGAAATTAAGGTACCTTATGTAGATATTTATACATTTAATTATGTTTCTACTTAGTAAGGGATTAAGATGAACATTATAATCAATTTCCTCAACTCCTTAGTTTTATACATTTGAGTGTTATTTTGTTTCGTGATTAGAACTTCTTCAGCAATTCATCATTCTCCCAGTTTTACTTAATTTGAAGAATTTCATCCCTGACGAGTGATAATAGTATTGACTTCACCAGTTTGTAACCCATTTAAGGAGCATAATTCAAAAGGTTCTCATTGCTATCGAGCATCTATAACAACATGACCTCATTCAAACTTTTATGAGACTTTGAATAATTGAAGTTTAATTGAACCTAAAATTATTCGAGAGAATGTTGATAATTTACAAAGTTTGTATTGGTTTTTAAAAGTCAATTTGGTAGATAACAATATTAGAGGATTGTACCTCACGCTATTACGATTTAATATTTATGTTAGTGCTTGATTAACTGTTTTTTCTACGTATCTTTAGTGTACATATGAAAGTAAAAATATAAAAATTTGAAAATGAATATATTTATTAAAAAAACTAACATTTTTGAAGAAGATTATGACGAAAATTTTTAAAATTTTTTGTAATAATTTAATTATTTTAGACATATATTGTTGGAACCCCTCCCCGGTGAGACACTTGCCCGACGTCCTACGTGACATCTGGATGTGCATCTCACGAGGGAGGAATTCCTCACCACGAAGTAAACCTCAAATCGAACTTAATTTAACGTCATCCGAACAAAACTTGATAAATTCACCATAATTATCCTCCAATAAAATTGATTTGCTTAGGGCCCATACCTAAATCCGATTCCTAAGCTAAAATAAAATTCCATATCTCTAGGTCAATTAGAATCAGAAATTGCCTCAATCGGATCTCTATAGCTCACAAAATCGCCCGAAAATGGAATTACATTCAAAACCGTCACGTAATTGACTCTCTTTAATATTATCCGTAAAGTCCAACCAAAACCCGACACTCTCATTTTATCAAAAAGGGGTATAAATTTTTTTTTTAGAAACTCAACGCTTCGAAAATCGTAAAAATCGGAGGTCAAACAGAGGAAAGACAAAGAAAATAAGAAAAGTGGTTTTATTTATCATATTTGAAAAAAATCAGAAATTAATATTTAAAAAAAATTGCAAAATAGTGTCGCACTCTGCTGAGTGCGACACTCTCGCACTCAGCACAGTGCGAGTTCCTCGCACTCTGCTGAGTGCGAGGAACATTTCATATATAATTTCTTTTTTAAACTGATATAACCTTCTAACTTTGAACAAGTCTATCTTTTCACCCCGAAATCGAAATTTCGTAAATTTAGTGTCAATAAAAAGATAAAAGGAAGCTATACAACTTCCTAGAAGGATTTAAAAACTAATTTAGCCATTAAGAGGGTCATAAATTACTTCAAATTTACTGCCACTAAATTTAAATTTCCCTACACAATGCCATGAATTTGAAAATTCATATCTTTTAGCACACAAGTCGAAAAATGACACATTTTACCTCATTGAAAAGATAAGGAAAGGATCTACAAACTTCATAAAGGGTTCAAAAATAAAATCAGTCATTAAGAGAGGTAAAAACACACCTAAATCTACTGCCTATATCTTCACCAATGGAACAGTAACTTTACCTAAATGAACAGTAACTGTAATCTTCCCAACCTCATAACTTTTTATTCCTAACTCCAATAATTTCAAATCATACCTCATTAGAAAGAGGAAAAGATAATCTACATTTTCTATGAAGAAATAAAAAATCAAATCAGTCTTTAAGTGGGTGAAAAACTCTCCCGAAAGTGCTGCACAAAACTCACCCTCATCAACAGTAGCTGAAACCTTTCAATCCTTATAACTTTTTCATCTTAAGTCCGAATGTGACAAGCTATATATCATTGGAAAGCTCTCAACAAGTACTACACTCTTTAAGAAGGCATCTCACTTAAATTCAAGCTCTAAGAAGGTCAAAACTTCAGTCGAAGGTTCTGCCCGTTTTAAAAAAAATTAGACAACACCTCCCCTAAAAATGTAACTAGCCAAATCTTCAATCCAACTTAACAACCTGCATAAAAACTCAATCTTCCAACTTCCATAACACAGCTCAAACCAAATATACTTCAAACCAAACCTGTGCTTGAGCTCCTCAAAGCTCTGCTGGCACTCATCACTCCATACAAACTTATAGTTCTTTCTCAATAATTTGGTCAAAGGAGCAACAATCATGGAAAAACCCTCCACAAATCTCCTGTAATAACCTGCTAAACCCAGAAAGCTCCTCACCTTTGTCACTGTAGTTGGAGCATGCCAGTTCACTACAGCTTCAATCTTCTTGGGATCCACATGCACCCCCTTCTTAGAAACAATGTGGCCAAGCAAGACCACTTCCCGAAGCCAAAATTCACATTTAGTGAATTTGGCATACAGCTCTCTCTCCCTCAACCTCTGCAATACAATTCTCAAGTGCTCCACATGTTCTCCCTCACTCCTGGAATATATCAGAATGTCATCGATGAACACGATAACAAACTGATCCAAAAATTCCTTAAAGACCCTGTTCATCAGATCTATAAAAGCAACAGGAGCATTGGTCAATCCAAAAGACATAACCAGAAATTCATAATGGTCATACCGTGTTCTGAAGGCTGTCTTGCTCACATCAGACTCCTTAATCCTGAGTTGATGGTAGCCAGACCGGAGATCAATCTTAGAGAAGACCGTTGTCCCCTGCAGCTGATCAAACAAATCATCTATCCGAGGCAAAGGATACTTGTTCTTCACTGTCACCTTATTGATCCTCCTGTAGTCAATACACATCCTCCAGGTTCCATCTTTCTTCTTAACAAATAAGACCGGCGCTCCCCAAGGTGAAGTGCTCGGCCTAATAAACCCCTTCTCTAAAAGATCCTCCAACTGCTCCTTAAGCTCCTTCAACTCCGCTGGAGCCATCCTGTAAGGTAGAATAGAAATAGGAGCTGTCCCGGGAGCCAAATCAATAGCAAACTCGATCTCCCTCTCCGGTGGCAAACCGGGCAACTCCTCAGGAAACACATCAGGAAATTCCCTCACAATGGGAATATCCTCCACCTTGCTCTCCTTCATACTAGTATCCATAACACACACCAAGAAGGCTTCACAGCCTTTTCCTATCAGTCTATCAGCTAACAGAGCTGAAACAAGCCTTGGCGGTGTCAACTTTCTGTCTCCTCTGAAAACTACTTTCTAACCCTCTCCCAGATCAAATTCCACTTCCTTTCGACCACAATCCAGCTTCGCCTTATACTTCTCCATCACATCCATTCCGACAATCACATCTAACCCCTTCAGATCTAGAGGTAGCAGATCCACTACCAAACTAGATACATCGATCACAAGCTCACAATCTCGAAAGATCCGGCTCACAATGACATTCCTCCCTAACGGAGTACTAACAAGCAGAAAATCATCCAAAAGAACTGATTGCATACCAGGTAATATCATAATGGCAGAGACATAAGAATGCGTGGAACCAGAATCAAAGAGAACATATATATCAGAATGAAAAAGTTGATCCATACCAGTAACAACCTCCGGTGCGGCTGTAGCCTCCTCCCGAGTCATAGCAAACACCCGAGCCTGTGCTTGCCCTCTCGGTCTCCCTGGAGGATTGGGCTTCCTCACCTGACCAGGCGCCTACCCCAAAGGTGATCTGGTCCCTCATCTCTGCTCTCCTTTGAACCTGAGGCTGGGATCCTTCCCCCCTAATCGTCTGAGAACAGTCTTTAATTACGTGACCTTACGCCCACACCAAGCAAGCACGACAACTGTGACACTCTCCCGATGAGGGTGCCCACAGTGCTCACACTGAGGAGTCTGGTTCTGCTTCTCTCGATTCTTTGTTTCCTCCCACCGAGGAAGCTGTCTTGACCAGTCTGATCTGGCGAGGGCACTCTCGCCACCCGACTCGAGTTCGAGCACTCTTGCCACCCCTGTTAGCTGACTGTACACTGCCCCCTCTCCTGGTTGACTACTCTCTGCTCTTTCTCTTCCTGCTCACCTCCTGCCTGATGTTCTCCAGCTTCTCAGCCTGGAGTGCGGCATCCACCAGCTGCTGATAATCACAGAAATTATGAAGGATTACCTTCTCCTTGATGCCCAGGTGGAGGCCTCCCTCAAACTTTCTACACTTGTCTTCCTCACTGGCCACAATATGAGCTGCATATCGGGACAACTGGGTGAATCTCAGCTCATACTCACTACAGATCATCTCCTCTCGAGTCAAATTGAGAAACTCCCTGGCCTTGTCCTGCATGTAGACCCGGGAAAGATACTTCTTTTTGAATAACTCTCCAAAATCCCTCCATGAAAGTACTGGTGGTATAATATGACTCTGTGGGACTTACTCCCACCAGTGGAGAGCATCACCCTGCAATAAACTGACAGCATACTCCAGCTTCTCCTCATCAGAACATTTCATCTGAAGAAGCACCCTCTCTGTCCTCTTCAGCTAAGATTCAGCTTCTTCCGGATTTGTGGTACCATAAAAGTCCACCGCTCCGAACTTTCCCAGTTTGTCAAATTGTCCGCCCCTAATATCAGAAACTGACACGGAAGCCCGAGACCCTTGACCCATGGCAAAAGTGAAATCCTGGGCAAAGGCCTGGAAAACTTGCGGGTCCATCGCAGGCATAGTAGAAGGACGAGGAGGTGGAGGCTCCTCAGATTGCACACTAGGTCCCTCAGGGCCAGGAGCAGAATATGTCCCTGCAGCTTGTGGGACGTGAGACCCATCTGTGCTTCCCTGGCGAGAGCTTGAGCGAGATCGAGTCCCTCGGGTTCTACCCCGACGTGGCATATTCACTCCTTCAAGAGAAAACTAGTGAAAACCTTAGTTCATGCAAAAACAATTTTGTCAAAATGTATTGTACGATTTAAATCATGTAAAATCCGGTCAAAATCATACAAGATCAACATTTAGTCAAAATCACCATGTAGGCATGTAAAATCAGTTAAAACAATGCCAAAGAACACAAATCATGCAATTTTAATAGAGGTCATGAAAACCCTAAAGTTCTCCTTCAACCCAAACCTCAACTGAAAGCTCTGATACCATAAGTGTTGGAACCCCTCCCCGGTGAGTCGCGTGCCCAACGTCCTACGTGACGTCTGGACGCGCATCTCACGAGGGAGGAATTCCTCACCACGAAAGAAACCTCAAATCGAACTTAATTTAACGTCATCCGAACAAAACTTGATAAATTCACCCTAATTATCCTCCAATAAAATTGATTTTCTTAGGGCCCATAACTAAATCCGATTCCTAAGCTAAAATGAAATTCCATATCTCTAGGTCAATTAGAATCAGAAATCGCCTCAATCGGATCTCTATAGCTCACAAAATCGCCCGAAAACGGAATTACATTCAAAACCGTCACGCAATTGAATCTCTTTAATATTATCCGTAAAGTCCGACCAAAACCCGACACTCTCATTTTACCAAAAAGGGGTATAAAATTTTTTTTAGAAACCTAACGCTTCAAAAATCGTGAAAATCGGAGGTCAAACGAAGGAAAGACAAAAAAAATAAGAAAAGTGGTTTTATTTATCATATTTGAAAAAAATCAGAAATTAATATTTTTTTTAAAAATAAATAATTGCAAACTCGCACTCTGCTGCTGAGTGCGATGAACATTTCATATATATATATTTAAAAAAAAACTGATATAACCTTCTAACTTTGAACAGGTCTATCTTTTCACCCCGAAATCAAAATTTCATAAATTTAGTGTCAATAAAAAGATAAAAGGAAGCTCTACAACTTCCTAGAAGGATTTGAAAACTAATTTAGCCATTAAGAGGGTCATAAATTACTTCAAAGTTGCTGCCACTAAATTTAAATTTCCCTACACAATGCCATGAATTTGAAAATTCATATCTTTTAACACACAAGTCGAAAAATGACACATTTTACCTCATTGGAAAGATAAGGAAAGGATATACAAACTTCATGAAGGGTAAAAAAATTAAATCAGTCATTGAGAGAGGTAAAAACACACCTAAAGCTACTACCTATATCTTCACTAATGGAACAGTAACTTTACCTAAATGAACAGTAACTGTAATCTTCCCAACCTCATAACTTTTTATTTCTAACTCAAATAATTTCAAATCATACCTCATTGGAAAGAGGAAAAGATAATCTACATTTGATATGAAGAAAGCAAAAATCAAATCAGTCTCTAAGTGGGTGAAAAACTCTCCCGAAGGTGCTGCACAAAACTCACCCTCATCAATAGTAGCTGAAACCTTTCAATCCTTATAACTTTTTCATCTTAAGTCCGAATGTGACAAACTATATATCATTGGAAAGCTCTCAACAAGTACTACACTCTTCAAGAAGGCATCTCACTTAAATTCAAGCTCTCAAAACTTCAGTCGAAGGTTCTGCCCGTTTTTAAGAAAATTGGATAGCACCTCCCCTAAAAATGTAACTAGCCAAATCTTCAATCCAATCTTCAATCCAACTTAACAATCTGCATAAAAACTCAATCTTCCAACTTCCATAACACAGCTCAAACCAAATATACTTCAAATCAAAGGCAGTAACACACTCTTAGGCATCTATCCATTTCAAAACCTAAAGAAATACAAGCTCATCCTTGCTTTTATCAACTTCAACCATACATCCATACATTCTTAGAAAACATATACAAGATACATTTGAAATTCAAAACTCTTACATTTACATGAAAACAAGTCAATACAAAGCTTCAGAGGGCATTTAGCCCGATTACATCCAAAATAGAAAAAGTGAAAGTACAAAGAACAAGCTAATGCTTTGATTTCTCAAAACACGACTTCAAAAGCAAAATGCATCAGAGTTGCCTCAATCCCGATGCGGTGACTCGGTTTCTCGTTCGACACCTGTGGAGGGGAAAGGGGGGTGAGCTCGACGGCTCCGAGGGTAATAACTTAATAAATGAGAAATAAGCAAAAATCATTATTCATTTATTCATTTTCAAACAATGTCACATTACTAAAAGCATTTTCACTTTTCAAATCTCTTCACAGAATTTATCACTTCGAACAATTTACAAACTTAACACACCATAAAAATAACCTAACATATCACAAAATCACAAACAAAGTGGTTCGGGTGGATCCGAAATGGAACGTACTACACATTCCCGCGAAGCAGTCATGTGTAGCCGTGACTGATGAGAGTCCTTGTAAGAAACTTCAATGTCACTAGCGGGCAGGCGGGAAAAGCCTATGGGTAGACAGATGCACCTGACTCTGACGGGATCACCACAAACCCAAAGAAAGCACATAATTCACACAATTCAAAACCAATTGCCTCAACTGGCATTTACAAATTTTACTTTCGCATAATTGCTCAAAAAGGCAGTCTTGTTCTGAAATCACAAAATCTCGTCTTTTCACTTAACAAATCCTTATACAAATCATTTCAACATACATTAACAATCCAAGAACATCACATACAAGATAAAAACATCACAAAGAGTCATTCATACAAGACTTCTAAGTTATTGGAAAGCATTAATTGACATTTAATATAAAAACGTTAATATGCCTAATTTCTCAAGTATTAAGAAATCACCCACCTGAAATCTTTTAGCTTTGGGATTGATCAATTGGCCTTGTTTCTTCCTCCAATTGCCTCAATTCACCTTCATTAAGCATAATTATCCCATAAGCATAAGAGATTGCACAATTGGCATTTCTAAGGAATGAGAAACATGAATTAACACCTACCTAACTTTACCCATACCTAAACTAAGCTATTTAAACCCAAAACCTATCAAGAAACTTCAAAAATTTCTAAATTCCCCTTACCTTAATGAAACCCACGAAAATCTGATTTGCCTTTAATGGAGGATTTAACCCTTCTCTAACCTTATTCTTCTTAAAGAACTTCTTAACTCTCTTCTCTCAAGCAAGAAATCAACAAAGCCCTAGCTTTTTCTTCTTCTTCTTCTTCTCCTTATCTCCACCGAAGGTCTCCTCTTCTCCTTTCTCTTAGGTAAATTTTGTAGCTTTCCTTATAAATGACTTAGGAAACATTGTTTTTAACTTATAACCTAAGCAAAACTACGTAGTTTCATTTAATTCCCTCCTTTCCTTGCTATTTTCGTTTCCTTCTTCATGTTTTAAGGCTACATCATCTAGCATTTCCTTCTTAAAACTTAAAGATTTCATGGGCTTCTTCTTGATCCACGGCAATCACCATTTAATTCCTTCCTTCTTCATTTAAATGACATTTAAAAGTGCTTAAAGCCCATCGCATAAGTCTTAAGCCTTAAAAACATTCATGATCTTCCTAAAAAACCCTTATACCATCTTAATCTTTTTAAAGTCTAGTAACTTATTAAAATCCCTATTTTAACTAAATTTCCCCAATTAATTTCTATTAATTAAGTACTAAAAAATCTCAAATTCTTATAACTAAAAGGAAATTAGCAAACTAATCCTCAAAATAAATAGAACATGCTTAATGCAAATCGGGGTCCAACACCTCCCAAGAAGCACCTTTGTTTATTTTTGCTTACTTGACTCTTTTTTCTCCTCATCACGAGACAAAATTATGATTTTCAGGTATCATAGTTTGAGCCACCTCCATTTGAGGTTGTTCAGAATAGGGCTTAGTTAATGACCTTTGATATTCAGTGTCTTCCTTATCTTCAGAATCTCAATCTCGACTGAGTCCCTGCACCCTTAGAATATCTCGAATGTCTTTTCACTCTTTTCTTCCTTGTCTAATTCCTCCACCTACTAAGTAAAGGTGAAGAGTTAGTCTCAACAATAATTATGGACTCAGTACTTACCTTCAAGCTAAATGATGCATCATTTTCTGCTTTAAGCTCTTTATCCACTTCTTCTTCTTAACAAACAATTCTTAAGTAAGTCTATCTGTTGAGATGGTTGCATTTCTTTGCGTTGTGATGTTATGTGGTCGAGGGCTTCCACCAGCTGCCCCATCTAGCTTGTCAAGTTCTGGATTCATCCTACTAGAATTATAGAGTATTCTATTGAATCTGTAAAATATTTTGTTTAATTTGAATATTATTAGCAATCATAAAATTAAATGATTCTTTCAAAGATGGACCTGAGTCATAATAAGAAGCTTCTGGTCTATACAAAAATTATTGTGCACCCCACAAACTATCATAGTAGTAATTTTGCTAGTTATCCTATCCATAACTAAATTTCATATGATCACTTCAAACTTGGTTATAAGATTGGGAATATGAGTTATAGAAAAAATTACTTTCGTCTATGAATATTTTTAACACACAAACAATAAACAAATAATGAAAAGATCATAAAATAACTGAAAAGAAACTAGTTATAAATAATATGTACAAAACACCTATTAGAATCAAAAACAAAAACTAAAGCACCTCATTCCCTGACAACGGTGTTAAAGTTACGGTAGCACGTCGAAACACTACACAAAATAACTAGACCTAGAAGTATAGCTAGTGGTAAGTCTAGGTACATCACACAGAGGGTGTTCAGTTAGCTTTTGTTATGAAAAGAATTGGTGTTTAGGTTTTTCTTTTCTTTTCTTTTTTTTGGGGGAGGGGGGGGGTGTTGATTTGGTTTCAAATAAGAAAATAAAAATGAAATTAAACTAACAAAGGCAAATTAAATCAAACATCATAAAAATAATGAAAAGTAATTAATACGTTAGGGACCTGGTTATCAATTCAATCTCGGCCTACACATAATTAAACATACTTTATTGAATTGTTATTCTCATACCTCTTCTAGCAACTATTAATCGTAGGCTAATAATAAACTTTGTTAACCCTGGTTTGCCCTTAATTTTTGTTTTATTAAGAAGTGCTTGTTAATTAAACCTAGCTATCGGACAACCTAAAGCTCTCTAGATTTAATTGGACAATCTTATTACCAGTTAGGAAAACAAATTAATCAAGGCAACAACCACAAAAGCTCAAGTCATTTAACCTAGGTTATGTTATCCCTAATAATTAAAAACTATTAGTTTCCACAAATGAATCAGAAACACAACGATTACTTATTGTATTTGATTCTAGCAATGGATTCATACATAAAAACAATCAAATAAAGCATTTAATCATTCTTACACAACACCCAAACAATAAAAATAGGATATCATAATTAATTCCTAAGAGAGAAAGGACAACAAACAATAAAAGAATGCTTAATCAGGTTCTTTGACGTCGATATCATCTCTGAATCGGCATCGAGAAGCTTAACTCCCTATGGGTCTTTAAAGGAATGGAGCTTTGCCCTTCTCTTCTTCAAACATGAGACTTCACTCCGTAAAGGTGATTTCCTGAATGAAACATACCTTGTTTTGATGGCAACACATTGTATTTATAGTAAAAAATTAGGTTTCGTGCCAGGTCATAAAAGTCACGAGTGTGACTTGGTGTGTCACAGTCGTAACTAGCCTCATTGAGGTGTCACGCTCATGACACCTCCTTATATGACCTTGAGAGATGAGTCACGATCATGCAAGGATTGTCATGGGTGTGACTGAAGTTGTCACGCCCATGGCATATTTGTCATGGTGGCGTGAGCCATGTTTACGACATATACTATTCTCTTTTTTTTGTATTTTCTTGTCTTCTTATTCTTTTAATCCTTCTTCTTCTTGCTTCATGAAGAAAAGTGAGAGTGAATCTCAACAAGTCAACTCAAATGTTGTACTTTCGAGTCATTTTACCTCTTTCTCTTCCGAATTGTATCTAAAACTAAATATAAGTGAATGTCTTGAGCATTTCATAGCATTAAATACTAAGCGTTGTGGAATAAATATATAATAAATTAAGCACATATCACATATATCTACCCACTAAAGCTTCATAACTAGAGGGAGGACAAACCCAATGAGAGAAGATTTCTGTTGAGTAGAGCGATAATTAGATTTGGGTTCCATGTACTAAATGTGTACTTACTTAAAAATAGTCTTCCTACCAGCTAAAGGTAAGGTTACGTACTACTGAATTTTCCAAGAGTTCGGGTTTCAGCAGGACTCTCTCTGAGTGTTGTTATTGTTATTGTTGTATTGAACGCATACTTACAAGCGAGGTTCATAAGTCACTACAAGAAGGATTTTGACGAGGTGATGTAGGTGGTTTTGGGTGAAATGCAATGGTGGATTATGGTGTTTGGTTTAGGGATGTCGGTAAAGTACAATAGGGAAGATGTTGATCAAGACCCAAATGATTAAAAGATGATAGGGATAATTAGAGATTTCAATAGTACATTAACCTAAATAATTAACAATAAACAATAATCTAAAAATAGGTCTCACTGTATCACATGACAAATATGTTGCAGGGAAACCACTATTATATTGTAAAAAATATTAAATAACGTCATATTAGTGTTGACGTAGCATTTAACTAACAAAAGTCTAACCTCATCAAAATTTTCATTCTTTAAGTTCTATTTTGAACGTTTTAAAAGCTTTAAAATTCAAATTGAAGACCTCAAAACGTTAAAATTCAATTATATTCTGATGAAAATATTGAAGTTTAAAATATACTTTCAATCTTTACAAATTCAATAAGGTTGATTTAAACCCGGTGCTTAACATTGATAATAGCAATGTTGTCTGCTAAACGAGGAATGTATTAAGTTGATGATCCTAAAGTGGACGGTAAGCATTAATTAGTTCTAAAGTTAGCAGAAAGTTTTTTGTGATGTTAGTAAATGCTTATGACTTATTAGACATGTAGCTTTATTCAAATCTCTTTGGATAGATAATTGAATAGCATAACCTGCAAAGTTTTGAGAAATTGACTACCTTATAATTGGTGTTGGTCGGGTCGGTCATGCTGGACCCGAATCCAGACGTAACAGCCCAAGGGTCGATCGGTCCATCTTTCAAGGACCAGTCTTATACCTTTTGGATATGCCAGGCCCAAGCCCAATCAATACATCCATAGCCCGTTCGTAGGTGGAAGTCTTCCATGCAGACGTAAAGACTTAAACCTAACACCCGCTCCATATATAAGGTATAATTCTGTCATAACAGAGGTACGTAATCATAACCTAGTTTTCTCTGCATATGGTAATCTCACCTACACAAAAGACTGACTTGAGCATCGGAGGGGCTTATCAGGAAACAACCCCCGACGTGCCTTCTTTGTTTTGCAGGAACCTTCAAACCAGAATTCTCGTGTTTAGTCGTCGACTTCATGGATCCAAACGGCAACGTGTAGTCTCGCCAGAATCAGGTTGAACCAATTGGCGCCCACCGTGGGGCCCGACATCAAGGCACCACGTCCAGAAACATGCAAATCAGTCAGGCGGCGGCAGCTAACCCTGATATAGCCGCTGTCATAGCTTTGGCGTTACAACGGATGGGTTTGCAGTTACCTACTACCCTGCTTCCGAAGCATCATGCTTCCCGCACGCAGTCGTCGGACCCGAATGATCAACCGCAACCACCAAACCTAGAACAAGAAGAACAGAGTGTAGCCTTGGAAGATAACGTTGGAACCACCATGTGCCCGAATCTCCAGCACCTCTCAGAGGCAGACCCTCCTGCGCCCGTACATACCTCCCTCACCCGAAAACAGATTGAGGAAGCGGCTGATCTGTTAATTTGCCAGATTTTACAGTCTCAGCCGGCACAACAGCAGTCGTCTGCACGACAGACCAGTATAACGACCGATCGCCACCCTACCGAAGCCCTAGAAAAAATTCTGGACGATCGGATCAATTCGGCCATGAGCTTCCTCTCAGATCGCCCAACAACTCAGTACAGCTCTCCTTTTACTCCGGCAATCCTGGATAGCCTCCCGGCCCTCGGCACCAAAATAACGACGCCCAAGAAATATACTGGAAAGATCGATCCCCTGGACTACCTACAGCACTTCCAGTCGATAATGAATCTGCACTGCGTTCCAGACGCCATTCAGTGCAAGGCTTTCTATACGGCCTTTCAAGAGGGAGCTCGACGATGGTTCAATAGCTTACCTCCGAGCTGTATTACTTGCTTTGAGAATTTTAGGCTTCTTTTCCTCAATCAATTCGCCACAAGTGAGCGACCACAGAAGACCACACTGGAAGTGATGTAGTTGACCCAAGGAAGGAATGAAAGTTTGCGGGAGTTCATCACTCGGTTCAATAATGAAGCGGTCGAGGTCCCCGACCTCACTTGCTCGTCCATGTTGGTGGCGCTCATGAATAACACGAGGGATGAGGAGTTCAAAAAGTCGTTGGCCCTCGATCAGCCCCGATCCATTCAAGAAATAAGAAATAGGGCGGATAAGTACATTCAGCTCGAAGAAGTCTTTGAAGTAATCTGAAGCGTAGACGGATGATCGCCGCCAAATAGCAGAGCGAATGGTTCGTGCATAATCGGCGAAAAGGCGGTCGAGTGGAGAAACCAACCGATCGGCGAGGATATCGACAGAGTTCACCCCGCCAGCAGACGATATCTGGAAGCTTCATGCCATTAGAGGCGGAGGAACCTATCAAGAACCCAACAAAATGAAGACTTCCTCCACGGATAGGAACCGGATTTATATTGCCGTTTCCACAAAGACATCGGTCATAACACGGAAGATTCTTGGCAATTGAAAAGAGAAATCGAATCCCTCATCTGAAGGGGAAGGCTGGGACGATTTGTGAAGTACGAACAAAATGCCGACCGAGATAACGAATACAAAACCAGTCGGCCCGACAGCAGGTGACAGCATTGGAGGCAGAATGATAGGAATAATGGAGGGAGGCAGAATGCGAATACTGATGACCGACGCGAAGTGAGGGGACGGTCCAGGCCAAGAGACGACAGAAACACTGGGCAACAAGATGACCAACCGGTTAGGGTCATCAATATTATTTTTGGTGGAAATGCAGCAGGGGGTCCACTGCTAAAGGAAGAAAGAGGTATGCCAGGCAGGTCGGTGAAGACTTGTCAGCAAAAAGAAAGAGGCAGAACGATGGGATAATATCGTTCGAAGAATCCGACCTTGACGGTATAAGTTTCCCTCATGACGACGCACTCGTTGTAAATTTGAACATGGACGGCAACGAGGTAAAGCAGGTAATGATTAATACGGGCAGCTCGGTCGACCTGTTGTACTATGATGCCTTCAAGCAGATGGAGGTACTCGAGGATCGACTACTGCCTATAGAGGGAACTATCAAAGGGGTAACTGGAGCATCTGCCTACCCGTTTACCCAGGTCTACTTAAAAGTGAAGTTCGGACAAAAGCCGCGTCAAATAGAGAAGGACGTTGAGTTCCAGGTCGTGAAGTTTCAAGGGGCGTACAATGCAATAATTGGACGAGCTACTCAAAACTCCCTTAGAGCGGTCGTCTCCACCTACTACCAAGCGATGAAATTCTCAATGCCCCATGGAATCGGTATTATCAGGGGACAGCAGAGAATCGCTAGGGAGTGCTACTTAGCGGAATCAAAAATACTAAACGGGGCGGTAGTCCTGACGAGCTCTCTTGACGTGAGAGCCGATGAGGAGACGGAGAGAATGAACCCAGTGGAAGAAACGCAACGGGTCGTACTGGATGAAGTCGATCGCTCTAAATTCACAAATCTAGGTTCTGAGCTTCAGAAGGACCTAGTTAAAGAAATCACGGACTGTTTGGTAAAAAACAGATCGGTCGCTTGAGTACCGAGCGACATGTCCGGAATTTCTCGGATGGTCGCATCGCACTCCCTTAGTATTCGACATGACTACAAGCTGATTAGACAAAAGAAGCGATGACACAGCAAGGAGCGACAGGAGGTGATCGAGAAAGAAATAGAGAAACTACTCGAAGTCGGGTTCATCCGAGAAGTCAAATACCCTGAATGGCTCGCCAATGTGGTTTTAGTGAAAAAGAAGAACGGGAAGTGGAGAATGTGCATCGATTTCACCAACCTGAACAAAGCATGCCCAAAGGACAACTTTCCCTTGCCCAAGATCGACCAGTTAGTAGACTCCACCTCCGGACATGAACTTTTAAGCTTCTTGGATGCTTTCTCAGGTTACCATCAAATTCAGATGAGTCTCGAAGACAAAGAAAAGACTGCCTTTATAACTGATTAGGGCACATATTGCTATCAAGTAATGTCGTTCAGCTTGAAGAATGCGGAGGCCACCTACCAGTGGCTCGTCATGAAAGTTTTTAAGAAACAGATCAGTCAGTCAGTCGAGGCCTATGTGGATGATATGGTGGTCAAAAGTAAGATGGCCGCGGAGCATGTGGAGGATCTCAGAGAGGTCTTCGGACCATAACAAATTCGGATGAAGTTGAACCCAAAAAATCGTCTTTGGTGTGGCATCGGGAAAATTCACGGGTTCATGATTACTCGGTGAGGGATTGAAGCTAATCCAGAGAAGATCGAACCCATCATCCAAATGCCTTCACCACAATGCTTGAAAGAAGTACAGATATTGACCGGTCGGATAGTCTCTCTGAGCAGGTTCGTTTCCAGATTGGGAGACAAGTGCCTCCCATTTATCAAAATTTTAAGGAAAGCGGATGTAACCCGGTTTCAGTGGTCGGATGAATGCGAGAAAGCTTTTCAACATTTGAAGCAATATCTGTCTAGCCCGCCTATCCTGCAAAGCCCAGTTGAGGGGGAGAATCTGATCTTATATTTGGCGGTTATAGAAGGGTCGATCAACGCAGTACTTGTTCGATCAGAGGGAAATGAGCAATGCCCGATCTACTACGTCAGCAAGGTGTTGACCGGACCAGAAACACGGTGTGCACTTATAGAAAAACTGGCTCTCTCCTTGATAACGGCGGCTCGGAAGCTAAGACCTTATTTCCAGAGTCATACCATCGAGGTATGGACCGACCAACCCCTCAGGCAGTGCCTTCAAAAGCCCGAAACCTCGGGTCGACTAATAAAATGGGCGGTAGAGCTGGGAGAGTTCGACATACAATACAAGCATCGGACGACGATTAAGGCACAGGTGTTGGCAGACTTCATTGCGAAAATGAACCAACCTAGCTCGCAGGGTGAGCAATGCCCTGCCTGGAGCTTATTCGTTGATGGGTCGTCCAACGCTGAGGGATGCGAAGCAGGAGTGGTATTGACTAGCCCGTATATGGAAGAAAAGGTAGAATACGCCCTTCGGCTAGAATTCAAGGCCTCCAATAACGAGACAGAATACGAGGCTCTGATAGCCGGCCTCCAATTGGCTAAGGAAATGGAGATAAAACATCTCAAGGTATATAGCGATAGCCAAGTAGTGGTCGGTCAAGTTACTGGAGAGTATGAAGCAAAGGGGAACAGCATGATCAAGTACCTGGAGCTGGTAAAGTAGGAGTTAAGTAATTTCGAGCAGTATTCGATCAGTAGAATAGAACGAGCTCAAAATGCTAAAGTGGATGCGCTCTCCAAAATGGCTTCCGATCGAGATGCCAGAAATAACGTTCTGGTCGAGCGACTAGATCGGCCTAGCATTCAGAAAGCCAAGGAAGTTCTCGATGCAAATACCGGTCGATCGAGTTGGATGGAACCGATCAGACGGTATCTGTTAGAGGGAACACAACCGGAAGAAACCTTGGAGGCCAAGAAACTGAGAATAAAGGCGACCGACTATGCAATCGTTAACGGCACCCTATACAAGCGATCTTATGATTGACCATTGCTGCGATGCTTGAGCGAAGAAGAGGCAGAACAAGCAATGGTCGAAGTCCACGAAGGAATGTGTGGAAACCACGTAGGAAGCAGAATGTTGGCCCATAGGTCGATCGAGACGAAGGTATTCTTGGTAATTTATGAGGAAAGATCGCGGAAGAAAGTCGACCGATGTGAGGCCTGCCAGAAAAACAATAGCCTACCTCATCAGCCAACTGAGAGGATAAAAATCGTGAGTCATCCTATCCCTTTTGCTCAATGGGGAATGGATATACTGGGGTCTTTCCCTCTCGATCCTAGACAGAAGAAGTTCCTGGTAGTGACAGTGGAGTACTTCACCAAATGGGTAGAAGCGGAAGCGGTCGCTACAATTACCGAGCAGAAGGTAGAGAGCTTTGTGAAGAAAAATATACTAAGTCGCTTCGAGATGCCTATGGTGCTGGTTACAGACAATGGTCGGCAGTTCGATAACGAAAAATTCGAAGATTTCTGCGACCGACTAAAGATAAGGCTGCAGTTGACCTCAGTAGCTCACCCCCAAAGCAACGGTCTCGCAGAAAACACCAACAAAAAGATAATGAGTGCTCTCAAGAAGCGTCTAGACGGACGAAAGACTTGGGTGGAAGAACTGGACGAAGTGTTGTGGGCGTACAGAACCATACCAAATGGAGCCATAGGGGAAACACCGTTCAGGATGACCTTTGGGGCAGAAGCCCTAGTTCCAATAGAAGTGGTGTTGCATAACCAAATGAAGCCCGCCGAGCAGAAATCGTACTTTTTAGTGAAGACAGGGATAGGGCAGTCGCTCGTTCGGAAGCCGTCAGGAAAAAAGCAACAAAGTTCTACAACAGAAGAGTAAAGTCAAATGACGTAAGGGTCGGTGGGTACGTCCTGCGAAAAGCCGAGGCAGCTGGGAAACACTTTGGAAAGCTCGGACAAGCGTGGGAAGGACCATACCAGGTCATCAAGCAATCCGGGCATGGCTCTTACGTCCTTCGCGATGCGAACGGGAAGATTCTATCGAGGCCCTGGAACTCTCGAAACTTAAAGGCGTTCTACCAGTAGATAAGTTTTATTTTAGCTAATCTTTGTTTATTACTGTTATCGGTAAGAAGGAATTTCATTAAGTCTGGTAGAATAGAAATCCCATCGACATCGCTCGGCCGGGTCGCCAAGACAAGATCCTTGGGACCACAGTTCGGCCTCGACTATAGATCGACCAGGTTGTCAAGACAAGATCCTTGGAACCATTGATCGACTTTGACATCGCTCGGTCGAGTCACCAAGACGAGATCCTTGGGACCACAGCTCGGCCTCGACTATAGATCGACCAAGTTGCCAAGACAAGATCCTTGAAACCATCGATCGACTTCGACATCGCTCGGCCAGATCGCCAAGACAAGATCCTTGGGACCACAGCTCGGCCTCGACTATAGATCGACCAGGTTGCCAAGACAAGATCCTTGGAACCATCGATCTACTTCGACATCGCTCGGCTGGGTCGCCAAGACAAAATCCTTGGGACCACAGCTTGGCCTCGACTATAGATCGACCATGTTACCAAGACAAGATCCTTGGAACCATCGATCAACTTTGAAATCGCTCGGTCGGGTCGCCAAGACAAGATTCTTGGGACCACAGCTTGGCCTCGATTATAGATCGACCAGGTTGCCAAGACAAGATCCTTGGAACCATCGATCGACTTCGACATCGCTCGACCGGGTCGCCAAGACAAGATCCTTGGGACCACAGCTCGGCCTCAACTATAGATCGACCTCAACGTCATTCGACCATGAGCAACTTTATCAAATCCTACTATAAGTCGAAAATAAAGAACATAAACGCAGAAAATGACTCCGAAATGATGAAGGACAAAAATAAAAATTCCATTTCTTTGAATCCGTCCTGGCCACAAGCCTGACCAGGTGAGCTTTAAAAGTCAGCAGAAGGAGAGCTACGAACAGCCGAGGGAGCAGGAGAAGCCTCGGAGGTCGGTGGATGCACGGGAGAAGCCTCAGAAGTGGACTGAACAATCGGGGCAAGAGCAGGGTCTAAGGGAGCAACCGGAGGAACATCCTCATGAGAAAGCTCTTCCTCCTCAGAGCTAAGATCCAGCTCCTTATCTGGAACAAGGGTCCGTTCTCCCTCGGCCCTCCCCTTCATATCCTCCAAAGAAAAGCCGAGAGCTGCAGGAAGCAGCGGCTCGGCATAATCCTCAAAAGAAGGACACTCCGACCCACCAGGAATGTGAATCTCGTGACACCTCTTCAGGACCGAGAGGCTTAAATCACAGGCAAGCTCTAAACACTCCTCGTTTAGGAACCGCCTTTTCTACTGTTTTATCGCATCGATCCTCTGCCTCTTGATAGAACCCCGCAACTCCTGCAATGCGTCCTCGGTCCTATTTCTGCCCTCCACCGCTGCGTGACAATCCTCCAGGTATTTCTTACTAAGCTCTCGCTCCTTCTCCACCATCTTTTTCAGCTCGTCATTCGCTGCAACCAGCTAGCTCCTCTCCTCCTCCCCCGTGGCCAGTTGAACCCTCAGGACGCCCATCGCTTCCTCCCGGGATTTCTTCTCCTCCTCCAAGGAAGAGTTTTGAGCCTGGAGGAGGTCTCTGCGCTCCTTGATCTCTGAAAGCTCGTCCCTCAAAGCCTTCACCTACTCATGGAGGTCCTGGACTTCCCGGTCCAAAGCCACCGTACGCTGCCGCATCGCGGCGGACATCTCCACACTCCTCACACAGCTACGAATGAGTTGGGACCCCAGATCCTGATTGCTCAGCTTGTCCATGAGTCGCTCGTCCACGAGGGGAGTAACCCTCTCAGCAATATGGCAGGACACCTCAAGGTCCCCAATCGAGGCAGTTTTGGCCAACTTAATCGTAGACTCCCACTGCCTGACGTTAGTTGCTCGCCCTTTCCCCTTACCTTTTCCCTCCTTCTCTTTCCCGCCTCGACTAGACGGGCCGGATGGTAGATCACCGAGCCGGATCAATCTCTTCCTCTTAAGAGGAGGCTCCACTTTCTCGTCCTCCTCCTTCGCCTTGACCCTTACGGCCTTGTTGGCACGATCGATCAGCAACGGTTTACACAACAGACGATCTTGAAGAAGCGGAGGGACCGGCGACACGGTGGAACGGCCTAGCTCCACTGGCGGAGCGGCGCCTTCAACAGTCTCCACCTCCTTCCTCTTTTTCATCTGCTCGGCCTGCTTCTTGGACTTAGAGGGTCGGGAGGACTCGGGGAAATCTTCTATCCTCACCATGGCTGCACAGCAACAATAAAACAGGTCAGAAAGCAAAACCAATACTTAAAAATATAGCAAATAATTGAACCGTGAAGGGTCAACCAGACGGGGCGGTTTCCTCTCCTAGCCCGCTAATTTGTGATGGGGGGTCGATAAGAAAAGAACTAGCCGAAGCCCCCTCGAAATAGCCCTGGACGAGCCAAGCGAAGTTGTATCGACCGAGCGCTTTTATGCGACCAACCACCCCCCACTCCTCTCTACTAAGAGATACGCTCGACGTATCGTTCCACCGCTCGGTCAAAAGATACTTCCACGGCTGGGACTCACAGGAGGATCTTAGGAGCTTCACGAAGAAATACTTCGTCCGCCAAGAAGAGATTTTCGTTGTCGTACCAAGCGATACCAAGCATATCGATGCTGAGAAGGATCCCGCCCCGAGATCGGACTCTGGCTCATTCTCAAGAAATGACGTAGGATGCCAATCGAAGGAGGGCAGCCGAACTGGTGGCATAGCAAAGCCAAACCATTGATAAACCTCCAGCTGTTTGAAGGAATTTGGCTCGGCATCAACTGATAGGCAGCGCCCACCTTGTCAACAATCGGGGAGTATGGAAGCCTCATACCGCCCACCGAGAAAAAACTGTCAGAAACAGCAAAATATCCACTCAAGTTGCTGTGGATTCGCTCGTTCCCTAAGGCCAACCTAGGCCCCCAAGCCATAGGGATGTTATTCCTAATAACCGACCGTCTCAGCTCAGGCGGGGTCATCGTCGATTCATTTCTCGGCGGCTCCGCCACAACCAACCCATCTTTTCGCTCTCTCGTCGATATTTCTTCAACATCTCCTACCATACTTCTAGAACTGGCCGTCGACAGGCTTACTAAGAAGAAAACCTTTGAAAAAAGTTTAGAGGAGGAGACGAAGGAAGGGGACGTACCTATTTAGTGATTTGAAGTTGGAAAATCGGACGACAGTTGAAAGAAATTTTCGGGAACTGAGACCAAGAAAGGGCAAGTGAAAGTAGAGTGAAAGCAAGAGAACGAAACAAGCGTGAAGAAAACCCACAATCTGTTGATCCTGAGTACTTATAGAAGACCGGTCGAAGGGACGCCCAATCAAAGCTTGACACATGGAGAAAATCCTAGCCAAGCTCAGATACGTGGCAAAATCTTAGCCGAGGTAAATTAGGGTTGTTCAAAATCCAGAGCGACGCGACAAGTGAAAGGACGTCATACGATAATTTGCATAACTACTACGAAGATGATCGTTTGATTACGAAAAGGTGCCAGAGGGCACGCGCCGTCAATAATAAATGCTCCAAGTACCTTCACTCGCTCACTAACGATGACCACCTGATCTACTTTGGCGCGAGCTATCATGCAATAAACGTCGAGGCCAACCGATTGGGACACTCAGCCAATCGATCGGGCCAATCTGAGCTATCCTTGACGAAGCTCTGAGACCAATATCCGACCGATCGAGCCTACCCCGAAGCATCCCTTAGGCGAAGCTGACACCAATATCCAATCGACCGAGCCTACCCCGAGTTGTCCCACGACGAGCTCTAAGACCTCAGATACTCCTCCGACTCTTCTCTTCGCCGCACTCGAGGAGTATGGGGGCTTATGGTCGCTCGGTCATCTTGACCGAATCCGCATATAATACCAAAGGGTCGATCGGTCCATCTTTCAGAGACCATCTTATACCTTTTGGATATGTCGCCTAAGCCCAATCAATACATTCATAAATTAAGTAGATGGAAGTCTCCCACGCAGACGTAAAGACTTAAACCTAGACCCGCTCCATATATAAGGTATAATTACATCATATGATGACGTAATCATAACCTATTTTTCTCTGCATACGGTAATCTCACCTACACAAAAAATTGACTTGAGCATCGGAGGGGCTTATCGGGAAACAACTTCCGACGTGTCTTATTTGTTTTGCAGGAACCTTCAAACTAGAATTCTCGTGTTCAGCCGTCGACTTCATGGATCCAAACGGTAATGTACAATCTTGCCAAAATCAGGCTGAACCAGATGTGATATAGGTTTGCGTGAGTAGCTGAAAAACTGTAGGCCAATTTATAAGTAGTATTTGGTACTTGAAGACATTCGATGAGAGACAAAGAGCCAAAGGTGACAGGTAAAACTTCCCCGCTGGTACAATTGGTTAGGTGATCTTTAAGTATCGTCCATATGGCTTCCTTATGCTTTAATGACGTTGTTCCACAGATGGTATTATTTGGCTTTCACCTGCCAACTTAGTGGAATAATTTAGTGACTTCATCATTTCAGTGAAGTAGCAGTTGAACCGCTTCGAGTTACCAGCCTAGGAGACGAATCAGGCATTCTATTATTTAAGCGGAAAAGCACTTGTAAGTTTAGGGGTTTCCAGGTTGAACTTAAGTCTCATTTTTCTACTGTCAATTTGCTACTTCTCAACACTACGAGCTTGTAAGTTGTAACCAAACTGGTATGTATAAACAGAATAAATCTGGTTCAGATATAAATAAACAGAATACCTCTTCCCTAAATTGAAAAGCACAAAGGCAAAGGCAAAAGCAAAGGCAAAGGCATACATAAAAAGTAAAAATTGGAATATATAAACAGAATGATTCTGGTTCAGACATAAATATTCTAGTTGATGTCTCAAAACAACTGGCGACCAAATTGTAGGGAAGAGTACTTGGCTCCCTATCATTTCAACATAAAAAGGAAACGGAGAAAACAGACTCAAGAATCCCATTTTCACCACTAAAACGACAACCACATTCCAACTTTTTTTCTTTTCTTTTCACTTCAGTCTCGCTTTCTTAATCCTTTACAAGCAAGCAATAACCTAAACAGCGATCATAGTAGTAATCATTGATCAAAATAGCATTACAACCTTGGAAATTTAACGTACGATTAGTCAATACATCCTTCAAGCAACACTAATGATGCCATCCCCAGAACTAGACATGTTTTGGAAAGATGACGAGTACGTCGCCTGTGGTGACTGCTCGTCCGAGGACGCCGTCGATAGCTTGAGTGATAGAGGCAAAGGGTCATTGGTAATTGTCTGATTCAAGTTAAGATTAGCCATCCTGGAAGATGGAGGAACTGCTAGCGGCAACATTGGTGTTGGACGAATAAGCTTGCTCGGCGATTTCGCTTGGCAGCTCGGTCCTAACATAAGCTTCTCCATGCAGCTCTCTCTGGCAACAGGTGATCCAACCGGAGTTAAAGTCCCAGGAGAGGATGACATAGCGAACCCTCCTAAATTGTTGTTAAACTGTGGCGTTCTTTGCGGCAGTGGTGTCATTGCAGGTTCTTGACGGACTTGATCTTCCTCCAGCGGTGGACTTGTCAACTTTATTAAAAGTATGAGAAGAAGGTGAATTAAAAGATTACACAATACTGCAATCCTTGAGTTGTTACTATTGTTGTCTAAATTTTCTGCGGTCCTTTATAGTCACAATCACATAGTAGTAATTATAATTTCAACTCCCAACTATAGTTAGAACCTTGGTTGAGTTTATTGATATCTGAAGGCACTTACAGTATCAGTGGTGACATCAAAGAGACTCGATCGACGACGCCGGCGATTCTGGTTGCTTCGCCTGAGAAAATACTTCTGAGCGTGACTAGCGACTTGGGTAGGTGTGCGAGTCTTCACAAAGTTCCTTGAAATTCCTCTCCAATCGCCTTTGCCTACTTTCTGTAACCCCAGCAAGAAAAGCCTGTGTTCTTCCTGTGTCCACGGAACTCCTGCACAATTATCCAAATTAGACAGAACAAGAAACACCCATATGAAAGCAGTTTCTGATAGTCTTTAAAGCACCTTTCTTGCGCTCGCGGCTTCTACCGGAGTCGTTAACAACATAGTCGGATACATAACCGGCCGCAACCTCGGAGTTGTGGTCGTGAGACTGATCATACTGCGACAGATTGTTCATGCTAACGCTTTTCCTAAAAGATTTAATCCCCTCAGTTAACCTTACACCAAACAGCATAACACCATTTTCGCCGCAGGTGCGAGAGTTGTGGCCGTTGTTGCCACACTGAGAGCAACTACGGGACATGTTACGGACGACTACAAGGCTGCTGTCCTGTCTTCCTCTTAAACAAACAATTACTGGACTATTGCACCATGCACAGAGCTTAAAAAAAAAACTATAGATGAAGTCTGATTCGTTTGATGTGTATAGTTAAAGAGTTGTTATAGGCTCTTAAAGGGATCGTCTTGTCTTAAAGGGGCGAAGTTACAATACTACACAGGAGGAAGGCAGAGCTGATGCCCGATCCAATATATATATAAGATCACGAACCATACGACGTCCGATGTGCTGACTTTTACTTGTCGATAAGACCTAGGCAACATGTTTCGGTAATATCTCACCCATTAATCAACGAGCACCATCCACTAAATGCTGGTTTCTTAGTGGAAGCAATATGGAGTATTGAAATGGAGTTATTGATTGGTTTGATTGCTTTAAGTAGTCTTTCTTAGATTCATGCCATGGATGAGACTTGGTGCTTATAGTAACTGGATTGCTACATGATATTTGTACCTGAAATAAGGGTTATAGTCATAAGACAGCTATCTCAAGGAATTTTACTTAATAGTTATAGTATGTTTCCATTTTAATTTAACGGATCAGATTTTATCAGATAATGAAATAGATAAGTAATTATATTCAATTTTTATTTACATTAAATAAAAATAAGGACGTGTTAAATTATAAATCATAAATTTTCCTTAAGAAAAATTAAGAGGAGGTGATCAAAATTATATGAATTTGCTGAAACTTAGTGGAGACATAACTCTTAATAGAAAACTTTGGATTACTAAGATAAGAATAAAATATCTAATTTAGAGAGGTCTTTTTCTTTTCATAGATCTTTTAAACATTTTCTTTAAATCTTCAAGGCTTATGTCATGTCCGTTGCTTAAACTTATAAACAAAATATTCTCTAATATAGCCTAAATATGTTCTTGTATTGACTTCTTTGATTTAGTTATTTATTCACTTGTCTTCTTCTTTATTTGTATATTTATTTATGTATTTTGTAAATACGTATCGTATCACAGGTCATCGATAGGTAAAAGAGATCAATCTACTCTTAGGAATAACTCAATCCTCTAAATAATTGTTTTGATGCATCATAAAAAAATTTTGAAATGCAAGAAGCAAATAACTCTCTATGGTAGGTCACATTAAAATTATCATCTTGAGAGATTCGTTTAATATTCAAAAACTGTTCAGTAACAGTTAGACAAATAAAAAATGCTAGGGTGAACTAAAAAAGTTTAGGTAGAGCTGGATCTAAATATTAACTAAGTAAGCGTTATGTAATAAGAAGAGTATTTATGAACCATGTAGATCATTCCATAAGTGAGGTTATTTGAACTTTTTCAGACCCCACAATCAGTAATCTTTCAATGGGTTGTTGTTGTAAATTTTTCTTATATTTATTCATTTTCATTTTAGAAACTTTGGGAAAAAAGGAAAATATGACTCATTTTAAAATATAAAGTATAGAAATAAATGCGATTCTTAAATGAAAACAAATTAAGATCATATTGTAAAAAAAAAACCTAATTAGTCATGATGATTGGAATAGCAATTAGACTTTTTTTTTTTAATTAAAGAGAACAGGAAAATAAGAATTGGCATGATGATGAGAGTGTTTAATTAGTGGCACATGTCAGCCCATAAATGGAAACAGAAAATTAGTTTAGTATGATAATTAAGTGATAGCATTAGTAATAGGCTCACAAAAAATGAAGATAAGAAAAGGAACGGTAGAGGAGTTGGGTGCGTCTCGACCGTCAAGTTGGCATATTCTCTGCCTCTTTGAGACAGATTTGGCTGTCCTTCCCCTTAATTATATAAAACCAATGGTGGTGGGATAAGAAAACATGGACCCTACCCATCACCCATATACACTACATATCCATTCAACACTCACTTTCTCTAATGCTCCTCAACCCTCCTTTGTGGATTCATTTCATTTGTTCCCAAGAACCAAACCCCTACTTGTCCACACTCAACCCTTCACGGTCCAATAGTTTCTTGCCACGTGTTGGTTACTCCAGAGCACGTGTTATTATCAATGGGGCCTCTCCCTAATCTGTCGTGTTGTTATTAAAGTGCCATTTTAACCTTGTTTTGTTGTCTAGTGGCCATTGCTACGTCACATGCGCTCTTGGCTGAGTCGATTCGTACTTTGTTTAAGTCACTTTGGTACACACGAAATTGGTGGCGGCTCATCTTTTCTATCATTTCATGTCCCTCCAATTGAAAAAGGAAAAGAGCAATTTTCCGACTTTTGACAACTAACTAATTTTTTGTCCTCTTTTTACTTGTATTTCATGCCAGTAGCCTGTTACTAAGACTTGAAGGACTAATCTACAATGTCTCAGTACAATATTATGAAAATGATCCCCAATTAATAATGATAACAAAAGTAATCATATTAAGAGGAAATCTGCATAGGATTTAAGGGCTAAAACAAGTATTTGTGTTTGGTGTCTTCCCAGGCTTTAAGACAAATTTGGTAAGTTCTATGTGGTTCAACTGAATCCGAATAAAGAAAAACAAACTAATACCTATATGTTGCCACTATTTCCTACTGATCGATAATGAGATTGAAACGGACAAAAAGGATATAAAGAAAAATCATGTTGACGGCTTCCAAGTTGACCACTTGTGTGTTATAATATTCACTGAAATCTAAACATACATTGCTTGCTATTTGTTATCTTAGTTAATAAATGTCAGCAATTCATCGACTTCATCTCCAATGCCAAACTTTATTGAAAAAAGATCATAAATACGGTGATTCTAAATATGTCAACACAGCCAATGGTTTGGGTTCTGTCGCCCCCAGTCTTTCAATTTTGGCTTGGATGTTATGCTTGCTCTTATTTTGAACATCTTCTACTTCAAATTGATGTACAATTTGCAGGCGGCGTGAACTATGCCCCGAAAGACAACAATCTGGTTGTCCCAAATCTTAAAATCAACATTAATTAACAATCGATGTTATATTTTTAAATCATAGATTGCCGACCTCCGATGAAATATGGTTTCACATTAAAGTTGATTTGTCTTGGGAGAATTTGAATCTTAAACTTAATAAAGAAATTGATGCTTATGATATAATAATTATATCATATTTTTATGGTTCGTTTAATTTTTATTTTCTATATAATCGTGGTTGGCCATTAGGTTGTCTTTGGCTGCTACTAAAACGACTCATGGACCGATCGCCACACCGTGTAGGACCGAATTCTATCGATTATGCTAGCCCAAGCCCTAGTTCACGATCCACTACCACTTGCGGTGGAAGTCTCATATATATCGTAAAGACCTAAACCCAAAGATCCATCCCATATATAAGGTATTATTTTGCCATGATACGGGTACGTGATCAGAACCCTAGCTTCTTTGTTTATAACTATCAAACCCTCACCAAAAAGACTAACTTGAGCGTCGGAGGGGCCTGTCGGATATCAACCCCCGACATGTCTTATTCTGTTTTGCAGGTATTCTCTCACTCAAGGCGATAATCTCATGGATCCAAACAACAACGTTCAAATTTCATCGATGTCGGCGCGTAACCGGTTATACGCCCATCGTGGGGCCCGACATCGTGACACCACGCCCGTAAACACGAATCGGTCAAAGCAAGTGAGCCTAACCTCGATATAGCCGCCGTTGCGGCTCTAGCGCTACAGCGGATGGGTTTGCAGTTGCCTGCCACTCTCCCATCGACACACCATGACTCCCGTACATAGTCCTCGCACCCGAATGATCAACCACAACCTCAGAATCCGGATCAAGAAGAACAAAGCGTAGCCCTAGAGGATAATGCTGAAACCAATACGCATCCGAACTTCCAAAGACTCCTCACCCGAAAAGATCGAAAAACTACCGATCTGTTGATTCGTCGATTTATAGCCTCAAATGAACAACCGTAGCTGTCAGATGATGATTGGTATGATGACTGATCGTCATCCTACTGAAGCCCTAGAAAAAATCGTGGGCGATCGGATCAATGCGGCCATGAGTTTCCACCCGGATCGCCCAATAGCTCAATATAGCTCTCCCTTCACCCCGGCGATCTTGGATAACCTCCCAGCGGTCGGTACCAAAATACCGCCGCCTGAAAAGTACACTGGAAAAATCGATCCCTTAGACTATTTGCAGCACTTCCAGTCGATGATGAACCTACACTGCGTCCCCGACGTCATTTAGTGTAAGGCATTCTGCACCGCCTTTCAAGAAGGAGCCCGGCGATGGTTCAATACTTTACCCCCATGTTGCATTACTTGCTTCGAGGATTTTAGGCTGCTCTTCCTCAATCAATTCGCCACAAGTAAGCGACCACAGAAAACCGTCTTGGAAGTGATGCAGTTGACCCAAGAAAGGAAAAAAAGTTTGCGGGAGTTCATTACTCGATTCAATAATGAAGCGGTCGAAGTCCCCGACCTCACTTGCTCGTCCATGTTGGCAGCACTGATGAGCAACACAAGGGATGAGGAGTTTAAGAAGTCACTGGCACTCGATCAGCCTAAGACCATTTAAGAGATAAGAAATCGGGCGGACAAATACATCCAGTTCGAAGAATTGTTGAAAAACACAAAACATAGAATGACGATCATGGCCGAAAGCGGCAGAGCTGGATGATTCCTGGCAAGTTTACGAAGGATCAGTCAAGCTGGAGAAAACCGACCGATCGACAGGGACATCGACGAGAGTTCACTCCGCTTAACAGGCGATACGAGGAAGTACTGGCGGCCATGAGAGCAGATGGAGAACCCCTCCGAGAACCCAATAAGTTGAAGACTCCCCTCGGAAGGAGGGACCCTGATTTATATTGTCGTTTTCACAAAGACATCGGTCATGACACGGAAGATTGCTAGCAGTTGAAAAAAAGAAATCGAATTCCTTATCAAAAGGGGAAGGCTGGGTCGATTTTTGAAGCACGGACAAAATGTCGATCGGGATAATGAGCATAAGACCGGTCGGCCAGATAACTGGCGATAGCCTTGGAGGCGAAACAATAGGAATGGAGGGAGGCAAAATGAGAACATTGACGATCGACGCGAAGCGAGAGGATAGTCCAGGGCAAGAGGCGACAGGAATACTGGACAACAAGATGACCGACTGGTTAGGGTCACTAACATGATTTTTGGTAGAAATGTAGTAGGGGGTCTACTGTTAAAGGAAGAAAGAGGTATGTCAGGCAGGTCGGCGATGTTGGACCCCGAACCTTGAGTGACAATTTGACTTAGTAAACCCCGAACCTTGAGTGACAATTTGACTTAGTAATATGAATGATAAAATGGATGAGTTAATTGAAATTAAGTTGAAGATCATGAAATAAAGAGAGAAAGTATGAAAATATAAAAAAAAATTGTGTAATAGTTGACTTTCTGGCCTTTGAAGGTTGACTTTTGATTGAGGCAAAATTTGATAAAATGGTCTTCTGGAAACTTGTAGGTTATGTTAAGACATTTTTGTGGACATAAAGTTTGTAATTTTTCGATATCGGGAGTGAAAGTTATGATCAGTCAAAGTTTATGTTTGATCGGGTTTGACTTTTATTATGGTTAAAACTTTGACTGAGAAATTAACCTAGTTAGAGGTTATTTGAGCTTTGATGTTTTTCATGAAAATTGAAGGATTTGTTTTGATCTTTATTTCGATATAAAGTATGAAATTTTTCGATCTCGGAAAATTAAGTTATGATTTTTTACAAGTTTGTATAGAGGATAGTATCTTTGACCGGAAAATGGACTCCTGTAGGAGTCGAATTGAGTTTTATATTCTTCTTGGAAGATTTAGAGCTTCTCTCAAGTTTTCTATAGAGACTAAGTTTGTCAAAATCGGAGTTCGGGAGTAAAAGTTATGAATTTCGGAAGTTTTTGATTTTTAAGTGAAAAAAAAAAAAAAAGGAAAAGTTTTAGCGCCCTCGCTAGGGCGACGGCTCGCCCTAGCGAGGCGGGCGCCAGATCTTCTCGCTAGGCGACGCCTCGCCCTAGCGAGCGGCGCCTCGCCTCGCGAGTTTGGGCGTCCGTCGCCATCCGACGCCTGCTTTTGCTCTTCTCGATTTTCTTGACTTTCCTCCTTTAATCCGACTTTTGTTCACTATTTTGCTTATATCTTTCCGTCCGACATCCGATTGAATTGATTCTTTTGCGTTGGATTCCTAAGACAATGAATTTCATTTTATAAGAAATTTGTGAACTTTTGAGATTAAATTAATGGTGATTAATTTAATCAAAGTGAGTCGGGAAATTTTCCGAGCATGATTCAGTGTTTTAGAAATTCGGGATCTGTAGAGATCCGATTGAAGCGATTCTTGAGGAGAAATAAAGATAAGACAAGGGCTACAAATCATATGAAGACATGAAATGTCAATTTTGCCCTTAGGACTTTTAATTTTTGAATTTAAGTTCGGATTAGGGTTTAATTTTTGGATTGGGAACACCTGTGAGTAATTTGAGCATAATTTTTGATCTGGGAATCGAAATGAGGCGATTCTTGTTTTGAATTAAACTAGAGACATAAGGCTACAATTGTGATGAAGACATCGAGTTTCAATTCTGGGATTAAGAATGTGAAATTTTGGACGGAAATAATCGTACATGAAAAATGTGTTAGAATATGGATATTCCCGAACTGTTTTGCACATAACTTTTGATATAGTGCTCGGAATTGAGCGCAGTCGGTGGCGTTGGATTCGTATGATTGAGAGGAACATTTCTTGAGAAGGAAGTTTTGACAAACTCCTTCAGATTGATAGTGCGAATCAAACCGCAAGTAAGCGTAACTTTAAGTTTTGAATGGAGGGCAATTTGGTCATTTGACCATCAATTAAATGAAACACAGATGGTGATGTCGTTTTTGGCATATTAAAAGCCACGAAAGTGGATGGAAATTTCCAGAGAAAAGAAGAAGAAATAAGAAGAAGAAAGAAGAGTGGAGATTCGGTTATGGAGAAAAGAAGAGAGAGAAAACAAAGTTCCAAATTTTCTACTTGTTTCTTAAGGATTTTGGGATGGTTCCAAGAGAGAAAAAGGTAGAGGAGCATAAGAGCTTCCTTTCAAGCCAAAAAAATTCGAATTTGGAAGAGAAAGAGGTAAGAGAAATTGTTCTACTTTGAGATTTTGATTAATTTTCGGTTTAGAATTATGACATATGAGATGGGTTTATGGATTGTGGAATTAATTTTGATGTATATGCTTTAGGTTGGGTTTAATTTTGGATGAAAAATTGAGTAAGGTTTAGGCTTAATTTTATGATTGAGAATTTTGAGATATTTTGGTGTAGAATTATAGGAAATATGATGAATTGATGATATATGAAATCAATTTCAAGAATTTGTATTTTATGGTATTGAATTGAGATAAATTGGTTTAGGCCAATTTTAAGATTTGGGGATTTTGAAATTGAGGATTTAAATAGTTTGGAATTAATGTGAATTGAGGAATTGTGAGATTAATTTTGAAGAAATTATGTTTTATGAGATTGAATTCGAGTGTCTTGGTTTAGCCAATTTTGAAAATCGGGATTTTCAAAATTGGAGATTGAAATAACGAATGTAAATGGAATTGGTGACCCCCACACTGGCTAATATTTCCCACCCAGCGTGTGTTTGGGTTATACCACTACGGTGTTCATGGGTTATACCGCAGATCCAACTTAATCAAGATCTTGTCCTCTTTGGTCAAGGGTGAGGCCACGACTCAACCTCGACCTCAAGGTTTTATAGCTTCCACATGCTCGCCTCTTACCATTTAGCTACCTTAATCAAGATTGTCCTCTTTGGTCATGGGTGAGCCACGCTCGAACCCATGACCTCAAGGTTTTATAGCTTCCACTGCCGCTTTCTTACCATTTAGCTAACGCTTTTAATGTTGGACCCCACCCCACCGTAGGTGTTTGCGAGTTATCTTGCGGCGAGTGTTTACTTGAGTTATCATGACATCAACCTGTCGATATTGTCCTCTTTGGTCACGGGTGAGCCACTACTCGAACCCACGACCAAAGAGGACAATATCGATTATGTTGATGCCATGATAACCCAAGAACACTCGCCGCAAAGATAACTCGCAAACACCTACGGGTGGGGGGTGGGGTCCAACAGGCGAAGACTTGTCAGCCAAAAAAAAGAGGCCGAACGATGGGATGATATCGTACGACGAATCTGACCTTGACGGTGTTAGTTATCCTCATGACGACGCGCTCGTAGTAAATCTGAACATGAACGGCAACGAAGTGAAACGGGTAACGATTGATATGAGTAGCTCGATCGACCTATTGTATTATGATGTCTTCAAGCAGATGGAGATACCAGAGGATCGACTACTGCCTATAGAAGGACCTATCAAAGGGGTAACTGGAGCATCAGCCTACCCGTTTGCCCGAGTCTATTTGAAAGTAAAATTCGGACAAAAGCCATGTCAGATAGAGAAGGACATTGAGTTCCTGGTTGTGAAGTTTCAAGGGGCGTACAATGCGATAATCGGACGAGCCACTCAAAACGCCTTTAGAGCGGTTATCTCATCCTACTACCAAGCAATGAAGTTCCCAACGTCCCATGAAATTGGTGTTGTCAGGGGTCAGCAGAGAATCGCACTTAACAAAAACAAGGACACTAGACGGGGCGGTAGTCCTGACGAGCTCTCTTGACGTGAGAGCCGATGAAGAGACGGAGAGGATGAACCCCATAGAAGAAACACAACGGGTCATATTGGATGAAGCATACCGCTCCAAGTTCACAAATCTAGGTTTCGAACTTCAGAAGGGCCTAGTCAAAGAAATCACGGATTGCTTAGTAGAAAACAGATCGGTCTTCGCCTGGGTACCGAGCGATATGCCTGAAATTTCTCGATCAATCTTATCGCATTCTCTCGGTATTCGACAAGATTACAAGCCAATTAGACAGAAGAAGCGGTGGCAAAGTAAAGAAAGGCAGGAAGTGATTAAGAAAGAAATTGAAAAGCTGCTCAATGCTGGGTTCATTCGGAAAGTCAAATACCCTGAATGGTTGGCAAATGTTGTACTTGTAAAGAAGAAAAACGGAAAGTGGAGAATGTGCATTGACTTCACTGATTTAAACAAAGCGTGCCCAAAAGACAATTTCCCTTTGCCCAAAATCGATCAGCTGGTAGACTCCACGTCAGGGCATGAACTTCTCAGATTCTTGGATGCCTTCTCAGGCTACCATCAAATTCAAATGAGTCTTGAAGGATAGCCTTTATAATCGACCAGGGTACATATTGCTACCAAGTAATGTCGTTCGGCTTGAAAAATGCAGGGGTCACTTATCAGCTGCTCGTCATGGAAGTTTTCAAGAAACAGATCGTTCGATCAGTTGAGGCCTATGTGGATAATATGGTGGTTAAAAATAAGAAGGTCCTGAGCACGTGGAAGATCTCAAAGAAGTCTTCCAGACCCTTAATCAATTTCAGATGAAGCTAAACTCAAAAAAATGCGTCTTCGGCGTGGCATCTGGAAAATTCCTAGGGTTTATGATTACCCAGCGGGGGATTGAAGCTAATCCAGAAAAGATCGAAGTCATCGTCCAAATGCCCTCGTCGCGATGTTTGAAAGACGTTCAGATACTGACTGGGCGGATAGTTTCCTTGAGCAGATTCGTCTCCAGGTTGTGGGACAAATGCCTCCCGTTTTTCAAAATTTTGAGGAAAGCGGACGTGATCCAATTACACTGGCCGGATGAATGCGAAAGAGCATTCCGAAACTTGAAGCAAGATCCACCATCCGCCTCCTTCTGAGCCCAATTGAGGGGAGAATCTGATTCTATATTTGGCAGTCACGGAGGGGGCGACTAGCGCAGTCCTTGTTCGATCGGAGGGAAATGAGCAATTCCCAATCTACTAGTCAAAGAAATCACGGATTGCTTGGTAGAAAATAGATCGGTCTTCGCCTGGGTACCGAACGATATGCCTGAAATTTCTCGATCGGTCGCATCGCATTCTCTCGGTATTCGACAAGATTATAAGCCAGTTAAATAGAAGAAGCGGTGGCAAAGCAAAGAAAGGCAGGAAGTGATTAAGAAAGAAATTGAAAAGCTGCTCAATGCTGGGTTCATTCGGGAAGTCAAATACCCTGAATGGTTGGCAAATGTTGTACTTGTAAAGAAGAAAAACGGAAAGTGGAGAATGTGCATTAACTTCACTGATTTAAACAAAGCGTGCCCAAAAGACAATTTCCCTTTGCCCAAAATCGATCAGCTGGTAGACTCCACGTCAGGGCATGAACTTCTCAGCTTCTTGGATGCCTTCTCGGGCTACCATCAGATTCAAATGAGTCTTGAAGACGAAGAGAAGACAGCCTTTATAATCGACCAGGGTACGTATTGCTACCAAGTAATGTCGTTCGGCTTGAAGAATGCAGGGGTCACTTATCAGCAGCTCGTCATGGAAGTTTTCAAGAAACAGATCGGTCGATCAATTGAGGCCTATGTGGATGATATGGTGGTCAAAAATAAGACGGCCGCTGAGCACGTGGAAGATCTCAAAGAAGTCTTCCAGACCCTTAATAAATTTCAGATGAAGCTAAACCCGGAAAAATGCGTCTTCGGCGTGGCATCTGGAAAATTCCTAGGGTTTATGATTACCCAGCGGGGGATTGAAGCTAATCCAGAAAAGATCGAAGCCATCGTCCAAATGTTCTCGCTGCGATGTTTGAAAGACGCTCGCCATCGATGGGCGGATAGTTTCTCGAGCGTATTCGCTCTCGTGTTGGGGACAAGTGCCTCCCGTTTTTCAAAATTTTGAGGAAAGCGGACGTGATCCAATTCCACTGGCCGGATGAATGCGAAAGAGCATTTCGACACTTTAAGCAGTATCTGACCAGTCCGCCCGTCTTACAGAGCCCAGTTGAGGGGGAGAATCTGATTCTATATTTGGCAGTCACGGAGGGGGCGACTAGCGCAGTCCTTGTTCGATCGGAGGGAAATGAACAATTCCCGATCTACTACGTCAGTAAGGTGCTGAGCGGACCAGAAACACGGTATACGCTCATAGAAAAGCTGGCTCTCTCCTTGATAACTGCAGCGCGGAAGTTAAGACCCTACTTCCAGAATCATACCATCGAGGTATGGACCGATCAACCCCTCAGGCAGTGCCTCCAAAAGCCTGAGATCTTGGGGCGATTAATAAAATAGGTAGTAGAGCTGGAGGATTTCGACATACAATATAAGCCTCGGACAACGATCAAGACACAGGTGTTGGTAGACTTCGTTACAGAAATGAGTCAACCTAATTCGCAGGGTGAGCAACGCCCTGCCTGGAGCTTATTTGTTGATGGGTCATCCAACGCTGAGGGAAGCGGAGCAGGAGTGGTATTGATCAGCCCGCACCAGGAAGAAAAGGTAGAATATGATCTTCAGTTAGAATTCAAGGCCTCCAATAACGAAGCAGAATACGAAGCTCTGATAGCCAGCCTCCAATTGGCCAGGGAGATGGGGGTAAAACATCTGAAGGTGTACAGCGATAGCCAAATAGTGGTCGGTCAAGTCACTAGGCAGTACGAAACCAAGGAGAGCAGCATGATCAAGTACCTGGAGCTGGTAAAGCAGGAGTTAAGTAATTTCGAGCAATACTCGGTCAGCAGGATAGAACGAGCTTAAAATACTAAGGCAGTGCACTTTCCAAAATGGCTTCCGATTGAGACGCCAAAAATAACGTTTTGGTCGAGCGGCTAGACCGGCCTAGCATTCAGAAAGCCAAGGAAGTCCTTGACGTAAATGTCGAGCGATCAAGTTGGATGGAACCGATCAGACGGTACCTCCTCGAGGAAACATAGCTGGAAGAAACCTTGGAGGCCAAGAAACTTAGAATAAAGGCGGCCGAATATGCGGTCGTCAATGGCACTTTGTATAAGCGATCTTATGACTGACCACTACTACGATGCTTGAGCGAAGAAGAGGCAAAGCAGGCAATGGCTTAAGTCCACGAAGGAATGTGTGGAAATCACATAGGAGGCAGAATGTTGGCTCATAGACTGATTAGACAGGGGTATTACTGGCCGACAATGAAGAGAGACTACCAGGAGAAAGTCGACCAATATGAGGCTTGCCAAAAAAACGGTAGCCTGTCTCACCAGCCGACCGAGAGGATGAAAATCGTGAGCCATCATATCCCTTTTGCTCGATGGGAATGGATATATCGACCTTTCCTCTCGGTCCCGGATGTAAAAGTTTTTGGTAGTAGCAGTGGAATACTTCACCAAGTGGGTAGAAGCGGAAACGGTCGCTACAATTACTGAGCAGAAGGTGGAGAATTTTGTAAGAAAAATATACTAAGTCGCTTCGGGATGCCTATGGTGTTGGTTACAGACAACGGTCGGCAGTTCGATAACGATAAGTTCAGAGATGTCTGCGATCGACTAAAGATAAGACTCCAATTGACTTCAGTAGCTCATCCTCAAAGCAACGGCCTCGCGGAGAACACTAACAAAAAGATAATGAGTGCTCTTAAGAAGCGCTTAGATGGACGTAAGACTTGGGTAGAAGAACTAGATGAAGTATTGTGGGCGTACAAAACTACATCAAATGGAGCCACATGGGAAACACCGTTCAGAATGACCTTTGGGGCAAAAGCCCTAGTTCCAGTAGAAGTAGTGTTGCACAACCAAAGAGTGTCGAGCTATGAAGAAGAACAGAATAATGAAGCCCGTCGAGCAGAACTTGTGCTTCTCAGTGAAGACAGGGATACGGTAGCCACTCGTTCAGAAGCCATCAGGCAAAAAGCAACGAAGTTCTACAAAAGAAGGGTAAAGCCGAGGGACAAAAAGGTCGGCGGATACGTCCTGCGAAAAGTCGAGGAGACTGGAAAACATCCTGGAAAGCTCGGACAGGAGTGGGAAGGACCCTATCAAGTGGTCAATTAAGCCGAGCATGGCTCTTACATCCTGCACAATGCGAATGGGAAGATTCTACCGAGGCCCTGGAACTCCCAAAACCTGAAGGCCTTCTACCAGTAGATAAGCCTTATTTTAGTTCTCTTTTCTCTGCTTATTATTGTTTATTGTACATAACTTGTGGGTATCTTTTTTTTGGCCCTGCCAGTCAGGTTTTTTAACGGCCCACGCCCTAATCATCATCAATAAAGGGGTTTTCAGATTTCTCGGCAAGAAAAAATTTCATTAAATTTGGCAAAGAGTAGAAAATCCCATCGACCATCGATCGGCCAGGTTGCCAAGACAAGATCCTTGGAACCATCGCTCGGCCTCGACATCGATCGACTACGCTCGGCCAGGTTGACAAGACAAGATCCTTGGAACCATCACTCGGCCTCGACATCGATCGACTACGCTTGGCCAGGTTACCAAGACAAGATCCTTGAAACCATCGCTCGGCCTCGATATCGATCGACTACGCTCGGCCAGGTTGTCAAGACAAGATCCTTGGAATCATCGCCCGGCCTCGACATCGATCGACCACGCCGCCAGTTGCCAAGACAAGATCCTTGGAACCATCGCCGCCTCGACATCGATCGACTACGCTCAGCCAGGTTGCCAAGACAAGATCCTTGGAACCATCGCTCGGCCTCGACATCGATCGATTACGCTCGGCCAGGTTGCCAAGACAAGATCCTTGGAATCATCGCTCGGCCTCGACATCGATCGACTACGCTCACCCAGGTTGCCAAGACAAGATCCTTGGAACCATCGCTCGGCCTCGACATCGATCTACTACACTCGGCCAGGATCCCAAAATAAAATCTCGGATCGTTCGGCCTCATTATTGCTCGGCCTAATTCGCTCGATCGAAGCACATCGAGTGCCCTCATTCGCGACCTGCTATTCGAAAGGATCGTCCAATCTTTAACACATAAAAGAGGTAATGAAAAACGAGCTTCTATTTCTTTGAATTAAAGCTCTAGTCACAAGCCCGACCAGATGAGCCTTACAAGGAGAAACAATCATTTTGATCCTTCGGGAGGAGAGGAAGGGCCAGCAGTCGGGTCGACAGAGGAAGGGCCAGCAGTCGGATCGGAAGGAGAAGATGGCGGAGAGCCATCCTCTTCTTCTTCTGAGCTCAGGTCCAGCTTCTCATCCGGAATCAACACTCGTTCTCCCTCGACCATCTCCATCACTTCCTCCAGAGAAAGGCCGAGAGCGATGGGAAGCATCGGCTCGGCGTAATCCTCGAATGAAGGACCACCCGACCCGTCAGGGATGTGGACGTCGTGGCAACTCCTCAAGATTGAAAGGGCTAAGTCAGAAGCGAACTTTAAGCACTCCCCATGCAGGAACCGCCTTTTCCACCGCTTGATCGCCTCGACCCTTTGCTTCTTGACGGAGCCTTGCAATTCCTTCAGTCTATCCTCGGCCCTCAGTCAAGCATCCACCGCTGCGTGACAATCCTAGAGGAATTTCGATCGAAGCTCCTGCTCCGTCTTCACCACCTTCTTCAAGCCTTCACACTCTTTAGCCAGCCCGTCCCTCTCCGCAATCACCCTATCTTTCTCCTCCTCCCCCGTAGTGAGTTGAACCTTCAAAACGCTCCTCTCCTCCTCCCAAGACTTCTTCTCCTCCTCAACTGAAGAGAGTTGAGCTCGCAAAATGTCCTGCTCCTCCTTCGCCTCTGCAAGTTCAGCTCTCAGAGTGTTAACTTCCTCGAGAAGGTCATGAGCCTCCCGATCCATTGTCTGATTCACTTCGTCAAGCTGATCTAGACGTTGATACATTTCAGAGGCGTATACCATATCTCTGACGCAGCTGCGGACGAGACGAGGCATCAGCTTTTTATTGTCCAGCGCGTCCAAAAAATCCTCATCCGCAGGAGGAACGACTTTCTGGACAATCTGCAGAACCACACCAGCGTCCTTAAGCGACACAGCTTTGTCAAAGCTGACCGCGAACTCCCATCGTTTGCCACTAGAGACTCGCTCCTTCCCTTTGCCCTTATCCAACCGAGGCGTTCGCTTTTCCCCCACTCTCCTCTCCTGCTGACGAGACGACCGACCGGCACTCTAAGCGGTCCTCTTCCTTTTGAGTGGAGGCTTCGTCTCCTCCTCCTCCGAATCCGCTCGGTCCACACTTATCAGTACGATCGGCAACGACGTCGACACGTCAGGACGATCTTCAGTGGGTGGAGGGGCCAACAATACTGTAGAATGGCCTGGCTCCATTGACGGAGCGGCGCCTTCACTGGTCTCTGCCTCCTTCCTCTGTTCTTCCCTTTGGCCTATCTTTTGGATTTAGGGAGACGGGAGGACCCAGCAAAATCGTCCATCCTTGCCATGACTGCACAGCAATAAAAACAGGTCAGAAAGCGAAACCAATACTTACAAATACAGTAAATAGTTCAACCACAAGGAGTCAACCAGAGGGGGCAGTTTCCTCTCCTAGCCCGCTAATTTTGGGCGGGGGGTCGATTAGAAAGAAATCGACCGAGGTCCCCCCACGATATCCAAGAATGAGCTGATCGAAGTTATACCGGCCGAGCCCCTTAATGCGACCGACTACCTCCCACTCCTCCCTAGTAAGAGATAAGCTCGATGCATCGTTCCAACGCTCGACTAGAGGGTACCTCCACGGCTGGCACTCAAAGGATGATCCTGGGGGCCTCACAAAAAAGTACTTCGTTCTCCACGAAGTAATTTTTGAAGCCGTTCTGGTCGGGCGGTATCGGGCATCTCTATACTGCAAATGAGGAATCCCGGCCCCAGAGCTCGAACTCTGATTCATCCTAAAAAAATAGCATAGGATGCCAACCGAAGGCAAACATCCAAACTGATGACACAGCAAGGCCAAACCGTTAATGAACCTCCAGTCATTCTGAGGAATCTGGCTCGACATCAATTGGTAATCGACGCACACCTCGTCAATAATCGGAGCATACGAAAGCCTCATACCACCGACCGAGAAGAAACTAACAGAAATAGCAAAATATCCACTCAAATTGCTGTGGATCCGTTCATTCCCCAAGGCCAGCCTAGGCCCCCAGGACATAGGGATATTATTCCTGATAATCGACCGTTTCAGCTCCTCCACGGTCATCGTCGATTTATCTCTCGGTGGCTCCTCCACGACCAGCCCATCCTTTCGTTCTCTCGTCGAGATTTCTTCAATACCTCTTACTCCCAACACCGCTACTACTTCAAGCGCCCCTACTGGTTGGGAGGCCCTCTTGGCGGTTTCACCCCTAGGGCTAACCACACTTCTAGAACTGACTGACGACAGGCTTACTAAGAGGAAATCTTTGAGAAAACTTTAGAGGAGGAGACGAGAAAAAAGGACGTACCTATTGGATGATTTGAGGTTGGAAATTTGGACGGCGGTTGAAAGAAAACTCCGGAGACTGTGGGCAAGAAAATACAAATGAAAGCAGGATGAAAGCCGGAGAACAAAACAGGCGTAAAGAAAATCTGCAGTCTATCGACCCTGAGTACTTATAGAAGATCGGTCGAATGGAAGCTCCAATCAATGCTCGACGCATGGAGAAAATCGAACCAAGCTCAGACACGTGATAGAATCTGAGCTGAGGTGAATTAGGGTTATTCGAAATCTGGAGCGGCGCAGCAGTTGAAAGGACGTACGTGACAGCTGCACAACGGTTACAAAGACGTTTCGTTTCAGATTCTGAAAATCTGTCAGAGGGCACACGCCGTCAGTAATGATTAAATAAAATACCTTCACGCGCTCAGCGTAGATGTTCGCCTGAACTCTCTTGGTACGAGCTGTCACGCAATAAGTGTCAATGCCGACCGATCGGAATACTCAATCGATCGATCCTAACACGAGCAGTCATGCACTATCCGTTGATATCCCACCGATCGGGCCTACCCCGAGCTGTCCCACAGACGAGCTACAAGATCTTTATGTACTCCTTCGACCCTTCTCCTTGCTCAGACTCGAGGAGTAGGGGGTTTATGGTTAGGTCAGTCGTGCTAGGCCCAAACCCACTCAAAATGACTCATGGACCGATCGGTCCACCCCGCAAGGACTGACCTAGTTCCTATCGATTATGCTAGGCCCAGGCCCTAGTCCACGCATCCACGGCCCACTTACAGATGGAAGTCTCCCATGCATACGTAAAGACCTAAACCTAGCATCCATCCCATATATAAGGTATTATTTTACTATAATACGGGTACGTGATCAGAACCCTAGCTTCTTTGTTCATAACTATCAAACCCTCACCAAAAAGATTAACTTGAGCGTCAGAGGGGCCTGCCAGATACCAACCCCCGACGTGCCTTGTTCTGTTTTGCAGGTATTCTCTCACTCAAGGCGATAATCTCATGGATCCAAACAACAACGTTCAGCCTCATCAGTATCAGGCAGAACCAAATCGCATTTAATGACTAATAATATAAAACTTACTAGCATTATTATAACTAACATGCAATGTATGTGTTTCTCCTTATTGTCATCTACTCCTCCCCCTTTATCTTTATTGTTTGGGCAAAGTTTTACCTTATGTCATATTCTATACACATGCATTTGAGCCTCATTGCATGTGTAGATAATTGGGTACATGAACCTCTATAAAGCTGAAAGATTGTTCATATACACGATTGTAATGTCACTAATACATTCTTAATTTGTCACACCATTTTTGGCAATCTCCTTCTCACTCAAAGGTCGTAGACAAACTAAAATAAAAATCTTCCTCTGTCATTTTCCTCGTAAGCCACACCTACTTCTCACCTTTTCTAGGAATACGACTAAAGAATATTATTTGGAAAAGCAAAAAAAGATATATAAGAGTGGTAAAACAAAAGTGTAGAAATTAAAAGTAGCAAACAAATATTTTAGGTGTATTAAACTTAACTATTAATTGAAACATGATCGAACCTTTTTAATAGGCTTTAAAAAACAATGGCACGACTCCATGCCATAACCTAATAACTGGAAATAGAAAAATAAAGAACTAAACAACTGCTGCAAGACATGGTCAAAGAATGTTGCAAAACATAGTCATATAGCAAATAATATAGTCAGCAATTTTGAGTTAATCTTTAACACTTCACCTTGATTCAAAGTTACAGATACCAAGTTGGAACCTAAAATAAACGTACTTGTCAAATAAAGTGAACTTGAATATCAATATGCTTTGTTCTTCCATAATAGGTTGGATTTTTAGACATAGCAATTGTTGCCTTATTGTCATAATAAATTTTAGTTACTTCAATTTCTCTTTACCAATGTCCACAAAAATTCTCATTAACCATATTGCTTCAGAAGCTGATGATGTTCTTTTTATATATTCAGCTTCAAATGTTGACAAGGTTAGTGGTGTTTGCTTCTTTGAGCTCTAAAAAATATTAGTAGATCCAAGATCGAAAACAAAATTAAATGTGCTCCTTCTATCCTTCAAACATCTAACCTAATAACAATCACTATAGCCAACTAATTTGAACTTTGAATCACAATCATACCACAACCCAAAATCAATTGTTCTAACAATATATCATAATACTCTTTTTGCAGCATCAAGGTGATGCTTTGAAGGGAGATGCATATATCTAGAAATAACCAAGCCACATGCGTGTCAAATAAATTAAGCCTCCGACCATACTCCTGAAATATCTTTCATATGTTTTTTTAATATCGTCAGTAACCTACAACTTCTCATTCAAATTCATTGACATAGCTACATTTTTTTAATTCAAAATGTTGAACCTTTTTAATAGAATTGTACCTTATTTTCTTTGAGATACAAAGAAGACATCTTCAAGTCGCTTCACTTTAAAAACCAAGAAAATATTGCAAGCTACATAAATCTATCATTTAAATTTTTTACTTCATGCAAGCTTTGAATTTGTTAATGAGAGAAAAAGATGAATTCAAATAAATCATGTCATTAACATAAAGGCAAAGAGTTAGAAAATCATTTTTACTATGCCTTTTCACATAAAGATTGGGTTTGTTCTTGCTTCTTTCAAATCCATTATCAAGAAAGTAAGAATCAATCTTGCTATACCATGCCTATGGAGCCTACTTTAATCCATAAAGTGTTTTTTACAGCTTGTATACTTTCTCTTCTTTGCCTTTGACAACGAATCCTTTAGGCTTAGAGATATACACCTCTCTTACAATTCCTCACTCAAAAAGGTTGACTTCACATCAAACTGATACACACAAAATTGTGGTTGTGCATCCGTTGTCAAAATGATTCTCACAATCTCAAACTATGCAACTGGAGAAAAATTCTCACCCTAATTGACATTGTAACACCCCAGTCCCCTCCGACATATGCACGTGCGCCATATAGTCATATGTGTGCATGCCCGACAGAAGTAGCGTGTTAACTATTTCACCTTTGCTTTATCACATGACATCATAAATAAGCCATAAATAACATATTAACTAAAATCCAAAATTTCCTTATTTCATTTCACAATCCATAGTTTATAATGTAGCATTATATATGTCGTCCATATTTTTACAATATTATCCCAGAGTATATAAAACTCGGTCTACAAATATGCTATATACATGAGGAAACTAAACAAAAATTAAAAACAAACTAATCCTTTAATCCCAGTTGATCGATCTTTGAGCTATGAGTTATATCCACAGTAGTACAAAATCGCTCCTATGCAGTTTTAGAAGCTAGGTTGTCTCAGTCTACCGAACCTGAAATTATCAACGTTGCAATTTGATGAGTTTTGCGAACTTAGTAGAGTAATCATCCTTGATGGTTCACTCATGACGTATCATATAATAGCATGTTGTCACATAATTCAAATCACTTTGATTATCATCAAGTTATAACGTAAAATACATTATTCACAGTTATCATGTTTCAGTCATATCATTCCATTTCACTTATGTAGTACATAATCATCGATTTACTATCATATATTCATATTTGAAATATTCTCATAACTTTGAAAATCATTCAATGTATTCAAATCATATGTGAATGCAATGTGTATAATACTCACATTTGTTTTTACGTTGATGTGACTATGTGCCTTTTGACTGTCCCGTATCCATTGTGGATATCAAGCTTTTTATATTATCCCTTATCCGTTGGAGATACAGGGCTCTTTGTACACGATGAGCCTTAGACTCTTTCCACAGGTGTTTGAGCTTTAAGCTCCTTTTTGTTCACTAGAGACATCAATCACAACTATCTTTATATTTCATTCATTGAAAATAAACATAAATTCAATCATCATACTCATTCAATCACATTCACATTATTTCTCATTCACATTTGTCATCGGACTTTTAGTCCGACATTCAACATTCACGTTGAGAATCAATTAGTCAATCTCATTCATATACAAGTAGCTTTTCCTATGATGTTTACATGCATCAAACACTTAGGACAATTATTGTCTTAAATTCAGAACACAATCAGCACATATCAAATTCAATTAGTCCTCTCATTTACATACAAGTAGCACTTCCTAAGATGTTTGCTCGCGTCAAAACTCCTCACACATTTCATATCCAGAATTCAGTACAAAAGTTAGTACACATTCATCAATATCAAATTCAATTCCGTAATAAACAAAACAAGTCAAGGTGAGACCATCTTAGGTTACTCATAATTGCTCCCTTTAGCCTATTGCCTTGACGTTTTGGCAATATCAGGAAGTGGTCGCGCTATTTGCTCTCCTACATACATTAACACAATTTCACATTACTATACTACTTATGTAATTGAGTAAACACGTGTATATATGTGTCATGTATCATGCATGTGCAATGAAAAATTCTCAGGTATATTTCTATAACAAATTGATGTACTCCAATTGTGCCAAAATTCACACACTCATTCACTATTCTAGCTTTTGTTGAAAGCACCTCATTCGGGTCAACTTTGCATAATCAATAAGATCAAGAAAATGATGTATTTCTGTAACACTTCTTCTAAAAAATTGTTCCTCTGTGTCTTAAGTTTCTAATGACACTAAACTCATTGAATTTGATTCATTATTCTATGAGTTATTCTCAAAATACCTTAGGCTAAGTATATTTAAATTTTTTGCTAAAGCATGATCATGCATTCAAGTTGTACAACCCATAAATCTCAATTTCAATATCTAAAAATTACAAACTTTATGTCAATTGAAAGCTAAGAGAATAAGCTATAACTTTTATGAAGAAATCTTTGCCTGATTTAGCCTACATCAATACAGTTTATTCAATAACAACAGGATATGATTTCTGTCATTAGTAGTGCTACAGCGTAAGCCAAGACTGACTTTCAAGCTAAATTTCAAGACCCTTAAGGATAAAATTCAAATTCAATTTCTTCTTAACATTTGTAGAGAAACGTTTCTAGTTTATTTTGAATTAAAAATCATCTCATTTGAAGCTCTACAATTCAAGTTATAATCAAAATACCGAAATATGTTCAATGAAAAGTCTCCAGTTCATAACATTCCAGCAAATATCCTCTTTTTCATCCTAAATCCATTAATCAAATATTTCCCGAACGAATTCAGATGACTCTAAATTTTATGGAGAGGAAGAAAAATGTGTTAGGAATCTATTGGTTCAAGTCAAGTCATTTGGAAGTCGGATGAAAAAGTTATAGCCAAAAGACTCAAAGCTATTCAATAAAAATACTCTAGTTCATATTCACACTTAAAAAACCAAAATCATACACGCAAACCATCACCATCTTCTTCCTCTCTCTACTGCAAATTTGTTTTCATGAACAACAACAATTCTTAATAGAATCTATAACCTATTTTTCACATCTTTCTAAAGTTAACAACTTCACAAACTTTCATCTCAGCTCATCTCAGTACAAACAATTCAAAAATCCAAGATTTAAACATAAACATCAAAACTAACATCCTTCATGCATATTCCTTATTTTCTGCATTTTTCTGTACTTCTTCTTTCTCACTAATGAATTTGTTTCTTCCCATATTACTCATGCGTGAACCCATGTACAAAACATTAAAACATCATCAAATGTTATTCACAAAAAACTTACTTGATTCAATGAAATTCTAGCTCAAAATTTCCAGATTTTCTAATCCTCTCGAGCAAACAAACATCAATTCAAACTTATAATCATCTTTAGCTAGTTCTCCAGCAGTTGATAGTCAGAAGCCAAATACATAAACATGCCTAACAGGTAGTTTCGATGATGGATGAAAAGAACAAAGAAAAGAGTTTTAGTTGGTGTTTTCGGTGGTGAAGAGATGTGAGCTACAGAAGTTTTTTCTCCAAACAAGATGATTTCTTGGATGGATAGCTCAATGACACAAGGCACCCATGCATGTGGGTCATTTGTCACCCTCCCATTTGTCTCTTCTTCTTTTTTCAAAATACTCCAAAATTTTGAAAATTCTCTAAAATTCACCAAAAATTTTGAAATAATTACAATACTCTCCAAATAAATTTTCAACACAAATAATCTAAAATTTACATTTTAATCGCATTTATAAATCAATTATACCCAAAAAAAAATGTCAATGAATGCATATATAATTACTTTAATGTATCAAAAGTAAATATTTATATGTGTGTGAATATACAATAATGCATAAGTATGCAATGTACTTATAATTTCTCACGGTAAACTCAATTCACTATTCTGGGGTCTAGCCCTGAACATGGGATGTTAAAGACACCTTGTTGTTGTGAATGTCTTTGCACCTCGAGGCTTGTATTGTGTTTTTGTATGTTGTCATTTGCTTGAAATTTTGTTCTAAAGACCCACTTGACTCCAATTATTGTCCTTCCTCTTAGAAGATTCACCAATTCATATATCTCATTTTTTTTGGATTATTACAAGTTCTTCTTTCATTACATTACCTCATTCTTCTTTCTTAATTGATTCATGAAATATTATTATATCAGTAACAACTAAAGCTTTTGTTAAACCATAGATTTCAGCAAGAGATATTGTCTTGGTAAAGAACTTCACGAAAACGACATCGTTTCGGATGAATGTAAAGAACTTCACGAAAACGACGTCGTTTTCGTAAGGTTAATAAACGTACTTAATGACAAGAATACTGACAAAATTTTTCCATCGCCAAACATTCCCTTATCCACGACAACTTTACCGACCGAATTAGAAAATCCGTAGCAATTTACCGACGGACATACATGCATCGGTATAATTCCGTCGCTATTCTTTGCTGCAAATTTTCCCCACCAAATATTGCAACAGACATCCGTTCCGTTGCTATATTTGTATCAAATAGCGATGGATTTCTTATTTTCGTCGCTATTTTCTAACGGTTACCGTTCCGTCAGTAATTGTCCGTCGCTATTGGGCGATTTTCTTATAGTGCGTATTGCTAATATATTCACCAAAACTCATACACCTCAACAGTTTCACGATCTAGTTTCCGAACGCTAGTTGGCAAGTTCTCAACCAACTTGAGTTTGAGGGGGAATGTTAACGTATGTATTATATCCTTAATAGGTGGCTAACTTACGGCCTAAAATCTTGGCATTCATTGAATATTTGACCTAGAATTATTTTCTTTGTTAGCTAATTATGTACCTACAAATTGATAGTCCTGTACAGCCACTAGAGTGGAAAAATAGAATATAATTCACAATTCTTCTCACTTTGATGAGCTTATTACCTTGGAGATCCACAAACTTTAGCTTTTATCAGATGATAAATGGGTAAGCAAGCGAAAAAGCATTGAAACCAAACTGGAAGTAGAAATTATTTCATGTTTTGAACTTTTCAAAAGCTTAAGAAGTCCGTAATTTACTCTTTAACAAAAATCGAAAGAATACATCAGAATGAATAATTGCTTTTGTGCTTAGGCTGTTTTACATATTCAATTAGCTAGTAAGGACCTCCAAAGACGTAAGAGATCTCTCCCAAGGAAGAAATCCTGACGCAGGATCAACAAAATTGGCTTGAACGAAGTCCTTGAGGCCAGTGTCCCAAACTTGACAGAACTTTTTCTTCCAATCAGCTGGTTCATTGGTCACGGTCCCAAAACCTTGTGCTTTGCCCTTTGAACCCTTATTTTGGCCCTCTTGCCAATCCTCAACATAAGTAGAGGCTCTTCTAAAGAATTTGGCATTATATGTGTACCAAACCTGATATTTGTAATGGTTCAGTACGACTGTGGTTTTGGGCAAATTCAGATGCTTGTATCCTTCTCTCAGTCTAAAGTGATGCACCTCGTTGAGAAGGCTTATACCGAGGAGGTCCGGCCTCACAATAGATTTGTAGCGCTCAGGAGATTTAAGCCGGCAAGTATATCCTACAGTAACACCCTGCAACGGGGCTGAGTTCAACCTAGACGGTCCAAAACTGTGGCTGACGGTTCTTATCTCTGCATAAGTTGGTGAATTGGTGTAGTTCGCCACAAGGTTTCTCAGTGAATTTTGACCTGATTTATCTTGTGCTTTGTGCTGAGGGAAATAGAAAAACTCATCCACGTCGAAAAATGCCAGCCACTTGCATTCATTCCTTGCCCTCAAACCGCAATGCGAAAGGCCAGCTTCCTGTGTTTTAATCCAAGGCCAAGAATGCCTGCTAATATTATGCTTTTGCAAATTAAGCTCGTCGATTACCTCCTGGAGCCCATCATCGCTATTGTTGTCGTAGATGAACCAGCGTTGAATTCCAAGCCAGCCATGGTACGTAATCCATTCCCTCATAAAAGCAGCTTGGTTCCACAACATGGTACAAGCACAGAGCTCGTACTTGTGTTTTGTAATTTTCTGGTCATTGTTCTTTGTAGTACTGTATATTCTAGCCACAGAAGGCAGAGGGCGAGCTCCAGAATCTTCTCCAGCTAAAACTCGACTCACTGTAACAAGAAGTCCCTCAGCCTTCTCTGTGTTGTTTCGCATGCTACGTGGTAACAAACACCTTACCACTTCTTGAGCTGCTGTAATTGCTTCGGTTGTGAGCACAGTTCCTTCGTCTTCATCAAAATTACTAGAGCCAAAATGACACCTGAACTGGGTTGGATCTGATTCTTTGTGAGGTGGTAGCTTCAACCCCTTAACGAACAAAACCGCCGTGTTCCAATCCAAAATCGCCTCATAAACCACCTTATCCAACGAAGGAACCACCGCGGTACTCTGATTAACAGCTGAAAGCAATTCATCATCCGTGGCGTCCCCGGCCCGCTGCAAGTCCAAGGCAGCAGAATAACTCCTCTCCGGAAGCGGACACATCACAATGGACTTCACCTCATGGTACTCATCAACAGATATAGCTGGTCTAACAACAACTTGATCAAGCTGCCAAGCAGAAGCATTTAACAATCTATAGTACACACAGTCCAAGTTCTCGCTCGTGTTAATCTTGCTTGACACAATCAACAGCAAGTGATCACCGAACAAGATCCTATCTTCCACAATCAACGGTGAGGATTTTACTTGAACAGACCGCTTTGTTAGCCTACTCGGCAAGAGCGACATTGTTGAAACTTTAAGCACTGGCCGGAACGACCCATCTTGGAGCAGAGATCGACGAGAGGAAACAAAGAGAAAGATCAAGAAAGATAAACCCACTAAAGACATCACAAAACCTACCTCTTCATTGGGTTTAAACGCTCGTTTTCTCTTCCAACGTGGTTCAGACTCCATCTTCTAACAACAGAAAGCTTCATTCCAGGAAGATGTTCAGCAACTGAGACTATAAAGATATGCAGGGATAGGAGGTGTAAACGTGGCGCAGACAGGAGTATAGAAGTTTAAAGCTTTCCTTAAATTCGAAAAGGGAATCTCGGAATAATAGACATCTCATTGACAAGAACAGACGCCGTACGTGTGTGTTTCTTGTTTCATTGGCTTTCAATTTCATCATTCAATATATTAAATATTGCAGCGTTTTCTGCAGCTAATTGATTGGATGTAATACTAGCAATCTTCAAATGGGAAAAACGTTATTCAATTGATTCAATGGCTTAAGATGGGAATTGCTCTAACAAGAGATAGCACTTTCGTTGTAATATTTCAGGAAATAATGCTGGCTCGGGGACTTCTCCACCAGCAGTAATTAAGGTTTATTATTTTTAAAAGGACGTTTTTAAAATTTTTAAATATAAAATATATATTTAAATAGATCCAATCAAGTTGAAAATCATTCATATTTGATTTGGACTGAGCCTCAAGATCAATGGCTCAAACACATTTTTCGAGCTTGTGCAAATCCAGGCCCAAACAGATTTTCAGGTTAGACTCGAGTTTGGATGGGCCTAAACTCGGCCTAGCCCGTTATCATCTCTGTATATGATGCAATATTTTCTTCCACTATTTGTGATTTTCAAACTCATTTAACATTAAGAATCTAAGACAAGTAATTCTTTTAAGAAATATCAAGAGCATCAATTTCTAATTTAAAGAAAAATGCATGCCTTTTTTTCTATTAAACCTTCGTGCTGATAATGTGTTATAAAATTAGAGGAAAATAATAAATAATTAAGAACGTAATTAAAGAATAAAAGAATGCACAAAATTTGAGGGAGAACTTGTTTCCTATTATTATATAAATATTAAAACAAACCACTAAATACATAAATCTACATAGTTGCCTTTACTAAATAACTTTATAAATATGACATTTACTCGGCATGATAGAATTAATTTATATCATATATTAATAAAATTATAGAATTTATATACCTATTTTCTAATATAAAGATCTTTCGATTAACAAACTAAAAAATATAAAATTATTGGATATTTAAAGGTTTGGTTTACTCTATGACAGTGCCCATAGTACATAGCCAGGTTTTGAGTTTAGCTTAAAGGGTCTATAAGCCCTGACCAATGGGCTTCTATCCCCATTTCTCTAACGTGTAAAAGGAAAAGTAATCCAAGGCAGTTAATTTGCAAGCTCAGATATGCCCCCATGGCATGCCCTGGTTTTAAACTATGAATACAACCTGATCCTATCTCATTTTTTAAGTTTCAACTCGTACAATTACGTGGTTCAGCGATATAAACGAAGATGCAGGACTATGTGTAGCCATGTAGGAACTATATATCTGTGTCAGCCATGATTGAAGTGCCAAATAAGAGTTCTATCTGCAAAGACTAGTTCTGCCACCAAGTGAAGGATAGATGAGTTGGAAGTCTGGCTGCAGTAACCCAGAACTTGCAATCTTAATCATATCTTCATCAACTTTATCTTTGATAATGATGGTAATGTCACCCAGCCAAGACTGCCATATACATAGACTCCTTTAACAGCTTAAAGCTTGCAGTCTGATGACACAAATGAGAACAATCATAAAAGTTAGTGCAGAAAGCAAGACAACAACATTTTCGTGAGGGATGCAATGGAAATGGAGAACTAAACTCATCTATTAAAAGTAATGATGAGTTGATCATTCATAGTCTTATTCATATGTAAGTAAGCACAAATCTTACTTTTGGACTAAGCCTCAAACTGCAAGCTAGTGTGAATAGTTAAGGAATTTGACAGAAAGACACTAAAATTGAGAAAATCCTGATATGCAAATCTCCAACTTTTGCGAGTGATTTCCAGTCGCTTAACCTATTGCAAGGGTGAAACCTTTCAACCTGCAGTCATAAGGGTGCTAGAGTTGAAAAAAAGGCCACTAGGATTGTTTGCAAATCATCCGTATCAAATAAAATTTACTAGACTTGAAAGTAATGCCCATTTAACTTTGTTTATTTCATTGAGTTAAATTGTAATTAATGAAGCTGCAAAATTTATGTGCAATTGCTTAATAATATCCCATTGCATAGCTCAAACTAGATGAAAACAAATATGCAAGTGGGTACAAAAACTGTAATTCAGCAGATAAACAAAAATGATAGTTTAACAAGCAGAAGCAATTACCAGTTGCAAATGTTCATTGGTGCTGTGGAAGTAGCTAATGAGGCTTCAGTAAGTACAATGGCACTGTGACCCTGTACGCTAGCTCGGTTTATATACTCCGACATTTGACTAGAGCAGAGGCTTGAATTCCCCTTTGCTGCACAACTATCATCAGTACATGAGTTCACAAGACGTCTAATACTATTGTTATGCTGAAACTTTTGGCTAGCAGGAATGTATGTACTAGTGTCGGTATCCCTTGCAGGAATGCTCTTTGCTTCTTGCGGCCGCTGTATGCTGCAAAAAGAAGAGGGTCTTGAAGTAGCATATCGATCTTCTGCTCTCCTCCAGAGCTTAGAACTCAAAAATACTGCACCAGGCAGTTTGCAACAGCTATTGTATGTGCTGTCAGGATTAGGAATCCTTCCATTAGATATTGCCAAGTCGTATGAAATTTCATCTAATGCCATTTCCAGACCACGAATACGTTTCTCCAGAGAATCTATTCCATTCTGTGAGTGCCCCATGAATCTCTACATTCAACCAAAAGTACCAAAGTTTAACTAGTTGTAACATTTTTAAGTAAACCAGACGAGGATGCTATCCTCGAAGCAGGAAGACATCACATCAACAAGCTGATTTAAGAAAATCGAAGATGGACTATTGTTTGTCCAGATGGGGGAGATAAAACCGTCTAGAGCGTGACTGAAAAAGGATCAGATATTGCAATAAACAACCCATAGAGCTTGCTTTTAATTATAGTAAAACAAGGCAAATATCCTTTCAGAACTTAGTAAAGCAGAAGAAACAAGGCGAGGATGACCATATAGTGCCTAATCCAGTCGCTTACAAACCCAAGAAACAATGAGAACATATCACGGGGAAAAAGTTAACCTTCAATCCTATACCTGGAGGACGCTCAGGAGGTCTGACTGCTGACTTTCAATTTGAATTAGTTGTTTACGAATCAAAGAAATATTTTCCATATCTCTGCTGCTCTCATGAAAGTCGTCAATAGGATTGCTGACTTCGATATCTTTGCTACAAGTATACTCATCATCATCATAAGGAACCACCCTTGACCCAGATCTAAAGCCACTGAACTTTTGGTGTTTATCATTCGGTGAGGTGCTGAAAAGGACACGTTTTGTTTCTGGCATAGAATTCCCATTATTTCCATCTTCTCCAAATTCCTGCTTTGTGAAATCATCTCCACAAGCCTTGTCCCGTGAGACAGCAATACCGATTCTGCAGGGAGAAATTTTCTTGTGGTCCAGCTTACGAGACAATGCTGTTTTTGAATTCTTGTCATCACTTATGACAGGAATTTGATTTTTGGCGGTGGTCACAAGAGAAGCCGAAGCGGGAGGGGACCTGCTTTCTGGGATTGATTTCTTTGGTTGAGGACGTCTGAATCTGACATCATTAGAACTTTTGGAGGCTAAAGGAGGGCATCCACCAATAGGATTCTCTGGTTCTGAGATAATTAAATCCAAAGATGATTAGGAGATATGAAATGGGTCCCCTGCTGATGTTATGCTTCCATTTTGAACTGGAAATATTGAAGATTCCAACGGACGATAACATATCCTCACCAAATTGGGAGGCTAAATCACAAAATATTTAGAAAGGTGAAAAATAATGGTGCTTGAACAGAACAAACTCCTTGATCAAACCCATTAGAAGATTAAAAACAATATAGCAACACGGATTAAAGTCAAGAGAAGAATTAGAAAAAAATGCTTCTTACCCATTGAAGAAGATCCAGATAGAGATGAAACTGAAGCCTCTTCACAAATGTCAGGAAGCTCCTTCCACAAGTCCAAAGTACGATTCATAGTCTCCCGCACCATTTTCACCTGTTACACCAAACCCGCATCAGAGCAAACAAAGTTCTTAATACTTTTAGTGATTAAGAAAAATTGAATCGAACAACAAAAAGATAAAAGTTTGAGCTCTTTAGTTTTCAGTTTTCCTCATTTTCTTCAAAAACACGGGAACTGAAGATAGATTTACATAGTTTCTACCTTATCAAACCTTCTACTTTCCAAAGAATTCAAGCACGCTACTTTATGCTCGGCTGCCAATTCCTTCTCAGCCACCGAAACCTGCCCTAAGGCCTCCGCCGCTGCCTTTCTTGCCGACCAATCTTCACTGCTCAAAAACTCCACCAAGCACGGTACTAGCCAATCAATAACACTCTTAGTCGAAGCTCCACCAACCCCAATAACACTTCTAATCACACTCAACAACGCTCCCTTTGCCTTAAAGCCCTCAAATTTCACCAACTTTCCCAGTTTAGGCAACACCTTTCGCAACTGTTCAGCCTCCGGCTCCGGCGACGACTCTATTGCCGCCGCAAAACACATCGCAGCTCCGATCTGAACGTTGTAATCCTGCTCAAGTGTCACCATTTCGAAAAGGGGTTTCCATAGTGTGGAAAAAGGAGGGTCTGTGATCTGTGAAGACATCGCGGAGGTTGCTTCGACGCAGGCTGATCGGACGGCGGAGTCGGGGTCCCGGAGACGGCGAGTGACGGTGGAGATCATCTTGGTTAAATGAGAAGATAACATGTTCCCATGCGAATGCGAGAGAAGAGTCAACAAGTTCACGCATTGTTTGCGAACAGGGGATTTGCAAGAAGAGTCTGTGTTGTGTATGCAATTAAGGAAGGGAGAGAAGGTGTCGTGACTCAGGCTCTTAGCGATGGATTCCAGCTCTGCGGTGGCCAGAGGGAGTGTGTCACGGTCGGAGAGCTTGTTCAGGCAAGAAATGACTCGGTGTTTAAGGTCATTGGAGGTGGTGGTTGTCGTAGGTGGAGAGAATGAGTATCGTTTGTGGACAGACATTGTCTTGTGTTGTTTCTACGGTGGTGCCACCGTCGCGATCGAATGAGAATGGATAAGAGGCTTTGGGTTGAGTCTCAGCTTTTGGACATTGATCAGATGAACAGATGGTTCGGTTATTTGGCTGAGGCGAGTGAGTCTGTAGCTTGGTGTATGCAAGACTCGGTATTAAAATGCTTATAACTGAAGAGTTGAAGTGGGCCAAAGTATTCTACGGTACTTGGTGAAGTTGTATGGCAGTATGTTTGGTAAAGTAAACCAGAATTGATAGAACAACAAAGCACAGTGAGCTTGTCATTTAATGGCTTCAATCAGGGGGCTAAATCGGATGAGATGGTGCAGCTTTTTCAGAGAATTTGGGTTAGTTGAAAAATGGATAAAAATATCAGCTAATTCAAATACTTTATGTACCAAGCAACGTGTTTGCATCGAACTCAGATGCAGTCTACTGTGCCAATCACGAGCTACACAATGGTAAGGTTTCACATAACAATGGGAGTTTCTTAAATTTTCAGCACATGCACACGTGGAGGTTCTGAGACTTGCCGGCTTCAGACATGCCGAACAAAACAGCAACACGTCATTGGACGCCAAAATGGAAGAAGGACCCAATTGACTTAAATTGGAAGTCGAAAACGGAGAGATAGAGGCTGCTTATGATGGATCGTCACCTTTGATTTTGAAGCAAAACTTTCAGCAAACTGTTGAGGTTGGTTTTGCTTAAATAATAATTTTAAGCTGACCCACGGAGTTCTAATGATAGACATAGACATGCCTCCCTCTATCTAACACTTGCTCCAATAAGGACAATAGCTTGGATGCCAGAAGAGCAAATCCAACGAGAAAGTTGAAGTGAAAAGTTGACTCGAGAACTGTTCTTCAAAGAATTACATGTACAGATGTACTAGCTAAGCATACACATCCAATCCAACCGGCAAAAGAGATTAAAATTTCAGGGTTTTGTAGTTAATGATATCTAGTACAGAAGTGAGGCATGACTGAAGAGACTTAATGGCAAGCAAAATGTCATTGGAAAGAGCATTTCGTTGGTGATGTTGGAGCGAAGATAATTGATTAGCAAGAAAAGGGTTTGGTGAACCATTATTATATACAAAAGTTTTCCAAGGAAAAAAGGGAGCCAAATGTAGAGCATGTGACAAAGAGACATGTATGGGGTTAAAGGGATCCAAGCACAGTCCATCACGTGACAGAGAGCATGGAAATTCATGAATTGAAGATGATTGTTTCTCTTAAAAGTAGGACATTATTGGGCCTGGGGAGAAGCGTAGAAGATGCTCTACTCTCAAAGTTTTACTTGGTTTTGCTTAATTACTGTATTACATAAATTTAACACATCACATCTATGGGATCGTGTTACTTAGTTATAGTAAGACCTTAACTTGGTAAGCAGCAAAACTTACCTATGAATTTTTTAAAAAATTATAATATTAAAAATTTTGAATATAAGTATAAATATAAACTATTATCTGATTTTTGTGAAATTTTAATATTATAAAAGTATTTAAAATAATTAAAAATAATAAATAGACTAATTTAGGAGATAAGTTATTGTAGCTAGCATTAACAACCGTCTCAATACTATCAACAATCATTTATATAAGAACTCTTATCAAATGCCAGTACCACCCATTGGATCCGCTACACTCTTAACATGGTGTAGAATGTGATGCATGTGGTGATCAAGATGATTGTTAGACGACCCTCCAATTGTAACTAGTCAACACCCTGTTCACACAAACTTTTTTTTTTTTTTATTTAAGGAAACTCAGAAATGGTAAGCGGTACACCTTTCTGGCGCTTAACCCACAGATCACCCTTACAGATGTATTCAAGCGACGCTTCTCATCATTAAGGGCCCAACTAATTCTCCATCTACAGGTAAAACTCCGGCTGCCCCAGGCTCTTACAAAAGGGACTAGCATGAAATCGAACCTGGGATTTAACTAAAGTCAAGTCCCGCTCTTAATTATCGAGTCATACCCCTTGAGGGCTGTTCTCACACACCTACCAAAGCTAAATTGCACACAATTACAGCATCTCGACCTTTTTCACCTGAAGGAGCTCGAAGAAATCCTTTAACCAGGTCAAAAAGAGCAAAGATGCCACCCCGTGAATCCAATTAAAAGCAATAGTTTTATTGAGACATGAAGAGGGTGAACTCGGATGAAAGCTTAAATGGTTACTTTCCAAATTTGAGCGAAGATGGTGCCAGAATATCAGTTAAAAGAGACTCCATTCACGTGACTACACCTGTGATTTAATGATGAACGGTTTTGGCCTTCTTTAGGGAGTGTGCTGTTACTGTCAGATTGCGGCCATCGTACCGGTTTAAGGCTCTCTCTCTTTTTTTTTGGCAGATACGGAATAATAATGGTTTTTGAGTTGGTGTAACTGCAAATTAACTATTTTGAGTTTTGATTCCTACTCAGGAATATAAGTAGCTTATGTAGAATAAAGACAAGGTAGGGCCAGTGAAATAACTGAAAAGCTCTGCAGAGAGGACTTGCCAAATTCACCAGCTTGTTTCTCTTGTTTTGGCTTCCGTAGAATGTTACTGTCAATTTTTGTATTAACCTGAATCTGCTGCTTCAGTAAGTATGGAATCTTACTTTCAGGCTAACCATATATAGATTGTGAAACTGTTGAGCTAGATGGATGATGCAACTATTTTCTTTATCTTTTAAGATGAGGACAATATCATAAGGTAGGTAAAGAAAATATTTCGTGCATGCATTGTTCTAATGTCAGGCATGGCTTCTTCTCTGCTGTTTAAGCAGCTAATTCCTCAATCTTTAACGCCTTCTTTAAACCAAAAAAACAAGAATTTTAGGAAACTTTGTTATAGTTTGCCTTTTTTATGTGCCCATTTGAGGAAAATAAATAACAAAGAAAATTAGCAAACCATTGAGATCGAATTCTATTGGAACAGTTCAGCACTGGAGGGTAGTCAGATTTAATGTATAGTTATATATGCAGATATGGTGGTAGATAACTGGAAAATCATTATACACCAGAATTATAAATTGATCAATTACTGTACGTAGACTTAAGCAGTTCCTTCGATTGCATTTTTTTTAACTTTATTTTTCTATTTTCTGTGGATTTAAGACATTAAATGGCAGAAAGAATATTCACCGACCAAGAATATACAAATATGGTATAGCTCTCAGAGTGGATTAAGCAATATATACTCGGCTACTCGCACTCAGGATCTATTATTAATATAATAATACACCATTTAGGGCATGCCAGCCTGCAATTATTAGTTAAACCAAACCATAACAGCTGGTTTAGAGACAATTTAAAGCAACATTATTAAGTCCCCAGCAAACCTGATATCGAATGCTTACCAAATTCTAACTTGGAGGCGTGTAAGTTTAACATCCCTAGCATCATATATCAGCCTGAACAGTCATACAAGTCAGAGAAACAAGACTGAGTTTTCTCTTCGGATCGTGGAGATATTGGACTAAATCTTATAATATACTACACCTTATTGGAATTATTATCTTTTCCATATGTGCAGGAGATGAGTTAGGAATGTATATAGAAAGTGTATCAATGTAAATCACTGTACGTGGTAGAGATAAGGACTAATTAGTTTGGTATAGTTGCTGATTTGTAGCCATAACATATGGAGTAGCGTAACATATGGAGCATATTTCTCCATTCTGAATGTATATAAACTATAGGCATGCGTAGAAGGAATACACAGAAATTTCTTCCCATAATATTTGAGATGGTATCAGAGCAACGTTTCTGGTGACTCAACAAAATTTTCTTCCGCCCTTTCTTCTTATTTTCTCTCGATAGCCATGTCTACCGAAGTCTTCAAAAATGCAGTTATGGATACCTCAAGTCCATACTACATACATCATTCAGATCAACCCGGACACCTACTTGTCCCAGAAAAATTGAACGACTCAAACTATCCAACTCGGAGCAAATCAATAATTCATACTCTCACAGCCAAGAACAAAATAGGGTTCATTGATGGCACAATTAGTGCACCTTCAGAGACCAAGCAGCCGACAGAATACGCTATCAGTGCAATAGCATGATTCTTTCATGGTTAACACATTCTGTTGAAGCGGATTTGGCCAAAGGCGTCATACACTCGAAATCAGCATATCAGGTTTGGCAAGATTTGAAGGATCAGTTCTCACAAAAGAATGCGCCTGCAATTTTTCAGGTACAGAAAGCCATTGCCACAATCACCCAAGGTACAATGTCTGTTTCGCCATATTACACAAAAATCAAGAGCCTCTGGGACGAGATAGACACATATCGCTCATCCTCACCTTGTAATCAAATGAAGGCACACAATGACGAGAAGGAAGAAGATTGTTTAATGCAATTTCTTATGGGTCTCAATGACACCTATAAAGGTGTCCGATCTAATATTTTGATGATGTTTCCCTTGCCTAACATTCGACAGGCATATTCATTAATTATACAGGAAGAGACGCAACAACAATTGTCGTCGGAATCAACAGAGAACTTTACTATCGCAATACTGCTCATGGACGTGGGACGATAAATCGAAAAATCATAAAGGCAAGTATTGTGAACATTGTTCGAGGGCTGGCCACTCGATTGATGAACGTCCGGCTTTAAAGTTCCATTGTAATTTTTGTGACAAGAGAGGACACACAGAAGATAGGTGCAGGCTCAAGAATGGTCAATCTGGTCGTACACAACAACAGCGTGGTTTTAAAAATTCTGGAAATGGTCTGCTGCCAGCCGCCAATATGACGGATTCAATTCCAGAAGAGAAATTCTCCACTGATACTATTTCTAGGTTTTCGACAGAATAGCTTCAAGAAATTGCCAAAGCAGTTTCGATGATTAATTCGGGTAATCGTGATGTTTATGCAAATGTAGCAGGTTTCCTCATGAACTTTAATACTGCAATAAATTCTGTTTTCACAAAACCATGGATTTTGGATAGTGGGGCGACTGATCATATTGTTTCAAATTCAGAGTTATTTATCAATCTAACTCCATCACCAGCTTTTGGTAAACCTTCCTACAGCTCAATATTTCAATCACGTCCAAAGGGACCATCCAATTTAATAGACATATCAAATTAGAACATGCTTTATGCGTGCCTTCTTTTCATTTAAATCTTATTTCAGCAAGTAAACTCACTAAAGCATTAAATTGTTGTGTTGTCTTACTTCCCAATGGTTGTATCTTGCAGGATCTGGCTACGGGGAGGACGATTGGCTCGGGTGAACAGCGAGACGGTCTTTATTACATGAAGCTTTCCCAAAAATTACCCGACTCTTTCCATGTTTCCAGTAATACAAATCTCTGGCATATGAGATTCGGCCATCCGTCTTCATCACGTTTGAAATTAGCATCTTTGTTATTTTCTTTCAATAATACATCTGCTTATAATAACTGTGATATCTATCCCATTGTTAAACAAGCAAGATTGCCTTTTACGTCTAGTAAAATAAATACACAGCATCCGTTTGATTTGTTACATTGCGATATTTGGGGCCCTCATAAATCACCTACTTATTCAAATACACGATTTTTTTTTACCATCGTCGATGATTTCACTAGATGCACTTGGGTCTTTTTGATGCAACACAAATCAAATACTCAGCGTCTACTACGATCCTTCATCACTTTTGCATATACACAATTCCACATCTGTGTTAAAGCCATCCGAACAAATAATGGTACGGAATTTCTTTCCACGCGTCAATTTTTTCTTGATCACGGCATTGAGTACCAACGTACATGTGTCTATACCCCCCAACAAAACGGGGTGGTTGAGCACAAACACCGTCATATACTCGCAGTTGTGCGATCCCTTCTTTATCAGTCAAATTTACCTATTCGTTTTTGGGGAGATTATATTTTAACCGCAGTATACCTAATTAACCGCTTACCTTCCCCCATTCTGTCAAATAAAACACCTTTTCAACTATTATACAACCAAGTTCCATCCATTACACATTTATGTGTTTTCAGCAGTCTATGTTTTGCAACAGTGAGTCATCCCAAGCACAAATTTGATCACCGAGCTCGACGGTGCGTCTTTTTTGGGTACCCGCCTAATCAAAAAGGCTACAAATTATATGATCTTGAAGACCACACTGTTTTTGTCAATAGGGACGTGATTTTTCACAAAACCATTTTTCCCTTTCATGAAACATCACCTCCACAACCTTCTGTCCTACCAATTTACTCCTAGACTTAGACAATCATAATCCTACAATTCCTACCTCACTGCTGAACCCACAATCAGAATCACCAACTTCGGACAATGAGCCCATTACCGAACCTTCACCCAATGAGCCCATTGTGCCCAATTCCTCCATTGAGCCTATTCCAGACCCTATACCCACTGAATCTCCAGCGCCTAATTAATCCCCTAATATTTCTACACAACCACTTCAACATTCTACACGTCCCAAGCATCCACCTACATGACATAAAGATTACTTGCTACCACCTCGCGCGAATCAGTCCACTCGCAGCCAAGGTCCTCTCTCAGGTACACGATACCCACTTTCTCATTTTATCTCTTATTCCAAATTATCCTCTACTCACTGCACTTTTTTAGCTAACATCTCTACACATAGAGAACCTTCATCATATGATCAGGCCATTCTTTCTCCCCACTGGAAGGAAACCATGGAAGTTGAATTATCAGCATTGACAGAAAACAACACTTGGAGTATTGTTTCATTACCAGCTGGCCATAAACCCATAGGATGCCGATGGGTTTATAAAATAAAATACAGGTCCGATGAGAGCATTGAACGATATAAGGCGCGCTTAGTCGCCAAAGGCTACACCCAAGTGGAAGGGATTGACTATGGTTAGACCTTTTCTCCTACTTCTAAACTTACGACATTACGTTTCCTTTTGACTGTTGCAGTAGCTAGAAACTGGTTCACCTACCAACTTGAATGCATTTTTGCACGGTGACCTTCATGAGACTGTTTACATGGAGCTTCCTCTCGGACTTCGCTGACAAGGGGAGAATCGGGTTTGTCGGCTTCATAAGTCCTTGTACGTTGAAACAAGCATCTCGAAACTGGTTTGCTACTTTCTCTAAAGTTATTCAAAAGGCAGGATATATTCAATCAAAAGCAGACTATTCTTTATTTACCAAGTCTGTTGGATCATCTTTCACAGCTATCTTGCTATATGTCGATGATATACTTTTAGCAGGAAATGATGATGTCGAAATGAGGCATCTCAAGGCATCTTTGCTCTGACATTTTCGAATCAAGGATCTTGGCACCTTAAAATATTTTCTGGGCATTGAATTTTCTCGGTCTAAACATGGGATTTTTATGTCTCAAAGAAAATATGCATTGGACATTTTGGATGATACAGGTCTAACTGGGGCAAAACTGGAGAAGTTCCCGATGGAGCAAAATTTAAAACTTACTCTCGTTGATGGAGATTTATTACATGATCCAACTAAATATCGCAGGTTAGTTGGAAGGCTCATTTACCTCACCGTCACAAGGCCAGATATTGTTTATTCAATCAAAACTTTAAGTCAGTTTATGCAAGAGCCTCGCAAATCACACTAGGATGCAGCATTACGAATCCTGAAATACATTAAGGGGACGCCCTGGCAAGGATTATTACTTCCCCCTAATAATGATCTTAAGATGAAAGCCTATTGCGACTCAGATTGGGGAGGATATCGTGTCACTCGAAGATCAGTCAGTGGTTATTGCATTTTTCTGGGAAATTCATTGGTGTCATGTAAGGATGGCAGTGGGTTTTCAACCCGATTAATATCCGCACTACCCGACCCAATAGATTTGGATATGGACAGTAAATCGTAAAAACCGATGGATATGGGTTGAGTCATAAAAAATGAATATAGATATGGGTAGAGTAAAACTCGAACCATGGATACCCATATCTTACCCATTTTTTATTAACTCTATTTTTTCTATTTTTCTTGAATATTTATGGTTAAATATAATAAAATATTAAAATTTTATACGAAGAAACAACTTTAAAATCTCCACTTTACTCCTCAGTACTTACATTTTTCATCACATTTTATTTTTCTTATAGGATAATAATAATGCAAATGATATGGAGATGGAGTTTTGAATGTTGTAGAGTTCACGCAAAGACAATTTGAAGCTTTAATTATTTCAATCTTTGTTCCAGTTCTAAATTGTGAAAAATGTATGTTTTCTTTGTACTAAATATTATGATTTTTATTATTCCAATTTTATGATTTTTAATACATACAAATTAAAATCTTGACTTATTATTATTAAAATTATTTTGATTTGGAGCGTTCGCAAAAATCTACTCTTTATATTTTTTATTTAGAAGTTATATTTTTATGTGTTATACAACCCGATGGATATCCAAAAACCCGAACAACCCAATGGATTTGGATATGGGTAGTAAATCATAAAAATCAATGGATATGGATATGAATATGGATATGGGTTGAGTCATAAAAAATGGATATGGATATGGGTAGAGTAAAACCCGAACCGAACCCTACCCATTGCCATCATGGAAGTCTAAGAAGCAAACCAACGTGTCAAGGTCATCTGCCGAAGCTGAGTATCGGGCCATGGCAAATGCTTGCCTGGAGTTAACATGGTTACATTATGTCCTGCGAGACCTTAAGATTCCAATTGGCATGCCTACACCTTTGTATTGTGATAACCAAGCGGCACTCCATATTGCAACAAATCTTGTATTTCATGAGCGTACGAAGCATATCGAGATAGAATGTCACATCGTACGCGAAAAATTGCAAGCTGGAATGATAAGTCCATCACATGTTTCTTCACATTGTCAGTTAGCAGATATATTTACAAAGCCTCTCGGGAAGGATCGATTCAGTGATTTCATGAAACAAGTTAGGAGTTCATGATATTTACTCACCAACTTGAGGGGGAGTATTGGAATTATTATCTTTTCCATATGTGCAGGAGATGAGTTAGGAATGTATATAGAAAGTGTATCAATGTAAATCACTGTACGTGGTAGAGATAACGACTAATTAGTTTGGTATAGTTGCTGATTTGTAGCCATAACATATGGAGTAGCGTAACATATGGAGCATATCTCTCCATTATGAATGTATATAAACCACTACAAGAAAGATGTTTATTGGCGACGGAATATCACCGACGGTCTGGAAACCGTTACAATTACCAACCGAAAATGGACAGCCGTCGGGAAAGATGGTTGTGGAGAAGAAGTTTTGCGATGGTACAATATTCGGTCGCTGAATGTTGGGGAGGGAATTTACCGACCAAATTTTCGGTCGGTAAAGTGGTCGATAAAAACGTCGGATTGCAGCCCCTCGGTTAAAGCAAAACGACATCGTTTTGAGTTATTTCAAAACGATGTCGTTTTGAAAACTTATTAAACCCTCTTCATTTCCTTTCTTCCTCTCTCCCGCGCGACGATCCTTTCTTCCTCTCCCTGCAGCTGCGCGATCTCCTCCTCCACAGTTCCTCCATCGTCGCCGCCTGTCGCCGAGTGGAGAGCTCCAACGCCGCCGGCCGACGGAAGACAGGTAACCCTCTTCTCCCACGACTCCTCTTTCTCCTCCCTCCCCTCTCCTTACTTCGGGTATCGTATAAATATCAATTTGTTCCTGTTAGTTTTAGCTTTTTAAATTTATTATTTAACTTACAATTTTGTTGGTTTCAGAATATTGGAATGTTGGCCTTTTCAACTTTATCACTTGATATGCTCTTGATGATTATAGATATCACTTTTTAAGCTAGAAAAAGTTTAGCCTAAATTATTTCTTCACTTGGTATATTGTCAAATATTAGATTAAAATTCCCCATTTTTTTACCTTATGATGTGAAATCATTATTCTTATCAATGTAAAATAATAATAAATAAGATATTATGAACATAAATGTTTAACGATGTATGCTTAAGTAGTAAGGCTAAAATAATGAAAAACATAGATGAAAGATTATTAAAAGTATATGGCAATAGAGCTATATAATCAACCAAAGAATGTTTTAATATATGAATATATAAAATGTAATATTTAAACAAACAAGACACGATATATTGCAAGTTCTAACCAACTTAGAATAAGAAGAATAATTATTAATAACCCCCTATGAATTACTACACTGTGTAATTTGTTTACTAAGCAACACAAAGTATGAATATTCAATATATTACTTTAAACAATTCTTACTAAATGTCAGATTATGCTAAAGGATTCATCAAATATTTGAACGATAGAACACCTGACCATATATGCAAACACCAAGGAAAAATTTTTGTTATTAGGTTCACTTAGTTCAAAGAAGCTTATTATCATTAATGGAGTAAGTATCTTAAGGATGCCTAATAACTTCAGCGTGAAGTAAAATTAGCATTTTATTCACTTTAAAAGGCTCACAACTTGAAAAGAAAACCATATATCTTCACCAAAGGATGACAAAACTATATAATATTCCCTTATAGTCTTTTATTATCTAATAATGAACTTGTGGATCTCAGTGAGATTTCTACTAGGTGTTGTTATCGTTACAACTTTTGGACATCAAAGTATGATATTTATATAGCTTATCTTCTTAAAACTTGAGATATAAAGTAGATGTCATGATTTAGAATTAATTAAACTAGGCCTAGACTAAAGCTTATGAAGATGTTGAATTATTAATTCAAGAATTTAGAACTATCTATAAAAGAAGTGAAAACATGTTAATCATCAACTAAATAGATTATATTCATGGAAAAATACATGGTAGCAAAAATTCTTTGTTGAACTTTGTTTTAATATGAGATCCATTACATATGTACCATTATTTGTATAGCTAAACACTATAACATTTTCTATAATTAAATTATTTGAATTTTCAAGTTTTACCACCTATAATATATGCAACATCTTATTTGCATCAGATTTAAAATGAATGAAAATTTGAGAACAGGTAAGTCGATATAGAATTTAGGTTAAGTTATATATCTTATAATCTCCTCTCTAGGGTACTTTTAGGGTTAAGTACTAAGAACTTCATTAAAATAGGTTTTACTTGCCATATCTAAATTAAATAAACAAGTTTATATATTTACGTGTTCAATTTAATAATAAAATGTCACTAAATTTAATTAAAATAGGGAATAAACAAAGTTCCACTCAAATCCAATTCAATAAAATTAAGAGAAGGATAAGCAAACTAGTGCAATATAATTAATAAAACATGTTATATTAAAAAGATGACAACCATTATCCCATTTAGGGTTTCATGGAAATAATAAGGAAAATAACTTTTCTCTATTCCATCATCCTTTATTATAATTGAAATATATACAACACGAAAAATATAAAACAATATAGTTCTACAAAACAAAATTAAACATAAAAATCAAGTTCATAAAATAAAGATTAAAATGGGTCATAGCAAAGATAAACTAACCTAACTCTTAATGATTAGTTGCTAAGTTTAGCTCTAATTTTAATCCAATTATTACACCTTGCATAAATTGAAGTAGTTCCTTCTTCTTCATCTAAAGTCATGAAAATAAAAGAAAATTTAAATGATTCATCTTTATTTTATTATAAAAGAATAGAAAGAAATACAAGCATCTATAGAGAGTGAAACTCTAAAAAATGCTTAAATAAATCATTATGTGATTCCAACTTAATATAACCATTAGCTCAAACCATAGAGAAATGAGTAAAGGATTATGGTATCATCTTATTTTAGAAATAAGATGATACCATAACATTTTCTTTCTAAGTGGATCTCTTACTTACCTCTTTTAGTAATTCTTTCCAAATAACGTTTTTTAGCTCTAAATCACTACAAGAAATCCGTCGATTAGAGATGAAAAATGATAAAATTTTATCGGTAATAAACTGACGGCCAAATCCGTCAGTGGTTCAACCGTAGGTAAATTTATCGATGGAGAAAAAAAACCGTCGTTAAATTTATCAACGCAATATTTTTAGACAAAAAGAAGACTTATCATTAATAAATATCTAACAATTTACCGACGGATGTTAAGTTTATGTCGGTAAATGAAAACACACCTAAATGGAATTCACTATGCCTTTCAGCTTCACTACAATTGAAACTAAAGTCACAAATAGAAAGTACCGACAATTATACATTTCCTCAAAATAAATCAAGCAAAATGGCTCATTGGAATATTAAGCTAAGAATGATCTTCTATAGCTTTAATAGACTTACAAGAAATATACAAGATGAAATCTAAATCCAAAAAAAGTTTATATTATAATGTGAATATATATTATAATAACATATGTTCAACTACATGTGTTGTTTCTTACCTTTAATTGAAATTTCTTAAAGAGAAAAGAGATAATGCGGAAAAATTTTAGAGCTTTATCGAATTTTACTAAATATCCTCTAAGGACTGATGAAAAAATGTAAATAGTATTAGATTAATGATTATAGATCATGTATTTATAGTCGGTTCTAAATAGGTTCATAACAAATAAGGAATGATCTTAATTAGTTAGCCCTATTCATTTGAGCTTAATAAGGTTATAAGGGTTTTGGATTAAGATTAACCAAGTTATGAAATCTTTTGGTGGTTCTATACTGAGCATGTTGCATAAAACCATTATAATTGTTTAATTAGTTAGTTTCCTATTCTAATTGAAAAGATGAATTAGTCTTAGTTTACTTCTTATTATGATGAATTAGATTGTTCAAAACTCATCATTATTGCCATTTTAACCATGTTTGTTAATTGAGGTGTAAAAAGTATGCCATTTTCACATGCCCTATTAGCTTTATTAATCCCTACAAACATATATGACATATATCCTTTGGTTTCCATTAAGACATGACAAAAATAACACTTTTTATACCATTTATCAATCTATCCCTCCCCTTAATTAATTTTAATGTGATTATCCATAGTCTATTACATAATTATTTAAACAATCCCTGATATCATGGTGAATATTTACCACATCCTCCGTAGCTAATGATGGTTTAATAGCTTGAGTTTTGTACTAAAAATGTTAATTTATTCCTAGCAATTTCCGTGATGAGGCCTTTGCATGACTTAAATATGTATTATATATAGACTTCAAATAATGAGTGTTTAAGCTCCAACATCATCATCCATAATGTAATTTCTCTTCATATAGTTCAAACAAGATGAGAAAGATTGCAAATAATCCAAAATTTTTAGATATCAATGTATTGGGTAGTGATATTGTTGTTACATTATCATATGATCAATTATCTTTTCTAATTTTTCTCACCATGTATGTATTTGGTATAATATTATCAAATGAAGAAAATCATTGCCATCTTTAGCCTTCGCTTCTGAAGGCATAAATAGCATTCATAAGGAAATTCTATAAATTAGAATATCCCATCAGGGCAATTAGGGTTCTAATATGACTAAAGAATAATTTCAAACCATTTAAAGGGGAGATGGCATGTTATTTATTAGATGTATGAAGTAAATCTCTCTTTGATTGCATAGTGAACAAGTGTTTGGAATGTTCATAATTCTTTTGATATTGTTTAAGGTGGTTAATCTCTCTTTGATTGCAAGCTAAATACTAAAGATTGTTAATGAGAGTGCTCTTTATGAGGAGCTTTAATCATTTTATTTATGGCCTAGTTTTTTTTTTAAGTAGATCAATGGAAAATAATATGAAGTCTATTTAACTTAGGAGCTCCTCTAGGTATCCAACTCTAAACTAGTTATCACACCTAAAATTTATTGAATCACCATTGCTAATCTTATGTTCGATTAGCCTCCTAATTTTTTTTCTTTTGGTTGAAAATTTGAACTATGGTCCAAATTAAGCTTCTTCGTAACCATATGCTTTCCAATTGAGCTATGAATGACACTATTGTTGGTTTTCATTGCAGCTTGATCATCTTCATCTCCAGTTACGTACTTCAGCAGCACTTCTCTGCATTTCGATTGAGGTCATTGCTTATCCGCTTTTCTTTTGTTGTTATCTGCTCTTGATTCATGTGGGTGTACACTAACTTCCCATAGCATGTCACTTAATCGTGTATTGATGTCTTGCATGATGTGAAAGTTGACAATATACATGTAGTATGAAGAGGTAATTTGCGTTGTGATTACTGGTTGAGATAGAATTGTGTGTTAATTGCAAGGGGACCCTTATATCATAAGGGGGATGTCCAAATTATAGGGGAAATGCTGCCGAAATTTCAATAGGATCGTCATAGTAGATGATGGTTAAATGAGAACATGAGCTCATTAGTTTTAACTTCTGATCTTATTTTGGAAGTGACTTACAATTATGAAAATGATTTAGGATATTACTTGGTGGTTTAATTTTGTGAGGATGATAAATGTCATGCGTTGAGTATGACATGTTCCTGAATTTTTAATTGATGTCTTACACACTGTGATCTGACGAATGCGGTATAACATTTTGTTTCCGTAATAATGCATACATGACGAACCGTCCTCCATGTAATTGTTGCACGGACCTTAATGAATTTGATCCTTAATTTGATGGATGCTTTGTAAAATAGATATCTCTTAACTTGTAATATGGACATAATTTTATATGCATATGTGAAATTGTATATGTACAACGAATTGATGAGAATAGGTTTTTATATTTTGATATTAAAACTTGTATGTTATGATTTGGTTTCTGAAATGTGGCTAACATAGCAGCCTAACTTTGGATTCGATGTTGTAGAATAACCGTCCTCCAGTAATGAGTTTCAACGATAGATCTTGGATGTATAGACTTTTAACCGCTGATGGTTTCATTAATCCTGAATTTGTTGACGGAGTTGAAGCATTTATTTATTATGCATGTTCGCAACCTGCATATATGGATAGGTCAAAGATCAGATGTCCATGTAAAAAGTACAAACACAAATGCTTCCTTTTAATTGATGAAGTTCATATGCATTTGTTGAGAAAAGGGTTTGTTCCCAACTATTTCCAATGGACCCGACATGGGGAACCCGTGGTTGCTAGCTCCTCAAGGAGGACTGAAGAACATACGTCTATGAACTTAAATGAGAATGACGTTGAGGATGGATATGGAAGAAATTTTGGTGATGGGCCGGAAAACTCTTACAGGCAAATGGTGCACGATGGACTCGGTCATACATCTGATCCAAATGGGGAAAATGTTGACGAAGAACCTAACCCTCAGGCAAAACAATTTTTTGACTTACAACAGTTAGCTGACCGAGAATTGTGGCCAAATTGTGAGACAATGACTCAGTTGTCATCAATTGCTCGCATATTGAACATAAAGAGTGAAGGTTATATTTCGGATCGCAGTTTTGATAAAAATCTTGAGTGGTACAACGAATCATTGCCAGCTGATCATACAATGGTTGATAGTTTTTACAACATGAAAAAACTTATTCGTGGTCTTGGTTTGCCTGTGGAAAAAATTGACTGTTGTCGAATCAGATGTATACTGTATTGGGGAGACTATATGAACTTAGACCAGTGTATAATTTGTGGTCAACCTAGGTTTAAGCCCAAAAACGTTCAACGAAACAGAAATTAGTTCCATGGAAGCGAATGTATTATTTTCCGCTCACTCCTAGGTTACGGAGGCTTTATGCTTCTGAAGTGACTGCATCTCACATGAGATGGCATGCTGAACACGAACAGGAAGATGAAGTAATGACTCATCCATCAGATGCTTTGGCATGGAAACATTTTAATGACACCCATGTTGATTTTGCAGTTGACAGTCGCAATGTTCAGTTGGGATTGTCAACGAATGGATTTCAACCTTTTAGTCAATCTGGTCAACAATATTCTTCATAGCCAATTCTCATAACTCCTTATAATTTGCCTCCTTGGATGTGTATGAAAGAGGCATATATGTTCTTGAAAGTGATTGTCCCTGGATCCACTAATCCGAAGCAAAAAATAGATGTGTTCTTACAGCCATTGATAGCTAAATTGCAACAGCTTTAGGACTATAGTGTTCAAACTTATGATGTATCTAAGAAACAAAATTTTGTGTTGCGAGCAGCTTTGATGTGGACTATTAGTGACTTCCCAGCCTTTGCCATGTTATCTGGATGGACTACCGCTGGGAAGTTGGCATGTTTTTATTGTGGCAATGATTATGATGCCTTTTATCTGCCAAACGGAAGCAAAATGTGTTGGTTTGACAATCACAGGAAATTTCTACCTTCAGATCATCCGTTTAGGTGGAATAAATATAAGTTTAGAAAAAATAGGATGGTAAACACTCGTCCTCCTCCTATAAAATCCAGTGAATAGATTTTGCAAGAAATTGAGGAATTAGGCTTGCTGAAAGTAACAGAATTAGAGGTCGATGAAGTAAATTCAACCATTAGTCAGAACTTTGGTTGGCGGAAACGAAGTATATTTTGGGATTTGCCATATTGGAAAACGAATTTGATTCGTCATAATCTAGATGTGATGCACATTGAGAAAAACATATTTGACAACTTGTTCAATATCATTATGAACATTGAAGGGAGGACAAAAGACAATGCAAAATCTCGAGCTGATTTGCAACCTTTTTGTAAAAGAAATGAGTTATATAAAGATCTTCGCACTGGTAAATACCTGAAAGCATGTTACACTTTGGACAAGAGACAAAAGGAGCTTATATGTGAATGGTTGAAAAGTCTTAAGTTTCCTGATGGATATGTTTCAAACTTGGCTAGGTGTGTGGATCTAAGGAAGTACAAATTATTTGGGATGAAAAGTCATGATTGTCATGTATTCATGCAAAGGCTGATCCCAATTGCATTCCGGGAGTTGTTACCTTCTAAGGTATGGGAAGCTATAATAGAGTTAAGTTTGTTTTTTAAAAGCTTAACCTCAGTTGAAATCAACATTGGTGAAATGGAAAAACTAGAACATGAAATTCCCGTAATTTTGTGCAAGTTAGAAGGCATTTTTCCTACAAGCTTCTTTGACTGTATGGAGCATCTACCTGTGCATTTAGCATACGAGGCAAAACTTGCCGGTCCAGTTCAATATCGATGGATGTATCCATTTGAGAGGTAAGTAGACAAATATTACTGCAATAACCATTTACAAGCTTTATCAACTACATTCTAATAAGTATTTTGGTTCCTGTAGGTATTTGCATCACTTGAAAAAAAATGTTAAAAACAAAGCTAGAATTGAAGATTCCATATGTAATGCCTATTTAGTGGAGGAAGCGAGTACGTTTTGTGGGTATTATTTTGAATCACACGTTAACACAAGAGCAAGAAAAGTTCCTCGTAATGACGATGTGGGACGAACGAGTCATGCTGATGGAAACTTGTCCATCTTTTCATATTCTGGACGAACATCTGGGCGTGCGACAAGAAGAATGTTAACTGAGGAAGAGATCGAGGCTGCACATGGTTATATTGTATTGAACTGTGAAGAGATTTTGCCTTTCGTGCAGTAAGTTGCACATGAATATTTCTGTATTTACCTTTGTGTCATCTTCATCACTAAAAATAGTCATTCTGTATTTAGATTATACGAGACATTGTTACGGGAGATAATGTCGGGTATGACGCAAGATGATTTAAATAAAGAAGTTGAAAAACACTTCCCTCAATGGTTTGAGAGATATGTAAGTTTTCACTTACAATTCATCTTAATTATAATTTGAAGTTATATTTTACTTTTTCATGAAACTAAATTCTTTGCGATGCTAAATTTATTTTTTTAGGCTTTAGACAATCCAATCGAGAACAAGATGATTTGTGATCTTACAAAGGGACCTTCTGAATCTGTTAAATCGTATCCGGTGTATTTCATTAATGGATACAAATATCATACAGAATGTCATGGACATAACATGTCAACAATTAGCAGTGGGGTTTCAATACAGGGAGAAATGATAGATTACTATGAAAAAATTATTGAAATACTGGAAGTTGAATACCCTGCTTTGCCGGTCAAGCGATGTGTGATATTTAAATGTGACTGGTATGACCCGACACCAAATGTTGGAGTAAAGGTGCATACACAATACAATTTAGTTGAAATCAATCACCGAAGAAGATAGCGTCAATTTGAACCTTTCGTCTTAGCTGTGTAAGCTAAACAGGTTTGTTACATCCCTTTTCCAAGCTTACGATGAGATAAGGCAGATTGGTTAGCGGTTTGCAAAGTTAAACCTAGAGGTGTTTACGAATCACATAGAAGAGGAGAGCATAGTCTTGAAAGTGAGGCGTTTCAGGAAGATGTGACATTTATCAATGCATCTGTTACGTATGATGATAATGAACCTTTGAACGATCCATCAAACGAATTTGTCGATATTTCATCTGGAGAGGATGACGAGGGTCTGAGATCTGACGAGGAGCCGGAATTTGATTCTTATTCTTCTGAAGAAGATGATGATTGTAATTTACCATTAAGTTTTGATAGCGAATGAATTGTGTTTGTAATTGCATATTTTAACTTAAATAGTAACGTTATTTTCATTTAATTATATTATGTTTGGTTTTTCATTGCATTTCTTTGGAAAGGAATGTCGACATGGCGATTGGTTCCAGACGGCAACAATTCTTTCCGTTGGGAGGAATGTGGCAAAATTGTCCCAACCTATGGAATCAAAACTGCAAAAAATCTCGCTCCATCATACAGTACCAATCGTTTGCCTTCTATGGTCGATCTGTTACTTGATGGTTTTTAGTATGATCTGCACGTCGACTATTTCCGTGTTATGAACCTCTAATAACATTTATTAAAGTTATCAAACATATTCTCATTTCATTGTCAATCTTACATGTTTAAGCTTCCTTTAAACTAGAAGAGGACATGTATGCCGATAAAGTTGACAGCAATGTCACACCAGCTTATAACGGAATAGGAAGATCGAGTATTGTCAACTCCTCTACTATTCCGCAAACATCGTCTGCACAATCACGTATGCATTAATATATCGTTTTCGTTACTTATATGGTTTGTTAATATCACGGTTTCAACATTTCTTCACTGATTATGTTTTAGGTAGATTTGTTCATGTTAGTAGTTCATCCGGAGAATTAGTCTTCCATTCTAAGACTGGGAAGTCATTCACTGTTTCCTTAACAAGTATAGCTACAGCTTCAAAACTATTGCAAGAATGTGAGGAACAACGTACAGCAGGTGGACGAAGTTTCACTGTTTCCATTGGTACGTTTGAACATGCGAGAACCCTTATCGGGAACCCAGACATTGGGGACTCTTTCACCTTTACCGACTCTCATGTTATATGAAATCAAAAAAAAATGAATAGATCAATGTGCTTTTGTATTGCCAGACATTATTACACTTTGCTTTCACGTTGATTTTTTGTTGTATCTATAAGACTTCGTTAAACAATGCATATTTATATTACTATTAAGGTTCATTTATGGTTGATAACAATTTGTTAACCTTCATATATTGCCATAGTTTCTTCTCTATGTGTTGTGTAAAATATTGCTTTCAAATTATTAATTGTACATGTAGAGAATTGTGCAAAATTGAATTTCAGAAAAAGAATGGGACCGAAGAGACAACATGAGGTCATGCGACCGAGGTTTCGAGTCATGTTCAGGGGAACTTACAGTGAAGGTGGTTCGTCACAATCAGCCGCACCTACTAACTCACCTCCTCCACCTCTCGTGCCGGGAGTTGCAGTTGAGACATCACCGACTGTTTCTCAGCCTACACCATCCCCTTCCCCAACGCATATATCGTCCAACACCAGCATACCGGATGCAGGAGACGTCCGTCAGCCTGGCGCTGAGGGACCTGATGGAAGAAAGTTTGTTTCTATTATCAATGACCAGTAAGTGAAATCAAAGCACTTCACAATTTGCTTATTATCAACTTTTACTTTTACCAATATGTACATAGGATAACATCACTTGACATGTTAGGTTGGTTCCGTCTGGACCAATTTCAAGAAATATGACTTCCTTGTTCAAGCAAAGAATTGAACCAGAGGGTTATGTGTAGAAAAGTTTAGCTGACACCACAAAGCAATTATACTTTCAGGAGTTTGAGGTACAAATAATTGTTATTTTCTTGTTACATTGCTGTATATACGTATGTTCACAATGTTCATAAAAATTTTAACATTTTGTTATTCTTACTCATCTTATTTCATAAAGAATTTTACTGGGATTCTTGTTTCGACGCCAGCATGTATACACAATGGGAAAAGAAAGCTCGCATACGTTATCGTGACTTAATTAATGCGATACGCAAGGTTGGTGTACGACCGCGTTATATTTCGGAGGAAATTTGGACTGGTTGGACCGAATATTGGACATCACCTGCAGCAATGTCCATATCAGAGCGTAATTCGGCCAACAAACGTAGAGGGCCGGGGGGTGCGAGTCTTGCAGTGCATACGGGAGGATCAATTACCCACCATGAGCATGCACATAGACTAGTAAGTATCTACTTTCTCACACCAATTTTACATATATTTTGCTTCGCTTTATTGAACATAGTGATTATGATATAAATGTCTGGTGCCATATATGGCTGTGTGAAGTTGTTTTCATTGTTGAACAGGGGGCAAATATCATATATACAGAGGAAACTCTAGCGAAATTTTTTTAAATTCTAGTTAACATCTGACAATTTAAGTTATACGTGTAGGAAAAGGTATTAGGCACAAAGCCTACACCTATCCAGGTATTTTTGCACACCCACACGAAGAAACATGATAGTGTCGCCTTCATCAACACTCGATGTAGAGAAGTGAATGTAAGTGAAATTCACATATTTTAATAATTTCTTAACAATTATACCTTATTTACTAATGTAAAGATTGTTTCCTAATAGGATCAAATACAAGAAAATATTCAGCGACAATCTCAGGAGGAACAATCTGTGGACGAGACTCAGACATATCTTGATATCGTGGGTGGTAGGGACCGTCGTGGAAGAATATTCGACCTAGGCTCATATGCAAACACCTGTTATTCGCGCTCTTCCCTTTCTAGTATAGCAGCAATCTCATGATATATCGGAGCTCCGGGCCACAGTGGACACATTGAGGGAGCAGCTAGTTAATCAAAGTGAGCAGCTGGTTACTCAACATCAGCAGCATATAGAGGACATAGCTAAGGTGATGGAGGAGATTAGTCTGCAGATGAGAGAACAGCTGAGAGCAGAGATGAGTCAGCTGTTGAGGGAGGAGATGAGGACGGAGCTGGATCAGGTTTCAAAGATCAGAGAGTCGCTGGAGCAGATGGAGCAGGCAACTAAGAGGAGAGAGGAGATGGAGCGGCTTACTAAAATGAGAGCGGAGGTGGAGCAGATGACCAAGGAGAGACAGCACGCGGAGGAGATGACTAAGCTTAGGCAGGAAATGGAAATGTTAAAGAGGAGGGGGGGACACAGTTCAGAGCATCCATGATCACCACGACATTAGCATAACATTGTCATTTGTTTTCAATTAAAAACATAAGAGATTTGTTATTTCTTCTTTTTTAATTATTAAATTAAATTCTTTATATGTTTTATTATTTATTAATTTTCTCATTATTCAAACTATAAATACAAATTAATATATTATGAACAAATAATATAACGCAACACAAATAAATAAAATATATATACAATATAACATTATTATAACAACAAAACAACAAAATAAAAAATATATTATCAGCTATTACCGACGGAAGATTGTCCATCGGAAACTAAGGTATTTACCGACGGTAAATTAAACCGTCGGAAAAAGTTGTTAAAGATACTTTCGCCTCACTGACGGACCAAATGACCGTAGCAAAATTTCTCCGACGGAATCTTACTTGCTCATTCCGTCGTTAAATAAATACCGACAACAAACTTTTCGTCGTAAAATTGCGACGGAATATTTCGATCGGTATTTTTAGCTGCGGGAAGTTCACCGATGAATTTTTGGGCTACCAAATTCTGTCGGTGATTACTTTCTCCGACGAAAATCTGTTATTTACCGAAGGTAATTTTCGTCAGAAAAATGCTGATTTCTTGTAGTGTTAACTATAGGCATGCGTGGAAGGAATACACCGAAATTTCTTCCCATAATATTTGAGACGCCTGTCCAAAACCATTTTATCTCATCTCATAAAAGTTGGAAGCCCTAGACGTCAGACCAAGTCCATGGTAAGAAAGAAAAGCAATTAGTGATGTTGATTTAAGCTGGAAAACGTGTCAAGTAGTCATAAGTTGAGCATTAAGTGGCTAGATATGTCCGCTTATTACGTTCCAATTAGCTAACAGAAGCCTACTTGACCCTAGGCTAATGCTAGTGTCTTATAATGGAATAAACTCCACCTTGCCTCACGAGAAGTGATAAAGCATGTTATTACGATGATTGAAAGGAACACATGTGACGATCGTAACAAAACTGATAATGCTCAAGCCCCCCCATAGGCAATAGACCCCTCCCAAAAGATCTGGTTCATTATCTCAATGAAAAGAAAGTAAACAAAAATCCCGTTAATTTGTCTTCATTAGCTAGGTTAACCTGCAGAAAGAATAGTTTGATGGGTTGAAACCTCATTTTTCTAGTTGGAGATCGACAAGAGATGGGAAACATTCGTCGGTACATGTTTGAAAATTAAAAAACAAAAAAGACTTTCTAATCACTACTGTTCAATGATCATGATCTAGAATTGTTCGTAGCACTAGAACATATTCAAAGGGAAATCGTGCTCCTTTTCTGTTTTTGCACTTCATAAATAGAGGACATTTGGTGCTTTCCATGATTCCTAACAGTAAAATAGAACCACAAAGCTTTGGCTCTATTCAATTTCAACGAGGTCCTATGCAGGCACATTAGTAGGATGATATTACTTTTTATCAATAGGAGTTTTAAGAGAAGGGATCAAAATTCATCCAACTACAAAAGTATAAAATATAGCTTTACAAATGTAATGGGATACTCTTTTTTGCAAAGAACCTGGAACTCAGTTCTGGCCTCTGGATTGTCTGTCTAAGGAGGGTTGATATAGATTCATTTATTTTTTTAAAAATCATTGGCCATGGCTATATGTTTTATGATATGGGGCAATAGATGGATAAGGAGAAGACAAACAGGTGCAGATAAAATGGGGCCAATAGGCCATGCCTGTGTTGTTCGACTAAGACGCAAACTTTATCACCAAGCACTCTCCTTTGCATTTGTTTGGCCTTTCACATGGAGGATGACAAACGAACTGTGACCAAAACCATCGAACTTCTCCTTTTCTTCCCATGTGTGTATTCCCTTCTTACGCGACATTATCATGTGTGAGATGAGAACAACAAGGCCAGCTTTTATTTACTCGCCCTGTTGGGAAGCTCAACCATGTTACTGAGGCATGTCCGCACAAGACATTCTCCTAGTTTCCTCGGCTAAACTCATGTCATTTCCAAGCATACAGAGTCTCCGCGTGAATGACTAGCAAGTACCATTCGGTCCATTGTCCATGTTAGCTAGCAATCCATGAGTTATTGCGCTTGTCGCATTTGACATGTTCTACGAGATTTCCCTACCAAAGGCATTGGATCTGGAGTTTACTGTTCCTATCAAGAGTACACCCGGTAACAAGATACTATAAGTTCAGTCTTGTCATAAGAGCGACAACACCAAAGAAATGCTACATGAATAATCATGATTTTGTTTGAAGAGCCGTGACAATGACTTGACATTCTCAGTCGTGAATCCTGAAACATTCAGTGGTTGCAATTTCTAAACTGTTGCAGCTCAGCCTGACAATACATTGAATGTTGATGGAGGGATTCGTAGCGCTACAATTGCGTTGAATTCGGATGAGCCGTACCCAACTTTTTTTTGACCGTAAAATGGGTGAGTCCTTCCTTTGTTCATGTGATTGCAAATAAGGATCTCTATTGCATAGATATAGAGTAAATATGTAATTTGCACTTCAGTATTCATAAAAATCAATAAAATTTTACCTTTATTTCTATACTATTTTACATTCTAATGTTATAAAAATATCATTTATTATACTATTACGATATCAATTTAGTATTTATTGTATCTTTAAAATGTTAATAAAGGTAACAATAAGAACTTATTTAAAACTTTTGACGAGATATTAAATTGAAAATTATACCTTTAGTTAATATTTAAATAAATTATTTTAAGATTACTTGGATATTTCAAAATCTAAATTGCTTAATTGTGATATGAAAGCTAAATATGAATCGTATACTAAAATTTGTAAAAATATTAATTTAGAATCTACAGTGTTACTAGTACTATTTTAAAAACATTAAGGTATAATGTGGTATCATAGATAATCTTAAAGGACTGAATTAAATTTTTAAGAAACATTAAGGACTAAATTAAATTTTTTAGAAACATTATATAATACATCAATTAGAACAATTAGGAATAAAAAGGTCAAAAAGTTTCAATATATATATATTTTAAGTATTAAAGATCTCACCAAAAAATGTGATAAATTATATTTAAATAATTAATATTATTTAATTTTAAAATATTATTTTGTGCAATTAATAATTATTTAAAATAGTAAAAATAAATTCAACATGTCTGTATCTTAATCCCGACCTGAATATTAAATTCCTTTTAAATTCAGAATTTCATATAATTGTAATAAATTAGTAGTTTGGATAAGATTTAATTAAATTTTAAGAGTTAGGTTGAATTATTGTATGAACAATATTTAGTTAAAACAAATGTGATATTTATGTCGCGTATATTTTATCAAATTTTTAATTAAAAGCTAAAAGAAAAGATTTTTCTGAATAATTGAAAACTATAAATAATTTTTTCTAAAATTTTAAAGATAATAAAGTTTTTAAAATTTCTTGAACTATATGTCTGTTATACCTTAAAACGATGTTACAGAGAATAAGAATACAAAAGAAAGTGAATATGTTGAAGAGAATGATTCACCAAAATTCACTTTCAAGTGTTAGGATTAAACTTGTAAAGAGAATACGAGTCTTTCTAGCTTATTCAAATTACTTCAAGCCATTAGGTTATTAGTCCCTTTGTGACATCAAATAGTGGAAGAGAAGCTAGACTTGAATGAGGAAGATTTAGAATTGGACGTAAATCTTCACAATTTGAGCTCATTTCATAGCTATATGATAACTTTCAATAAGGAAGACTATAATAATATATATACTGAAAGAGCTTAGAGGACTAGGAGAGCTCGATGCACAACGGAACTTAGACACTGAAGACTTGGGAGAGTTTGTGTGAGAATGATTTAAATGATAACAGGTGATCTTGAGAAGTCCAGTGGATACAATTCGTCAGGTGATCAAACATTTTCTGGAGCACAACCATATTCTAACTTATATTTGCCTTTGATATCTTAAGCTTGCATTACTTAAGGTGTGTTTTAATTATTATTTTTTAAATAACATTGTTTTTTATTTTTAAATTCGTGAGTGCTTTATTATTTATTGTTCAATTAACTATTGAGAGCTTATAAATAGTTAATCTTTTAGACATTTTGAAATATTGCACAAACTTGATTTTTAATTTTTTATAATTAATCGGTCAAATAAAATTTAATTTTTGTTGCAAGTTTGTTGAATTTAATTCTAAATATGATTGAGTTGGCGGAGTAGAGAAATATGGGGTCAAAAAGTCTTGTGTTCGATTCCCCCTATTTACGTCCTCTCGATCGAGCCTGTCATACAGGATTTGTCTAGTACAAAGTACTTAGTTGACGCGATTTATGAGTTAAATTGGTGTCCTTTTTATATTTTTATTTATTTATTTATCACTATGTAGAATTGCTGGATCCAACCTTTTTAGTCGAGGACTCGAGGCATTCTGTTGCCATTATAATCACTAGCTAGCTTAGTTGCATTTCATGCTTCGTTAGTTACATTGCCACTATCTTATGCTTCACAATTCCAGATGGAAAGTGCAATCATTAGCTGGTTTTTGGCTTCATCTATGTGATGGGGTTGATTTTTCTATTCATGCAAGTTTTAAATAGCTCCTTCTAGCCAATAATTGTTAGGTCTAATGAAGCTTTAACAGACTGCAGAGACTTTAGTGTTGTTTAATTTCTGCAGAATTTTGTATATGACCCCTAAGAAGCTTAACCATTATGTTAATTACATTTAATATCAAACTATCACATGGATTGAAGTCAAAGAAAAGGCAAGCCGTAATTGGACCAGCATTATTTTCATTTAGATTCTTATGAGCTGGAAAATTAGGTAAGCAGGCGATATCACCAACTAATAAGAGATCTGAGGATTGCAACCTCTTGTTCCTCGAAATCTCCTGGTATAGAGACGAAAAGTTAAAAGACAAACTAAGCAGAAGCTTAAGAGTTCTGTGTGTTTTTTTAGGTCATAAATGTTGTCTCTACGTACTTGGAGGAGTCGTAGGTCATGCACATGAACCAGTTATCCATCTCTGTCAGTAAAGGCTTTTGAAAATAAGAGTACTCTTTGGCAGAACTAGTAATTTGTCTCCTTTGAACAGATAAAAAGCAGCGGATCCCATTCCATCCCAGAAATTTAAGCCTAAATTTGGGGTTACTGAGATTACACAGTTTTTGATTCTTTTGGAAGACCTGCAGAGACGGTAAAAGTATGGTTAGATTTTCTGATAAGCGAGCTGGCGGTTGCAGAACAGCAGACAGGAAGAATTAATAGTAAATGCCAGCTCCAAGGTCTAGACTCCTAAACCCATAATGGAACCTATGCTATAGCATATGTGAGGATTACGAATAATCAGCCAAAGTAATAGGAATCAGACCTAAGAGGCTAAGACGACTCCAAATGGAAATGATTGAAGTTTTTTCTATTTGGCGTGTCAGAAGACTGGACAGAACAGTGGCTAGACAAAGCCCCTAAATGTTTAGCTGCAATTTAAAGCACACATATTACGGAATTCTGTAAAACTTTTCTTTTAGGACGGTTAACAAGAGTTATTTTCTTTTAGAACTATTAATAACGAGTTTATTTAATTATTCAGTCTTTAATATTATTCAACTTTATAATAAAAATTCTAGCTCTGTGATAGCTTTTCCTTTTATAGAAAATATTGTAAATTTTTATTAAAATTAAATTATAATTATAACTAAGTATCTTATATTTGATACTAAAATTTCTTAGTTTTAAAATTAAATCAAACTTAATTTAAATTAAATTTTCTCTTTAACTACTATTTATATTTTATTATTAAGTTCTTATAATATATTCACAATGATTATAAATTATAATTAGAATTAAATAAATTAATTCTTTTTAATTTATATTTAATTATCTTATTTAGGGAGTATGATCTGTTACTAGATGTCAATTTCGATTTACGTTTTTAAATTATTTAAATATTTTAAAATCATAAACCAAAATTGATGTCTAGCAACAAGTCATAACTACCTAAATATGAGAAATGTTAAAGTAGTTTGATTTATCATATCTATGCATAGGTATAGTATATAATTTAATCATTTTATCATCTAATATTCTAATTGGGACGTCGGACATGAAACTAGTACATATTCTATTTAAATTCAATCTTATTCCTTGTTGATAATTAATATTTAAAATATATTTTCAAATCTCAATTTACTTTGGTTAGGTAACTCTTTAAATCACTACTAATCAAGAATAATAGAACGTCTTCTTTATTATTTTAGACTTATGATTCTTTTATTGAATTATTTAATTATCTCTATATATTTAATATTATATTCAGGTAGTGCTAATTCATTTCTTGTATTTAGAACGTCATAAGCAATCTCAAAAGATAGTAATTCATACATGATATATATTAGTAATCTTAAGTCTAAAATTAATTACACAACCATCATAATAAAAAATCTATAGATATACAAGTAATATTTTGTTTAGGATCTTCATAATTAGACTAGTTCAATGAACTTGTTATCTAACAAATACCCATAAATTTGTTTAAATATGTTCATACTTTAGTCTATAAGATTGACTACTATCTTTACAAGAAAGAAGCGTAATATATATGATAGATTTTATTATTTATTAATAACCAGTCTTAAAAAAACAATGTATATGAATAATTTAAAAATGATACATAAATATAATATGAATATCATAATTTTGATCTCATCATAATTTCATTTACAAAATATGGTTATATCATGAATGTAGCGCCTCTTTACCGTATGGTACACACCGGAACATCCGAAGGTCATTTCGATACATATCATACGATAAGGGCAGACTACTATCGATCGCTACATTCACTTCACATGACATCATATCATTATTCACTTATAAAGTATTATAAGAAAATCACAATATTTTAAAACCCAAAATTTCTTCATTTCATTGCATAAAACTAAAAGTCTACATTGTGTTTTTCCAACACTCCTTGCATGTACATCATCAATACCTAATATAAAAATACTACATGATAGAGGAAAATATATATAATATATCTAGTCTGTTCAAAAATCTCAGTTGACCAACTTTTGAGTCATTGCTTCTCTTACCAAAACATAATCTACACGGCTGGTGGAGCCTCTCAGTAGCTAGAGTTGTCTCTCGGTCCTGAAAAGACAACGTTAAAATTTTAGTGAGTTTTGCGAAATCAATGAGGTAACCATCATCTATGATCTATTCAATTTATGCAACACAATAATTCACATAACTTACAATCACATTTTCGCATAATTGATCATATATCATATTTTCATTTAAGCATATGCAATTTCGCCTTTCGATAAAACAAACATACTTAACAAAAATGAATATAAAATATTCATGAGACTCTTTTCCAATTGTTACGTTGTTGTGACTGAGTGCCTAAACTATCACATATCTATTTTGGATACTGAGCTCATTGATAACTGTCCCTTATTCGAAGAGGATACAGGGCGAGCCTTAGGCTCTTAATCATTTTTTGAGCTCGAGGCTCTTTTTCACATTTTGAGTTTTAAGCTCTGATTGGTGGTTACTCTGGTCACAACTGCTATTATCTGGTTGTGTATTCATGTATGTAATGCATCCATCACAATCAAACACATTATGAAACACGTATTCTTCACATTCACATTCAAGCAACACTTCATTATCTCATCCCATTTCACAATCATCGGACCTTCTGTCTAGAAATCAGCACAATTCAATTCACATTCATTAATCAATTCAAACATAATCTAACACAACAAATAATTGAATAGAACCATCTAGGTTACTCACAAGTTGCTCCTGAAGCTAAGGCCTAGAAGTTCCGGCAACATCTGGAGGTTAACGTTCCAATTGCTCTTCTATAACAACAATATACACATATCACAATTTGGCACAATTGTAAGTGTTTTATAATGCACATGTATGTATATGAAAGATGCATAACACATGTTCATGACAATCCCCGGTATCTATCCATTATTCTCATCATGTAAACATTTTTATTTCCAACTCACATAAGTACCATGTATACTTATGCTCTATATCACAATGAAACCATTAAAATCACAATTCATAACTCATTGATCGAAATTCCAGATTTTTCCCAAAAACTAATTTTCGGATCTACTATTCTTGATTATTTAGACAATGAAAATGAGAAAATTTGAGAACAATTTCTTCTATAAAGTTTCTCCCCTATGTCTTAAGTTTCTAATGACACCAAGATTATTCAATTTGGTTCAGTAGTATGAAAGTTATACTCCAAATATTTTCGGACTGCTTTTATTATGAGACAATACCCTATACTCAACTTACACCCAGAAATTGAAATTCTTAGAATCCAATTCAAAATTTAATTTCTTTAGATCATTTGTAGCCCTATGACTCTAGTTTACTACAAATAAATAATCAGTCCATTTGGATAACTATAAAAAAGATATGTCCAAAATATTGAACTATGTTCAGTGCAGGAAAAAGTTCGTCGCGACGAACTTCTCCAAAGAGGAATTCTTGTGAAATTTTCACAAGTTCGTCGCGGCGAAATCTTGAGTTGGTCGCAGCGAACTTTACCGAAAAAAATCGTAGCTAAACCTTCGATTTCACCATGGCGAAGCAAAGAGTTTGTCGCGGCGAACTTCCACAGATGCATACTCAGTTTTTCAACTTCAGGTTAGATTTTGAAACTCTTCTAAATAGAATTTGAATTTGACGTCTTCATACAAAAAAATGTAGCTATACGTCTCTAGTTTAATCCAAATTAAGAATCATCTCATTTAGATAACTAGAAAAAAAGTTATGGCTAAAAGACTGAGGCATACTCAATGAACATTTTCCAATCAATCATCTCAAGCTTTTCCAGATTTTTATACCTAACCTAACTTATACAAATATCACCATTTTCTACTTCATTTACTCCCCATTTTCAACTCCATTTCATCTCAATATCATTCACTAACAAAGCATGACATAAATTTGATCATTAACCCAAAAACAAGATATGTTCAAGTACCTATTCATCAACTCCCAATTCTTATTAAAACATCCATTTTCACAACCAATTCATCTTACAAACATGTGTAGCATAACTCATAATTTCTTACTCCTATATACAACATCAATCATCCATAAAACAACTCATAACCCATTATTTAGCATTTATATGAAACAAAACATCTTTATAGCTCATTACTCATTAAGCATATATGTATAAGCAAAAAAATTCACAAACTCTTCATCATCCACAACACATACATACACAAAGCATCATTTCATGCATTAACCTCTAACTATCATCATAAATGCTCCATTTAACATTACCCATAAAATTAAAACATGACTTACTTGATTTAGCTACCAAATCTTTAAACTCTTCAAGAAAATAAAAAATACCTAACTTCAAACACAACCCACGATCATCACCATCTTTAGGGTTGGAAGGTTAGGGTTTTTGGTGGAATGAAAGAGAGAATAAAGTAGGACAGTAGCAGGTGGAAAATGACAGGTTCAACATGGGTGGAGATTTGAAAAATAAAATCATGAAGAAGAAGAGAAGAGAAGCTACAAAGGAGAGAAGAAGAAAACCAAAAACAAAACTCCAATAGCTTTCTAAGAGAGAAGCATCGTGAGAGAGCAAATAAAAGGGGGCGTTTTTCAATAAAATTAATGACTTATGACATGTGTCAATTGTACCAATTTCTAAAGCCTTAAAAATAGGTTCCTTCATTTAACTAGTCCAACCAATTTCAATTTTTACTCCAATTGCCTCCCAAATTTTCAACGGCACTTATGAATAAATCCTAAAATCACTCATCAAAATTTCCATTACTATTGGATATTAATTTCTACTACCATTTATTAATAGTTTTGCCCCTTGGCAATTTTCCTAGTCCAAAAATACCCAACAAAATTTTAGAAAATTTTCCTAAAACTTCAAAAATTCTAAATCCGCAAATATACTCTCCAAATCAATTTTCAATACGTAAAAACTACAATTCTCAATAAAAATTACATTTAGAAACAATTATACTTGGAATGTCAATGAATGCATATACAGTCATTTTCATATGCAAAAATTCTATATTAATGTGCATGAGCATATCATATAATGCATGAGCATGAAATGCATTTATAATCTCTTAGAAAATCTCTCACATTTAATATTTTAGCCTCAATATGAGTAACGAGATGTTACAATGAACTTTATCTTATATGTTAGTTAATTAAACAAACACGTATAAGATAACAAATGACTTTAATTAATTATGTCATAAAATCTATAACCAACCAAATGGTTGTAGGAAATAAATCAATAATCTCTCATTTGTGCTAAATCAATCTCTTAAGTATCTTATATCATATAACTATATGATAATTATACTACTATGAAGATAATGTTCTAATCGGAGAATTTTACAAAATTCTTTCTAGTGAGTATTTGCTTAAATCTTTTAATTGTTACCTATTTGAATCTTTGATGAGACCTTAACTTTTTTCGCATGTCTAACGACTTTAGTACTTTCATTATAACAATTCAATAAATTAGACCAAGTTTGTTAAATAACTTTTTGTTCTTGATAATCATCATCATCATTAACAATAATAACAACAACACCAGTGAGAGTCCCGTTTAAATGTAGGATCTAAGGAGGTCTAAATGTATTATGGTTGAAATTAGCAATTGAAGTTATATAAGAACCTTTTCATCTCTAGAATATTATTGTTCTAAGTAAAATATACTTTAAATAAAACTTACTTACATCAATCTAAAGTTTATATCTATATACATTTGAATTCAATTATCAACTAATATATAAAAATATAGATTTTATTCAATATTTCATAAGGATCGATATCTCAAATATTAAATACCTTTAACACATTATCTATGCAATTGGATTAAAATAGGTAGAAAGTTTTGTATCTATCTCTATAGGAATATATTCCTAAAACTTTAGCCGTTACATTTTATATCTAATATCCGGACTGTAATATCTTCAATAATATGAATTGTTTTTCCCTGTAAACAATACGTCATCTACATGCTCCCATTAAAGAGTATAACAATACTCTTATTAACCTTTTTGTAGACATGATAAATCCACATTTATCTCCAAAACAAACTCTTTAAATTTATCATGAAAGTAACATCTCGTAACATTCGACTATACATCAAATATTTTAACAAAGTCATTTATACTATCATGAAATTTGAACTTCTTCAAACTTAATCTTATTCATTACTTATCTTGTGAATCATTCTCCTATAAACATGTATTGAAACAATTATGTTTTTAGATTGGGTTTGTAAGATGATGTCCATTCTTTTGGATATATCTAAGTTTCTATTTTATATTTTAGTTCAAAATTTAATTTTTGATAAATAGCTCAAAATTTATTGGATAATATATCGTCAACTAATGTAGAATCTTGTTAATTGGTATAATTAGGATATAAACATCACATCTCAAAATCATTAACTTTGACTTTTCTTAGAGTCTTATCATTTCGTATCTAATAGAGAATCATACTAGTTAATTGTATGCCAATTATACTAATTATTAAGATTTTATATTAAGATCTTATCATTTCATATCTAATATAAAATCTTACTAATTGGTTTAATTGAATTTATCGAAAGCAAGTTGTTGTACTAAACATATATATAAAAGAAATAAGTATTGAATCATATAGTATCTCATATTATATTTTCTCCTTACACAAAACTATACTATTATAGAATTTAGGCGTGGAAATATTGGCTAGAAAATCTCATTCTATGTAGATAATTAAGAAAATATAAAACCTGTAACATCTATCTTTTAAAGTGCTTTGACATTTTCGGTATTGATTCCTACTTAGATTTAAATAGTATAAAGTTTTCATAATTTAAATTAATATTTTATTTGATACGTGTGATTATATCATGTAAGTTTAATAGTAACTATAAAGAAATCCTGACATTATCCTTTTATAACTTTAAATTATATATATAAGCATAAATCTTTTTGATCCAACGATACAAACTATTTGTATAAACTTGGATAAATTATGTTTACTCAATAATTTCTTTCTTATCATGCTTTTGAAATTGATGTAATATTAAATCCTATTTAGTATCGTATATCCAAAAACATAAATTAAAATATATTTGATCTCTATCATAACTTGTATCGGTAAGAAAAGCCTTTTATCTTCTTATAACGATAAATATTATTATTAATATGGTTTTAGTAGACTAATTGCATTCAAAATTTAGGCCCAAAATTTTTCTTTAAAAAACAACAAATAATTTTTAGAAACTAAAAACAATCACACGTACATTTAGAAACACAAAAGGCATAAAAGGCTACATGAAAAAAAAGCATGCAACTTTACATTAGCCTTCAAATTTAATCAAATCCCAAGCATCGAATTTAAGCTAAATAATTAAAGAAGACTTTGATATTATCATTAGAAAATCAACCAAGATTCATAAATGCAACAAAAAATTTCTAACTTGATCTTTTTAATTGAATAACTTGAAAAATATGTATTAGAAATAAAATGGTTGAAACTTACTTCATTTAGAAACCTACAAATTTTTCTTTATGGAATTGTCAACCACGAGTTGCTTAAGTACTTGGTCTTTAGTGGTGTCTACAAGGTAGGGGGGAAAATTTTACATTATAAAGGAAAAGACAAGAGTGTTATCTCCTTGATGAATTTTCCTTTTTATTGAAAAAGAATTTGTAGTTAGACTTAAATTATAATTATAATTATAATTATAATTTAACCTTAACAAAATTAAGTATCTCATATTTGATTCTAAATTTTCTCAAATTTTAGTTAAATTGAATTTAAAATATTTTTCTTTTATATAACCACTCTTTATGTATAGCCTATTAGGTTATAATTATAATGATTATTATAATATTAATTCATAATTAAAATTCTCCTATTAAAAATTATAATCATAATTTACGATCAATGTCTAATAACATGTAATGATTGCCTAAATATTAAGAATATCTTGACTTAACCTATCCATTCATAGTTACAACATATAATTTAATATTTTTTAAAGGAAATAATTTAATCTTTTGTCATCTAATATTCTAATTAGACTAGAGTACGAATTATTATTGACTCTATTTAAGTAAATGATTTATACTTGATATTTGATATTTGAAAATATCTATTTCAAAACTCAAAACACTCAGTCTAATTAATTCCTTAAATTATTAATAATCAATAATAATTAAACATTCTTCCTAATTAATTTAATGTGATAAATTCTTTATTGACTTACCTAACTATCTTTTATAATTTATAATATATCCAATTACTATCATCTGAGTTATCTCTCGTTAGAATATTTCATAATTTAATCTCAAAACATAATCCTTATGTAAGATGCCTTAGAAACATCAACTTTAAAGATCAATTGCACAACTATCTTAATAAGAAATTTTAAGAAGATACAATTAATATTCCATTTAGGGTCTCTATAATCAAGTCAGTTTTGTAAACTTATTATATAATAAGTACTTAAATGTTTGTTTAATATCTGTTTGACTTCAATTATATTCTTCTATTATAATTTTAATTTTATTTGGTTATTAAAATTAATGTAGTTAGATTTTTATTACTGATAGTAATTACATATTAGATAAAACCTAGAGATAATTATTTTAATTAATTAAATTTATTTTAATATCTTGTATAATATTTATTGATATATTATTAGTAAAATTATTATATCTTATCAAAATAAATAATTTAATTATTAAATTTTTATTTATTTTAATAATTTTGATTTGAAATTTATATATTTAGAATTTATCTTAAATTTAAATTTATTTTATTTTATTTAATTAAAATTAAATTATATTAATTATTAAATTAAGTTAAATTATTTATAATTCTTATTAATAATTATAATTAAATAATATATATTTAACTGATAGTAAACAAATTATGAAAATTGAAACATAAAAGAAAACCACTTTTAAATAGTTTTTATAAGTTGTGAAGATTGAAAAAACTAAAAAGAAATCAAAAGTCAAAACTCAAGCAAATATCTTCTTTTACTAAATTTAAAAATAAAAATAGAAAACCAAAAATAAAAGTTGAAATAAACAAGCCCTCGTTTATCTTTATACTTTTAGTGAATCAGATCAATTATTTCTTTTTAAGAAAGAAGGTTAACATGTATTGGTCCTCTTATTATATTAATATCCAGTCTTAGTAAAGTAATAGTTATGAACAATATAAATATAACACATAAATGTAGTATAATTCTTATGATTATAATCTCATTATAATTTTATTTGTATAGTATTTATTTCTTGAAATCTATCTTATTCGTTAGTTAATTAAATAAGATAAATAATATTTTAATTAATTATATAATAAAATCTATAATGAAGTCATCGCTTATAATGTATAAACTAGCAATGACATCTTTGTTCACCGTTTTTTTTTTTTTTCCTAACGAGAGAGAAACTACAAAAGAGGAATAGATAGGGGGCGTATAGAGTTAAAAAGAGGTCGCAGGGAAACGTAGGAAGAGTTGATGGGCATGTATGTAGGTAGAGCTAGAGGTCCAAAAAGCTATCGGTAACAGGCCCAGAACTCATACACATTTGAGGCTTCAGATCTCCATCCTCTTAACGTCTGTAATAGAATTCAAGTAATACTTTCCCAAGAATGGCCTTTGGGCTTAGGTTCCAACTTAGTGACCCAACCCAAAATTTAGCGGCTCAATGTTGAATATTGCTTAAATTAGACTCAACTTTTTTTAAAAATAAAATAATGTCATTTTATATTTGTAATTAAAAAAAGTTTTAACTTGCCAAGTCTGATCAAAGCAGTAAATGGACTCTAAACCAGGGCTAGGTCTGGGCTCCAGCAAACAAGAGTTCGGCCTGACTATTGTCACCCCTATCTTTAATTTTGCTCTTCAACGATACAACGTTATCCTCTAACCCACACTTGCAGATAATTTAAACTTTTTTAGTTCTTGGCTAATCCATTCTATAATCATCTTTTGGATAATTAGCACTTCAATCTCCATTACAAGCCCAACAAATTTCCCAACCTTCTCCAATCCCTAAAATCACCGAGAAGATTATAAAGAACATAAATCTATTTCCTTGCCTGTTTTGACAGCGTTGTTTCAGTAAAATTTTTGTCAATAAAGTTAGAAAAACTATTTTAAGAAGTTAGTTTACTTTTTTTTTTTTGACTATTATTTAAAAAGAACTTTTTTTAAGCTTCATACAATAAAACGGCATCAACATAAAAATAAAAGTTCATACTATATTTTATTTTGTAATAAAAATTATTTATGCATATAAATATTATTTAAAATATATTAAATAATATACAAAGCATAATATATTAATTATTATATAATTTTAAATTATTTCGAACATAAATAAAATATATTTAACCAAATATTTTATATGGATTATAATATAAGTAAAACTAATATAAAATAAATATTAAAATATATAAAAAGTCAAATAATATTAGATAAATTTCAAAATAAACGTTAAAATGTATTTATAGATATTGTAAGAATTATGTGTAAAACATAAGAATAAAAGAGATTAAAATAGACTCATTAATTGATCTGAAAATTTACATAAAAAAGTACTTTTTTAATGAGTTTCTTAAAAAGTTATATTTTAATTGTGAAAAGAGTTATATATATATAAAATATTTTTTATTTTACAACTAAATACTTATTTTACCTTCTAAAATTTCAACTAAACAGGCACCGAGAGGTGACATATAAAATGAAATTGTGCGTCCTCTCCACCGTCCTATCTCTAAGCCCTTCTTAATAAGATTTTTCTCACCCGGTAGAAAGAGAGGACCTAATTTTGTAAGCAAAAGGAACGAAATTCACTGCCTATAGCCGGTAACAAATCCAGAAGATGACCGCCTAACAGCCGTCTAAATTGCTTTTTCCACTCTCCATTGAAAGAGGTTAGTGTTCGAGACTTTGTGTTGGTGTTTTAATCCCATTCTTCTTAACATCAACAAGACGACCGCATATAAGTAAAATTGTATCATCCTCCTCTATTATCCCTCTGTTTCTATTAGACTACAAACTCCATTGAAAGACTGCTCCATTTATCACCTTCACAAGGTTGTTTACAAGTTCTGATGATTCCACATCTCCATTTGGAAAGTTTTATGTCTTGTTTCTTTTTTGCTTGAAGTTTCGTTTGGTAATTCATCCTGTACGGAATGATCTCTACCTGTTTCTCTGTCCGTAAAATTTCGATTTTATCTGCTTTGTTTATCTTTTTCTAACCTGATTGATGAAAATTCTCAAGCTTTGCTTCTGTTTCAAGTAATGCAATTTGCTTGGTTAGAAAAGTTGAAAAAAGATTTTTGTGGGAATTTTTCCTGTTTCCTGGTTGATCTGTCTGCTTAGAGTTGGATTAGTTTTTGGGTTTGAATTCTTGGTTTCTAGGTTTTGAAGTTAGTATCTTGTAGATCTGCTTGGTGCGTTTCTTGCTTATGTTTAAATGGCGCGGTATTATTGATTTCAGGTTCTTATCTTGGGGCTTAAATTTGGAGTTCGTGAAGCATGATATTTTCACCGTTGAAGATATAGAGAGAGGGAGAGAAAGTGTCTACGTTTTTTTTTTCTTTTTTCTTTTTCTGTCCTGTAGGTCGTTTTGGCTTTTGTTATGAATATGAAGAGGTCAAGAGACGATGTGTATATGGCCTCTCAAGTTAAAAGGCCTGTGCTTTCTTCTAAAGGAGAAACGTAAGATATTCAAATTTCTTCGTATCTTCTCTCATGATTCTCAATTCTGCCTTTTACCCGATTCACTGGTCATCTACCTTATAGTCTTAATGTTTGTTTAATTATTGAAGTTAACGTGCATTAACTCACGTCAGGATCTTCTAGTCACCGTTCTTACTATCTGTTAACCGTCCAAGTGCTTCTGATGATTTAATTTTTTTATTATTTTGTTTAATGTATCTATCAAATTTTGAGATGTCTCAGCCATGTTTGAGCCGTGAGGGAAGATCGGATATGCACGGTTGTCATGCTCAATAGAATTTGATTTGTTTATGAAGGGCATTTAAGAAACCTCAAGTACCAACAATGATACTGATCTTTTTTTTTTGAAATTAATATATGTTAAAATAGATGCATGTAAAAGGATACTACAAAGGGCAAGGCTTCACTTGAGCTGGGTATTAGTTGATGATGTTTGTCCTTAACTTGTTTTTGCTCTTTTTTCTTTAATTATGTTTTTCTGAAAATATATTGTTATTTGTTTTGTAATGAAGTTTGGGGCAAGCACAAATGACGGGGGGAGGAGGGGGAGGAACAAATTCGCAGAAACTTACAACAAATGATGCCTTGTCATATCTTAAGGCTGTGAAAGACATATTTCAAGACAAAAGGGAGAAATATGATGACTTTTTGGAAGTCATGAAGGATTTCAAAGCCCAAAGGTTTGTATCCAAATGTGATCACAGTGGTAACTGTTTTCATTTTATATGTGAATTCGGGACGCCAAACACTTTTTGATGAAACTTACCTCTGTTATCTTGGTCACAGAATTGACACTGCTGGTGTCATAGCAAGGGTGAAAGACTTGTTTAAAGGGCATCGCAGCCTAATTCTGGGTTTCAATACCTTCTTACCAAAGGGATATGAGATCACTCTCCCTCCAGAGGATGAAGAGCCTCCGCAGAAAAAGCCTGTTGAATTTGAAGAAGCAATTAATTTTGTGAACAAAATTAAGGTTGAACCACTATTTTGTACCTGAGTTATAGATGTACTTCAATTTCATTTTCCATGATTTGACATTTGAATTGTCTTTTCCAGACTAGGTTTCAAGGTGATGATCACGTTTATAAATCATTTTTAGACATTTTGAACATGTACAGAAAGGAAAATAAGTCTATCACTGAGGTTTACCAGGAGGTATTTACATGGCATCTTCTCACAACCTACTGCTCTGATTAGTTACTTCTGGCTTCTGTTTCTTAGTATCTGTAGACATTTACTTCTTGGACAACTGCGTTTGAAGTTGATTTGCTCCCTGTTGCAGGTTTCTGCACTTTTCCAAGGCCATGACGATCTTCTAAAAGAGTTCACACATTTTCTTCCTGATTCTTCAGCCACAGCCTCAACTCATTATGCTCCCTCTGGTAGGAATTTTATTTACCGTGATAGGAGCTCCCCCATGCCCACAATGCGTCAGATGCATGTTGACAAGGTTTTTCCTTTCTTTTCAGCTGCTTCTAATTTCATATTGATCAACAAGCTTATTTAGTATTTCCTCATTAATTGTCAGAAGGAAAGAACTACAATGTCCCCTGCCGATCGTGACTATAGTGTTGATCGTCCAGATTCAGATCATGATAGAGTTATAAAGAGGTCAGAAAAAGAGCAGAGGAGACATGGTGAGAGGGAAAGGGATAGAAGAGATGATTGGAGAGAACATAGTGATAGAGATTATGAGCATGATGACAATCGAGGCTTCGACATGCAACGACTTTCTCACAAACAGAAGTCTGCACCCACTGACGGCAGGGATGGAGATGAAAATTTTGGAATGCACCCTGCATCATCTCTTTATGATGATAAAAATTCTTTGAAAAGTGAGATCCTTGTTGTCCTTACTTTACATTACAGAAGTAAATGGAATTGATCACTGCTGTTCACCACCTCGGTGAATTAAAGTATTAGGGACGGTCCTGGCTGTGGTGGTGGCTATGAGACTTGTTTCATGTTTTCCCCCATATAGTTATTTAGAGTCTTGAGCGCATATATTTCCTCAAATTGATGCTAGGTTCATGGTATGGCAGGTGCAGTAAGCCAAGAGCTTGCTTTCTGTGAGAAAGTGAAAGAGAAATTGCATAAGCTTGAAGATTACCAAGAATTTTTAAGGTGTCTTCATCTCTATACTGAGGAAATTATCAAACGATCAGAGTTGCTGTCTCTGGTATGGTGATTGTTTTTACTATTCACGCAAACAATTACATTAACAAAAGGAAATACTATACTTGTTCACACATTTGTTGATATTGAGAGTTAATTTGGTGATAAAATCTGGGTAATGTATGCGGACAAGAGTTTTGGGTTTTCGTATCTAGGAGTTTGTTTAGGAAAACAACCCTTTTACCTCTAATGGTCTTTTGGTAATTAGACATGGCGTGTTAGAGTTTCATTCTTGGTAGGATCCTTTATTTAAGTAACAATGAGTGACAATACTTTCTCTACTTCTGGTGCGTAATCTAGAAATTCCTTCTTTATGTCATGGAAACAAATTAATTCCACTTCTTTCAGCACAAAATTTGAAATGCTTGTTAGATTCTCTTCATTCCGACAAAATTTCAGAAAGTTAGTCGATGGATTGAACCACCATTGGGTGTTGTATTTTCTCAGGTTGGTGATTTACTTGGAAGGTATCCAGATCTTATTGATGGCTTCAATGAATTTTTCGCACGCTGTGAGAAAAATGGTAATTTTCCGTCTCTGTGGTTGAGTTTTTTTCTCTAATTAATCTAGCATCTTCAACATTATCTAATCAGCATTTTTTATGCAGAGGGTTTACTTGCCGATGTTGTGAGTAAAAGTAAGTGATTTTGTTGTTATCTCTTTCTTAAATTTCGATTAGATCTATTATTGTATGACCATTGTTAATAGTAATCTAATCAAATTCGAACTAACTCTTTCCAAGCAAGTGGTTCGATAAAAGCTCGAAACGGGACTGTTCTTTAGCTAGTTTAGACTTAGATTGTTACATAAACATATTTCTTTGAAGTTGTTGAAGCACCAAACAACAAAATTATGAAATTTTCTAATGAAGAGGTGCAAACCTTTAGGCACCTTTTCCTTAGCTTGATTCTTTACAACCAAAATTGCATCCTGATATACACAATAATATACTTCACGCCCATAAAGCATAAGAGCTCCAAATCCTCAAATCATCTTAGCAGGCACTCTTAGATTACGCAGAGTGTATGGTCTTCCTAGTTCCTTGTTTGTGGTAAGAAGGGAAGAGCACAATTCCAAAGCAAGGTACTCAGATCATGCATTCATTATCGATGGACTTACAAGCCTGTATTTGACTTAAGCGTCAAAGAATCTATGTTGGAGACCACTTCCAACATTGTTCTGTAGGCTTTAGAGTCCCCATATTTTAACTTAAAGAAAGCCCACTCAAGTTCCAACCACAGCCCAATCCAGGCCATGTAGACCTGGGGGAAGATCATTCCTTTGATTTTATTGAAGCAAATTATGCTTTTCTTGCCACTATTGATCATTATAATAATTCCTAGGTTGTAGATTCTGGAGCAAATAGAGATATGATAGGTTTCTATCATAAATTTTTTGATCTATTCTCCATATTTGAATTAGATAGTATTTGTATAGCCTATGGATCTATAACCCTTATATTGGGTATAGGTTCTATTAAGTGTATACCTTCTATGGACCTATCTTTTGCTCTATATGTTCAAATTTTCATGTTAATTTTCTATCCATGAATTAGAGCACTTGCCTTTAATATTCAAATTTTCCCTACTCATTATGTCATTTAGGATCTAAAATTAGGGAAAACAATTGGTAATTAGACAAGGTGGTGGAGATACTCTACACCTTGACATAACAAAAACCTTTTTTGGGAGTCTTTAAGAATGCAAGCAATTAGGATGTACATTTTTTTGTGTTACGAGGATCTATCCTAATTTTTTTCAACATTACAAGTTTGAGCATTTATTTGTGATGCTTGTGAATTTGCTAAAAATATAAGAAGTATTTATCCTCTGATCAATAATAAGATCGTTATTCCTTTTAGGACTATACATTGAGATGTGTTGGGCCTACTCAAACCTCTCATTATTAGATTTTATATGTTTCGTTACTTCAGTGTGGTACTAGGTTAACTTGGGTTTACGTGATGAAAATTGAGAATCAAGTGTTTTTATGTCTTTTACTATTCCATAAAAATGGTCCAATACACAAGGTCTCTTATAGTTTAATCTTTTTTCATTTCAATCCTCATATTTAGTTACCCTTATATTACTATTTAGTTATCATACGACCTCATCTGTCATATTCTGTTTATTTATCTATTCTTTACCCAAAATGTCGTAGTATTGGATTCTTAAGTTTGACTACGAAGTCATTCTAGAGATATGAATGGATGGAAAACTAATGGAATATGACATAATAGGTTGTGTGATAGCTAAACAATTTTTACATGGAGTAAGTGATAATGTTTAAAAATATAAGTATTGAATTGAAAATTTTCAAACCGCAAGAGGGTCGAATGTAATTAACTCTTCGTAAAATGATAGGCACTCAAATTGATGCCAAGGTTAAAATATTGAGGATTGACAATGGTATGATACTTTCACACCTTCCTAGACTTCAATTGGATATTGCATTAAATTACTTGTATAAACACTAGTGCATAGATTGTTGTTTGTGAGAAAAAAAAAACAGTTAAGGTAGCTAAGTCTATAATGTTTACTATAAAGGTTCGAAGGCTTATTAAAGAGATGAAAGATTAAGCAAACAATGAGACATGGAAGCTTGTTACCCTTCTAACCGAAAAGAAAATGGTTGGATATAAATGGGTCTTTGTTGTAAAACACAAGGTAGATGATTGAATTGAAAGATACAAGGCTAATGAGTAGCTCAAGGTCAAACTGGCTCAAAAACAACTCAATTTTGGGTGTAATAGAACCACATGCCCAAAATTAGCTAGTTGAGAATTGATTAGTCGTAATTTCCTATAGGCTTACATACCCTTCACCTATTATTTTCTTTATAATATGAGGTTTGCCTCTTACCCATTTGTGATATGTCACAATATTTCCTCCTCAAACCCTTTTGTCCTCATCAAGGCATCCAAATTCCTATCCAAAATCTTCTCTTTTTTTGTTGTAGGCCTGATTAATTCTTATACTATTCGACTAAAAGGCTAAAAGGAGCTGCTCCTTGTTCATGGCCTTATTGTCGATACTATCTCTTACCTTTGTCATTCCTGGGTGTTATATGTCCACTAACTTCCGTTTGATTTGTCCACAATTGAACATTGTATTGGTGGAGGTTTGCTCTGGAGGTATTTGTAACAACCTAAATGCATGTTGACCAACAACTTCATTTCGAGCGTGATAGAAGTACATGCCCAAAAGTAGATATATAGGAGTTGATTAGTAGTCATTTCTTATAGGATTATATACCCTATCACCTCTTCTTTTCTATCTAATATGAGATTTGACATTCACCACTTTGTGGAATAAACGAAAAAATAGAACTGGCAAGTAAATCTTCTGGTTTCCAAAACAAGCTAGTTTACTTTGTCTTTCTCGTAATGACCAAATTTGTTTGATTTCTCATTTTTGGGCTTTGATAAGGTATTTGAAGGATATTACATTTGGTTGTATATGTGTGTCCTGCAATGTAGGACACTCATGGTATAAATATATGTCATTACATACTTGCACATTCATACACACAAGCACATGAATTTGCTTACAGAGATATCACCTGAACCAAGATTCTGTTATTCCAATTTGCACGGAGTTTGATGTGATTCTAATGGTTCTTAACTCATGTTTCAAATTGTTGAACCACCTAGAGTGTTTTTGAATTTGAAATATTGCATCCTGGTTGTTGCTGGCCAAGTTCTTACTCCAGTTTCCTTTTGCAAGCAGGTAATTTACTCAGACCAGTGAACGAAAGGGATAGAGATCGGGATCGTGAAAGGACTGAAATAACTAAAGATAGAGACCACGAAACTTGTGAAAGGCTCCTTGACAATAAAGACACAGGAAGTCATAAAATGACTTTATTTCCCAGCAAGGACAAGTATCTGTCAAAGCCCATTAATGAACTTGACTTATCCAATTGTGAGCGATGTACACCTAGTTATAGGCTTCTGCCAAAGAATGTATGTAACTCTTTACTTGTCCATTAATGTTGATACAATCCCTATACTGATCCCTTTACTAATATCTGGATGCATGTGACTGTTATGATTGTTTCATGACAGTATCCCATACAGTCAGCAAGTCAAAGAACAGAACTTGGTGTTGAAGTACTGAATGATTATTGGGTGTCTGTCACATCAGGAAGTGAAGATTACTCGTTTAAGCACATGCGTAAAAACCAGTATGAAGAAAGCTTGTTCCGATGTGAAGATGACAGGTTGAAGCTTGCCTTTGATTTTCATACTTTATTTTGGTTCTTCGTTTTAGCTCATATGTTCATGCTAATACTTGATGTTTTAACTTTAAATGTTAGAGATTTTCTTCCTTTGGTTTGCTGCCTGTCGTAAGATTAGTCTTTTAGGAGGATGACATAATGAATTTGTTACAATATATACCATTTCTTTACAAAAATTGCCTCCGTGTTAATTTTTCAATCATTTAGTACCGTCTTTGACAAGAATCAATGGTCTTTTGGTTGTCAGGTTTGAGCTGGACATGTTGTTAGAATCGGCAAATGTAGCAACAAAGCGTGTGGAAGAATTATTAGAAAAGATAAACAACAATACTATAGAAACAGATGGCCCCATTTGTATCGAGGAACACTTAACAGGTTACCAGAGGAATGATGTCTTGATATTATTAGTATATCCATTTTTGTTAGCTTCTGATCAGATTCTTTTTCTTCTCTGTAGCTCTGAATCTGAGGTGTATTGAACGTTTATATGGTGATCATGGGCTTGATGTGATAGATGTATTGAGGAAAAATACTTCGCTTGCTTTACCAGTTATCTTAACTCGCTTGAAGCAGAAACAAGAAGAATGGGCTAGGTGTCGTGCTGATTTCAACAAAGTTTGGGCGGAAATTTATTCTAAAAACTATCACAAGTCACTGGACCATCGTAGTTTTTATTTCAAACAGCAAGATTCTAAGAGTCTGAGCATGAAAGGTAAGTTGATTCTTGCATTTGGTTTCATAAATACCTGTATGAGACTCTAGTATGGCATTTATATTTTGGAAAGCACAAGGGTAATTGATGCCTGGTTAATTTGTTTGCATGAAGGTCATAATGTGTAACATGTCATCCTTTGTATTAAATTGTGTGAGGTTACCAGAAATACCTTAACTGTATTCTGTTTAGTAAAAGCTAATTTTTGTGTGTACTTTCATCCTTGCTCCTTTTTTTACCTCAAAAAAGGAACGGACTGATGCAGATATGCATTATAGACATGGTTGCCTTGTGCAACTGGATTTTTTGTTGTACTATATTTTGTTTTCTCAGATTGCTTGCAATGCTTTTTGTATTACAGCTTTGTTAGCAGAGATCAAGGAGATAAGTGAAAAAAAGCGCAAGGAAGATGATGCACTTCTTGCTTTTGCCGCTGGAAATAGACGACCCATTATACCAAATTTGGAATTTGATTACCCAGATGGTGACACTCACGAGAATATATATCAGCTCATTAAATATTCATGTGGAGAAGTGTGTTCAACTGAACAGTTAAATAAAGTGATGAAGATTTGGACTACATTTTTGGAGCCCATGCTTGGTGTTCCTCCTCGGCCTCAGGGTGCTGAGGACACTGAAGATGTTCTGAAGTCTAAGAATCACTCTTCTAAAAGTGGAGAGAGTGAAGGAAGCCCTAGTGCTGACAACGCTACAATTTTAAACTCCAAACATACTAATCCTTGTAGAAGTAAAGATGAAAGTATCCTACCTGAGCAATCACGTTCTTCCAAAGCTTGGTTGATAAATGGTGATCATGGTGTTAAAGAAAATGGTTCTCATGCAGATCGAGGAGTTTGTAAGAGTGAGACTTTCTACAGGACACTGCAACAGGATAAGGTACAGAGTGATGTAGCTGTGGCTGATGAAATGTCAGGTGTCGGTAAACTATCTACTTCCAGTGAACGGTTAGTCAATTCAAATGTATCACTTGTCTCTGGTGCAGAGCTAAGTAACGGAAGAACAAACGTAGAATCAGGTTTGATGAGTGCTTTCGACATAAAATCACATGTTTCATTTTTCTCTAATATAGGTCCCTGTCATCCAGCTGTTATTTCAATTTGTGGTTTTAATTTGGTCTAAAAAAACCTATGACTAGAATCCTGAGATTCAACTTTTTGGTTGGAAGGGCTTGGTGCAACTCCTTCAAGACCGTGTAATGGCTCTATCAATGGTGGGTTTGGATTAGGATCAATTAATGAAATCCTGCCTTCAGTAGAGGTATAGCACTGTGATTTATGTTACTTAGCTGTAACTTATTCTTCCTTAAAATTCAAAAAATGGAGGAAACTAAAGAAGCCAGCGGACCATGATAACACATATCCTAAGGTTTTAGACTGAAATGTTTGTGAATTGTATGTTGTTCTTAAGGTAGTTGTCTTGCTAGTATCTTGAATCAATAGTGAAACTGCAATTGCAAAGAAATACTCCCCTTTATCAGCCAAGCCTCAACTTCTCAGGACAGAAAGTGTTAGGTTTTGGGTTCAATCTTACTAAGTACAGATGGAACATGACAAAATTGATCTTGCAGGTTGGTGATCCTTCAAGACCGGTTATATGCTCTAATGGAGTGACGCAAGATGGTTTGAAGATTAACAGATATAATGATGATTCTGCTCCACAATTTAAGATTGAAAGAGAAGAAGGTGAATTATCTCCTAATGGAGATTCCGAGGACAATTTTGCAGTTCATGGAGAAACTGAATTGGAGGCACTGCATAAAACAAAGGATCATATAATTGCTAGGCAATATCAAACATCACATGCAGAAGAAGAAACATGTGCTGAGGCGGGAGGAGAAAATGATGCTGATGCTGATGATGAAGGTGATGAAAGTGCTCAAAGGTCATCAGAGGAGAGTGAGAATGCCTCTGAGAATGGTGATGTCTCCGGAAGCAAGTCTGGTGATGGAGAAGATTGCTTTAGGGAAGAGCACGAGGAAGATGGAGACCACGATGAGCATGATAATAAAGCTGAGAGTGAAGGTGAGGCGGAGGGAATGGCAGATGCCCATGATGTAGAAGGAGAGGGGGCAGTTTTACCATTTTCTGAACGCTTTCTGCTAAATGTTAAGCCTCTAGCGAAGCATGTCCCTTCAGCATTACATGAAAAAGATAAGGGATCACGAGTTTTCTATGGAAATGATTCTTTCTATGTCCTTTTTAGGCTTCATCAAGTAAGATTTCCTATATCGTGTTCTATTTTAAACATGAAGTATGTGCATCACCTTTGGCGTGGTTATTTTATTATCTCGATATTTTTTCTTTGTCAAATTTTCTTAGACATTGTATGAGAGAATACAGTCAGCCAGGATTAACTCATCATCTACTGAAGGGAAATGGCGATCTTCAAATGATACAGGTCCTACTGATCGTTATGCTAGGTGATCTATCTTTGGAAACTTTGCTTTTATAATATAGACATGATCAATATAGTCCATGTTAACTTTTAGTGGTCTTTACAGGTTCATGAGTGCACTTTACAGTTTACTTGATGGTTCTTCTGATAATGTGAAATTTGAGGATGATTGTCGGGCTCTTATTGGTACGCAGTCATATGTTCTCTTCACATTGGACAAGCTGATATTTAAACTTGTCAAACAGGTAAAGCATTCAAAAGTTAATTTAGCATTTTAATCATTCTGCGTTCTGCAGGCTTACCATTTTCTCTAACCTTACTGTAAGATATTTTGGGTTTTCTCAGCTCCAAACAGTGGCAGCTGATGAGATGGACAATAAACTGCTTCAACTCTATGCTTATGAAAACTCAAGAAAACCAGGAAGATTTATAGATATTGTTTATCATGAAAATGCTCGTGTTCTTCTTCATGATGAGAATATATATCGTATAGAATGTGTATGTTTCTCGTACTTTGCTTCCTTTTGTTTTCCCCAAGGAAATTTTCTCTGAATTTAGCTCGGTCACTGTTACTTGTGTTGCAAACACAATAATATCATCTCTGTTGCAGTCTTCTGCACCTACCCGCTTATCCATTCAGCTAATGGACTTTGGGCATGACAAGCCTGAAGTTGCTGCTGTTTCAATGGATCCCTATTTTGCGGCTTATCTGTACAACGACTTCCTCTCTGTTGTCCTTGACAGAAAAGAGAGGTCAAGTGTTTTCATGAAAAGGTGCAGACTCAATGACAAATATATGCTATTATGTTAAGTAGCTATGGCTAATAAATCATGTTGTTTGCAGGAACAAATGCAGACATTTGAGTGGTGATGAATGTCAAGCCCTGGAAAATTTTCAAGTTTTTAATGGTTTGGAATGCAAGATTGCTTGTAATTCATCCAAGGTATGTGGAATTGAAATTTGTCATCTCTATAAAAACTGGAAGATGCTTTTGGTGTCGATTAAAGCACATATTATGCTCAATTTCAAGCCGTTGTTAATTGATTCATGATTTGAATATGACAGGTATCCTACGTTTTAGATACAGAAGACTTCCTCTTTCTGAAGAAAAGGAAAGATTTACCAAAGAGTAGCTCATGCCACGACCTGGCAAGAGCTTCTAAACGAGTACAGCGGTTTCAAAGATGGTTGTCTAGTCCATAATGTGCCTCTACACTCGACATAGAGTATTTGTTATTCCTTGGCATTGGTATATAATTTCTTCCTAGCCTCAACACCCCCAAAATCCTAATCGCTATATCTTTGTTGCATATAGCTTAGGCCTACTCTCGGTTTCCATTATTCTAATATTGAGTTATTTGCAAGAAAGCAGGAAAGGGCAAGCTACATTGAGATGCCTGTAAGGTCTTGCGTTGCATTGCATAGCCATAGAAGAAGGTGAGTTGAAATGATTTTGTATGTAAAACCTTTTATAGTTCTCTCCAACAGGGGAAAGGAGGAGGAGACTCCCCTGACAGTAATACAGTGCAGCTATTATTTATTTGTCATGTAAATAGAGGTGAGGTGACATGACATCTGATGTAATACAAACTTGTTAATTCAATTAATCAATATCTTAATAATCATTTTTCATTTTCCACTCATTAGAATATAGTAATAGACGTTGATCAAGTCATAAGCGCTTGGTTAGTGACTTGAATAAGTTTACAAAATTTGGCAGGAGAGCGAGGTATATAGTTTTTTTTGGGGGTAAAAGTGTATTTTATCAAAATATAAATTAAAATTTAATATTTAAAGCATTTATAATAAATCTTAATATTTGAAAAACATTTAAATTAAATTTTGAGTGGATAAAATTTAGAAAGAGTTAAATGTTTATTTGTTACGGTTAACGTTATTATTGATATAATGTGTACCTTATTTTTTAATTGAGAGCGTGAGTTTTATTGTCTGGCACAATGTGATTTATTTTAATTAATTTTAAATTTTGATCGTTAATATTAATTGTATAAAGTAATTTATGAAATTTAAATTAATTTAAATGACTGAAATTTTATACTTTATCAAATATTACAACCTTAATTCTATATTCAATAAACAAATTGGGTTAATTTGAATTTTTATTTAACTTGTTATAAGAAAAAGATGGTTTTGTATCTCACACATTATAAAAAATATAGTTTTCTATCTCACACATTTTCATAGTGGTTTAGGATTAATTAATTTACAAATTCTTTCTTATAATCAAGTGTAATATTATCTTAACTAATATAATCATATTTAAGTAGACTTTTTGTTCTATTTAATCTGTAACATTCCTTTTAAGTTGAAGCATAGATATTAATCCTGTCTAACTTATTACAAATATAAATTACTTGAACTCCTTATTAGAGACTTTATGAAAATATCCTTAAGTTGTTCTCTAGTTTTGACATATCTTGTAGAGATCAAATTTTCTTGTACTTTTCATAAAAGGTGACAATCTATTTGAATTGTTCATAGAATATAGAATTAGAAGTAATATATGGTGCTAACTTTGCTCTGAGGTTTCAAAATTAATTTCCATTAAAAGCTAATATAATATCTCACACGATAGATGAGTCATAACTCTATATTCAGACTCTATACTAGATCTGGACAAGACATGTTGGTTCTTACTTGTCCATGAGACTTAGTTTCCTATAACGAAGACACAATAATCATTAGTTGATCTTTGATCAATTTTAGAACCTGTCCAATTGACATTGGAGAAGCACTCAATATGAGTATGTCCATTATTTGTAAATAGAATCCCTAGTCTAGGAGTTCCTTCAAGTAACATAATATTTGCTCTTGAGCAGCCAAATGATAAATGATAGAAGAAGACATAAATTGACTTACAACACTAATATAATATGCAATATCAAGGTGAATTACAATGAGATATTTTGATTTTTCAACCAATCTCTTACATTTCTCAAGATCTTCAACCAATTCTCCATCTTTGGTGAGTTGTAGATTATGGATCATTGGAGCACTACATGGCTTAGCCTCCATCTTTCCAGTCTAGTTAACAAATCAAGTAAATACTTCCTTTTTGATAAGAAAATGTCTTTTTTGCTTCTTGTCACTCCTACCCCTAAAACATATTTCAAAGTCATTGAATTTATAGTATGCAATTGACTGTGAAAGAAGGATTTCAATAATGAAATGCCCATATTATCACTTTCAGTAATAACAATATCATTTATATACATAATAAGGAGAATTATATCGAATGTAGAATATTTATAGAACACCAAGTAATCATAATTACTCTTATTTATGCCAAAAAAATTTATTGCTTAACTAAAATTTTCAAATCAAGTACTAGGACTTTGTTTTAAATCATATATGGAATTTTGAAGATGATAAACTTTCTTGTTCTCCCTCTAAGCAACAAATTTAGGTGTTTGCTGCATATACACTTCCATTAGGAGGTTATCGTATAAAACAACATTCTTGATGTCTAATTGATGTAATCATGAACAACTGCCAAAGAAATAAATAGATGAATAGAGGTCATTTTAGCAACATAAAAGAAATTATCAAAATAATCCACAGTTTAAGCATAACCTTTTATTATAAGTGGTGCTTTAAGTTAAGAAATAAATCCATCGAAGTTGATTTTAACAAAAAAAACACCTATTTATATTCAATGACCTTCTTTCCAATAGGTAAGTTCCCTAAGTCTCATATACTATTAGCATCCGAAGCATTCATCTCCTTTATCATAACATTACACCAACTACGATGCGATAAAGCTTCGTGAACAGCTTTTGGGAGGGTCACAAAATCAAGTGAGACAGCAAAGGAATTAGAGGAGTAAGATAAATAATCATAAGAAACAAAAGACGAAGTAGGATAAGTGTATTGATGCTTACCTTTACAAAGAGCAATTGAAAGTTCTGGATCATGTGGTGTGGGATTTGATGATGAAGAAGACACATGCAACGAACTTGTAACAAGTTGATCTCTTCTTCTATAATATACCAAGCGAGTAGTTAGGGGTGTGATTATGTAGGAGGATCATACATAGAGATTTCATTTGTGGTGTGATAGGTGATCTTATAAACTAACAGGTCATTATCCATATTATCATAAATCAAAGAATTAGGAAAAGACATTGTGTTCCATAAAGGAAACATCAGTTGACATAAGATATTTGTTTAAAGTAAGTCAATACCATTGATATCCTTTTTGTAGGCAAGAGTAGTCCTGAAAGACACATTTTAAAGATTTATTATCTATTTAAGTAACTCGAGGAAAAAAATCATATACCTTCATATATTCTTTGTGGATTAATAGGAAATAAGGGTTTAGTGGGAAAGAGAACATTATAAGGAATCTCACCACAAAGAATAGATGAAGGTATATGATTAATCAGAAAACAAGTTATGGAGATAACACTGGCCCTAAAAGGTTTAGGAACTTGTGTTTGAAATAAGAGTGCTTTAGCAGTTTCAAAGAGATGTCAATTTTTTTCTTTCAATGCCACCATTTTGAGATGGCATATCAACATATGATAATTGATGAAGAATGTCATTATGGATCATGTAGGTATGGAAAGATGTGGAATACTATTCTTTGACAATATTACTTATCAACATATGAATAAAGATATTAAATATATTTTTGATCTCAACACAAAATGCAGCGAAATGCGAAAATAACTTAGAACAAGTTTTCAATAAATAAAGCCAAGTTATACTAGTGAAATCATTAACAAAAGTGACAAAATATTGAAACCTCCAAAATAAGACATAAACCTCAAACATTATAATGCACTAATTCAAATGAAAAGCTAGCTCTTTTTGTGACTATAGAGAATAAAGACAGACGATGATGTTTGGAAATCTAATAGGATTCACAATCTAAGTAAGATACATTATGAAATTGAGGACATACCTTCTTTAATAAAGGTAAAGAGAGATGTCCTAACTAACAATGAGCTTCAAAAGGAGTTAAGACATATGAATAGGTAATGAGTCTTGGATAGGTAATGAGTCTTGGCACATTTGTATCTAGAATATATAGACCTCCTGATTCATGACCTTTACCAATAATCTTCTTTGTCATAAGATCTTGAAAAGATGGTGATCAAGAAAGAATGAGATAAAATAATTTAGAGCACGGGTGAGTTTACTCATATATAATAAATTAAAAGAGAATTTTGGTAGGTTTAAGACAAATTATAAAGACATTAATGGACTGAAATTAACAATGTTAGATCCAATAATAGAGGAAGTAGATCCATCAGTTAAGGTAACATAGGAAGGAGAAGAATGTTTTTGGAAAGTAAAAAAAGACTAAAATTACTTGTCATATGATTTGGGGCATGACCAAGGTATGTCACCTGAATTACTAAAGGTAGTGATAAGATGGGATGAACTTTTTAAAGCTTCTTGGTACTGTGTAACCTTACCAAACTCATCTTCAGAAAGTATAATTGTTTTATACACAAATTAGCTAGGTGTAGTAGTAATTGCAACATAAGCATAATGAGATTTAAAATATTTATTCTTTAGCTTCCAACATGTATGTTTAGTATGACTTGACTTCTAACAATATTGACAAACAAAATTTTGACATCTTGATTTTGATAATCCTATTTTCCTGTCCCTCCTTTGTTATGAGTTGACATTCCTATGTCAAATCCATTATTTCAAATTACAAGAACATTAGATTTGGAATGTTGGGAGGAATATATGCATTGATATCTGTGTAAAGTATTTGCGTAAAAACCTTATGTAGGAAAGAGATTTTAACAGTAGAAAGAATCTGAGTCTTTGTGATTTCAAATTAAGAACTAAGACTAGTACAAAAACTCATTACCACCATTTGCTCCCATTAAGCTTTGTTGAACTTTAACACTAGGATTAAAAGGTAATAAGATGTTTAATTCTTTATAAATCTTTTGAAATTCATAAAATGTGCTTAAACTGATTGATCTTATTGTTTAATTCGCTAAAATCCCTTGCATATATCATACATATATAAAATATTTCCGTTTCTTGAATATAAAAATTCCAAACAATTCATTAATTCGTTAATATACTCATAGTGATTAATTAGAACAACCATCTCATTATCAATAGAATTTCATATTTGAAAAAATAGTCAGACATCATCTTGTAGTCATTCCTTCTGAGTATAGTCTGGTAGAGGATCATTAGTGAGGTGATAATATATAGAAATGCTCTTTAAATAAATTTGAACTATGTTACATCAATCAAAATAATTAGGACATGTTAATTTAAGCTCTGTAATCTTAGATATCACATAAAATGACATCATTGACAACTTAGGGGTTGTTTGGTTCCACATACATTTTTCATTGTAGTTTTTATTTTTATTTTCTTTCAAATAAAAATAAAACCTGTTTGGTTGTTAATACCAATATAACTATATATATTTTATTATAGATAAAACATAAAGATGATATTTTAATTAATATAATTTATTTTAATCTCTTATATAATACTTACTAATAAATTACCAATAAAATATTTTATTTAATTAAAATAAATAATTCATAAATTAATATTTATTTTAAATATATTTCAATTATTAAATCAAAATTTATTCAAAATTTATATACTTGAAGATATTTTAAATTTAATTATATTTATTAATGATTATTAAATAATTCATAATTTTTATTAATAATTAATATATTAAATAATTAGATAATGTATATTTGGTTAAAAAATTAGATCTTAAAAAAGAAATAGAAAATAAAACCACCTTTTCTAGTTTTCATGTATCTTAAAATTGAAAGAAATTAAAACAAAAATGAAAACTAAAAATCAAACTTCTTTTTACTAAATTTGAAAATAAGTTCAGAAAACTAAAAACATAAATAAAAATAAATAGGCCTTTAACTAATAAAGTTGAATAAATATGAAATAAAATGCTCAAAGTAAATCAAGTGGGTTAGATGCCAAACCACAGGAAAATACTTCAAAAAATGGTGTCTAGTAGAGTGAACATTCTAGGTTATTAAAAATAAAATTGATATCCCATACCTAAAATGAGAGTAGCAAATAGCCAATGAAAAACAAAAATAGCTAAGAAGACCATCTAGAAATGACAAGCATTAGCAAACAACAACTAAAAGTATTCCTAAGAACTGGTTATGCAATACCAGTAACGAGAAACACCCAGAAAAGATAATTAGTGATAAACGTTGAAGATCTGAGGATAGTTAATCACTCAAAAGCGTCAAACAAAAGAGATGAAATTGGAGAGGCCACAAGGGAGGCACAACTCTGTTGGAGGTGTTGCCATGGCCCAATGTTAGAAATTTTCCGATATTAGACATTAATTACGATTTTATTGTTTTAAAAAATTTACGATTGAGCAAATCAAATTTGATCTGGTTAAAAGATAATAAAGTAGCCCAATAAAGGATTTGGTTTAATGGGCTGAAGTCTAACAAAGAAAATAGGCCTTTATCAGTATAGGTCGAACTTATATTGGGTCTATGATGGGAAGCCTAATATGGATGCTATATATATAGGGTTAAGGTTTCCTATATTTGTTTAAACAAATCATGAATGTTTGGATTCTTTAACCTGTCAAAAGGTTTATGGATTAAGAAAATTGCAGAAAGACATTAACGACAAACCAGTGATCGATTTTCATAAAGGTCGTCGTGAAAACATGAAGGTTTCGACATAAAAAAGATGGTTTAAAGTTATGGAAAGAAAAATAGGTATTTCTTGTGTTTTTTTTTTCATTTATTCACTTTCATATTTGATCTTGGGAGCGTAACTAAGGCTCGTGTTATGCTCTACACATGGTATAAGAGCAGTTACATGATTATGTGAATGAAAATGGAGATTTTCTAATTTTCTCCATAAAGACCTTAAAGAAACCAATCTATTTTTACGTTTTTAATTGCATATGGTTGCTTGAATTCATATTGAATGTGTTTAACATTGAAAATTAGGTTGAAAACTACTTATGGAGGCTAAAAATGCCATCGAAATGTCACCAAAAATTACCATTTTTGGCGATAGGAGAGAGAAAAGAGGGAGAGAGTCAAGCACGTGCGGCACACGAGCCCGACAGGATCCCAGTGCTTCCTAGAAGTAATGAAATGCTCCAAACAACTGTCCAAGATGTGGCAAAATAGGGTCAAGACCATATCGGCATGTGTGGAACCTGCTCCAAAGGTAGTGCGCCCTTTTTATGCATCAGATGCGTGTGGTTGGGTCTAAGCGCATGGGTGCGCATCTGGCACTTGTAACACACTTTTTGGATGCATCCAAAAGCATGTTAGGTATGCACCCTACTGCCACACTCAATGCTGACATCAACAACAATAAAAGATAAAAAAAAACTCAAAATTTTAGAATTCACTAAATTGTCCCTCAGGTTATTTTGTGGCAGTTTCGGGGTTCTGTAAATTTGTAAAGTGAGTTTTTTAATTTTTCTAAATCTATTACATTAGTAATAATTAAGGTTTAACTTCAAAAAAAACAAATTAAGGTTCTTAAAGCCAATTTTGAGTGAAATTTCATGCTATGAACTAGAAATAAAAGATCTACATATGATTTTGGTATCTCATATAGTGTATTTATTGTTGATTATCACTTCGATTAAGATTTTTTTGATGATAGAGTCTCAAATAAAGTTAATTGATGACGTTTTTATCACTGGTATGTGATAATGAGAATGTACATAAAGATTTGCATTTACTGATGGAGGAAAGTTCAGAGTTTTAACAAAGGGTGTGTGTTTGCTTAAGGAAAGTTCGAAGCTTTCTGGCTTTGTGCGATTCTACTCAAGGGTATGAATTGCTTTTATGTGCTTGTTCATGTTGAGGAAAGTAGTGAGATTTTTAGGTTTTTTTTTTCTCTATTTGGAGGTAGGAAGTAAAAGAGGGAAACCTTGGTGTTCAAAAAGGAGAAGGTTACACTTGCCGGTCATGATGAGGTGAATTTGATATTTGGGTATGTTTGCTTGAGGAAAGTTTGGAGCTTTTTGGGTTTATGTGGTTCAACTCGATTGTGTGAACTGCTTTTATGTGCTTATTCATGTTGAACTGATAATCCTTTATATCCCTCTCATTTGTTATTCTCCTCTTTACCATTCCCAACATCTCTTAAATTTTACAACAATTTCATTTACGGAGGCTTTGCCGGCGTTCGAGCTAGATCATGGTCTTGTTTTCTTCTTCCTCTTCACGATCTACCCCATCTTTTTATCTAGAGGACTCACGATTTCTTTATGTCTCTAAAACCTGGAGTCTTTGCTTTTTTTCTTCATAAGAAACAAAGAAAGACATAAATCTTTTTCACTACTAACACTCAACTCACTTATCTTGTTTTTTTTTCATACAATATATTGTTTTTCTTTTGGAACAATGATTTTTGTTGCTATCAGTTTACCTGCTGGAAGAGTAATATTTTGTAGGGATCCCACCTTCCAGTCAATTGCTATCATCTGTGGAGAGTCTACATTCAAAATACTATGAGGCGTTTAACCACTTCTAGCATCGACATCAAAAAACATTTTCGAGGTTGGCTTGTTCTCTGCTTGAAAATGGATGCAAATAACAATGACCATGGATGCAGATTTGTCTTAAACAATCAAGGGTATATTAGAGAATAAGCATTTTATTTTCCTATAAAGCAAGGAAGCGTTCTTTTCTTTCTCCACTTACTTTCTAAATATTTCCCATTACATCTTTTGTTTATTATTTGTGTCCCTCTTGTGATTTTTGGGGTCAGTCTAGAGCTTTCCATATCTAGTTTTTGTGTTTTTTTTGGAAGATTGGGAGTTCAAGATTCATTGGATATGTTGAGTTTATTTATGTTGTTGGCATTATAAGTTGTTTTTGTTGCTCGTCGTAAGTTTCTCTCTAATTATATGTTAATTTTTTTTGGAGGGTCTGAGTTTGTTTCTCTTGGGTTTCGCCTTTTTAATTTCTGGTAATCAAATAACAACATTCTTTACAACTTGGCTTATACTCGATCTTTTTGAGTTAGAGTGCATGTTTATTTTGAAAATAGTTATTTTGTTGTTCTTATCAAGGCATTTAGTAACCTTTGCAAACAAGTTTTTCCTGTTACATCTTACGTTTACATTTCATTGGAAATATCACCTATCTTGTGCCCCTGTTAATAGGCCAGTCCTTTACCTGCCTATTTAATACTTTTCATATAGTATTTGGAGTTAGGTGGTCCACAATATCCTTTTCTTGGAAATAAAAACTCATGTCTTATTAAATGATTAGGTTTTGTCCAAGAAGTCTGCAGCATATCATATTGTAGATTATGACATACAATATCTCCCACATATATTATTTCACTATCCCTTTTTCTTTTCTCTCACTGCACAGACATTTCAACATAGATATGTTGTTAAGTATTCTAATATGTTGTTAAGTATTCTAAGTCTAAACCAAATCCTACTCCTTTTGTTACTTTGAGCAAGGTGTTGTGATTAGTATTATTTTATTTTAATTTTGATTATTAAGTATTTATTATTATTATTATTATCATTGGTATTATTATTTATTTGTTTTTTTTTTTGCATTTATGTATTTAATGACTTTGTCTTCTAAACTTGCATCTCCTCATGAGGTCGCCTTTTTTAAGATGTTATTATTCTATTTTAATTATTAATTATTACTTTATTCTATTTTTAAAATATATTTAATTATTTTATTACGTCTCACATTTACATATGGGTTTACCGAAAATAGCCTCTCTATTATATAGGGGTAAGGCTATATACTATTAGACCTCTCTAGACCCTCATTGGTGTGGGATTTAAACTGGGTGTTGATGATGATGATAGTGACATTAGCCCATACAGAATGTTTGTAGATTTATTTAAGTACTGATGAGAATGTAGTCAATACAATGACCTTTCAAGTTAGCATTTGGATTGCTTTGCTTGCTTGTTTGGGGATGCCTTTGGTCTTGTGTTTGACTATTCTACCTATAGGTGTTGGCCTTATATGAGATTCATAAAAGCATTAGATGGAGAAAGTCATTACTTGAGTGATCTATTCACCTATAGGTGGTAGAGTCACAAGAGTTAGTGGTGTGTAATGTGATCACTTTTGTGTGGAGATATTATCTACATGTATTATGTGTTCAGTCTATAAGTGTTTCATGATATGTGTGATGAGATTCTCATTACAGATACTATTTATGGCTTTAAGTATCGTTGGTATCCTACATTTGTGTTGATCATTATATTGTCAATTTTGCAGTCACCTTTTCAATTGACAATAACAGTGTCACGATTGAAATCTTACCTGGTTTCAATTTCAAGAAGTGGAAACAAGATGTGGAGTTTGATTTGAAAATAGTAGACATTAACATGGCCATGCTGAGAGATAGGCCACCTACACCTACATCATACAGTTCAGATGATGCTAAAGCTACATTTGTAGCGTAAGAGACATCAAACATGATGTGCTATTTGACCATCAAGTGATAAATAGCAGATTATCTGCTAAGTGGATTTGTGGAAACAAATATAGCCAAAGTTTTTTAAACAATGACTCCTATAGGTGCAGGGTATCTTCCAATGTAGTGATAAGTACCTTGATGAAACAATTATTCTTTATGAGGTACACCGGAGAAGGGGGAGTAAGGGAGTATATTATCAGGATGGTCCACCTCTAGTGTAAGTTAAAGGCGTTGAACATCATCATTCCTGATGTGTGCATTGTACACTAAGCTCTTAATACACTTCCCTCAGATTTTGGTATTTTGGTTACAATGTACAATTTGTAAAATGAGGCTTGGGGCATCAATACTTTGATTTCTTGATGCGTTGTTGAAGAGGAGAAGCTAAAAAACATTGCTCATACAACCCTGCTAACAACCAATAGAAAAGAAAATATAAAGCCTTTGAGGTTTAAAGGTAAGAAATCTAAATTTTCTCCTCATGTGAATATCGATTAGTCCAGCATTGCCAAAGGTCCTCTAGATGTTAAAAGTCTAATTGCTAGAAATATAAGTATTAGAAAGAAAAACATGAATTGTCAAGTAACCCCTTGGCTTGTATGATCCATGAATGTAATCTTGTTATAGCCACTAAGAACTAGCCACATCAAGTTTTTAGTGGTTAGATAGTGGAGTTTCTAATCATGTTGCCCCCACAATGTAGAGGTTCATATGCAAGAGAAAGCCAAATAAAGAGGAGGAAAAATTGACGATTGACAATAAGGAAGAAGTTTCTGTAATGTTTGTATGAGATGTATGTTTGAAATTTGATACATGGTTCATACTTATTTTACATGAAACATTTTATATACCATCTTTCAAGCAAAACTTAATCTCTGTATTAGTTTTGGATAAAGAAGGTTATAGTTTTGCCATTGGTGCATCCATTGTATGGTTATCTTTCAATGCAAAACATATTGGTAATGCTTTCTTATCATATGGATTATAGAGAATGTGTCTTGCTCCTTATGAGATGTATGTTTCTTCGTATATTGTTGAACATATTACTAGAAAGAGACCTCTGATAAAAGATAAGTCATATATGATGTGGCATAAAAGGTTAGGCCACATTTCTAGAGATAGAGTTGAAAAAATGATTAAAGAAAACATTCTCCCAACTTTAGATTTTGATGATTTGGAACATATGTTAATTGTTGTAAGGGTAATTTGACCAAAATAAAGAAAAGAAGGGATAAACTTGGGCTTCTGACTTGTTAGATCTTATATATACAAATATTTGTGGACCTTATACTATTACATTATGTAATTCTAGATATTTTCTGACTTTCATTGATGACTATTCCTGTTATGGTTATGTGTTCTTACTTAAAGAAAAGTCTAAAATTCTTAAGAAATTTAAGATCTTTAAAGTTGAGGTTGAGAACCATTGGGGAAGGTCCATTAAGATTCTCAGATCTAATTGTGGATGAGAATATTATGACAAACATGGGGTCTTAGGATAAGAAAAAGGTTCGTTTGCCAAATATATGGAATCATGTTAGTTCATTATGCCAGGTAGTCTTAAGCAAAATGTTGCGACTAAAAAGCATAATCGTACCCTTGAGGACATGATGATGTCGATGCAGAGTAGGACTAACCTACCTAATTACCTTTAGGGTGAAACCATGGAGACTACCTTATACATACTTAACAGTGTTCTATGTAAATCAGTATCGAAGATGCCATTTGAACTCTAGAAAGGGTGGAAACCTAGCCTTGCCCACATTCGTATCTGGGCTGCCCTGTTGAGGTACACTTATATAATCCTTATGATAATAAGTTGCATTCTAGTTCTACTAGTTGTTGCTATTTTATAGCATATCCTGACCATTCTAAGGGATAAATATTTTACTATAGAGAAGGAGGGTTTATAATTGTAGAGTCACAAACAGTTAAGCTTTTGGAATATGATTTCTATGATGAGGGTGGTCCTTCTCACCCTTTAGATGACAGCAGGACAAATACTATAGTTATTTTGTATCCATCATTCATACAGCTAGAACCAGTGGATCATGGTCTTAATAACGTACCAGTACAGGAATAGGAACCCATAATTGTGTAAACTAATGTTCTTGAGGTACAAGATTCAGTTTAGTTAAGAAGATTGACCAGAGTGAGAAGACCTACTATTTCATCTGATTATATAGTCTATTTGGATGAACAAGACTATGATGTTGGACATGTTGTCGATTCAGTTGCATTTTTAGAAGTTGTTTATAAACCTCATGAAACCCCCTATACAAAACCTACAACCACCCACATATATGGCAACCAAAATTCTTATACAAACAGTCATGACATGCATTTCTATTCATTTTTAGGGACTGTCATCACACATTTGTCTATTCAATGTTGCACATATACATATTACAAAATTTTGTATCACTTTTTTCATTTAAGATTAGTATTACATCTTTGCATTTATATGATAATCCAAAATAAATATTACATATAACTTAAATTCTTAGTTATAAACTGTTACATATATAATCATCTTTAACCAAAAAGATACAATCTAAAAGTACATTTACTATTAATGGGTAGGCTTGGTCCTTGTGGATGATCCATGTACCTCACTCCTATTAGTTGGACTTACATGGATTAACACTCATGCTAAGCTTGAAAGCTCAGTGGGGAAACACTTAATTTGGATGATCAGTCATAGCAGTCATCCGCTACGCACACACATTCATAGATATCACAAAATATATAAATACCGATGACATAATTTAATCAAGCTACATAATGCAAATATGCTTCAACGTATTATTCATGTACACCAAGTTCACATTTATAAGCCAAACATTGATATTCAAAGTTCATTAATACAAATTATCAATAAAATTGCTCATCAATACAATGAATACAAATGCTCATAAATACCAATTATTTATGTTGTCATGTTGAATTTCTTATTTATAACTATTTAATTTACTTTCTGTGTTACACCTGCACATTCCCATAGGTGTGGATAATGGGAACTATAGATATCTGAAAGTATTGAACTATAGATACAGACATCAAACTGTAGAGACAATATATTCTTGAAATGAAGATAACATTGGTGTCAACCACCAAAACAATAAAATGGGTTTCCTTTAACCATTTACCAATTTTACATATATTGACAAATCATATGATATTCATTTAAAATCATAAAACCTATATTTGGTTTCATACAAGTCATAACTTATCGCTATTAAAAGGGTATCAAAATTACACTTGTATAATCATACTATACACATATAAGCACTAAATATATGCATATAAATCATCTATATACATGTAAATTTCCTTTAGAATACATTATGATCAATTTTAAATTTCAACATTCAATCACACACTTCGCATATGGTAAGTCATATTTTATTTATTTCTAAGTGTTTGCAAAGTTTCATAAACATATGAAAAGGTTTGGATATGATACGGTAAAAATAAAAAAAACAAACTTAAAATGGTGTAATTTCCTTCCCGTTGTGTCCTCTGCCTATAATTCATACCTCCGCTATTTATATAATTTTCACATAGAAACGGTTCAAATTATGTTTTGAGGTCTTTTAAAATTTTGTTCCCTTATTTCTCTAGTTTCCATACATTAAAAATCTGGTCATTTGTACTTATAAATCATGAAACATGCACAAAACATCACAAGATGCTCCAACACAGGGGCAACATCAAGTCACCATTATCAATCTTAAATTCCAATGTCATTAAACCAGAATTAGAATGGGGTCTCTTTTATAAAATTTTAATGCTATGTCAATTAAAATCAACCAATTTAGAGTTCTTTAGGTAGAGTTATAGACAAAACAATGTGACTGGTTCAAATAAACCTAAGACACAATTCCACTACATGTTACTCTTTTTTCAATTCAACCAATTCCATTCAAAGTAACAAGAAAGTAACACCAAGACACCATTTTAGTAACCATTCAATATCCAAATGAATCTTTGTATTCATTAAAACATACACAAATAGAAATTAAACTAAGTGTAATCTCAAACCTTGAAATTGGCCAACTAGCTCTTCTAATACTTTTCCTTCTCTTCTCCTTTAGCTTTTCTTGATTCAACAATAAAAAACACCACAAATACATATCTCAATCCCAATTCCAAGCTTATAATTCTGGCTCTTCATGTGAAAAGTAAGAAAAGATAAATTTGAAGAGAAAAACCACTATACTTTTACCTTAATTTCCACCTAGGATTAGCTTGATTCTGATATGCAAAATGGCATGATGAATAAGATGAAAGTGGAGAGAAAATGAGAAGAGGAAAATTTGGCATTCAAAACCCAAATTGCTCATTCTTTTCTCCTCTTTTACATATCCATTTCATGTCACACATGCTTCAATCCTATTAGATACACATGCTTTAATCCTATTGGTTACACATGCTTTAATCCTATTGATCGATGTGTTGACTTTAGGAAAATTGCATATTTGGTCCTTCTTCCTTTAATTCCAAATTAGCATATAATCTCAACAATTAATTTCATTCTCATGCATATTTCATGTCTAAGTATGTATGTTCATGTTGAAATGAACAAATTACCAATTTATCTATGTCTTTTACATTAAGTACCATTATGTCCCTTACTATGCTTAGATGCACTTGATTTTTTATGTTCACTTCTTAACACACCTTACACATGCTATAATATTTCTAGGGTCTATATTGGGGCCTTACATCCCCTATAGAATGTGGTGGTATGTAATAAAATATGAGATACAATCCATGATGCACAATAACTTACGAGAGCTTATTGGTTTGCCTTAAAATTGCAAACCTATCAGTTGTAAGTGGCTTTTCAAGACCAAAAAGGACTCTCAAGGTAAAGTTGAGCAGTTTAAAACTCAGTTGGTTACTAGAGGGTTCATTTAGAGAGAAGGAATTTACTTCAATGTTACTTTTTCTCCTGTATCCTTTAAGGATGCATTTATAGTGTTCATGGAAATAATAGCTCATTATGATATGAACCAACAGTAGATGGATGTTAAAACTACTTTCCTGAATGGAGATCGTTATGAAGACATCTATATAGAACAACCTAAAGGATTTCAGGATCAAGAAAAGCCTAATAAGGTTTACAAAATGAGAAAATCAATATATGGTTTGAAACAAGCTTTAAGACAATGATACCTTAAGTTTGATGAGGTTGTTACCTCTTTTGGTTTTATGAAAAAATAAAGTTGAAAGTTGTTTGTATTACAAAGTTAGGGAGAGCAAAGTTATCTTTCTACTTTTGTATGTGGATGATATCTTGCTTGCATCAAATGACTTGGCTATGTTACATGAGGTAAAGTAACTTCTGGCCAAGCATTTTGACATGAAGGCCCTTGGAGACACATCTTTTATCTTAAGTATTTAGATTCACTAGGACAAGTCTTAACACTCATTGGGCCTTTCGTAGAGACATACATTGAGCAAGTGCTACAAAGGTTTAATATGGTTGATTGTAAACTTGTTGCAGCATCTATCCCTAATGGTGAGAGTTTGTTTTTATCACAGTGCCCAAAAATGATACAGAAAGAAAGGCTATAAAAAATGTTCCATATTCTAGTACGATTGGTAACCTAATTTATACTCATATATGTAGCACCCTACTCTTACAGGACTCATACCCAACATATTGAGTGATATCCGAATACGTACTCCACAAGAGTGGCATGCTAGAATAATCACAACGTTAACTTAATCATGGCATATAGCACCCCACTCCCGCAAGACCCGAACCTAACATCGATGGGTGATATCCGAGTTCGTGCCCCATGAGGGTGACATGCTAGAATACTTAATCAGTCAAAACTTGGTATAATTGTTTTTTGTAAAATTTACACATGGGTATACAGAAATCAATAATCAAAACGACCCATTCTAATCATAAACTTATTCAATTGCATCAATACAATCATTAATATTTCAATAGCCATTTGGGCCCTTTCACAAATATAAAACATTTTAATCATTTCAGAATACAAATTTATACAAAAAGTTGCAAAAAAATATACTTTAGTACAAAAATAAAGAAATGTAATGCAGATGCGAACTGATCCCCACCTTTATCCTTCACTTGAATGTTATGAGGATACTCCCGTTGGCCTAACGAGGTATTCTTCTGATCCTGAAAAATATTTGCAAATTTTGAGTGAATTTTGCGAACTCAATGAGTGACCATCATCGATGGCTCATCCAGTCACATAACACATAATTCACAATATTTCATATCCAATACAATTAAATCATTCATATTATGCATATGCAATGCATATGAGACCCACTTTTCATTTGTTACTTTGTTGTAACCGAGTGCCTAACTGTCCCATATAGGGCTCATTGATAACTGTCCCATATAAGGCTCATTAATAACTGTCCCATATAAGGCTCTGAATCACTTTTGAGCTCGAGACTCTTTTTTATGTTGAGCTTTAAGCTCTGATCGATGGCTACTCTGGTCACAACAGCCATTATGTTTCATGCATTTGTGACATGGAATGCATCACTTACATTTGCATTTTTGCAGTCACTCACATTCACTTATCATCAGACCATAGTCCGACATTCAACATTAAGTGGAGAAAACACTTTCACTTATATGCATGATCCCACTTTCCTTCGGAACTAAGGCTGACATTTAGCAACCAAGTCATGTATCACATATTTCATCCAATTCACATACAAGGAACACTTCAATATTTCATTCATGCATCATATTCATCGGACCTTCTATCCGGAATCCAACACAATCATTTACATTCATAACATCCTTTAGTAGTCAATTAATACAAAATTCAAACACAAAAATAATGAAGTGAGACCATCTCGGTCTACTCATAGTACGCTCCAGATTAGCACTAGCTTCAAGATCTGAAAACATTTGAATGCAGGCGTTTATCTTGCACATCAATATGCCAAACACACGATGCACACACATTATTAATTGCACAATTATAAGCATTCCCTTATGCACAAGTGTGTATATAAAATATGTACCATGCATGCTCATGACAATTCCGGTTATCTTTCCCTTATTCTCATCACATTATCAGTCTTATATCCAATAATCATCTAAGTAATATTCATACTTAGGTTTATGCCTCACTAAAACATTAAAATCTCTATTCCTTTCTCATTGATTCACTTCAAATTTATCCAAGTCACACTTTTGGGTCTACTGTTCACGTTCAATAATAGCGTACTATGCCCAACTTCCATTTAGAGATTAAACATCTTAGAGGCTGAATCATAAATTTGGACTTCTTGAGACAATTTGTAGGCCTATATTTCTGGATTACTCCAAATAAAAAATTATCTCATTTAGAATCCTATGATCTAGATATAATCAAAATACTAAAATACGCAGTTTATAAAATTTAAGGTTACACTCACTGTACTCGTTCCACGTTTCTCACTAAATTCATTTCAGATGACTATGATTTTTAGGTGGAGATGTAGGGTAATATCTTACGAGTCCCATGGTTCAAGAATCAATTCATTTGGGTGTCTAGAGAAGAAGTTATGGCCAGGCGAAAAAAAGACAGAAGAAGCAAAACTCAGAAGAAGCAAAACACAGAAGTAGTAAAACACAAAAGAAGATGACGTCATCACAGAAGAATCAAAAGATAGAAGAAGCGAAAGACAGAAGAAGTAAAACACAGAAGAAGACACGTCAGCAAAACACAGAAAAAGATGCGTCAGCAAAATACAGAAGAAGACGAGTCAACAAAACACAGAAGAAGCAAAACTCAGAAGGAACAAAACACAGAAGGAACAAAACTCAGAAGAAACGAAACTCAGAAGGAACAAAACACAGAAGGAATAAAAATCAGAAAAAGCGAAACTCAGAAGAAACAAAACACATAAGATGATGACGTCATCACCTAAGAAGCAAAAGACAGAAGAAGCAAAATACAGAAGGAGATGACGTCATCACAGAAAAAGCAAAAGACAGAAGAATAACTTCACTTTTGAACATTTTCCCTTACAAGGACCCTGACTTTCAACTCAGATGTCCAAAATTTTCATACTATATACTGTTGAAAAAATAAAAGGAAGACCTATAACTTTCATGAAGGCCATTTTGACGAATCTATCTAGATTGGTATAGAAGTTTCATGGAAGTTTCAAATCGAGTTATTGTTATTTCAACTCCAACATCACTTTTACATTACCTAATCACTAATAATATTTCAAAAACTAATTTAACACTATAACCAAATTTGTTTCCTCCCAACCACACAGTATTTATGAATATACACTTAAATGCTATATTCCATGCAGATGACAGTAACTCATCAACTTTCTTACATAAATCCCCAACACTAAAGGATTTATTCACTACTTACTTGTTGAAAACTTCAAAATCTTTAAGCCCTAAACTCCATACAATTTACGTATTTCACTGAGTACAATGACTAGCTTCTGGTTTTTCTTAGGGTAGAAGACATAAATAGCAAAGTGGGTTTAGTGTAGGAAAGGAAAAACAAGGCAATCTCTTAGGAGAGGTTTGATGAAAAACTCTATGTATGGGAAGAAAATTTGAAGAAGATAACAATGAAGAATGAACTTAGACATATAACTTAACTTTTCAACTCTCAGAAAATAGTAACCTACTTCTAGCAAAAGTACAAAGCCTAAGTGACACTTGTCACTTTCCTTATATTTAAGTTCTAACTTAGTTTCTTTTGAAACTAACTCTCTTAAACTCTCATCTTTACAATCCAACTATCTCCAAGTCTTCACTTGATGTCTTTTTCCTATTTTTCATAATTTTCTAAAATTTATGCCTAAATTCACCAAAATTTACAAATACAATATTCTTACTAACCAATAGAATTTTCAATATAGATAATTTCAAAATTCTCAAAACACCTAAAAATCACCACTTAATCAAATTATACCCAGAATTATTCATGAATGCATGTACAATTATTTTCATGTGCCACAACTTCACTATTCATAGGTATGTGTAGGGCATAATATGCATGAACATGGAAGTACATTCCTATTTCCTCCGTGATCTTTCACATTTACAATTTTAGCCTTAACATTGGTAACGGGATGTTACATGGCATCATCATTTATAAGATAAACATCACACTACTTGAAAACCCAAAATTTCCTCATTTCATTTCATAAAAACCGAATATGTATATTGTAGCTTTACAAAACATCCATATAAGTACATTATCAAAACTAATCAGAGTTTACATCTCTGCATACCTAACACGCTACATACATGAGGAATTAGATAAAAACTATATCTAAATCCTTCAGTCAAAGATGACCGACCTTTGAGCTATTTCTTCTTTCCAAAAGTACAAAAATTATACTTCTTCTAGAGTCTTTCTGTCACTAGTATCCTCTCTCAATACTTGAAATGTCAACGTTGCAATTTTTGGTGAGTTTTACGAACTCAGTGAGTTAAATATCCTCGATGGTTCACTCAAATCATATAACACACATATACATACAATGACATAATTCACATCATTTCATTTATCATGTAGCATCAAATATCACTTACTTCACATATCACATTCAGAGCAGTCAAACAGATCATTTCAATCATTTAAAGCATACATATTAATTATAAATGTAATATACATGAGACTCACTTTCATTTATCACTTTTTTCTGACTAAGTTTCTTTTTACTAACCCATATCCCTTGTAGGTACTGGGCTTGTTTAAGATATTGTCTTATATCCCTTAGTGAATATTATGTACAATTACAACTGAGCTAGAGACTCTTATCACATTTTAAGCTTATTACAGTACAACAACCTTTATGTTGTCATGCATTCATATAATGAAATGCATCACATTCACATTCATATTCACATTTATCATTGAACCTTAGTCCAATATTCAACAATCATGTTGAGTAACACTTATTTTGTCAAATTCACATTCAGGGAACACTTCCAATATCTTATCTATGCATTAAATGCCTCAGACATTCAATGTCTGGAATAAACACAATCACATTCACAAAATAATTCAAAATATAAATTAAAATAAATAATTATTCAAGTGAGACCATCTAGGTTACTCACAGTTTGCTCTAGAAAGCTATTGCCTCGAAGTTCCGGCAATATCTGGATTTTATCACTCTATTTGCCCTTTTATATCATGCAGCACATACACATTTACACACATCACAACTTTGCACAATTATATAAGTATTCATTTATGCATATATGTATATATGGATTATGTATAATGCATGTTCAAAGACAATCTCGGGTATATTTCCTTTATTCATATCTTATGATCATCCATACTTCAAAGCTCATATAAGTCTAATTTGGACTTAGATTTACACCTCAATAATACAAACTAATTCCAAGTTCATCACTCAATCAAACACTAAGGTTCATGGCTCAATACACTTGATTATTATAATATCATAAATCAATCATTCACCAATGTTATTCTAACATTATATGATCATACAATATCCAAACTCTCATTCATTCATACTTGATACACATTACTCGTATCCTTTCAATCACATTATCATTTCTAAGAACACTTTTATTCTTATAACACTTATAAATTTCCAGATTTTATATACTTGATATCAACAATCCTTTCATCATGTTATATCCTCAGTTACAACCTATACTGTCAGGCCCCAACCCAGAGACCGGACCCCAACTGTTGGATCCCGTTACCGGAGTCCAACTCTTGAACCGTAAAACATGACGCTTGATCATCTTGCCTTGTAGTGTTCATTTCATTTAACCCTAATTTCAAATTGATTTCTCTTGTAAATCATAACCTTATGACTCTTGTTTTATTTAAGACAAGAATCGCTTCAATCGGATGTTATATAACTCAAGATACACACCAAAAACCAAAAAGAGTTCATACCCGAAGCATGCTCTCTTAATTGACCTCTCACTTGCTTTAATGCAAACCTCCTCAATTAACTCCAAATGATACCAAATTTTATGGAGGGAAATATATATGTCTTATAAATCCAATAGTTCAAACCTCACCTCAATTGGAGGTCGAATGAGTGTTTTATGCCCAAAAGAATAGACTATGCTCACTCCCAAAATCAAATTGAACATCTTTTGGCGCAAATACCATAACTTTCACTATAGATGTCGGAATGACTTCGTTCTTGGACGGTTAGAAAATAGACATCTAGGGCTACAACTTTCTTGAAGACCAAAATTCGAAATTCTGTCATTATAGGGTTACATGGACCGTGAGAAAATCACACGATCAGTGAAAATTCACACAGCTGTGTAATTTTCTCCATCGTCTCCTCAGCACCATGGATTTACATCCCGTGAAAATTCACACAGGCTGTGTAACCCACTGCCACTGCCGCCTCCCTGCACCAGAAATTTACACATCAGGTGAAAATTCACACAAGTCATGTAACCCACGCTAATCGCGCTTCTACACTAGAAAATTACATACCAGTGAAAATTCACACAGGCTGTGTAACTTTCTGCCAACAACCACATTTCACTCTCTAAACCCTCTTCAATCCAATTACCTACATAAAAACTTAAATCCTCCATATTCCACAACACATAACAACCTAATTATCCCAATGGATCTTCAATGGCAACAACACATTCTTAAGCTTCTAAACTTTCTCAACTTTCAACTTCTAACCACTTGACACTAGCATCTTTCAAAGCTCATAACTTCTTATTCCTAGCTCCAATTGAAGCAAATCATACACCATTTTAAAGATCTAATCTTAAGCTACAATTTCCAAGAAGATCTCTCCATCTAATTCAAACTCTAATAGAGTCTAAAACCAATTGGAAGTTGCTGCACAATATTTGGGAAAATTGGACAGCACCTCCCCTATTTTATTCCTAACCCAAATCTTCAATCTAAGGCTATAACCTGCATAACCATCAATCGACCTCATTCAACATGTTTCAATTCTAAGGTATCTCCCAATACCATTTAAAGCAACAACCACACTCTTAATCATCTAAACATATCCAAACTATAACAATGATGCAATTGTCTTAAACATACATGGATTTCTCAAAATACATTAAAACTTAGCATTCTTGCATTCATATGAAATCATAAGTTATTACAAAGCTTTAGAGGGCATTTCAAGCCACTCCATCATATCCCAAAAATACAAGCTTTCCAAAAACATCATTTGCTCAAAATGCATCTAAAGCATTGATTTACAAAAGTTAACTTGAAAATACATCAAAAACACAATCTTGGAGTATGCCTTGAGCTCATTCTTCGTGATCCCGATCTTCACCTGGAGATGGGACGGGAAGGTGGGGGTGAGCTTTCGCTCGTGGGTAACACGTTTATAATTATGGAAATAAGCAAAATTTGTTGAATTACTTATGATTCAAGCAAATTCTCAAAAAAATCTAACCTTATAAGACATGCATCAATCATCAATCACACACTTCTCAATATTTGCAACAATCATTGAATGTTTATCATCGTTCATACAAGTAAGCACAAACACAACACAATTGGCTCGGTAAGTCCATATTCATGGCACTACATAATCTCATAAATGATCTTATGTAGGCAAAATCTTGAGGAGCCCTGAAAGGAACATCCTTGCCACAATCGGGCAGGCGGGCGAAGCCTTATCATGGTCGACGTGCACGTGACATTTCTTGGGGACTATACCTTACCCACATAACATATACTTCATGCATTCAAAACATCATGTTGCCCAATTGGCATAGTCTTGAAATCTCATTTTCATGCACATGTCATAATTCTCAATTCATCAATCTCATTTTCAAATCAATCATCAAAACCATGCTCATTCATCTCAAGTCAACTCAATCATTATAACAATTCCATAACGATTAGCATTCATGGCTAAACTTCTTACATGAGTATAATCATAAAACAATTCACAAGCATTTATAGCATCATTAAGACTCACTCAAAAGTAGTTGGAAAACAATTAATTACATTGGTTAAATAGCATTTATAACTTATAAACATAAAGATAAAAGTGAAACCCACCTTATATCCTTGCTTAAACTTGCCTAAGGAAGTTCCCTTCTTTTCTTCTCCTCTTCTTGTCCTTCTTCAACCATAACAAGAAAATAACCCCATATCAATCTCACTTCAATTTAGAAACCATGTTACACCTTTCATGAAATCAACTTTAGAATCACTATACCCATTCCATCCTTAGTCTTTCTAACCAAAAACCCAACTAAAATCTCACACTTAAAAAAAAAGGCTTACCTTAAATCTTCAACAACACCAAGAGTTTCTTGGTTCAAGATGAAGCTCTAGCCTTCCTCTTCACTTTTAACTCTTGGACTTTCTTCAAAATCTTACCCAAACTCTTGGAAAATCAAGACCTAGGCCAAGCTTCTTTCTTTTCTCCTTCTTTCTCCCTCATTGCCGAAAATCCTCTCCTTCCTCTCTATTTTCGTATTCTTCCTCTCTTCCTCTACTAAATCACTTATTTCCTCTTCCTTTTATACTTCTTTATTACTTACTTAAGCCCAAGCCCAAGTCCATTTCATTCCCTCTTCTTTCCTTCTTCCTTCCTTCTTCATTTTTAAACCACTCAAGCCCACTTCTTCATTTAAGCCCATTTCATATTTATATCCTCTCTTCTTTCCTATTTCATTTGGACCCAAAGCCCAATTAACACATTAGTTACATCTAACTCATTTAAGTCCACTAATACATTTACTAACATCAATTCTTAACACCTAACTCATTTAATGCTATCACATGTTAATTAATCTCAATTCAATTTATGCTAACTTAACTCACTTAATTAATCTAATCATGCTTAACTTTAAAATTTTTTTTTTTTGGGGCTAACATTATACATATCCAACACTTTATCAACTCATTCAACCTAAAACTAGGTTTATTTCAAGTCCCATTTGAGTCTAAATATATCATATGAAAGTACCTTACCATTTTTTGTTTCAAACATCACATAAAAGAAGAATAATTCACGTTGATGGCCTTTCCAATTTGTTTTCTCAAGATAGATTTTCGGGTCAATTGTTCATGGTCATTTTGACATAGATGAGGTATTTAGGCAAAACATTCTTCTAAACAAATATTCCCATATGTCTTAAGTTTCTAATGGCACCAATTTCATACAATTTGGTTCAATATTCTGCAAGTTATACACATAATACTACCTACTATTCTCAAATTACAACTACACCCAATAATCAGTGGAAACACTACAGCTAACATATTCTAGCTATTCTCTTCCAATTTTCTAGATTTTTTTAACTTCCCACATTTTACATATAATACATCTTGTACATAGATCATCTTTTCTACTTCATTTCCTATTCATTCTCACCTCAATTTACAATTCAAAACATTCACAAAACAAGTCAATAGGACTATTAATCATAATCACAAATCAGGACATCAAATATGTCCATTCATTCATTAATGCTTCAACACACATTCAACCCCATTATCACCTTCACTTTACCTCTAAAATATCATCCTAATTCTCCTCATTTCAAGAACATAACTCAGCATCTTGGTTAACCTAACTTTCACTTTCATTATACCCTTAATTCATAACTTATAACATCTACATAACAACTCATTACTCATGGTTTTCATACTCTCAAAACAAAACACAAACACATGTATTTATCCATCAATTTACTGCACTTATCCAAACACCATTATAATGATCATTATAAATGCCTTCATTTATCCAACCCAAGAATGTCATTAATATACTAAAAAAACATAAACCTCTTTATTTTTACATCTACGTTACAACATATATGTAACTCCTTGATCATGATCATTCAATCTCAAATCATTCATCATAAATATTTCATTTACAACTACCTATGATGATTAACATGGTACTTACTTGATTTACTCAAAGTTAGTTCAAAATTTCCAAGAAACCCTAGCTTTCCATGCATCTCACGGTCATCAACATGGAGGTGGAGTAGTTTAGGTTTTCTAATGGTAAGATGATGAAGATAACAAAAATGGAAGTAGTAAGTGAAAGATGAGAGCAAGGTTCAACGATGATGCTTGGAGAAGAGAGTGTCATAGATGAAGACAAAAGAATAAAGAAAATGAAGAAGGGAGCATAAGTAACAAAAATAATGGGTGAAAGACCATGAGATGGTCTTTCAATTAGGTCATAAAAAACAAGGTAACAAATGCTTGGTGAGTATAACCAATTTAATAAATTAATTTCTTAAACTAACTAATGTCTCTTAACATCTAGTCCAATTGTCTCCAAATATCCAAACCATTTATAAAATTTTTTGCTATCATCTGACTCTTATTTCTACTACCATTTATCAATTATTTTGTCACTTGACATTTTTCCTAGTTTAGAAATACCTAAAATTTTGAAAATTTTCTGAATTTCACCAAAAATTCCAAATCAATAAATCAATTTTCAACATATATAAACCACAATTCTCTATATAATCACATTTATAAATCAATTATATCCATAAAATGTCAATGAATACATGTACAATCATTTTAATGTGTGCAATGAGTAATAATCACATATATGTGTATCCTATATTATACATAAGCATGAAATGCACTTTTTAACTTCTCAATAAACTCTCATGCACACTATTCTAAGTTTCTAACCCTTGACATAGGATACGGGATGTTACAATATATGCACTAGAGCATAAATTGCATTTGTTGTTGGGCTATTGGGTTGGCTAACCCAGGAATGGATCACTGGAATGTAGTTAAACGAGTATTGAGATATTTAAAGGAAACTGAGGATTATATGTTGACATACAGAAGGGTCAGCAATTTAAATCTCATATAGTATACATATTCAAAAAAAATTTATCCGTCCGGATGATAGAAAGTCCACATCATGATATATCTTTATGTTAGCAAATAGTTTAGTATCTTGGAAGATTGTCAAGCAGACACTAGTGATTTTCTTAACTACGTATGCAGAGTTTTTTGGCATGCTATGAGGCTATTATATAAGCAATTTGGCTTAGAAACTTGATTTTTGAGTTGTCTGTGGTTGACTTAGTCGCTAGACCCATTCAGTTATATTTTGATAATCTTTCTGCTACATTATTTAATAATAACAATAAGAACATCACAAGGTCTAAGCATTTGAAGGTCAAGTACTTGACAATCAAGGAATTGATACAAAAAGGTGACATTGAGGTGGAGCATTTGAGGATTAAGGATATACTTATTAGTCAAATATATACTTATTGATCATTTGACTAAAGGACTTCGCCCACATGAATTTAAGAGAAATGTATATAGTATGCGTATATTGAAGGCCTTAGACATTGTTAGTTAAGGATCACTATGTTTACTCCTTGTACATTGGTATGTTTCTCATGTATTATGACAATATGTTTTATGAATAAAGATGATTACCATTTAGCTCTCAATCATACATGTTGTTATATATATAGTCATGATGTAGGTGAAACTCTTACGATTTGTGTCGATCTTAAGTATTTTAAAAGGTCATTGGGTATATGTATACAAATTGACCTTGAGGCTATGTCATTAGGACACATACGAATATGTGAAAATCCATAGATTTTGATATGACATAGGGGGTATAAGTGTGTATATGTATATAAATTGACCTTGAGCTTATATCATTAGGACATATGCGGATATGTGTAAATACATTGATGTTGATATGATATAGGGAGATATAAGTGTTTATTCCTGTAAGGGTTTTTTTTTTCTAATGTAGTTTAGTATTCCATAAGAGAAAACAAATTTCTTTAATGCTGCTTAACATAAAGTTTAGAGAAATTGAGACCTACAAACAAAAAAATGATATATTTTAGATCATATAGGTATCATTCTAACTTGTCACACTTCATTTTTTTGTTTATGTTAGTGAGGTATTGGATATGCATGATTGTATTAAATTTGTGTCACATATGATGCATGTATTTGATATTTTCATATATCAAAAGTCTTATAGGAAGGAATGATAGACTTTCACTATCTTAGGAACAAATGTTTTGTTAAACTTGGTCGACCTATGCATTGACTTGGCTTAACCATTTTTTTGTATTGATTTTTATAATTGTTAAAACTGTTGTCATTAATTATTGTTTAAGGATTTTTCTGATATTGTACAATAATTAATTACAAATTTATGGTTTTAAAATATTTACAATTAAGCAATTGAATAAGATATAGTTAAAAGATAATAAAGTAATCCAATAAAAAATTTAGTTTAATGGACTGAGGTTTAGTGAAAAAATGGATTATAATCAGTATGGGCCGAACATATATTAGGCCTGCGATAAAAAAGCTCGCTATAAATGCTATATATATAATCTTAAAGTTTCTTGTAACTGTTTAAGAAAATCATGAATGTTAGAATTTTGTGACCCATCAAGAGGTTCAAGTGTTAAAGAAAATTACATAAAAACGTTAACAACATCCCAATAATCGACTTTCATAAAGTTCGTTGTGAAAACACGAAGGTTTTTGTATCAAAAAGCTTGTTTACAGTTATGGAAAATAAAGTAAGTATTTCTCAATTTTCTTCGTTTATTCATTTTCACGTTTAATCCTAGACGTGCCACCATGGGGGAAAGACAAAAGAGGAGACAGGCAGTGCGTAAGACTTTAAGCGCTCGGTTTCTAATGGCCAGTCTCAAGGAGGAAGTTGGTCGATGGGTAGCGCTTCGAATGGCCGACAGTGAAGTTAAATACTTAGGATGAGTAACCCAAAAGAAATATGTAATAACCCTGAAATGAACCCAGATGACTATGATTAGGGATGACAATGGGTAGGGTTCGATTCGGGTTTTACTCTACTCATATCTATATCCATTTTTTATGACTCAACCCATATCCATATTCATATTCATCGGTTTTTACGATTTACTACCCATATCTAAATCCATTAGGTTGTTTGGGTTTTTGGATATCCATCGGGTTGTATAACACATAAAAATAAAACTTCTAAATAAAAAATATAAAGAGTAGATTTTTGTGAACGCTCCAAATCAAAATAACTTTAATAATAATAAGTCAAGATTTTGATTTGTATGTATTAAAAAATCATAAAATTGGAATAATAAAAATCATAATATTTAGTACGAAGACAACATACATTTTTCACAATTTAGAACTGGAACAAAGATTGAAATAATTAAAGCTTCAAATTGTCTTTGCGTGAACTTTACAACATTCAAAACTTCATCTCCATATCATTTGCATTATTATCATCTTATAAGAAAAATAAAATATGATGAAAAATGTGAGTACTGAGGACTAAAGTAGAGATTTTAAAGTTGTTTCTTCGTATAAAATTTTAATATTTTATTATATTTAACCATAAATATTCAAGAAAAAATAGAAAAAATAGAGTTAATAAAAAACGGGTAGGATATGAGTATCCATAGTTCGGGTTTTACTCTACCCATATCTATATTCATTTTTTATGACTCAACCCATATCCATATACATATCCATCGATTTTTACGATTTACTGTTCATATCCAAATCTATTGAGTCGGGTAGTGCAGATATTAATCGGGTTGAAAATCCACTGCTATCCCTAACTGTGATACCATGACATGAAGGGAGATGGTTTTGTATGTCTGGTACCGATATATAGTTACTGTTAGAATATATTTTATATATTATTTGTTTAATTTTGACATTTTAAATTGGACATATAAGAAAAATACAATTATTAATTGGATTGATAAAGATGGGTTGTTGTGATTTGTTTATTGAACTTTTGACAAGATGGCTTTGTTTATTGGATTTTTGAGTTGAGTTCACGTTACATGTACATGGCCCACTTGTTTGATTTCAAGGAGAAGTCTAATACTATCTATTTGGTGCATATCTCCTTATTATGAAAAAAGTCCTTGTTATGAAAAAAGTCCACGTGTTCACGTAATTTGAAAACCTAGAAGGAGTTTGCGGCAACAAAAAAAAATCAGCAGGGGGTATTTGTTAAAGTGGCGTTAGTTGCGTGTGAAGAGCAGTGGGCTGCGCAATGTTCTTTTGGCATTGAATATTTGTGTCTTTGAAAAATTCTGGGCATACTGTGCACTTGGTGAAGATCACGTGGGTCTTGAAGATTGGTTGGTTGAGTGCGCATATGGTGCTTTTAATTCTGTGCACATTATTCTTTTGATGGGCTGAAACATGATGATTGGACTGCAGTCAGTGTGTGCGTGAGTTTGGTGAATTTGTTTCTGTGGGTCTTTGAAGATAAACACTGTTGCTGCGTATGTCAAGGAATATAGCGACTGATTTTTGTGAAGAAAGTTTTCTGCTGAATTATTTCGAGAAGATAAATTTATAGGGAAGTTTTCGTTTGTCTCAAGTATTTTTGTTATTTAATTTTCAGTTGATTAGATACTTGAGCTATTTTTATCTATTATTTTCTTGAGCGACGAGTGATTTAGTTAATGTTCTTGTTTCAAAAGAGTGTTGAGAAAAATTCTCTGTTGAGGTTAGTACGAGGCGATCGTACTATTGGGTGTGAATTCTTTCACGGAAAGTGAGGTTGAGGGATAGTGTCAAAGGTTGAGTAGTGTCGACTCAGTAAAATCTTGGGTAAATCTATTGTACTTTTGTGAAAGTTATTAAGCTGGGTGAAGGCTCCGCAGACGTAGGCAAAGTGTGCCGAGCTGCGTTACCAAACATCGGTGTCCTTATTATTTTGCATTTGTGTGATTTAAAATTATTAATCACTTTGGTGTTTCAGTTACATCTCTTCATTTGATGACTTCTCTTCTTTGATCTAGAAAAGGAGCAAATGAATGGTTTGAATTGTTAATCACAATTGGTCTAGAACTAGTTTTGAAGAGCTTGTTAATGAGTTGGCTTGTATTGGACTTGAAACAGTGCTCAAAGTGTGTATAATTAAGAATCTTGATAACAGGAAGGAGTTCGTGGTTAAAGATATAAGAGAAGATAGGATATGGAATGAGTTAAAAGAAAGCAGGAACTGGGGACGACAGAGGAGTTTGAAATAGTCATTCAGTACAAGAGCTGAAGAGGACGCAGAGGATGACGAGAGTTTAATTCAATATTAAAAAAACAGCCGTTCAAAATTTAAAGTTTTACTTTGGACTTTTTTTTTTTTTGAAAATGTAAATGACTTATTTGGTTCAAATAAAAATTAATTTAAGTCTAGATGATTTAAAGGTGTCTTTTCGTAATTAAGACCCGTTTAAAATATTTTATAAATAAAAAAATAAAATAAAATTTTTATAATTTTAAAAAAAGCAACCAGATTACTACTGCCAAATGTAAAGAACCCAATCTAACCGGAGTAACGAAAACGGTTAGTAACGAGAATAATACGAACCAAGTGAACCACTAGTACGTAGTAGCTCCACGCCTCCACCTAACCCCTTCACAATTAACCAAGTGAACGACAAGTCGTAGGCTTTAAAAGGCCGTCACCGATCGCGCCTCCCTCGCCTTCGATCAACATGGCTCTCTCGCACCTCACTTCTTCTTCCAGATCCAGACTCCTCAATAACCTCTCCGCCGCCAGGATCCTCCGACGTCTGGTCGCCACCTCGACCGATCCGCTTAGCATCGAGACCTCCGTTCCGTTCACTGCCCACAAATGCGAGCCTCCGTCACGTTCCGTTGAGACCAACCCTCAGGAGCTTCTCTCGTTCTTCCGTGACATGGCGACAATGCGTCGTATGGAGATCGCGGCGGATTCTCTCTACAAAGCCAAGCTCATTCGCGGTTTCTGCCATCTCTATGACGGCCAAGAGGCAGTCGCCGTCGGAATGGAAGCGGCTATCACCAGGAAGGATGGTATCATAACCGCTTACAGAGACCACTGTACGTTTTTAGCTCGTGGAGGGACGTTATTGGAGGTTTTTGGAGAGCTTATGGGACGCCAAGTTGGATGCTCCAAAGGGAAAGGTGGGTCGATGCATTTTTACAAGAAGGAGTCGAGGTTTTATGGAGGTCATGGGATTGTTGGAGCTCAAGTACCGTTGGGATGTGGAATTGCTTTCGCTCAGAAGTATAATAAGGAGGAAACGGTGACTTTTGCTTTGTATGGGGATGGTGCTGCCAATCAGGGGCAGTTGTTTGAGGCTCTTAATATCTCGGCTCTTTGGGATCTGCCTGTCATTTTGGTCTGCGAGAACAATCACTGTAATAATTAGAGTGAAAGTTTGAATCCTTTGTCTGCACTTTTTGTTTCTTGTTGGTCTGTGTGAATGGTCTTTGAGTGTAATGTGTTTGGACAGATGGGATGGGAACGGCTGAGTGGAGAGCTGCTAAGAATCCGTCCTATTATCAGCGTGGAGATTATGTTCCTGGATTAAAGGTGAGCTTTTTTTCCTTCTTTTTTTTCCTTTGTGACCATTCATATTGTTCAATGTTGGTTGTTTGGTTATCGGGAAGGTATAAGTTCTCAATATTTTTCTCTAATTCTGTTATTCCAAGGCTTTTGTAGTTTCCATGTTGACAGAGAGGTTTAAGCTATGGTTTGATCTGCCATCTATTTGTTAGGTTGGTATGAGACTAGCTGCAAGGTCATTGTGAACTTAAATTAGTGAGAAAAATATAACTGATAGTTTTATGTAAAGAGACGATGGCTGTGATGGACGCCCTGATTTGGCAATGGGAATCTAATCCTTGCTTGCTTAATCTGCTCTTAGTGGAAAAACACTTTGAAGTTTGCTTGTAATAGCAATATGGCAGACTCAACATGTGATTTCTTCTTATAGTAGTTATTTGCTACTTCTGTCTCTGTTACTTCATCTTGAAGTTCTCACATGAGGTCTTTCCAATTCTTTTCCCTCTAGTAGATAGCAAGTAAACCGTGAAGAAAGGTATTTTTCTCATTTTGTAGTTATTTTTTCGTCTGGTTGTACTTGTACCCTTCTGATCCAATAGATCATCCGATATGATGTACCCTTCCTTGCAACATTGAACTTGGGACTAAACGGTTATATTAGTATGTAAAGTCTATGCATGGACTTCATTTCTTATCTCTGTAACAGGTAGATGGCATGGATGCCCTTGCTGTAAAACAAGCATGCAAATTTGCCAAGGAGCATGTTCTAAAACACGGACCCATTGTGAGTTTTGAGTTCTCTGCTTGATATGTTTGTGCAAGTTTCCAAACTCTCCCCTGGAGCATTTTGGTTTTGTGATTTGGATCTTACCTCTTGGTACACAGATTGGCTTTAGACCTTGAACTTTACTTTCTTCTCTGCATAGATGGAGTCCTAGTATTCCTTGAACTTATATTTCTTCTGCATCTTATTTGAATGTGGTCTTTCATTGTCTAGCTAATATGTTAATGTCCTGGAACTGAGATCTTTTAGATGGTTAATTTTGTTTCATATGATTAATCTCAAGCTTGAACTCATTCAGCGTGTGTTTAAATAGTGTTATAGATTTGTTGTCGTTATATTCATTACTGTCTGATATGATGAAAGATCAATACTGTCTTATGAAGGTAAGCTAATTACTTAATACCTCCCAGTCATTCTCCTTCATTCACTTCATTGAACATAATACATAAGGATACTCATCAGTATTGATGAATATGGCACAACTTGAATACCTCTTTTTCATCTTTAGCTGGTAGATTCTGACATGCTCCATTTGTTGATTTGCATATTGACTAGGTCAACCAGGGGCGCTTTAGAGTTCTTGATCTGATGGTGCTTGAATTTTATTTCATAATTTGGGATTGGTTTGTATATAGAAGCTATCAAAAGAGGCTCTAACCATATATTTTTCTAGATTACAGAAGATACTAAGGAGTTTGGAATATTATGAAACCAAATTTGTTTTAATTCAATACGTTGCTTCATCTTTTGTCTGCCTCTTTTTTTTTTTTCATCTAATAGACATAAAACAAACTTGCATCCTTAAGAAAACTTCAAGAACTCCTCGCTTGGTTGAAAATTGTGTTGTCACATAAATATGCATATATATAATACGTACAAAATCACATAAATATGTATGTATATGATACATGTATCAACTCCTTAAGGCATGAAGGAGAAGGTTATCCTTTAGTAGAAGCATGTTAAGGGTAACATAGTTTAGCAAGTTAAGGAGCAGTCATGATGACTGCTCGTCTGTTTATTGCATTCAGTAGGATTATGGAAGTATACATTACTTGATCAAATTTTCATGGGCTATTTTTGTTATTTGTGTGCTTGACATCCTTCTGTGCTATTGTTTATCACACTGTTGAAAGTTTTTTGGCTTGTATCTGGTTGAATATATGGACATATTTCCACTTTATGCAAAGTTTCTTCTTGAATTATATGAGGACTTCCTTATCATAATTTTTGATGCTTGAGTCAGATACTTGAAATGGATACCTATAGGTATCACGGTCACTCTATGTCAGATCCTGGGAGCACCTATCGCACACGAGATGAGATCAGTGGTGTGAGACAGGTTATTGGATTTTCCCATGCCTCTCTGCTCTTAAAAGCCAAACCTTTCACTATTTAGGATCTTCCATATGAATATGTCTATTTTTCTGTATCTTCAGGAGCGTGATCCAATTGAGAGAGTAAGAAAGTTGTTGTTACTCCATGATCTAGCCACTGAGAAAGAGCTGAAGGTAACTCAGTTAATCTGGAATTCAAAGATGGCTTCTTTACATCTTCTACTTTTTGCTTTGAGGCACATCTTTTGTTGGTTACTATAACCTATAGTAGATAAGTAACTTTCTGTTACATGGGGAAGAAAGTTGGTTGACGATGGGATATTTAAGTGAAATAAGTTTACGAAATTGCGGTTGTCATATTTTTCAGGATATGGAGAAAGAAATAAGAAAAGAAGTAGATGATGCCATTGCTCAAGCGAAGGTAGGAACTATCTTTCATAAAAGTTCTGAATGATTGGCATTCTTGTTTCTTGAATCAACTTTCAAGCACATCACTTGCAAACTATTTGGTGTTGATCGATCTTTATGTCTGGACTCCCTTTTGACCATGTACAATTTTCGTTTATTTTTACAGGAAAGTCCAATGCCAGATCCTTCTGGACTGTTCACGAATGTGTATGTTAAAGGCCTAGGGGTTGAGGTAATAAATGTCATCTCTTGCTCAATGCATCTGTTTTGTTCGCATCTTCCAAATTGTGAGCCATCCTACATATGAACATCAATGACATAATTACGTTTTTTGTTGAACACTATATCATCAATTTAAGCCTGGTATCTTCCTACTGATGGTTGTCATTCATGATATTTTCATTTGCAGGTGTTTGGACCCGATAGGAAAGAAGTTAGGGCTGTGCTTCCATGACTTTAAGTTTGTGCTGAAATTTTTTGAAATCCAATTATCTGAAAAACAATAATTCAATAAATTTTGTGAAGATGGTTCCTCGTCCTGGCCATTATTTGGTTTTGAAGTTTCGATTGTGTAGAAATCTGATTCCTTTCAAGCAAACGGCGCAGATTATTACATTCGATTCTTTTGTAGTTTTCTTCAGAGAAACGGAGATTGTAATATTGTATGGCTGTCATTAAATGATTCCCATTGTCTTGTGGAATACACGGTTAATTATTTTCTTCATCTACCGTCATCAGTTCATCACAACAATAAGAATTGCGGTTTCTAAGACATCGGCCCCAATGGAATGAAAATTATGTCCGTCAGTATCGTTTGTTGACGAATTTGTGCTGAATTGAATCAGCTATTAATAAACATTCATCTTCTGACAGATTGTGGGGGGAGCTTCTTTGGCCGTAGACCTTAAATTTTTGGCACTTGAATGTTTCTCTGAAGTATTATTAAATAACGATGCTTGTTTCTTCCTTATTACATGGTTCAGCAGAAACTTGAACGTTATTTTTAACAATCGTAAATGGTGTCTGAATTAGTTTAAAGCTTTAACTCTTATTCATCTTCCAAATCAGTCAAGATCTCGGCAGTTCATTTAACCCGACTTTTATGGAGGCAGAGCAGCTGTATCCTAACTTTAAAGGAGTGCTAGTAAGTAAGGATCACAACTTTTAGCCCAATTTAGCTTCTTTTATTTTCGTTACAAAGGGGGAAAACAAAATAACTAAAAAAACAAAGCATCCTAGTTAACGCAGAGTTTTTCAGTACAAAGCGTAGTGCTTGTCTCGACGAATTTGGTCCCGGACGGTCACCGGAGGTTCTTGCAGGATATGCAAGCTTGGACTGAAGACCACTGCGAGGGAGGCCATTCGATTTGCACACTGATTCCTTTCGCGATACACATGCTGGAGTTGCACCTCCTAGTTTACTTGTAATAATCCTCGTGTACCTGCCACTAACAAAAGATTGTCACTCAAAACTAAACTGAAAGAGGAGAGAATGTTAATAACCTCAAGGGAGTCCACTTCAACAATTATTCGTCGATAGCCTAGCGTTCAAGCCAAAGAAAGGCCCAAATGGACGCCCCAAAGTTTCGCAGTTGTAAGAGAACCTCTACCGATGTTGTGAAGGAACCCTTCACACCACCTTCCTTAACAATCCCTTATTAAACCGCCCGCGGTGGCAATGTTAGACCCTTGGGTAATCGCCCCATCCAAATTTATCTTGACCCAATCTTGGGTCGGTTTAGTCCATCTAACTAGATTTCCAACAAGTAAGCCTTGATTCTGCAGCACACAACTTTCCGCTGTCCTTGCTCTTTCGATCCACTCAACATATTCTATAACCACTCAAGGATCGGCTTCTCGCCAGACAAAGCCTGCTTCAAATATGTTACGATTTCTCAATTCCTAGAGAAACCAGCAGGCTACTCCATAGATCGTACACCACTCAACCTGGTTTACTTGAAGTTGCATCCTAAGGTTGTGAGCAACCCACCGATCCACTTCTTGTTGGAAAAATTTCGTGTCCCCCGCTATCGAAGGAAATTTACCCCAAAAAGCTTTCGCATGAGGGTAGTCTCGAATGATGTGCAAACTTGACTCTTCTTGCCCACAGACATGGCAACTGCCATCCGTTGTGAGCTTACGAGCCACTCTCTACTAATTTGTCAGCAGTTTGCCTTTGGCCAGAAGCCACAAGAAGACTTTAATCCGTTGAGGCCCTGCCATTTTCAGATGGAGGCCCAAAGACCAATTTGAGCTTCCGTAGTGCTGCCTTCGATTAATTCGTAGGCTGACACCATCGTAAATTTCCCATGACTAGTGTGCTCCCAAATCAAGGTATCGTCCGATATGCTTTCTGCATTCGGTTGAATCTCCACGATATCCATACATACCGTAAAGGGTAAGTAGTGCTGGAATAAGTTCCAACGCCAGTTGCCACCTTCATCTGTAAACTCCGCCACTGTGGCATAAAGGAGGCTATCTGGGAGATGAATGGTTATTGTTAAAATTAGGGGGCCCCACTCTTTTGTCCAATTATCTAACCAGAAGTGGATACGCCTTCCATTGCCCAGCTTTCATTTCATACCCTGACGTATATACTGCCAAGTGGCGGAAATTCCTTTCCAAATGACTGATGCTCCTTTCCTGTCTATACTCGCGGGGATAAGGTTGGGCCTATTCGATATTTAGCCTTGACGAGTTTGACCCATAGGGCAGTGGGCTGATTTATCAAGGACCAGCCTAGTTTGATCAATAGAGCATCGTTGGAGGACAGAATACGTTTTAGGCCTAGACCCCCTGTCTTTTTTGGCTTACAAATGGTTTCCCAATTAACCAAATGAATTGTCTTATGTTCACCTGTTGCTCCCTAGATAAAGTCCCTCATGATTCACTCCAAATCATCGCACAATTGTCTCGTATGTCGCACCGTCTGCATCGTATAAATAGGGAGAGACGAAATTACTGACTGGGCTAGAGTAACGCGTCCGGTCAGGGATAAAACCTTTGCTCGTCGACCGACGAGTTTTTTTGAGCTATGTCAATGATGTATTGATAAGTATGTCTCGTTTTGCGATCATGAATCAAAGAGACTCCTAAGTACTTGCCAAGATTGTTCATACAAGGGATGTGTAAGGTTCAATTGATGCGATGAGCAGTTGTTGGGCAGACATTCTTGAAAAAATAAATCCTAGTTTTTTCCATATTCACTTTCTGAGGCCTGACAAAACACCTCCAATGTCTTTGCAATGACTTGCGTCTATGAATCCTCCGCTTCAACAAACAGAATAAGATCATCTGCAAAGAAAAGGTGGGAATGAGCCGGCATATTAGTGTAGGAAAATCTCGGTGTGTGCATCACATGCACACGGTGCGGAAAACAAATTTTTTTTTGTTTCGAGACCTTCCCGAAAGTCAGGATCCATGTGTCTATATATCGAAATCAAACCATAACGGCCAAAGGAGACCGTCTCTAACGGTATCCACGCAGAGATCGGAGAACCTAACCGGGGCAAACCCTTTGATCCGGGAATAGCTAGAACAAATTAAAGACTGCTAGATCTTACCTTTGTTCTTGGAGAGCTATGGAGAAACGATAAGGGAGAGCTTGGAGAGAAGCTTGAAGCTTGAAAGATGATGAAGATGAGCTTAAGGAGAAGAACTTTTCTCTCTTAAACCTTAGGTTTTCTCAAAACCCACGACCATCCATCTTCAAGCCTTCATTTTTTTGTCATCTTATATTCATTTGTCTTAACAATTAAAGACTCATTAAATGCAAAGTGGTGATAAGGCTAACATGTTCGCCTTTATATATATATATATATAATCCAAATGAAGCTTCCTCTCTTTTCCACGTATGGCATATATATATATATAAATGTTGAAGTGGTCCAGTCACACTGAGGCCGGTCCTACCGGCCTACCGGGTCCCGGTATAAAAAAACCACCGAAAACCTTTTTCAGCAATATCGATGTCGCGATCTTATCGGGATCCATTTAATCCTATTGCTCTCCATTTATTGGATCTCTGTCCAAAACTATTTTACGAATTCTCCGGATCACTCTTATGCGTGTGACCCATTAGGTTCCCGGTTATGTTGGCCACTTAGATTAACACTTAATCTGAGCAAGTCATGAGCGGTATCTAGCAACACATCATGACCCCCAATTGACCGGAAAGTAATTGGTTTGACGAATGAACATATATTCATCATGAACCATATCACGAACCTTTCCATAGACAATTACTGTGCAATTCATCCTTTCACCATGTTATACCTCATTTGGTTATGAGTATAGCAAAGTGTCAACTCTTACTAGATCGACCACGCCAAATCTAGTCCAAGTGATATCGCTTCTCGTCCGTGACTCATTACTTTATATGTCATCAAGACACTCTTCATGACATATGAACTCCTCGAGATTTCAAGCAATGATCCCGACAAAAGGCTATGGGTATCATCTTCTCGCTATCACGTATGGTGAATCCTCTATTGGCTACTCAATTACCTTCAATACCTCAAGTCGCACTCCAATCACCACCCTATGAGCGACCTATGTAAGGCAACAAGGAATGGAGTCAAAGCACAAAATCAAGATTCAAGATATCCTCGAGCACCTCAAGTCTAAGGATACTTGCACCATTGCTATGATGAGATTGTCACTGACATTATAATAGGACATCCATGTGATGATCTCATAGCAGGTCATCCAATGTACTTACTACCTCTAGTAAGCATTCACATCTCAACCCTAAACATCCCATATTTACGCTTTACGAGATCCACCGCTGATCAAATTAAGGAGCTTGAGATGTGCTAGTCTTTCCGGACACCGATGTCCAGCCAAGAATCCTATGATTAGGGATAATTTAGATACTGACATAATTGCACATGATAGGAATCTCAGTAGTATGATCACATCATAATTTTCTTCATGCTATGTCATATATCATGAACTTCATTAATTTGTTTATTGATCAATATCAGTTCATAAATAATGAACATCAAATTAATGAAATATGCCTTTCTTTATTTATTCATAAAGTATGTACACAACTTTGTACAAAACGCGCTAAAGGCGATTGCCTTTAGGGCACTACTCTAACAATCTCCCACTTGACCTAAAGCCAATCGCCTTGATATCTAATACCATAGGCGAGCACATGAGAATCAAAACTCTTCTGTGATAATGGCTTTGTCAACGGATCGAAATATTCGCTCGTGAGAATTCTCTCTATCTGACATCACCGCCCAATGATCTCCTAATCGATGATATCTCGGAGTACGTGTTTGGATCGTTGATGAGACCTTAGTTCCTTCGCTGCATAGCCCCATTGTTGTCACAATACAATCAGATGGGCCCATCATCGCTAGAACCACACCAAGTTCAAGAATGAACTTTCGATCCAAACCGCTTCCTTTGTTGCGTCCTGCGGCAATGTACTCGCTTCTATTGTTTGAACTCTTTCAACCGACCGCCCGCCATTCAAGTGTGAATATATATCCCGATTGGGATTTGGAATCATCCTTATCGATTAAAAGCGCATCAGATACCCGCCACTTTGAGATCTCCATCTCCATATATCAAGAAAACATCCTTAGGCTTCGCAAGATTGAGGATATTCTTGACACCACCCAAAGGACCTCACCAGATCCGATTGATATCTCTTTCGTAACACTTAGAGCATATGATACATCGGTCTCGTATATAGCATAAGCGTATATGATAGATCCTACCGCAGATGCATACGGAATCATACTCATGCGCATCCTCTCATCTTGTGGTCTCGTATATATAGATTTCGAGAGTGTTATCCCACGAGTGATGGAAGGTACCTCTCTTGGATTGTTCCATGTTAAACCTCTTCAAAGATCTTGTCTATGTATCGTTGATTGTGAAAGACCAAGCAACCTTTTGATCTATCTCTATAGATCCTTATCCCAAGGATATAAGTTGCTTCACCAAGGTCTTTCATGGCAAATTGTTTGGATAACCAAATCTTCACAGATTGCAGCATAGAGACATCGTTTCCAAGTAATAATATGTCATCTACATATAGCACAAGGAATACGATTGTAGTCCCACTAACCTTCTTATACACACAGTATTCATCCGGATTTTGTGAGAAACCAAACTCTTTGATTACCTCATCAAAACGGATATTCCAACTCCTGGATGCTTGTTTCAATCCATAGATGGATTTCTGAAGCTTGCATACCTTTTCGCCATCATAGGAGGTGAAGCCCTCAAGTTGTGTCATATACACATCCTCAGCTAGATTTCCATTTAGGAAAGTTGTCTTCACATCCATTTGCCATATCTCATAATCATAATGAGTGGCAATGGCTAGGAGTATCCGAATGGATTTAAGCATTGCTATTGGGCTGAAGGTCTCGTCGTAGTCAACTCCTTGTCTTTGACAAAAACCTTTAGCCACAAACCTTGCTTTATAGGTAATTACATTACCATCCATGTCGGTTTTCTTTTTGAAAACTCATTTACACCCTATGGGTTTTATTCCTTCGGGTACCTCAACCAAAGTCCATACGTGGTTTTCATACATGGAATCCATTTCAGCCTTCATGGCATGAAGCCATTTTTCAGACTCTGAACTCTTGAGAACCTCTTCATAGGTGGTAGGCTCATCATCTTCTATGAGCAATACGTCATTCTCGTTTCATTCACGAAATCCATATCTCTCGAACAGAGCGATCCCACGTGACCTACTTAATTTCGTGTGTTGTAGAAGGTTGAATCACATTTCATCTCAGATGAGTCACAGCTTCGTGTTCGAATGCTTAATCAGGTCTATTCGAGCATCTTGAACTTCTTCAAGTTCAATTTGCTCCCACCGCCTTCTTGTAAAAGAAACTCTTTCTAAAGACAAGATGCTTTGAAACAAACACCATTTGTTCCTCGCCAGGTAGAATTGATATCTCATTGTTTCTTTAGGATATCCTACGAACAAACACTTGTCAGACTTTGCATTAAGTTTGTCTGACTGTGTCCGCTTCACATAAGCAGGACAACCCCAAACTTTCAAATGAGTAAGGTAGGGTCTTTGTTAGTCCACATCTCATATGGAGTAACATCAATCTGCTTGATGGAACTCGTTTAGCAAGTAAACAGCTGTCTCGAGTACATACCCCCAAAAGGATTTTGGTAACTTTGCAAAACCCATAATTGATCGTACCATGTCTAACAAGGTTCGATTTCTCCTTTCTGCCACACCATTATGCTGTGGTATGTAAGGAGGAGTTCATTGAGATAAAATCCCATTATCTCTGAGATAATCCAAAAACTGTTGGTTTAAGTATTCCCCACCACGATCGGATCGTAATGTCTTGATACTTTTCCCAAGTTGGTTTTCTACTTCATTTCTGAATTGTTAGAACTTTTCAAATGCTTCAGATTTGTATCTCATCAGATACAGATACCCATATCGAGAACAATCATCGATAAAGGTAATGAAGTAAAGACAATCACTTCTAGTATGGATGGACATCGGACCACATACATCTGATGTATTAGGTCTAATACTCCAGTCACTCGTTCACCCTTTCCCTTAAAGGGTAACTTAGTCATCTTACTTAATAAACAAGATTCACATGTGTCATATGATTCATAATCAAATGACCCTAAACTTTCACTCTTATGGAGCTTAGCTATGCGTCTCTCATTTATATGGCCAAGGCGACAATGCCATAAGTAAGTTGATTTTAAATTATCTCGTTTATGTCTTTTCGTGTCATTGACATTCATAATTGGATGTGACATATCTAATATATAAATTCCATTACATAATGTACCAGTACCATAAAGCATTCCATTCAAACTAATAGAACAACCATTGTTACTAAAAATCAAATGGAAACCAGCTCTATTTAAACAAGAAACAAACAATATGTTCTTTGTTAAAACAGGTACAAAATAACATTTATCCAATTTAATTACAAACCCACTAGGGAGTGACAAAAAATAAGTGCCTACGGCTAATGCAACAACTTTTGCTCCATTTTCTACATCCATTCAAACTAATAGAACAACCATTGTTACTAAAAATCAAATGGAAACCAGCTCTATTTAAACAAGAAACAAACAATATGTTCTTTGTTAAAACAGGTACAAAATAACATTTATCCAATTTAATTACAAACCCACTAGGGAGTGACAAAAAATAAGTGCCTACTACTAATGCAAAGAACTTTTGCTCCATTTTCTACACGCAGTCTATCTCTCCCTCATGAGCATCTCATCGCCTCTCGAGGCCTCGTGATATCATTGCATATGTGTGAGCCACAACCGTATCTAATACCCATATGTTATGGTCAGAAACAGTATTAACATCAATGACAAACATACCTGAAGAAGCCGAGGCATCTGATGCCTTCTTCTGCTTCAGTTCTTCCAGATAGACTTTACAGTTTCGCCTCCAATGGTCAGTCTTGCCACAATGGAAGCAAGTTCCTTTTGGTGAAGTTTCTTTGGTTTTCTTTTTGGCTGCACTTCCTTTTGGTTTTTTAGACCTTTTCTTCTTTAGATTCTTTTTCTTTGAACCAGAAGAAGAAGAGGCCACCATAAGCACTTGCTTGCTATCCTTCTTGATAGCTTGCTCATTGCTCGAAAGCGATTGATCAACTCGAGGATTGTCGTGGATATTTGGTTCATCCGATAGTTTAACACAAACCGTGAATAACTATCGACATCCAACTAGAATTAAGTCAACACTTAATTCATAATCCATAACAAAACCTAAGACAACCAACCTCTCAATATACCCATTCATCTTCAGTGCATACTGCACTGCAGATGAACCTGGAATCATCTTAGTAGTGAAGAGTAGCCTCGAGGTCTAGAACCTTTCAGACCGAGCTTGCTCATCAAACAACTCCCTAAGATGAAACACTATGGTATTAGCATCCATAGACTCATGCTGCTTCTGCAGCTCTAGTGACATCGAGACGAGCATAATGCAAGTAGCCATGTCACTGTCTTTGAGATGCTTACGATATGCTTTCTGATCCTCATCAGAAGCATCAACAGCAGTGAATCGGAAGTGGAACATCTAGACATAGCCCGCTTCCTCGGATTCGAGAACAATTTCGATGTCTCGACCAATCGAGAAAGTCAGTCCAATTAATTTGTTCAATCCATTAGTGAGGCAAGTTCACACGGAAGTCATCTTCAATAACCTATAGGGAAAGAGAGAAAGAATGTTAGAATAGAATTACATGCATGATCATAAGGACTTTGACACGACCCGTCTTTTTTGGATCGTGTTGGCACTAGGGAATGGGTAGGCTTAAAGCCCCCAAAGCCCGTAGTAAGCCTAACTTTTCTATATTTTACTAAAATTGACATGACCTGCTCATTTATCTAATAAATCCTTGTACTTGTTAATGGGTGCAATTCTCACATACAACATCTACTTATCATCAACCAACATCGTTCTCAATAACATAACATATCCATACATGTTTTATATACATATGATTATGACAATCCATGGAGCAACTAGAAGTAACAAAAATTTACATCATGCCAAAAAAAATTACTCGTCTGCTTATCCAAGCAAATCTCAAAAGGCCTGGATTTTCTCTCTTGTCCAATCTGCTAATCTCCTGAAATGATGATAGTGAGGTGTGAGTCTACAACGCGACTCAGTGAGATATAAACATACTACCATGCTTGTGAGGCTAGGTAACACAAGGCTAGCTTCACAAGAATGGTATGAGACATTCTGAGCATCAATACATGATCAATATAATGAACAGGTAGTAATATCAAATGCGGCAATCACATGAGTATCAATGATAAAGCTCAAAGTGAATTGTTCAAAGAAAACAAGAATCTGGTTTTTGAATTCTTTTACGTTTCTTTCTAGATTCTCGAGTTCTTTCTCATTTTGAGTTCGATTCTTTTGAAATTCTTAGGAAGAGACAGAGGCATGCTAGTACGGCATATCTCCCTTTTCTCGATTCTAGACAAGGTCGGCTTAACTTGTCCCCTGAGGCTGCGCCTCTCCGTAGGACCTTAATCTAACCCATCACCGGCGGATTATCTATGTGCACATAGTCTGATAATACACCCTATCAGCTGGGTATTCTGTGAACTCATCAATAATAGCTAACAAGAAAATGTGATTCATTAAAGGATTGCAATCAATAGGCTCAACACAATTAATGAATCGCAATCTATAGGTTCAACACAATAAGGGAACTAGAAGATGCAAAGAATCTGAAATCAGTTGGTCAATCTGGTATGCAACATGCTAGACTCAACTACATGGAGTCATATGTCAAACAATCATATAGGTTCGAGAACAATTCAACAAGCCGCAAGATAAAAGAATATGATTACTACACAAGTATAGTAGTATGATTATACTCACCTCAACTATCGCAATGGTTCTGATCTCTTTTCTAATTTTCTTGAACTTGATAGGTATTGGGTACAACTTCTAGTTCTATTCATTGTCCTCTTTCACCAGCTATTGGGTAACATACATGAAAATACATATACCCTTATTAGTCATTCTCACATAAGCTTCATTTCTTAACAATTATCATTACAATTCTATTTTTTTCTTAATCCATCAGCATAGGTCTCATTCATGATGGCATAACTCTTTACACATAGGTACAATGTTTTTCAAACTTTCCAGACCTCTATTTAACACATAAATTCACATTTCTTCTTTTATAACCATGCTCTAATTCGGTCATTAAGGGAATCCAAATCTCCCATTTACAATCAGCTTTAACATTCAGTCATGAGCTGTACCCTTCCCGAATCAAGAGTTTATAACTTATTCATTTCTCAATCAGTTAAGGTAATTCAAAGCTTCATTTTCAATAGACTCATATGAGTATCACATATCCAAAGATGACTCAAAAATTATGTAAATTGGATTTATTGTAATTTTTACACACTTGTTCTGTTTCTGTTCTTTTCTGTGTCACTAACATTAGCAACACCCTTTCCTTTTTCAGCCATATCTAACAGAATACTTATCAAATTAACATTTCCTTTATACAGAACTTAGATGACACATTTCTGAGCATTTCGTAAGAAGAACTCATCATCCAATTCTAACTTTATGGTCTTCAAACAATTAACTTTCAGTTCTCGTTTCAATCCCGCTGGTATTCAGAACCAGTGTCAATTCGGGGCCTATTACTCTCATTCGGCTCACCCTAAAATCCTGGAAAAATTTATGGAGATAGTAGACATCTAGATCTACAACTTCTATGTTTTGAGTTTCTCCAGATTCACACGTTAAGCAGCTCAACAAAATAGACAAGGAGAGTCACGAATCTGTCTCCATGACAGCTCAACCTTCAAAACCCTAGGTTTTGGTTTAACTCCCCAAATCACCATAAAAACGAAATTCCTTCAAGAATAAGTGTAATTAGGCATCAAGGAACAAGATTCCATCATCCAAATCATCAAACCCATCACCTTCCATCAAGTGGGTTTCACAAAAGAAGAGAAAAACTAAGCTTTAATGGGTAGAACTAAGCATTGGAATGGAGGCTTACCTTTTATGTTGATGAAATGGCTTGATTCACCTTCCAAATCTTGTTACAAGGGTTGAAAAACTTGGAGAGGAGCTCCCATGGAGGTTTCGTGAGAGAGGGAGAAGAAGAAGACAATGTTTTTGTCTTATTCTCCAACTAGCTCCTTTTATATGCCTCATGTCCATTTATTTACAAAATTGCCACTCTTGTACTGGTTTTTAATCATCTGCTCATATAATTTTCCTGTGACCACCGAAAAATATCATACATCATTAATTTGATGTCACTAAAATTATTATTCACTGCTCGTGATTTTTAAGGACAATACTAAAATACCGATTTATTTTGTACCGGGTAAACTAGATACCGGGTATTACATTCTCCCTCCCTTATTAAAAATTCGTCCACGAATTTTGAAAATTTACCTCATTGGGGAAACAGCTGTGGATATCTGGGTCTCATTGATTCTTCTGTTTCCCACGTACATTCCTCAATTCTTTGATTCTCGCCATCGACTTTAATCATCTAATCTCTTTATTCACGTAACTTTCTAACTGCTCATCTACGATGGCCACCGGAGTTTCTTCATAAGAAAGATTCTCTGCTATATTCACTTATGGGGTTTGCAAGATGTGAGAAGGATCTGGAATATACTTTCTTAGCATTGATATATGGAAAACTGGATGCACGTAGCTAAGATGAGGAGGTAAAGCCAACCGATATGACACATTTATGACCCTTTCAAGGATCTCGAATGGTCCAATGTATCTAGGATTCAACTTTCCTCTCTTTCCAAATCTGACTACACCTTTCATAGGAGAGACTTTAAGAAAACTTGATTCCCGGTTCATACTTTACGCCCCTTCTTTTCAATCTGATAACTCTTTTGTCTACTAAAGGCTATTCTTAATCTTTCTGTATCACAGAACTTTTCTAGTTGTTTCTTGAATTAGGTCCGCCCTCTAACTGCTTTTCTCCAAGTTCGCCCAAAGAGTGGAGATCTGCACTTTCTACCATATAATGCCTCGTGGGTGCCATTCCAATGGTGGAATGGTAGCTATTATTGTAAGCAAATTCTATTAAAGGCAAATGACGCTCCCAATCTCCACCAAAGTCTAAAACACACATTCTTAACATGTCTTCGAGTGTCCGGATAGTTCTCTCGATTGCCCATCGGTTTGGGGTGGAATGTCAGACTAAAATTTAGTCAGTACCCAAGGCTTCTTGTAATTTCGCGAAATCTAGAGTGAACGTGTTCCTCGATCGTAAATAATAGACACGGCACTCCATGATACTTCACAATTATGTCAACATATAACTGGGCTAACTGAGTGCACTATAAGTGGTCTTAACAACCTAAAAAGTGGGTGACTTGGTGAGTCAGTCGACTATAACCCAGATAGAATCATACCCTTTGGCGTCCTTGGCAGTCCAATCACAAAATCCATGGTAATCCGCTCCCACTTCTACTCGGGTAGTGGTAGCTCCTGTAGTAGTCCAGTGGGCTTCTGATGTTCAAACTTATCTTGTTGACAAGTTAAACAGGTAGATACAAACTGGGCTACATCTTTCTTCATACCCGGCCACCAATATATACCTTTAACATCATGGTACATCTTGGTGGCCCTAGGGTGAACACTATAGGGTGCATAATGTGCCTCATGCATAATCCTTTGTCTTAGCCCATTTATGTCAGGTACACATAACCTGTCACCACACTTTAATACTCCATCCACTATATTGAACTCTGTCACCTTACCATCTTGAATAGTTATTCTCAGTTTGGCTAGCTCCGGATCACTATCTTGGGCAGTTTTAATCTCATTAATTAAATTGGGCTTCACTTGGAATTGAGCAAGCAATACTTGAGAATCAGATACTTCCAAGTGCAATCCCATATTAAATAAACCAGTTAAATCTTTAACTAGCTCTTTCTTCTGCATGGGGATATGATACAAACTTCCCATCGATTTTCTGCTCAAAGCATCAACCACTACATTGGCTTTACCTGGGTGATATAAGATCTGACAATCATAATCTTTCAGTAACTCAATCCACCGTCTTTGTCTCAGATTTAGCTCTTTCTGCTGTTGAATGTACTGCAGACTCTTATGATCTGTATATATTTCACTCTTTTCACCATATAAATAATGTCTCCAAATTTTTAGTGCAAATATCACAGCTGCCATTTCTAGATCATGCGTAGGATAGTTTACTTCATGTTTTCTTAACTATCTAGAAGCATAGGCAATTGCCTTTCCATTCTGCATCAAAACACAGCCTAAACCAACTTTGGAGGCATCACAGTATATTACATAATCACACCTTGCCCTGAAGGCAATGCTAACATCGAGCCGATGTGAGACATTCCTTGCTTTTGGAAACTTTGCTCACGGAATCATCCCACTCAAATCTTACTTGTTTCGTGTTAACCTCGTCAATGGAGCAAACTATCTTGGAAAAATCCTTTACAAATCGTCTATAATAACCGGCCATACCTAAGAAACTTCGTATTTTGGTAACCTTCGTAGGTCTAGGCCAATTAGATACTACTTCCACCTTCTGAGGATCTACTTGAATCCCTTCTTTACTAACTATATGACCCAGGAATCTCACTCGTCCAAATTTTAACTCACACTTTGCCAACTTGGCATATAACTGATTATCTCTAAGGATTTGCAACATTATTGCCAAGTGTCTTTCATGCTCTTCTTGGCTCCTAGAATATACCAATATGTCATCAATGAATACCACAACGAATTTATCCAAATACGGCCTGAAGACTTTATTCATCAAAGCCATAAAGGCCGCTGGTGCATTTGTTAAACCAAAAGGAAGCACCAGGAACTCATAGTGCCGTGATCCGATTCTAAAGGCGCTTTCAGACGCCCTCTTTCGTATCCTCAACTGATGATACCCAGATCTGAGATCAAGCTTAGAGAAATGACTTGCTCCCTGTAACTGATTAAACAAATCATCAATCCGCGGAAGAGGGTATTTATTCTTAATAATCACTTTATTCAACTGCCTATAATCTATACATAGCCGTAGGGATCCATCTTTCTTCTTTACAAATAACAGTGGTGCACCCCACGATGAACTACTGGGTTTAATAAACCCCTTATCAAGCAAATCCTGCAATTGCACCTTCAACTCTCTTAGTTCTATAGGTGCCATTCTGTATGGAGTAATTGAGATAGGGTTTGTACCAGGAAGGAGTTCTATAGTAAACTCGATTTCTCTTTCTGGTGGTAATCCGTAAATCTTCCGAAACACATCCGAAAATTCCTTACTATAGGATCATCAGAACTCATTGATCTCACTTCGTATCCCTTACATGAGCAATGTACCTCGACATCCCTTTCTTAGAAGTCTTTGGGCTTGATAATCGATATTCTATTAACAGAAACCCAATTCGATCACCCCGATATAACACTTCATTTTCGGATCAGCCTAAGTATAATTCTTTTAGCATAACAATCCATTGCAAGATGATGATTTGATAACCAATCCATACCCAAGATAACATCAAATTTAATATCGCCAACTCAATCAAATTTGCCATAAATTTTCTCGCCTTCTATTTCCACTACACATGAAGGGTACACATATTTCACTTCAACAGCTTCCCTAAGGGTGTAACTATAATCAAAGGGTCTTTCATTAATTCTCTCTCAGATCTAGCTTTCCGCAAAATTTGCGCTATGAATGAATGAGTGGCACCCGAGTCAAAAAGTACTTTAGCATTCTCATTCTGGATAAGGACTATGCCTATACCAACATTCATCATAAAGAAAGAACAATCATATCCTTTATCATAACAGAGCATAGACGTTCTATTCATAATAACAATTTAACTAAATATCAACAGGTTTGCATAGACTTACCTGTTACAGTTGTATTAGAGGCCTGTGCTTCTTGGGGATTCACAGCAAACACTCTCCCCTGACCTCTATTTGTTGGGGCTGGTGTTGACATTTGCCCCATATTCTGAGTGAGAGCTTGGCCCTGAGGTCTACCTCTACTAGCTGGGCCTCTATTAATAGATCTTTCTATCTGCACAGTAGTCTGTGAAGTTGGGGGTGGAGCTGCTTGGTTTTCTGGCATTGGGCAATCTTTCATGAAATGCCCTTGTTGTCCGCACCTATAGCAACCTCTAAACCCGAGTCTACAAGGTCCTGGATGATTCTTTCCACGTATATTACAAGCGCTTCTAACTCGTGGTCGTGCTGGAGTTTCTGTGATCTAGATTTAGCTGGGTTCTGCGTACCACTAGGTGTTGAAAAGACTGGTTCTGGATTTCTGACCTGCCTTGACCCCCTCTCTGTGGTTCTTGCGGAACAGATTGTATTGTTTGTTCTGTTTGTCTCATCTGAGAGCGATCTCTTTCTCTACGGCCTCTACTGCTCTGACCTTTTCCTTTTCTTCTCCATTCTCTTTCTGCTCTCCCCTCCTTAAACTTTGCTTCTAATTGTCGAGTCTTATCAATCAACCTCGACAAATTGGGGAAATCAATAGCTGCAACAACACTATACAAGGAAGGTATGAGTCCCAACTTGTATCTTTCCATTTTTGCAGCTTCAGTAGGTACAATGGTTGTAGCAAATTTGCATAAGCGTAGAAATTCACTTGCATAATCATCCACACTCACACCAAAGTTTTGTCTGAGCCTTTCAAATTGCAGGGCTCGATTCTGTCTTTCATATGGAGAAATGAACTCATCAATTAATGCTTGTTTAAAGAATTCCCAGGTCGGAGGATTCCCACCATATAATTGATCTTCAATATTTCTCTGGAACCATTCCCAAGCATTCTTTGTCAATTTAACCCCCACTAATTCTATGATCCGTGCATCTGAACAAGTCAATCTCCGAACCATTTTCTCAGTATGACTCATAAACTCTTGGGGATCCTCATGTCTCTCACCGCCAAACTCAGGGGTTTGCAATTTTAAGAAATCATTGATACTCACCCCTTCATCATCTAAAACTCGCCTAGGTAAGCTTCTAGGCATTTTCACCGGTCAGGTGGTGCAGAGCAACCTGTGTACACCCCGAGTTCTTTCTCTTTCTTTCTCTAAACATTCTTACTTCTTCTCTCAATTCTAAAACCTCCGCCTTTCTCTTAAGGTTCGGTTCTTCGCTTCTAAAGCTTCAATTCTTTGTTGTAAGGTTCTAACATCTTCCCTCGAGCAAATGGGGCTCAGTTCAGTTCAGATCTCGATCTCCTCCTAACTCGGGTGGAGACCTTTCTTCTTGTTCTTCTTGCACTGATTCGACATCGTATAGCAATCGGATTTCCCTTTCTCGCATTTACCTCGCCTCGCCCTCATCCTCGTTGAGGAGGTGTTCTTCTTCAGAGGCATCTCTAGTATGGAGACAATAAAAATCATTTAGACACAAAAATAACATGCTATTGACATGATGCAGATCCTATGCTCCATGGTGTCATGCTTATGCAAAAATATCATATGCATTTTTCATGTCATAACCTTTCTTTAATACTTCTTGTACATCATCTAGATCACAAGATTCCTTATTCATATACAACCTGTCTCTGATACCACCTGACACGACCCGTCTTTTTTGGACCGTGTTAGCACTAGGGAATGGGTAGGCTTAAAGCCCCCAAAGCCCGTAGTAAGCCTAACTTTTCTATATTTTACTAAAAATTCAACATGACCCGTTCATTTATCTAATAAATCCTTGTACTTGTTAATGGGTGCAATTCTCACATACAACATCTACTTATCATCAACCAACATCGTTCTCAATAACATAACATATCCATACATGTTTTATATACATATGATTATGACAATCCATGGAGCAACTAGAAGTAACAAAAATTTACATCATGCCAAAAACATTACTGCTCGCTTATCCAAGCAAATCTCAAAAGGCCTGGATTTTCTCTCTTGTCCAACTGCTAATCTCCTGAAATGATGATAGTGAGGTGTGAGTCTACAACGCGACTCAGTGAGATATAAACATACTACCATGCTTGTGAGGCTAGGTAACACAAGGCTAGCTTCACAAGAATGGTCTGAGACATTCTGAGCATCAATACATGATCAATATAATGAACATGTAGTAATATCAAATGCGGCAATCACATAAGTATCAATGATAAAGCTCAAAGTGAATTGTTCAAAGAAAACAAGAATCTAGTTTTTGAATTCTTTTCTGGTTTCTTTTCTAGATTCTGAGTTCTTTCTCATTTTTGAGTTCTGATTCTTTCTAAAATTCTTAGGAAGAGACAGAGGCATGCTAGTATGGCATATCTCCCCTTTTCTGATTCTAGACAAGGTCGGCCTAACCTTGCCCCTGGAGGCCTGCCCTCTCTAGGTAGGACCTGGATCTAACCCATCACCGGCGGGTTATCTATGTGCACATAGTCTGATAATAAACCCTATCAGCTGGGTATTCTGTGAACTCATCAATAATGGCTAACAAGAAAATGTGATTCATTAAAGGATTGCAATCAATAGGCTCATCACAATTAATGAATCGCAATCTATAGGTTCAACACAATAAGGGAACCAGAAGATGCAAAGAATCTGAAATCAGCTGGTCAATCTGGTATGCAACATGCTAGACTCAACTACATGGAGTCATATGTCAAACAATCATATAGGTTCGAGAACAATTCAACAAACCGCAAGATAAAAGAATATGATTACTACACAAGTATAGTAGTATGATTATACTCACCTCAACTATCGCAATGGTTCTGATCTCTTTTCTAATTTTCTTGAACTTGATAGGTATTGGGTACAACTTCTAGTTCTATTCCTTGTCCTCTTTCACCAGCTATTGGGTAACATACATGAAAATACATATACCCTTATTAGTCATTCTCACGTAAGCTTCATTTCTTAACAATTATCATTACAATTATTTTTTGTTCTTAATCCATCAGCATAGGTCTCATTCATGATGGCATAACTCTTTACACATAGGTACAATGTTTTTCAAACTTTCCAGACCTCTATTTAACACATAAATTCACATTTCTTCTTTTATAACCATGCTCTAATTCGGTCATTAAGGGAATCCAAATCTCCCATTTACAATCAGCTTTAACATTCAGTCATGAGCTGTACCCTTCCCGAATCAATAGTTTATAACTTATTCATTTCTCAATCAGTTAAGGTAATTCAAAGCTTCATTTTCAATAGACTCATATGGGTATCACATATCCAAAGATGACTCAAAAATTATGTAAATTGGATTTATTGTAATTTTTACACACTTGTTTTGTTTCTGTTCTTTTCTGTGTCACTAACATTAGCAACACCCTTCCCTTTTTCAGTCATATCTAACAGAATACTTATCAAATTAACATTTCCTTTATACAGAACTTAGATGACACATTTCTGAGCATTTCGTAAGAAGAACTCATCATCCAATTCTAACTTTATGGTCTTCAAACAATTAACTTTCAGTTCTCGTTTCAATCCCGTTGGTATTCAGAACCAGTGTCAATTCGGGGCTTATTACTCTCATTCGGCTCACCCTAAAATCCTGGAAAAAGTTATGGAGATAGTAGACATCTAGATCTACAACTTCTATGTTTTGAGTTTCTCCAGATTCACACGTTAAGTAGCTCAACAAAAATAGACAAGGAGAGTCACAAATCTGTCTCCATGACAGCTCAACCTTCAAAACCCTAGGTTTTGGTTTAACTCCCCAAATCACCATAAAAACGAAATTCCTTCAAGAATAAGTGTCATTAGGCATCAAGGAACAAGATTCCATCATCCAAATCATCAAACCCATCACCTTCCATCAAGTGGGTTTCACAAAAGAAGAGAAAAACTAAGCTTTAATGGGTAGAACTACGCATTGGAATGGAGGCTTACCTTTTTATGTTGATGAAATGGCTTGATTCACCTTCCAAATCTTGTTACAAGGGTTGAAAAACTTGGAGAGGAGCTCCCATGAAGGTTTCGTGAGAGAGGGAGAAGAAGAAGACAATGTTTTTGTCTTATTCTCCAACTAGCTCCTTTTATATGCCTCATGTCCATTTATTTACAAAATTGCCACTCTTGTACTAGTTTTTAATCATCTGCTCATATAATTTTCCTGTGACCACTGAAAAATATCATACATCATTAATTTGATGTCACTAAAAATTATTATTCACTGTTTTGTGATTTTTAAGGACAACAGTCTAAAATACCGATTTATTTTGTACTGGGTAAACTAGATACTGGGTATTACAGACTTGCATGACATGCATATGGCTCCCACTAGTTTCAAAGAATCCATAACTCTCAGTACGAATCCAAGAAACATTATGAAAAAATGTCCTAGTAGGTCGATATCCGATATTGCTAAAATGACCTTGGGTTTACCCAACAAGCCACCTTAGGTCAATCGGTAGGTATCAGTCATACCAATTGCATCATAGATATCCGACATTACTAAAATGACCTTGAGTTTACCCAACAAGTCACCTTAGATCAATCGGCAGGTATCGATCATACCAATTGCATCTAGATGCAATTATCGACTAATGCTATCAACTCGTGATCTATGCACACACATTGGGTTATCAACTCTTGATGCGCGTACATCTGATGTACACTACCCAATTTCGTCTCTGTCTACGTTGACCTTGAGTTTACTCATCAAATCACAGTTTCTAGTGAAAACCGACCCATTAATCCAAAAATCGTATTTTTATGGTTCGAACATATCCGTATAGAGTGAGCTTGGGTTTACCCAATAACACGAACTCTATAAGAACTCTGGTTCTCCCCATATTAATGGAAGACGTTAGTTTTCATATTATGTGTGAGGGGTTTCAAGCTTTGGTCTCATCTTCTTCTTCTCTCAGCTGTAGGATTATAGTCACCATGACTATATGGAATGATTTAGGGCATTTCATCAATCACATTGAGTTTATACCTAAAATCATCCATCATCCCACCTAAGCATGTTGTAAGTCGACTTGTGTAAGTCGACTTATGCTACTGTGTACATACAAGTCGACTTATACCATTGAACAAATCGACTTATACTATTGTGCAAGTCGACTTATGCTACTGTGCACGTACAAGTCGACTTATACCATTGTGCAAGTCGACTTATGTGCACAAACAAGTCGACTTATGCATGTGTAAGTTGACTTACCTGAGAATACAAGTCGACTTATGCATGTGTAAGTCGACTTATGTATGTGGAAATGCTTTCTAATCGGCTAATTTCTCAATCCGTGCAGTTCCAATTCACAATACCAAGTGTAATATCCTTTACTATGATGTACCAATGAAACACTTCCATTGTATCATGCTTACCATGTATAATCATACTATACATGAAAAACTTGAAATTGATGAATACACTATTATTCACTTAGATTTTCAAATAATTTGAGAATATCAAACTATCACCCTAAGTATCTCTAGGTAGTCTACACTTTATCAAGACTACTTCGGCACTGGTCACAAAATTTTGACGGCCAAAACAATCAAGACAACGAAATACACTAATGAGATGCTAATGTGACACATTTGACATCCAAAAATTTTTGGAAACCCAATTTCAAGAAAATCATTTTGGAAAGCATACAACATCAATGTAACATATTTTTAATCACATTAAAAATGATCCAAGGCATTGAAATTGAGAAATACACAATCATTCATTTCAAACAAAACAGCTCCAGCAACTTTCTCAAAACTGCCAAGCTCTGTATTTTGCTTGAAAAACTCATTGAAACAATTTCAATAAATTCTGAGAAAATTACAGAGGTTACAACATGTTCACAACATGCTGCGTGAATTGTTTTAGGATTTATTTCCAACAAAAACTCATCCAACCTCAGCAACAAATCCAATGTAGAATCTGTGTTCCTCAACACAGTTATTCCCAGCAGCACACAATAAATTCTCAAATAAATAGTAAATCACCTCGAAAATATTTTTTCATCCTCATAGACATTCATAAACATCTTAGAGACATGTCGGTGAAAGAAAATCCGAAAAAAAAATTTCTAAAATTTATTCTCGAATTTATAAGCATGCTTATTCAAGGAATGTGCACAAACACAGCAACCAGAACATTAGGGAATAAATTAGCAAAACAATATCAAATCACATTGATAAATTCTGGTCTTCCACAAACATATTCAACAACATCTTATGAGTATATCTGAGCAAGAAAATTTTGAAAACTATATTTCTATACTGTATTCAAAATTAACACAGTTAACATACATCATCGTCACAACCAATAGGCAGCTCCGACCTTATTATGATTTCTTCGTTATATTCGACACAAGTTGCTCTGATACCACTGTAGAAAAATCCCGGTGTGTGCATCACATATACACGGTGCGGAAAACAAAAAATTTTTGTTCTGGGACCTTCCCAAAAGCCAGGATCCATGTGTCTATATATCGAAATTAAACCATAACGGCCAAAGGAGACTGTCTCTAACGGTATCCATGCAAAGATCAGAGAACCTAATCGGGGCAAACCCTTTGACCCGGGAATAGCTAGAACAAATTAAAGACTGCTAGATCTTACCTTTGTTCTTGGAGAGCTATGGAGAAACGATGAAGGAGAGCTTGGAGAGAAGCTTGAAGCTTGAAGCTTGAAAGATGATGAAGATGAGCTTAAGGAGAAGAACTTTTCTCTCTTAAACCTTAGGTTTTCTCCAAACCCACGACCATCCATCTTCAAGCCTTCATTTTTTGTCATCTTATATTCATTTGTCTTTAACAATTAAAGACTCGTTAAATGCAAAGTGGTGACAAGGCTAACACGTTAGCCTTTATATATATATATATATATATAATCCAAATGAAGCTTCCTCTCCTTTCCACGTATGGCATATATATATAATATAAATGCTGAAGTGGTCCAGTCACACTGGGGTCGGTCCTACCGGCCTACCGGGTCCCGGTATGAAAAAACTACTGGAAACCTTTTTCAGCAATATCGATGTCGCGATCTCATCGGGACATATCTCGATCTCATCGGGATCCATTTAATCCTATTGCTCTCCATTTATTGGATCTCTGTCCAAAACTATTTTATGAATTCTCCGAATCACTCTTATGCGTGTGACCCATTAGGTTCCCGGTTATATTGGTCACTTAGATTAACACTTAATATGAGCAAGTCATGAGCGGTATCTAGCAACACATCATGACCTCCAATTGACCGGAAAGTAATTGGTTTGACGAATGAACATATATTCATCATGAACCATATCACGAACCTTTCCATAGACAATTACTGTGCAATTCGTCCTTTCACCATACTATACCCCACTTGGTTATGAGTATGGGCAAAGTGTCAACTCTTACTAGACTGACTACGTCAAATCTAGTCCAAGTAATATCGCTCGCCCCGACTCATTACTTTATATGTCACTGAAGACACTCTTCATGACATATGAACTCCGATCAGAGATTTCCAAGTAATAATCCTGACAAGAGGCCATGGGTATCATCTTCTGCTATCACAGAAGTGGTGAATCCTCTATTGGCTACTCAATTACCTTCAATACCTCAAGTCGCACTCCAATCACCACCCTATGAGCGACCTATGTAAGGTAACAAGGAATGGAGTCAAAGCACGTAATCAAGATTCAAGATATCCTCGAGCACCTCAAGTCTAAGGATACTTGCACCATTGCTATGATGAGATTGTCACTGACATTATAATAGGACATCCATGTGATGATCTCATAGCAGGTCATCCAATGTACTTACTACCTCTAGTAAGCATTCACATCTCAACCCTAAACATTCCATATTTACAGTTTCTGAGATCCACTGCTTGATCAAATCAAGGAGCTTGAGATGTGCTAGTCTTTCCGGATTCTGATGTCCAGCCAAGAATCCTATGACTAGGATAATTTAGATATTGACATAATTGCACATGATAGGAATCTCAGTAATATGATCACATCATAATTTCCTTCATGCTATGTCATATATCATGGACTTCATTAATTTGTTTATTGATCAATATCAATTCATAAATAATGAACATCAAATTAATGAAATATGTCTTTCTTTATTTATTCATAAAGGATGTACACAACTTTGTACAAAACGCGCTAAAGGCGATTCCCTTTAGGGCACTACTCTAACAATTAGTAGTCGAGGTTTAGATTAACTCAAAATTTAATTATTTTAAGAAAAATAACATTGTTTTGTTTAAAAGAGTTGAGTTTCGAGTAAACCTGAGTCTGGACAGCTCAAACTCGAATTTAATTTAAAAATAAATTATTATATATTTTTATTTTAAAAAAATTGACTCGTATAGTGAATATAAGCAGTAGTAAGTATAAGAGACACAGATCCTCGCACTCTCCACTATTTAACTTACGAGTTCCTTATCCTAGTGCAATTTTTAACTTGCGTGTTCTTTATCCCGGTGCAATGTATGAGACCATTCTAGTTTCCACACGATAATAACCAATGTTTTAAAGATCATATCAGTATCATTTAAGAAAAATAAGGTTTAAATGTTCAATTAGTAATAAACTACTAAAATTGATATATAATAAATTATAAGAATAAATAAAATATAGTATAAAATAAAATACTTTATTCAAATAAAATGCACTAATAATACTTATTCCTATATAATAAACTAATAATTTAAAATAATATTGAATCTAACAAAAACTTAAAATGATATTAAAAATAAAATTGTATTCTATATTATTATTTATTTAAATATTCATAAAAGTTGAATTATGTTTACAAAAGTGAATGGAAATAACTCTAATTTTATTCTAACTTTAATGTCTTTTAAACATACTTCTTTATAGTTTAAATATTAATTTTATTACATTCTTAAATTATCTTAAGTAAAATTACTTATATATATTAATTAATAATTGATTTATTAAAAATTCATAATAAAATAATAATTAGTTTTTAACAATAATAATTTAAATTTTTTAACTAAATTATAAAGAGATAAATAAAAACTTATAATTTGATGAATATAATTTATTAGTGAGATTAAACAAATTTAGTATTTTCAAGGATAAAATAGTAATTCATTTTTATCAATAATAATTTAAAACAAAAATTTAACTAAAATATAAAGAGATAAAAAGAATATAAAATTTGAAAATATAATTTATTAGTCAAATTATGTGAGAGACTTGAAAACAAAACAATAAATTCGTTGAAAAGTCAAAAATATATGAAAAGACTTTAAAATTAATAAAGAATCAAAGAAAGAATTATATCCTGTATTAGAAAAGAGGAAGGTTGTGAATTGCCTAACTAATACATATACATATTATTAAAAAAATCATTTATTTAAGTAAACATTATAGTTCAATCTATTCATCACTTCACTCTCTTTATCTTCTTCAACTGTCGGTCATGACAAAGATACTATTATTTTCTCTTTTTTTGTGTTATTCGTTTTTTAAACATTTCGGTTCTTTATTGTTCAAGAAAATTGGTCGATTACTACTTAATCAGTCGAGTTTTTCTCGTAAAGGTTATAAATACAAACTAGACCGAAAATTAAACCGGTTAGTCTTTATTTCGGTCAAACTAGCTAGTTTGGTCGATTTTGAAATCAGTTATAATAACACACATGACGGAATACAAAACAATTAAATATAGCACAATTTTTACCTTTTAAAGACTACCAATTTGCTTTGATGTATTAGTCTAACCATACAAACTACTAATAGATTCTTCAAAAATTTTGAACAAGTGGAAAAAACCAACACTAGTTTCACAAGTAAGCTTATCTTTTGCCATTAATCAAAGGACTTGAACAAAATCTTACTAGCATTAATTAGTTTCATAGACCTATTGTTCGATTTTAAATTTATTGAAATCACAATTAAACGTTGATATATAAAAAGTATATTTAGGTAAGTGAACCTATTTGATCAAAAAAAAATTAAGACCCTCTTTGTAATATTCCAATGCTCATTATCAAGATTGGCTATGTAGTGACTACCACATGTGCAATATTCGGTCGTTACAAATCATGACAAATATTAAACTCCCTACTACAAATGCATTGAATATTCAAGACATCTTCATTCTCTTGCCTTCATTGTCATGACTCGTACTAGAGAGTAACTTGAAATTAATGAGATGAGGGGTAAATATTGGCTTATAGTTTTGTATATTGAAGTGTCACAAAATTTTCTTTAAGTTGTTTTATGAGAAAGCCAATTCTTCCTTTTATTTTTCATTTAATAAATTTACATCCTTAAAATCTTGTTTACTCATTTCAAAATCTCTAACTAACTGTGTCTTCAATTTTTTAATACAATCTTGTTGAGACTTGCAACTAACATGTCATCTATATACAATAAGATAATGAACTAATTATCACCAAATCTCTTAAAATATGTACAAAGGTTGCATTAAATCAATTGTATCTAAAGTTTATAATGAAGAAATCAAATCTCTTATACTAATACCTTGATATTTGTTTAAAATCGTTTATAGTTTTTTTAACCTGCAAACCAAGTTCTCTTTTTTTTTCAAAACCTTCTAATCAAAGTATTTAAATTTTTTTTGTTAAGATCTCCATAAAGATTTTTTTTTTCACATTTAACTACTTTAGATGTAAGTCAAACAAATCACATATTGTCTAAACTACTTTAACTAAAATGTTCAGACCGTAACGAAAAAATATTTTATTGAAATCAATTCCTTCTTTTTGAGCAGACCTTTTCACTAACAATCTTGCACGGTATTATTTCTCTTGATTATCATCATTTCACTTGATCTTAAAGACCTATTTATTATCAATTGTTTTTTTTTCTTATGGTAATGGTACAAGTTTGGAAGTTTTTTTAATGAAGAGCTTCAATTTCATCATGCATTGCTGCTATTCACTAAGAGATTTAAATTATTAAGTAATTCTTAGAGAGTTAATTACTCTGTATCCTCTGTTAAAAGAATTTTGATATTCCTTTTCCACCAATATAATAGTCTTTGAACTTCCTTGCAAAGTACTGATGTCTTTTTCTTCCCTTTGTAATTTATGTTCTACAAAGGTGACATCCCTATTTATAATGACCTTATGGGTAGTGGGATCTGATAAGTGATACCCATTCACTCCATCATCATATCATAAAAATAAGCATTTTTTAGATTTCGGATCTAACTTCGTGATTTTTTAGGAATATACATCATATATATATAGGACTTTCAAATATATTGAAGTTGGAATAATCCATTGGCTTTCCATTTCACATCTACATTGATGTCTTCAAATTCAATCGTAGTTGATGAAACTTGATTTACCATGTAACAAGCAATATTGGTAGCTTTTACCCAAAAGGACTTATTTAGGCCTGTAGCTCTTAACATTGCTCTTGTTCTTTCTAATAGAGTTTTATTCACCCTTTCAGTCACTCTGTTTGTTGAGGAGTATAATGTCACAGTGAACTATCTTTTGAAGCCTTCTTTTTTACATAATGCATCAAATTCATTTCTAATATATTTTCTTTTGTTGTATATCCTTAGGAACTTGATCTTTTTACTAAAATCAAGTTTAACAAGTGCTTTGAAAACTTTGAAGAATAGGAACATATCTGCTCCTTTTAATAGGATACACATAACACCTCCCAGAATAATTATCAATGAAAGAGATACAAATACTTCTGTCCTCCCAAGTATAGAACTGATAATTCCCACATATCATAGTGAACTAACTCAAAAACAACCTTACTTTTGTATTTGATGTGTTAAATTTTACACAACATTGCTTACTTATAACATAGTGCTAATAAAAGGGTAGTAATACCTCTGTAAGCCTAAGGAGTAGCTTTTTCTTACCAAAGATCTTTATTTTTTGTTTAGATATATGTCCAAGTTTTTAATACCATAATATTTAATATTTCTCACTTGGAATATTTAAAGTGATTGACGGTTTTGCTTTTAAAAATGTCTCTTCCTTTAACTTGCACAAGTTTGTACCTATCTTTTCTCCCTTCATAAGTATAAGTGTACCTTGATTATCTTCAAAATTTGTTGATAACTTCTATTTTGCACCCAAGATTTTGTAGTCGTACTAAAGATATTAATTTTTTATTTAACCCTCCATATTTTGTACTTCTTATTGTACCATCATATAATTTTAACTTTAAGGTTCTAATACCAATAACCTTATAGGAAATCATCACAATTGTACACAGATCCTTCAAAGATAGGATTATAGTGATGGAACAATTCTCTTTTAGAAGTCATACGAAAAGTAGCTCTTGAGTCAAAATACTATACATCAAGTAGTGACTTTGTAGTTTCAATTATTATTGCTACTTCACAATGTAGAGAAATTTCCAGCATTGAAGTACTCATGAAATTGCCTTGAGGACTAGAAATTTTCTTATTTAAATTTTAATGATCTTTTACAAGTAGCCTTTCTATTAAAATATTTTAAATTCTTCTTACTTTTTGATTTTGATCTATTGTGATTTTGCTTCCCACTTGAGCCATATTCCGTTGATCTTCCTCTTGTCACTGTTAAAGTTTCAAATTAATATGAACCAAATTACTCATCTTCCCTTCTCTTGTGTCAAATTTCCTCCTTCAGAAACATAATTATAATGTCATCAAAGCCCAAGTAGTTTGTAAGAAAATTATTGGTTAAGTTGATGATGACTTAATCATATGAATCAAGTAAATTTTAAAGTAAAAGTTAGGCATGTTCATGCAACTTTATTCTATAACATATATAAGAGATATGAGATCATCTCATAAATCTGGACATGAAATCACTCTACAATAAAATTTTCCTTAAGAAGAAACTTTATACTCTTTAGATGTTATGATATAATTTAGTTATCGAGCACATTAATAATTGATCACTATATTCTTTCACCTTGTTATGTTATAGAATAAAGTTGCATGAACATGCCTAACTTTTACTTTATATATACTAACTTGTTGTCAAGGATAATTTTGATCTTGAACTTCATTCCAAGGATAAATCTGAGGCTTTGGCTATAAGAGCAAGATCGTAAGAAGAGGGTAGTAATAGTAATTTAAATAAATCTAGGTCTAAATCTAGAGGATGTAAATCCAATGAAACCTGTCATTATTGTAGGAAGTTTGGACATAAAATTTATATATATTACAAGTTGAAAAATAAGCAAGAGAATGAGGAGAAAAAGAAATAACCTTAAAACCCATTGAAGATAGTATTGCTGAGACTAATTATGAAGGCGATGTTATGCTTTCTGACTTCCACTAATAAGAGGAGCAAAATGGAATGGATTTTTAATTCTGGATGCACTTTTCATTTGTATACTCATAGGGACTAGTTTGTCATTTTGAACTTGTTGATAGCGGTGTTGTCTTGAATGGCAATAATGCCCAATGCAATGTAAGTGGCATTGATAGTATTTAGATAAGAACCATGATAGTGTTGTTCAGGACTTTGTTCAATGTTCATTATGTTCCTGACTTGAAATGGAACTTAATTTTTTAAGGTACTTTTGAATCTCTTAGGTACAAGTACATAGGTGAATGTGGATTTCTTAATGTTTTGAAAGGTCCTCTTACTGTTTTGAAAGCTAACCGTTCTGGTAGTCTTTATGTCTTGCAAGGTTTAAATGTCATGTTTTGCACGTATTTCTTCTCTTATGCCTGATTCTAACGTCACTAAATTATGGCACATATGAGCAAGAAAGACATAATACTTTTGAACAAAAAATATGTTTTTGTAGATCAAGACATCAGTAAGTTGGAGTTTTGTGAATATTATATTTTTGGAAAAAAACGATTTAGTTTCTTTACTGCAACTCATCATACTAAAGACATTCTTGACTGTTTATATTCTGATGATTTTTTCTTGTAAAGTTTGGGTTTATTTCTTGAGGTGAAAAAATGAAGCCCTCTTTATGTTTAAAAGGTAGGAAAATATTATTGAGAATTAATAGGAAAAATGTTAAGAAGCTTAGAATGAAAAATGGGATAGAGTTTTTCGATGGTCACGTCACTCAATTCTGCTTAGATAAGACACAAGACATAAGACACTAGCTGGGAAACCTCAACAAAATGTTGTTACGGAATGGATGAACAGGACTCTTCTAGAGAGAGCTTTTGTATGCTCTCCAATGTTGGCTTATGGCATCGATGTGATTTTTAGGTTGAGGCATTCTTTACTTCTTTTTATTTAGTCAACCGATCTCCACACTCTTTTCTTAACATGAGACTTTCTCATTGTGGAGTGACCTTTAACGATTCCATTTATTACTCTTGTCTTTAGTGATGATTTTGCATGCTTGCCTATATGATTGTGAGATCGAGGTTGCACTCTGCCCTTATGTTTGCATCATTTTTGACTAATCCGTCGTTTCCTGTAGTTTTTCCCTCACACCAAAGGTATTTCACATAAATTTGATGTGTCTTTGATTATTGGTTTTGCTCTTTACTTTTCTTGTTATCTAAATTGAAGTGATCTTAGTGTTCTCGCTACGCACTAAAATCCTGAAGAGAGGTCTTGGGATTTCCGCTCCATGTTAAAAATTTTATCATCAACACTATTTGATCTTGTATTTGTAGTCTCTATAGAAGTGTCTGGGCTCGGGATGCCCACATTCGGAGAGCGTCTGGAGTATACCCTCATCAGGTCTTCATCACTATTTGCGCGCTGCTGCACAGAGTGTAGCGTTTACTCGTTAACATTTAAGTTTGTTCGTCTGCTATAACCAAAAAAAAAAAGTCTCTACGGAAGTGGTAGAATTTATCCATTTTTGTTGGACTCAGGGTTGCTTAGTAACGGTCTCAACTGAACTAAAATATTCTTGCCTCATACAGTTCAAAATATGGCTGACAGAATTATTCAAATAGGCGAAGCAACATCTACTCCTCAAAGCCTTAATGGACCTATTACCATGCCCCTCCTCTTTTGTTTTGCTAATATGTTGTACTGCTGTTTACTTTGTGATATATTTCTCTGAATTTTTAAAGAACTATGCCTCTTTGTTGCATTTCCCTAAAGGTATGTATCTTATTCGACTTCCACATTAATTAGTTGATGTCGTTGCAGATCCTTTTCAAACTATAATTGAAGAATTCAAGTTTAGGATCCAGATAGCCTTCATGGAAGTCATGATAAAAATAGAAATAAGAATGGACAAGGAGAATAAAAATATCAATAAAATTCATGATTATATGTGTTTAGTATACAATTACTGGGAATGGTATTAAACAAATTAATAGTTATGATAGTATTTAGTATCAAATATTAAAATGGCAATAATTTTTTTCTCATATTTAGGTATTATATGATTCATTTTATTATAATTAATCAAAATTTTCATATTCTATAAATAATTATCAAAGTTATTTTAACAAGTAATAAACTATTAATTTTAAATAATTGTGAATGATATTTTCCGATGAGAATACAATTAAAGAATTATAAAGAATTTGTTTTGCTTAATATACCATCAATGAAATAAAATAAAATATGCATCTCGATTCTTAATTTTAATTTCAATTTATACCTACATTTCTATTAAGAATAAAATCTAAAGATGTGTTTGATTTACTTGGGAGAATGATAATAGAAATTATAATGAATATAGTGAGGAATGAAATATTGAAGGTATACAAAATTATCTCAAAAGGATATATAAAATATTGTTCATTTAATCATATTACTGACTATCTTTTTTTATTTCTTTCTTTCCATACCAACTAACCAAGCACCTCCTAAGATTATTTAAAATCAGTTTAAATTTTGTCATTCCTTATTTTATTTATTCTTGATAACTAAGCAAGCAAAAATTAGGAAATCTAATAGTACATTTTTATTCTCACCTCTTCATTATTGATCATCATAGTAGAGTCCTTAGGTCTTCATTTGTCACTAGTGAAGTGAGTCCCAAAATACAACTTTAGCTACATAAATTTGGACAAGGATCCCCTTTGGGGAGCCCTTATTTGGGGTAAAGGAAAAACCCTTACACTTTATTGCGTGTGAAGCTCCCTGTAAATCCATCATTTCTTTGTTCCGTATTACATAACCTGTGACCTCGAAATTAGGTAATTTGAACTTTGGTAGGGTTGATTCATTTAATGAATCTGTGGTGAAGCGGCTATCATGCTCATGCTTGGAATGACCCTCTCTTGTCTCTTGCAACGGTCATGAAGAGGTGGGAGTTAAGTGAGTGGAAGTACTATAGTATTAATTCAGTACTTTATTTCTTAAATTTGGATCAAGATCTCCAGTTGTCTTCCTACTGAGTAGATCTAGAGTGCGAGTTCAGGGGAAGAATACGAGACACGCACATGGTAAGGGGTTAAGGCGTGGGAGAGATTCTGAGTACGGGTTCTATTAGCTCTACGACATGGACTCTATGTGAGCCTCACGATTTTGAGAAATTAAGTGTATATATTCTTGAAGTAATATTGTTTCACAATGAAGAGATAATCAATGGGAAGATTAGCGACAAAAAAAAAAAAAAGAGAATCATTTTAATATTCTACGTCTGGCAACAAGTTGAAATTAAGAACATATTCACCGTTTTGACCTGTTTTCACCGAAGAGGAACATATGGTGTTAGTACTAAAAGGTGACCATTTTGGCAATTGGAAAAACGAAAGCAGGTTGTTTACATTGAAAACAAGGAAAAAGACACTTTCATTTGGTTTCAGCTGGTAAACGAGATCTTTGAACTCTTAAAAATTATGTTTATTGGTTCTCATATTCATTGATTAGAGTAAATCTCCTCCTAAATTGCATATAAACCATAGACTAGTAGGCAAGACCAAGCATCGTTGATTTTCGACAAGATTATTGGATCCCATCAACTTTGCAAAAGCTTGCTTCAACCCGGCTTTGTAAACCGGTCCAGATGCCCAAGTTTGGAATTATAATAAACAGTACACATACTAAGTGGCAAGAACTTTGTTAGCGTTCCCTTGTCCAAATAATGCCATGGACAGAATCTAAGAAGTTGCTTCAACAGATACTTATGTTGCCCACTTGGGCTGATGAAATTTTGAAGTCATACTATTCTTACGCAAGTACAGTGACCTTGTAACTAGTTCTGTAGAGTTTTTGTAGGTCTCTAGAAAGGTTCTGCCGTTTTTCTTTTTGGTTTATGTGTTTATTAATAAATATCTGGTAACCCTAAGGCGCAGGTGAGTTGGTAAGGAGCTTTCTTGACTTAAGTGAGGTTGCATATGCTCGAATCACCCTCACGATGTAAATTTAAAACTTGATCTGTAGCTTTCTTTCTAGCTGAGGACCTATCCAAATTCGATCGAGGATTACCAGGTGGATGGTTTAAATGTGTCTTCCCATAATTGAGACCTTCTTAAGACACCTCGTGAGCAACTAAAAAAACATGTAGCATTCAATTAGATTATAATACTTGTTAGAGCTACTATCTAATAAGATGTGTTAATTATTGTGTAATACTAGGTTTCGGGTAACAATAGTTGGTATCTTTAACAAAGGAGCCATGATTATGATAATTACTAGGAAATGACGTTTCTTACTTCCAAATTATGGGAACAATCATTCGATTTAAAAGTGTAATTTGAAAAAAGGTGATTGTCCGCTATTTTTATGTTACAACGAATACAAATATTAGACATTTCTTTTACGTATAGATATATTTCTTCATAGACTGATAAATAAATAAATATATTTAATCAAAATTTTACTTCAATTATATAGAAATTTTAAATTTGTTAAAATGAACCAAATATATACATAAATTTAATTCATCAACTTAAATTTAAGGTCTTTTAATAATAAAATATGTAATTATTTTAAAATATATTAAATATAATTTTAAATAAACAAATAAAATGTTCGTTAATTATATATTTAAATAAATTATACAATAAATTAATAATTTAAAATTAAATGATAGATTTGATTTAATTTAGTATCAATAAATTCAAACTTAAAGCCGCTTTGTGCCTATCTCCGAAGCCCTTGGAAAAAATGGAAGCCTCAAACTCAAAACCTCGCACACTAAAATTACTTATCAATGGTTCCATTTATGATGTATTCTTGGCAATAGATTATTTTTTATTTGGTTGAAGAAAATATATCAAATATATAATTCAAGTGTTTATTTATTCTTTGAGTTTGAAAATAAGTAAACTCGTTCTTTCCAGATATTCCAAGTAGGTCGTGAATACAAAAGAGAATTTGTTGGACAAAATATCCTTAAATCATTCACGTAATTACTTAACTATAAAAATATAATGACGATTATTATTATTATTATCATCATCATCATCATCATCATCATAGTGGGACTAATGAATATTTTGATAATTTTGTTAATTATTCATTTTTCATTTCAAAGTTATATTTTCAAACAAAACATTCATATTACATCATCATTAAAATTATTAAGAATAAATCGAGACTAGATAATACATATTCTATTATATTTCTCATCTATTCTATTAAAAAAAATCAGCATTTCATTTCTTATCTATTCTTGCACTGTTACAAAGGTAAGTTGACTAAAATAAGAAAATCGGGGTCAACTCGTATTTCTGACTTGTTGAGTCTGATGCATACGGATATTAATAGACCTTATACAATTGCATTGCGCATTTTTAGATATGTTCTGACATTTGTTGATGATTATTTCCATTACACTCTATGTTTTCTTACTTCTTATTGCATGAAAAACCAAAAAATGAAACATTATTATTCGAGAACCTTGTGAAGAAAAATCGAAAAATACTCAATTTTAATTATCTGATCACATAACTGCTCTAATATCCTATGTAAAATATATTATAAGATTTTAACACACACCGGTGAGCAAATCTCATGAAGGTATTGGTAGATTCACATTCATTTCGCTTTTAAATTTGAATCATTAACTTCTTAGTAGGCAAGTTATATCTAAGGTGACTTACCATCTTATTGTTGAAAAGTGAAATTTAAAAAGTAGCGTAAGGTTTATGTTGTAAGAAATTGTTGTGAATCAAACAATGTGGAAAAGTAAGTGTTAAGATGATTGTTGTGTTGGACACGAAATTTGTGCTTGATAGTCAACATGTGATGTGTTATGATCATTGTTGTGTTGGACACGAAATTTGTGCTTGATAGTCAATATGTGATCAATCAAAAGCACGGCCACGACAATGAAAGAAAACAACCTCCGAATATCTCACGCCCACTTCCATGATGTAAATTTACGTTTGTGTTTTAATGCATGAGTTCTTTTGTTTGTTTCAGGGAGTTATTATTAAGTTTCATTTAATTTAACCTAATTAAATAAAACTTAATAATTTTTTATTGTCACAAATCACAATACTAATGATAGTATAAAACGTCTACTTTTGAGTCTTTCAAATCATACGCATCAAGTTTGAGACATTAATTGACCAAGTAACGATGAAGACTTATGCTTCTAAGGTAAAGTGAGACATTATAATTGCTATTGCCAAAAGGACAATATTCCATATTTTAACATATTACTTGTTGTTCAAATTGATATAACTAAAATGTAATAATAATCTGGAAATAAAATCTTAAATAACAAAATAAGCGACAATTAAAAAACAACTATTGAATTTATTAAAATTTAAAATTATAAAGTATAAATAAACTATTGCGGGAGAGGGACAGCTTGGGGATAGTGCACTGCACTGCACCCGGTGAATACGGTGTAGCATATTCCAGCTAATTATGTGCTTTGTCGCGTTTTCTTACGAAGGAAAGCAGAAAACTCCAATTAAGGCACAATCGATACTGGGATGCAAAATGAATCCAACGGGCACCGATATAGGGCCGACTAAAAGACTTGATCTCAGCCGTCCATGTGAACGTCAAAGGTCAGAAAGCATCTGACAGCTACATGCCTCGCACAGCTGGCTTCGCATTATTAGAAGGCAAGAACATCACTAGATTACTCTCTCACATATTTCATATTCATATTCCTTCCTTTGGAAGTCAGAAACAAAAATTAACTATGCCTCTCTTTTCTATATTTACTTGGGACATTAAAACAAGTTTACCATCCAAAATCTCAATTGCATGAATAAGACTTACTAATATTTATTAATGTAAATATTACTTTATTATTTATAATATCTTTCTCATTTTTTTCTTTTTCATGTGTATCATTTGAAAACAGCTTCTGGTTGGTTATCATTCTAAATTATGTATCTAACGTAGATTATGCTAATGCTATAAAAGATTAGAAAATTACACTATACAAATCAAAAGTGTTAATACTAATAATTATAAGGGATAAGTATATGCTAAAGTTCTTTAACGTTACTAATATCTTACTGATCTTTAACTTGGATATCATTCCAAATTGTGTATCTAACCTAGATTCTATTAATGCTATAGAAGATTTCAATTAAGAATATGATTGAATTTGAAAGTTCTGACATAAAATAAAATCAAAATTTAAGAATTAAATTTACAATTTTAATAATTAATATAATTGTTCCATTCGACAGTAAAAAACAAGAAAAAGTCCAGATTCTCTAAAATACATTTTGATCGCAGCCTCCACCTGCAACCATAAGCCACGCTAGATCCTCGCGCGTCAGTTGCACCCACCAACCCGTTGGAAGCAAAACTGCAGAAGATCCAAAGATTCCTCTTCTTAACATTTCTTCCCAGACACTTTTTAAAACTTGGATTGTAAGGAGAAATGGGGAATGGACTGAACAGGAAGAGAGATAGATAGATGAAGAATAATTCCCACAGAGAGAGTGCTTATATATGCACTATGTAGTAATCACTCATCGATCTTTCGCTCTCAAGAACAAGAAGAAATGGTGGCGGGGTGTAACCAGTTGGGATACACCGCCATTCTGTTCCTAGTGGTACTATCGGTTAGTTTTCCTCCGTTCTGTGTCGGGATTCGTTCGACTCGGGGTAAGAACATTAACAGTTACCGCCGGTTTACGTTTTTGTTCAATGAGGCGCCGGAGTACCGTAACGGCGTAGGCTGTATGGCTTCGTCTAGCAAGCACTTCGTGTCCTCATGTGACCCATCTCTGGTTCACATAGCAATGACTCTTGATTCGGACTACCTACGTGGTTCAATCGCAGCCGTCCATTCCGTTCTCAAGCACAGTTCCTGCCCCGAAAACGTCTTTTTCCACTTCGTCACGGCGGAGTTCGACCCGACTAGTCCTCGGGTCCTCTCGCAACTGGTTCGCTCCACGTTTCCTTCGCTAAACTTTAAGGCCTACATTTTCAGAGAGGACAAAGTGATCAACCTGATATCTTCGTCGGTCAGACAAGCGTTGGAGAACCCGTTAAACTATGCAAGAAACTATCTTGGTGATATCTTGGATTCTTGTGTTGACCGGGTCATTTACCTGGACTCGGACGTCGTCGTCGTCGACGATATACACAAGCTATGGGACAAGAAGCTATCTGGGTCTCGCGTGATCGGGGCTCCCGAATACTGTCACGCGAATTTCACTGCGTATTTCACCGACGGGTTCTGGTCCGACCCGGCTCTGTATCGGGTCTTTGCAACCCGGAACCCGTGTTATTTCAACACTGGAGTGATGGTGATGGACTTGGTGAAGTGGCGAGAAGGAAATTACCGCAAAAGGATTGAAAATTGGATGGAGGTGCAAAGAAAGCGTAGGATTTACGAATTGGGTTCTCTGCCTCCGTTTTTGTTGGTGTTCGCCGGAAATGTGGAAGCGATTGATCACCGGTGGAACCAGCACGGTCTGGGCGGCGACAATTTGAGAGGAGATTGCCGGAAATTGCATCCGGGTGAGGTGAGCTTGTTGCATTGGAGTGGAAAAGGGAAGCCATGGGCGAGGCTCGATGCTGGTAAGCCTTGTCCACTCGATCGATTATGGGAACCATATGATCTTTACAGAGGGTTTGATAACACTAGGGTAAAGGTTCAGAGTGTTGGAGTTTTGGGGTCTTCAAAGCCTTCTTTGGAGCTGCATTCGAGTTACTTGTGATTGTTGGTTGGTGGGTTCTTATCGTATGCTGTTGGTTATTCTTTCGATTGATAGATGATATGTACAGATTTAGATAGCTCTGGTTTCTGGTAGAATTCTTTGTTTTGCATTTTTTTTTCCTTCTGGTTTCATCGATTTCTTCTGTTTTCTTTTACTCTGAACTTGTGTTGTTAGAATTTATGTGGGCACTTTTACATATGAGGACGATTTCAGGTCGATGTAATTCAGGTTCAGTTTCCGACACTCGGGAACAATTTTGGAGGATTCATTTTTTTGTATGTAAAAATTGAACTTACTATTGGTAAAAGGGAGGGATGATATGGAACAATAACATGCAAGTCGTTCATATGTTTCCAAGTTCCTGTCTTTTCTTCTATTTCTTATGGCTGGCTACCTCTAAAACTTTCCGTTTCCGGGTAATATTATTGAATGATAGAGAGAAAAGAGGATCAGAAATGAATTATAGCTGACAGCCCTGAGAAATGAATAAAGGCAGCTTAAATTCTAACAGCTGTACGCTGCATTATGTTTCAACTGCTTCGTGGATGGACCCACATCAAGCATAATCGATCACATTGCAACTTGTTTAATTGGTGTAAACCATAGACAGCTGAAGCATGGAGAAGACTCGTTCCCTTCCACTGTGAAGAAACTCATTAAATCAGTGACACTCCTGACATTTGACGCTGAAAGGAGTTGATAGTTGCAGTTCCACTTCCAGGTGTAGGAAAAGCCCTGGCGTTACTTTTCTCACAGAACTATCGGAAATTGATTATGAACTACAAAACTTTGTTGATTCCACGTGCTGTGGTGCTATAGAAACAAACATGTTTCTTTTTTCTTTTTTTTAATCAAATCTTCGCTTCTTACTCAATTCTATTAATTTTATTTATTTATATAAATATATAAATAATATTAAATAATACATAATTAAAACATTCTAACGACAACAAATTACCCAAAACCTTGCTTTTCTAAGTAAAGAAACGGAATTATTCTATGATCACGGAATCACTAATCCGGACGTTAGATCTAGAAGTCACGATTGGATCTACCAGGAAATGAGAAAAGTGACAGGAACGTTTCTTTGCTTAAAAGATGGGTGCGGGTGTGAGGGTTAATAGACAAAGGTCATATTTTTGCCGTGTAATTCTCTGTGTCACCCTATAACGGACCATAGGGCTTATTCGTGGTATCAGAGCCAGAACAAAACAAAGTCCGGGAACATTTCCCATACTGAGTGATGTTTGTGGTCAGGTTTTCAAACCTGCGTATCCTTGACGTTCTTGCGTCATGATCAGGTCTTCACTTCTTTGAGTGAATTCCTAGGGAAACATACCTCGCATCTTTTCCACAAGGAGGGGAACATTAGAAAAAAAAGAGTTGCATAAGAGTGATGGATTCTTCAGATCCGGTTCATTTATCTTCAAGTTTGTCTTTAGCATCATTACCTAGAAGTGTGAAGCGTGTTTTATCACAAAAAATAGAAAATTTAGTTGAGATTACTCATGTGCCTGTAGAAAACTGTGTTTGTGAGTCTTCTTTACCTTTGCTTAGTCCTTACAGCATATATTCTCGTGACCGATCATGGACGAGAAGTATTAGGAGTGTGCTTTCTACTAATAGGCCTCGTGTTAAAGAAATCATCCAGAGTTTCAAATTGGAACAGTGTGGTCTCAGATCTACAACGGCAGAACAATACGTAAAGCTGGAAATACCAAAGGAGCTGATCTCTCTTTGGAGGGAAACAGGTCATACACATCTACATGTTGGAGTAATACACCTTGTTCTTACCTTACATGGAAGAAAGGGAATACCGCAATGACCAGATCTCTCTCTTGGACACGCCACACAACGTGCTGAATGCTTTGATTGGTACCTTCGACAACACTTGACAAAGGGGAGTGTGATATCGACCATAGCACCGATTTCAACATCGGGTTGGATGATCCTACTCTATCCGAACGCTACAAGTTCGGATCCAGATCATCGTGCGGATCAAGATCCAACGACCATCATGGCTACTCTTCACCATCGATGATCTATCGCCTTGAATCATCGTTGGATGTCAACTTTCCCAACTCTACTTGGATGCATTATATATGGTCACGATACTCTAAACAATCGCATAACTATCCTTCAAATCCAAGCGATTACCAACACAGAGCTTGAAAAGATCATGCCTACGAATGGATTACCAACTACCGAAGGTATTCCACGCGCCTCATAGACATTCTTTTCATACGACAACTCCTCCGATTCGAGGACACCGATGATGGCTCGGTCAAGTCCATCTACCTGCACCTTGCGACGACACGCTGGTCCATCTACATCAGGTTCCATCCTGATGATACAGCCCATAGATCCTCAAGATCTAGCAGATCTATCATTAAGGGCATCCTGTTCAAAGCCCAGTACATCAGATCTATCTCATGGGGCTCAAAGTGTGAAGATCCAGCCCGTATTCTCACATACGGAAGGAAAAAACGGACCTCCGATCCATTATTTCAAGCCTAATGGAGATCCAGTCTATGTAAGTCATCATCGTGGACATTTTGTATGGGATGTCGACCCATCAATGTGCGAACCAGATTGTGAAGTCTGTCTCAACCCAGAGTCAGATTCAGACGACGATGATCCAAGATATCACAGGAGAAGGAAGAAGAAATCCAAGCCCAAATCTAGGTGCTTGCCTTCTCGTGATACAGATTCAGATCCAGACGATCATAATGGTCTATTCACAGTACCATCTAGACCAAAGTCTTCTACAGTGAAGATGCTCGGGTCGTCTACCTATAAGAAGTCAGATCCTTGCAGATCTACTGGTGGATCGTGCAGATCTATGTTGCAAACAGTTAAGCCTGCAATTCCTGTTAAACCTACTACTCCTCAACCTTGTATGATGGTTCTATCAGATGAGGATCACTTTCCTCAACTTTCAAGGAGTACTGATGATTCACAGAGGGTTATTTCCAACCCATATATCAGAGCGTCAGGAATTACATCACAAGGTAATCTGATCTCAAACCCTAGTGATGAAGTTCTTAACTGGCAAACTTCCAATGCAGTAGCACAGAACAAAGTTCTGAAAAGAATAGATTCCAAGCTGGATGGAATCGACAAAGAAAATCTGTTCTGCGTAAACAAGTCAATACTGTTGCGGAACAGATTCAGAAGATGTATCGATCTTATAAAGCTCAGATCCAACACTTGGATGCTGAACTTAAACAATACATCGCAGCCCGTCACATTGGGCCAGATTTTGACTTGAAAGTAAGAAAGATACAAGAGATACAAAGGACTGTACAACAAATGGAAGCAGACATGCATGCTTCTCAATCTCAGCAGATATATGGCTCTATGTCTTCAGAGTTCTCTACTCTACAGCCATCATATCCCTCACTTGCATATCAACGGTATCCAGAAGAAGCTGACTACTCAAAGGTTTTTAAATTCAATTACCCTTTGATTAGACAGTATGTTCATCCTCAGACTACTCAAGAAAAACCTCGACGATCAAAGTCAAAGCCTACATCTGATCGTGTGCATAAGCATAGAGTGTCTGATCATTCTTCTGATCATTCTTCAAAGGTTCATGAAGCATCCACCTCACATCGACCTTTTGAACCAACTGAAGAACAGTGGAGAAAACCTTTAAGGATTCAAACTCCTCCAGAATCTCCACCACCAGCACCAGTGCAACCTTCCATAACTTCTCTTGGGAAGGATAAAGCTAAGCGAGCAGTATATAGCTACTCGACTTCAGAGGTATCAAGCCTCTGCCGAACTATCTAGTTCTACAAATCTTGCAGAATCTTCCGGTTCTAATGTGGATAGAACGATACGAAAGTAACATATCGAATTATCTGCAACACCATCTAGTTGTTCGATGAGCGTAAACTCATCGCGTCGAAGAACAACCATTTTCAGAGTCATCATATGAACCAGATGTTTCACCATCATCTGATTCGTCAAAAATCTTGCGATCTTCGTAACTATCCAATGTTCTGATGACTATGCCTCAATATACTGAAGTTGAACCAGAAATCAGTGAAGTCAATCCATCGGTCTCGAACCTTCGCACGAACCAAGACCTCAAGAGTCAACGGCTGATGCAGCTCATTCAGCTCATCCGCACACAACAAAACCTACTTCAGGACCTTGGTTTACATTTGATGATCTACCTCCAAAGAAATGGCGAGATAGATTGCATGAGTTCGGTGCATGGATTGATCTACAGATGACCAGACCAAATCATCCTCTTCAGGATATTTTGTCTGAATTTACATCCAGGTTTACTGGTACTTTGCGAGAATGGTGGCAAAGTGTTAGTGAGTATCAACGCCTTCAGTATATCCAAGTTACTACAGCTGGAGCACTATTTGGTGTGATTCACAAAGAATTTATAGGTGACTTCCAGTTGATTGATAAACAGATCCGTCAGGAATATTTCAAGATGAAATGTTGTTCTCTTGATAAGCGTGATCTTCAGAAGCATTATAAAAGAATGACGGAAAGGTATTATCTTCTGAATGGATGGAATGATATTAACTTACGTTATACATTTATCTCATCCCTTCCAGATGAAATACAACCAGAACTACAAAGGACCATAGCATCTCTACAACGTGACATGGCTACAATTTCTCTTGGTGAGATCTATCAGCTTGCTATAGCTTCTCTTGACAAATTATGTGATCAGCATACTTTGTTCAAAAATATCCTCAAAGGAGGTCCAGTTCTGAAACAAGCGTGCAAGAAGCCTTATCTCCAAATCAAGTGCAAAGATGAAAAGACTTGTAAATGCCATAGCAGCAGGAAAGCTCATCAATCTCAAGTCTATTATGAAAGGAGACATAGGAAGAAGTTCCACAGGAAGGAAGGCAACCAACCTTGGAAGCAAAACTCTAAAAGGAAGAACCAGATGAACAAGTACAGACGTATGAGGTTCTTCAAGAAGTCGTCTCATCGCCAGAAAGGGAGACTTAGATGTTTTGTTTGTGGAAGCAAGGAGCATTTAGCTAACAAATGTCCTAAGGCAACCAAGAAAGATGCCAAGTTCTTGGAGAAGATTGAAAAACTGTTGCCTATTCATCCTCATAACAGCCTTGAGGAGATACTCGAAGAACAATCGAGTGAGGACAGTGAAACACAATTTGCTGTTACTGTGTCTACATCAGATGAAGATTCTCTTATGATGATGCAGCAAAGTTGTTTGAAACTTGATCGTATATCAGATATCAAACGACCATATGTCCAGATCCAGATCTTCCAACAGGATAAATATGATCGGCCCATTAAGGCTATTGGATTCATGGATACAGGTTCTAGTTGTACGATCATTAAGCCCAACATCCTACCAGCAGAAGCATGGCAATCACATGATGAATATTTCATTGCAGCTGATGGGAACACTTTTAAAATTGGGTTACGTACAAGAAGCAGAATTGGCATTCGCTTCTTTCCTCAGTGTACAGTTTGGACCAAAGTACTTGGAAGCAATCTACCAGGCCCAGATGTCTTAATTGGGATGGATGTTTACTGCAAAGCCAAACATCTACAGATATTACCCACAGGCCTCAGGTATCGAAACCTTACGAGTCCTTACACTGACATTAAAAACGTGTTTGAACTGACACAGGTTCCTACATGTTACACTGGACTACGAGATAAACTGTTGAGCTACTGTCCAGAGTCTCATGCACAGTTTACTCATGATAATCCTCTATGGAAGAATTCAGACTTCTTCATAAGTCTGCCATTCAAGAAGAACGAGGATATCAATCCAACTAAAGCCACACATCCAGGGATGAACCCTGATGATCTCAAGCTTGCACAAGATGAGTGTGCTATACTATTGCAGCAAGGCTTAATAGAGCCCACAAAGTCGGATTGGGCTTGTCAAGCGTTCTATGTCAACAAGCGTTCAGAACAGAAACGTGGAAAGAAACGTCTAGTGATAGACTACAAGCCTCTGAATGCGTTCCTGCAAGATGATAAGTTTCCATTGCCTAAAATTAGTACACAGGTACTATTTCTTAAGGAAGCTTGTATATTTTCAAAGTTTGATCTCAAAGCGGGATTTTGGCAATTGGGTATTCAGCCCACGGAATGATACAAGACTGCATTCTGCATTCCCACTGCACAGTACCAATGGACTGTGATGCCTTTTGGATTAAAGGTAGCACCATCACTGTTTCAAAAGTCCATTACCAAAATCTATGAGCCTATCCTCAACAGTGCATTGATCTACATTGACGACATATTACTGTTCTCAAAGACCCATGAGGAACATCAGGCCTTACTCCAAAGATTTTTGGACCTTACACAGCAGTATGGTATTATGCTCTCAGCATCGAAGAGTGTAATTGGTACAAAGGAAATCGAATTCCTTGGGATGCAATTCAAAGATGGATTCTAACAGCCAGGCCCACATATTGCAAAAGAATTATTGCAATTTCCAGATCAAAATCTCACGGTAAAACAGATACAACAATTTCTTAGAATTGTTAATTACATACGAGATTTTATTCCACATGTGGCAGCTTATACATCTAGCTTATCTAAGCTCTTACGTAAGAATCCACCTCTCTGGAATACAGAAAAAACAAGAGCTATTCACTATCTAAAGGATATCTGTCAACATCTTTCACCTATCAGGTTATCTAGTATTCAGACATTGACAGTTGTCAAACATCCCACTGAGAAATCTGCAACATTGGCCACACAGCTTCGCCAACATCCACCTTGGCCACCAGATACTTTTCCTGTCTATAAGTATCCCTCTTCACTTCAGAAAAATCACAAAAAGATTTGCATTTCTTTTGAGCCTTCATACATTGGTAGCATGGATAGCAACATTTTTGCTCTCACAAAGAAAGCTTTTCCACCTTTTGTTAGGCCTCCTCGTAGTGTTTCTGAAGTTGCCTCTACTGCACGTAGTAGTTTATTCTATTACCTGCATCTCTTTCTGATTGAACATAATTCTCATGGTACTCCTTATATGTTCAATATCAAAGCACCATACCTAAATGTGACGTCTATTCAAGACCATCTTCCTGAAAACACATTATGGTATCTTTGGGCATTATCTGCCTTATATGCCTGTGCTTTTACTGTCTCACCTCTTCATCTGTATCAGCATCTCTGTAATCCTGACCATGGCAGTTCATTAATTTGGACCTTCTTAGAATGGTTCCAACCTCTCAGCCAATGGAAGAAGCAGTTCAACATAATCATTGACCAACACCATTTATGATCTGCTTCAGCTAGACGACACAACACTCAGTGTTTCTTTGTTGTGCATCGTCCTTACAGAGAAACTTCTACTGGAGTTCTATACACTGAACAACATGTCCAGTTTTGGCATGCTGCTTTATACTGGCCACGTCATAAAGAGAATGTGCTTAATTCTTTAAGGCAACAACTTAAGGAAATTAACCACTTTCCAGAACATCCAGAATTGACTACATCTATTGGACCTTATGTTGGTGAATTTATATCTGGTGAACCAGAAGCACCAGAATTTAATATTCCTGGTTCCAATAGTCCTGAATATTCTGATTCAGGAAATGATGAAGAAAAGGTTATCTCACAAGAAGCAGGACCTTCTCAGCCTCCTGATACTACTGTCTTCCAAGATGCTCAGGATCCTTACGAATATACTGAAAGCATTGACGAAGAAAAGTTAGATCAGTTCCTGCATCAGTTACACATGGCAGAGTTACGTCAAATGAAAGGAAAGCGTCCTTATCTTTCTGATGATGACAACTCTAGTGATCCAGATTCTCCATCCAATCTACAGAGTTGGCACTCGCCAAAACGTAATCATTAGATTTGGATACTTTGGATCCATTATTGTGAGAAGAAGACAGAAGAACTTACTTTACACCTGTAAAGTAGGTAATGAGACAACAAACTATGATGATAGATGGGTTCCACAAGTCACTTCAACATCATGAAGATTCCATCCTATCATCCTTCTTTTTCACCTTTTTGTAAAGTTGTACCTTTAGCACTGTTTGCTTTTGTAAAAGTTGTTTACTTTCGGTGCAAAGTTAGGGGAAAGTAGTAAAGTAGATTCCTTTAGGATCAGGTTAGCTTTACTTTTTCTAAAGTCGTAATAATCATGTCTCTAGGATAGTTTACGATTCTGTCCTTTGCTTCGCTTATTTAAGCAAGCCTCGTCTTAGTTTGTAGGATATAGTTGGATATAGGTTTTTGTATGCATTTTCATTTGAGTGATATATGAGAAAATGAAGAAGTTTTCTTCACAAAAATAGTCTCTTTTTTGAATCCCTTTCCTTGAGTGAGAAGATTGCAGAGATTAGTATGCTCTACACTTGCCTTGTATAAGGATCTTGTGTATCAGAACATCTATGACAGTCTATAACACTGTTAGCTTCTAAATTTATTTGCCTTGAGTCAAGCAAGCGGGAATGAAGAGTAAGAGTGTGTGAGTGAAGTAGGGTTCCTAAGAGGCGTGAGCGATAAGTCCGTGTTGCCAGTGAGGCGTTGAGGGTGTTAGTCTCCGATAATTGGAGCACTACGTAGTGATACACTTCAATCCGACTTTGGTGAGTCAAGTCTTGACCGATGAGTGGTTTAGAGGAAGAAGCGTTAACCTTGTGAGGGTTAATAGACAAAGGTCATATTTCCGCCGTGTAATTCCCTGTGTCACCCTATAACGGACCATAGGGCACTCTTATGCAACTCTCTTTTTTTTTTCTAATGTTCCCCTCCTTGTGGAAAAGATGCGAGGTATGTTTCCCTAGGAATTCACTCAAAGAAGTGAAGACCTGATCATGACGCAAGAACGTCAAGGGTATGCAGGTTTGAAAACCTGACCACAAACATCACTCAGTATAGGAAATGTTCCCGGACTTTGTTTTGTTCTGGCTCTGATACCACGAATAAGCCCTATGGTCCGTTATAGGGTGACACAGGGAATTACACAGCGGAAATATGACCTTTGTCTATTAACCCTCACAAGGTTAACGCTTCTTCCTCTAAACCACTCACTGGCTGAAGACTTCGACTCACCAAAGTCAGATTGGAAGTGTGTATCACTACGTAGCTGTTCCAGTTATCGGAGACTAACACCCTCAACGCCTCACTGGGCAACACGGACTTATCACACGCCTCTTAGGAACCTACTTCACTCACACACTCTTACTCTTCATTCCCGCTTGCTTCGACTCAAGCGTGAAATTTAGAAGCTAACAGTGTTATAGACTGTCATAGATGTTCTGATACACAAGATCCTTATACAAGGCAAGTGTAGAGCATACTAATCTCTGCAATCTTCTCACTCAAGGAATTTATTGGAAAATAATAGTATAATTTTAATTTCAGTATTGTATGTAACTAAAATTACCTTTTTTTAGTTTACTTTTTATTTTACCTTTATATTTGAACTTAGATATGCTTATGGACTAACCTGCTTTATTTCTTAAGTGGATCAAAAGTATTAAAATTTTAGAATAAAGACGTCAACATTGTTTGATGGCAACTAAAAACATCAATCAAAATAACATTTTTATAACGTCAACATAGGAATTTCATAATAATGTACGTTAAAAAGTATTTCTTATTGACATTATGGTTTTCTAAAAATTAATCAAAATTTGTGTTTGTGGCTAAAGCTACATGGATAAACATGTTTTAAAAAGTCATCAAATTTTCACTAATTTGCGACCATGTTTAAAGCTTGCTAGTTTTTACTTATAAATTGTTGATTTGTTTGACCTTTTCTATCTTTGAACTTCAAAGGCATCTTTTCAATATTAGGCATCCAAAATGAACTAATCCCATTTAATTACATAAACAACACGTCTATAATTGTAGGAAATCATGTGTAGAAGTAGATTGGAAATCTTCTCATCTAGGATACTAATAATTGTTTGAATTGATTTTTTATTTTCTTGTATAAGTTTAAGTTGAATACTAAAGTTGAATTCTCAAATATTAAAAAAAAAGATTGGGTGAATTTGACATATTCTACTGGTAATAAAGTGGATCTAACATATGATTATTTTTCCTCAAATACCTATTGGAAGCATTCCATATAATAGTACGTTTTGTATTGAAATGTTTAAAGAAACAGAAATCTATAGAATGAAAGAATTATAAGGGTTTGACTAGTTCTTTTGTTCAAGAGAGTTTGCAATTAAGTATGTTATTTTCTTTTTGATAGTGATGCACTTCATTTGACTAGTTCTATTTTCCCCCTAATTCCTACCCTAATTCTTAGCAAAGTTTGGTGTTGAAGTAAACCTTTCAAGCTAACTTTGTGAGATAGAAAATTATTTTACAATATTAGTAGCATCTTTTCTTTTTGATCCTTATCAAATTGGTATTAAAGTCGATTAGTCTTTTCTAATAAACAATACAAGAGGGACTAGAGAATCTCAAGACAACTAAGCTGTTGATAGGGAACAAAGGGATCAGACATACAAAAATGAGGTGGCTAAAACATTTTCTTCACCGCTTGTGCTATGTTCTTATCCCACATTGGTGGGTATGAACCATTTTTTTGATCTTTAAATTGTGAGGAGTGTTTGCCGAGGCTTATGTTGCTTATCCCTTAGGCTCTGTAATTGGTTTGAGGGTAATAATGGGATGAGATGGAATGTAACACACTTTCATCGTTTATTTGAAGGTTTCATAATGAAATGGAATGGAAGTTGAGGGTTTTATGTTACGTTCCTTTTTAAACAGTGAAAATAAGAAACTTCCGATTCGGGAGGTTTAGGATGGAACGTAAACTAATAAATACATACTACCTAATATACCCTCAATAATTTTTCTTAATATCAATTCTGACCAAATCATAATATTAATATATTAAATAGAATATAGTAATGTTTAATATAATAAATTTTATTAAATAATTGATAATAATATTTTATATTATTAATAATAAATTATATATATTTAATAATAAAATATAAAATTTTATATTTAAAATTTATTTATTTATTTTATTCATATAGAAATATCTAAAATAATTAAATAATAATTTTATATATTTTCTATTTTCATTAATACAAAATATATTTAAAAATTATTCTTGTTTGTATATATTTCTATATAAACAAAAATATAAATAAATTATTTTAAATATAAATATAAATTTAATATAATAAAATTTATTAAAGAAATATTAATAATAATTATATATAATTAATAATCAATTGCATATAATTAAAAAATTAATAAAATTTTATTAATGAAAAATAGAAAAATATTTAAAATTATTCTTTAATTGTTTGTATATATTTCTATATAAATGAAAATGAAAATAAATTATTTTATATATAAATCACATAGAATAGAATAGAATAAAATAAAATATCAAATAATTAATAATAATATTTTATATAATTAATAATAAATTTTATACAATTAATAAAAATTTAATAAAAATTTTATTAATGAAAATAAAAATATGTAAAAAGTATTATTTAATTGTTTGTATATATTTTATATAAATAAATTATTTTAATATAAATCACATAAAATAAAATAAAATTTATTAAATAATTAATACTAATATTTTATATAATTAATAATAAAATAATAAACCTCCGGAACAACTATTTTAATATAAGAGTATAAAAGTCATTTATTATACATTACATTCCATTCCATCCATCTTCTAAACAATATTTCACTACATTACATTATGAATCCTTCCATCCTTTTCAAACAACTTTTTATTATATTACATTCTATTCTATTATAAATCATTCCATTCTATTACATTCCGGTCCATTAATTAACATCCAACCAAACAGGATCTTAGGCTATGTTTGGTTTGAGAGTTAATAATAGGATGGGATGGAATGTAATACACTTTCATCGTTTTTTTGAAGGTTTCGTAATGGAATGAAATTGATTGGGATGGAAGCGGAGGGTTTCATATTACGTTTCATTCCTTCTTAAACAGTGAAAATAAGAAACCTCCGATTCAGGAGGTTTAGGATGGAATGTAAACTAATAAATACATACGACCTAATATACCCTCAATAATTTTTCTTAATATCAACTCTGACCAAATCATAATATTAATATATTAAATCGAATATAGTAATATTTAATATAATAAATTTTATTAAATAATTGATAATAATATTTTATATTATTAATAATAAATTATATATTTAATAATAAAATATAAAATTTTATATTTAAAATTTATTTATTTATTTTATTTATATAGAAATATTTAAATAATATTTAAATAATATTTTATATATTTTCTATTTTCATTAATAAAAATATATTAAAATTATTCTTGTTTGTATATATTTCTATATAAATAAAATATAAATAAATTATTTTAAATATAAATAAAAATTTAATATAATAAAATTTATTAAAGAATTAATAATAATAATTTTATATAATTAATAATCAATTGTATATAATTAAAAATAAATAAAATTTTTATTAATGAAAAGAGAAAAAATATTTAAAAATATTTGTTAATTGTTTGTATATATTTCTATATAAATGAAAATGAAAATAAATTATTTTTATATATAAATCAAATAGAATAAAATAAAATAAAATATCAAATAATTAATAATAATATTTTATATAATTAATAATAAATTTTATACAATTAATAAAAATTTTATTAATGAAAATAGAAAATATGTAAAAAATGTATTCTTTAATTGTTTGTATATATTTTATATAAATAAATTATTTTAAATATAAATGACATAAAATAAAATAAAATTTATTAAATAATTAATACTAATATTTTATATAATTAATAATAAAATAATAAACCTCCTGCAACAACTATTTTAATATAAGGGTATAAAAGTCATTTATTATATATTACATTCCATTCCATCCATCTTCCAAACAATATTTCACTGCATTACATTATGAACCCTTCTATCCTTCCCAAACAACTTTTTACTATATTACATTCCATTTCATTATAAATCATTCCATTTCATTCCATTTTATTATATTTCGTTCCATTAATTAACATCCAACCAAACAGGGCCTTAGGCTATGTTTGGTTTGAGGGTTAATAATGGGATGAAATAGAACGTAACACACTTCTATCGTTTGTTTGAAGGTTTCATAATGGAATAAAATAGACTGGGATGGAAACAGAAGGTTTCATGTTACGTTCCATTCCATCTTAAACAGTGAAAATAAGAAATCTCCAATTCGAGGGGTTTAGGATGGAACGTAAACTAATAAATACATACTACCTAATATACCCTCTGACCAAATCATAATATTAATATATTAAATAGAATATAGTAATATTTAATATAATAAATTTTATTAAATAATTAATAATAATATTTTATATTATTAATAATAAATTATAAATATATTTAATAATAAAATATAAAATTTTATATTTAAAATTTATTTATTTATTTTATTTATATAGAAATATATAAAACAATTAAATAATAAATTTTATATATTTTCTATTTTCATTAATAAAAATATATTAAAAATTATTCTTGTTTGTATATATTTCTATAAAATATAAATAAATTATCTTTAAATATAAATAAAATTTAATATAATAAAATTTATTAAATAATTAATAATAATAATTTTATAATTAATAATAAATTGTATATAATTAAAAATAAATACAATTTTATTAATGAAAATAGAAAATATATTTAAAATTATTCTTTAATTGTTTGTATATATTTCTATATAAATAAAAATAAAAATAAAATATTTATATATATAAATCACATAAAATAAAATAAAATAAATTAAATAATTAATAATAATATTTTATATAATTAATAATAAATTGTATACAATTAATAATAAATTTAATAAAATTTTATTAATGAAAATAGATAATATGTAAAAAAATTCTTTAATTGTTTTTATATATTTTATATAAATAAATTATTTTAATATAAATCACATAAAATAAAATAAAATTTATTAAATAATTAATACCAATATTTTATATAATTAATAATAAAATAATAAACCTTATGCAATAACCATTTTAATATAAGAGATATAAAAGTCATTTATTATACATTACATCTCATTCCATCCATCTTCTAAACAATATTTCACTACATTATATTATGAACCCTTTCATCCTTCCCAAACAACTTTTTACTATATTACATTTCATTCCATTAATTAACATCCAATCAAATAGGGCCTTAGTGTTTTGGTGAGAGGATAAACCTGGGCCAACTCTATGAACGCGCGCAAATAACCTAATATGGGCTAAACGTAAGCAATGTTGTGGGTCACTGATTTGAGTTAGGTAATTTCAAATCCTGTATAGGCGAAATTCATTAAAATTTTCCCACTGTAGAGTTATTCTTTGACTAGTTTCTGCACATTTCTATTTTCCTTAACTACTTCGAACACTACTAATGTTCTCCAAATTTGTTTCTACGATATTTGGTCTTATCCACATATCCATCTATAATGTTTGATATTGTTGTATATATTGGTTTGGCAACTATTGTTTTGAGAGATAAAACTTCTTCTTAATCTAAAATTTCTCTCACTGTTATATTTATCTTCTAATCTAAAATTTCTCTCACTATTACTTTTATGTTATGGGCAAGTGTATTCCAAGAGTTATAAGTCTTCATCTTAGAGTGCACATGTTGGGACCCGATTTCGAAACTAGACCCCAACCGAAAAAACGGAATCACATATTGAAAACAAAGCAGCGGAAACGAACAAAAACAAATCAAAAACAGAATTGAAACAGTCTGAAGCGAAAACATATGGTGAAAGTAAAAAAAAACAAAACAAATCAAAAGGCGTAAGAATCGAAAGCAAATCGGATACAAATTGAATGGCTCGAATCAAAGCACACAAACGTTTCAAACTAACTCAATCAAATTTTCGACATCTGTGACCGCATACTTTAGAAAAACGCGCGTTGGAAACCTTAAACTAAACCAATCCGAAACCGGTATAATTTTTTTTCTTTTTCATTCTTTATTTCATTTCATACAAAGCAACTCACTTTTTCAATTTGGAATTTACCAATTCCAGTACCTCAATTTTCTATCTTTCAAAAGCGAATCATAACTATCAATTTTACACAAAATCTTATTATTCCTTTCTTTTGCCAATAGACACTTAACACACATATCCATATATCCACAATTCATACACAATAAGCACTTCAATATCTCAATTCTAGCAGTATCATCGGACCTCCTGTCCAAAGCCCATATCACATTCAATCACATTCATATCTCAATTCAATATACAAATTCATAATTCATACTCATCATGAAATAAAAGCTTACATAACATTAATGGCATTCCAAGCCATATATAAAACCAATATCCATAATCCGACAATACAAAATATACAACTCTTGAATACACTAGATACAAAAGTCACAAAAATCTCCACCATACTTAATATATGCCTAAAATCTTATTTTTACAAAAATCGAACTTCAAAAACATCATAAACAAACATAACGGACGAACGTCTTAACTTTCTTTCATCCGATCTCCTTCTTGAAACCTGGAGATGGGGATGAAAGGGGGTGAGCTTTACAGCTCGTGGATAACATGTTTATAAATCGAAAAATAAGCAAAAATCATTTTTTCAAAACGTTTGCCATTTTATGGGAGTTTCACAGTAGAAATTTGACAAAAAATGCTTATTTCTCAAACTTTTTAACTTTTCAAAATCATTCATAACTAATTTCAAAACTTTCACGGTTGAAAACCCCAATTGCTCATTTCTCAAAATTCTCAAAATTTTCACAATTCATGAACAATTTCAAAACATGAATGCAGCACATAATAATACATATAAGCATATTACACATCACAAATTTGGTTTGGGTCGGTTCAAAAACAGAACGCACTGCACATTCCCGCATAGCAGTCCTGTGCAGCCATGAACAAAACGTACTACACCTTCTCGCTTAGCGGTCCGGTGTAGCCGTGAACTTATGGGAGTCCTTAACGGGGCTCCAATGCCACTAGCGGGCAGGTGGACGAAGCCTAAACAAGTGCAATTGACCCTTTTATGAGACATAACCAAACCCACATAACACATTTCACACTTGAAAAATCGGATTACCCGAAGGCACATTTCAAAAGCTTAGTTTTCATATCAAACAAATTTTCATTCACAATTCCAACGAAAATTCGCACAACAGTTTTTCAAATCATTCAAACACAATGTCATACATAATGTCACATATTTCACACAAATTCATATATCAAATGCACAATCATTCACAAACAAGGAATGCAACAATTTTCATAATTTATCACTTCATTCATAAATAAGGAATTTCACAAATTTTCATAATTTATCAAATCATTTAAAACTTGTAATCATTTTCCAAAAACATTCGGAAACTATAAAATTCGATACTTTCTTAATTTTTTGAAAACATTTACGTGGTTTATAATTCAAAATATAAACATGGTACCCACCTCAATTCCATGCTTAAAACTTGTCCAAAGCTTCAATTTCTCCAATGCCTCACTTTCAATTCCCTTAAACCTTCATTAATTTCGGATTTTCTTGGCTCATAATGGAGCTCTCATCTTCCTCTATCTTTTTCCCTCTTGGAGAAACTTAAAATCTCGCTTGAAACCTAAGAAAATCGAAACCCTAGTATCATTCTTCTTTCTCCTTTCTTTCCACCGAAAGCTCTCCCTCTTCTCTCTTCTTTCTTTTCTTTCTAACTTAAACAAATTCGTGTTTCTTCTCTTCTTAAATGAAAGCCCACTCTTCTTGAATTTAATGAATGCAAAATGACCATTATGCCCTTACATATATGCCTTATAACTTAAAACCTTAAGTGATCTTCCAAATTTGCCCATAAAATTCATTTTAATTCATGCTTACTTTAGGACATTTTTCTAATCATCAAATTGAAGGAATTTGCTAAAACTTCCTTCTAGATAAATGTTACTCATAGTCTCAATTTCATAATGCCACCAAAATCATTTAATTTGGTTCACTACTCCAAAAGTTATACTCCAAACATTTTGGTCTATCATTATGCTAACACATTTTCCAGCGATTTACTTCCATCCAAAAATTAAAATTCTTAAAGACTAAATTGAAACTCGAGTCCTTCATATAATTTGTAGCTTTATTTCTCTAGTTTAATCTAAATCAAGAATCACCTCATTTGGATGACTATAGGGAAAGTTATGGCCAAAATACTTTCAGATCTTACTAATCCAAGACTGAACACTAAACCCGAATTCAATTCAGAAATTGAAAATCTTAAGGGCTAAATTGAAATTTAATGCCTTCATATGACTTATATCCCCATGTCTCTAGTTTATTTTGAAACAAGAATCAACTCAATTGGATCTCCATAAACCAAGAATTTATCAAAATACTGAACCATGTTTAGAAAATTTCCAAACTCACTTTAACTAAATCAATCATCCTCAATTTAATTTTAAAAATCTACAATTTTCCATGTACAGATAGAGGGATGTCTTAGGAATCCAACGCTTCAAAAATCAAGTCGATTGGAGGTCGGATGAAAAAGTTATGGCCAAAAAAATAGAGAGAGGTCGGTCAGAAAAATTTTTAAATCGGAGCTCGCACTCGCGAGCAGGCGAGGCGCTCGCTCGCTAGGGCGACCGAGGGGGAGCGACCGAGTGGGAGCGATCGAGCGGGTCGATCGCTAGGACGACCCAGCGCAGCCGCTTGCCAGGGCTACCTTCCAACTTTTAAAATTCATAACTTGTGACTCATAACTCCAAAATTTTCAAATTTGGTATCAATAGAAAGATAAAAGAAAGCTATACATTTTTCATGCAGAATTCAAAATCCAATTCCGTCTCTAAAGGGGTCAAAATTCCACTTAAAATTTCTGTCCAATTTAAGTCTTCCTAAACAGTATCACAACTTCTAAAAATCATAACTTCACATTCCATGGTTCAAAATTTTCATACTTTACATAAATGTAAAGATTAGAACATAATCTAAAACTTTCATGAAGACTTTAAGAGCAAAAATAACCCCTATATAGATCAAAAGTCAGTCAAAGTTACTGTTCAATTATTATCATCCTGAACAGTAACACAATTTCTAAAATTCATAACTTCTCATCCCCTTGTCCAAAAATTCTAAACTTTATATCAATGTAAAGATCAAAAAAAAATCTTCAACTTTCATGAAGCACTTAAAGGCAATTTCAACCTCTAATTAGGTCAATTTCTCAATCAAAGCTTCTGCTCAGAAATGTGTCATCCTATATCACATCCAATCTTCACAATTTCACATCTTTCAATTTCCAAAATCAAAACTAACATGTTATACATCATTGTAAAGCTATAAACTTCCTCTACAACTTTCATGTAGACTATTTAACTCAATTAAAAAACATATCAGTTCAGAATTCGCCTCAAAACACAGCTTACACAATCCTACACTTAAGAGCATTTTCAAAAACAAAGTAAAATACACTTAAATTCGAATGTCATAACTTTCAATCTCGACATCGAAAACTGTCATACTTTATGGCGATAGAAAACTCTCAACAGAAGCTACAATTTTCATGAAGATCATTTCATCAAAATCTCTCTCGATCAATCCAGAAAAATTTACAAAGATTTCAAACCAAAAAATCAAATTTCTGTTACTATTCATCTCACAAAGTCAAACTTTCATAATTCTCCAAATTCTCACACTTTTACTATTTATTTCTTGATTTTTAACTTTCATTTCAATCAACTCATTCACTTTAACTTTCATAACCCATACAAATCTACTCAAATCTCAAAGTCATCACAACTAATTAATTCTTTTCTCATCAATTTCCTTAAAGCACAAAAGCATCTATAACACATTACATATACAAAAACACTCATTTCATATATTTAATATTTCTAAATTCTACTAAAAGATTGGGGTACAACAGCACAAGTTCGAGACTAGTTGTGTTAACATTAGGGATCAGCTGACTTCTTCGATGACATCGTGGTTGTGCTAAGTTTTGCTTTTAAGACAATAGTTATATCATAACACAACCCTTTGGTAAGTTCTTTATTATCACTTCTTTTTCCCTACTGTACCCTTATTTTCCTTACAATTTAAAACTGAAATTATCACAGTTGAGATCAACTATGGTCATATCATTAAACAAAGTCTTATATGACCTTTCTAAACTGGAACCCTTGGATGGAACTAACTACAAACGTCAATCCCAAAATCTATTTGTGTTTTTTGAATAATTAGAAGAGGGTTATATTTTATTCACTAATCTTCCATCTATTGAAGCCATGACCTCTGAAACTTCGGCCACTTCCACTACTAATCCCCCCAGTGACAAGGTTAAAAAGGCAGAAGAAGAATGTTAGAATTTACAATAAGCCTACGGGCCCATACGAGAAGGAAAGTTAAACTACATATAAGTCTAAGTGAGGTTCCATCTTAAAACCAATTGATGATAGGTGGAGTAGCCCACTAGACTTATATGTTAATCTTCTTTCCTCTCTTTCTCCAATGTGGGACAAACTTCCACTTTATATTTCAACACCCCCCTCACGTGACATAATCTATCATTCCGGGAGTTAACGACTAACATAAAAGCAACCTGTTCTGATATCATGTTAGAATTTACAACAGGCCTATGAGCCCACACGAGAAGGAAAGTTAGACTACATATAAGCCTATGTGAGGTTCCATCCTAAAACCAATTGGTGATAGGTGGAGTAGCCCACTAGAATTATATGTTAGTCTTCTTTCCTCTCTTTCTCCAATGTGGGACAAACTTCCACTTTATATTTCAACAAAGAAGCTAGGAAGAAGTATGAAAAAATAATAAAACAATAAGAGGATATCTATTAAAACATATGACCAACTATTTGTTTGATCTCTTAGCGAATCAAACAAATAAAAAAAATTTCAAGTTCATTTGGGACACTCTGGAGAAGAAGTTTAGGGTAGATGATGATAGAAAGAAAAAGTATGTAGTGGGATAATGGTTATAGTTTTAGACGGATGACAAACTAGTGATGGGGCAAGTTCACGAATATAAGAACCTAATGGCTAATGTGCTAAGTGAGGGCATGAAGATGTGTGAATCAATGTAGGAAAAAAATTTATTAGAGAAGTTTCCACCATCTTACAGAGATTACAGAAATAAATTGAAACACTAGAAGAAAGACATGGACCTCTAGGAGCTGATCAGTCATATGAAAATTGAGGAGGCTAATTTCCTCAAAGATAAGCTCAGTTTTATTCTTCTATTTTTATTAAGTCTAACTTGGTTTAGTCTTCTACTAGTACTTCCAAGGACAAGGGTAAAAAGAATCAAAAGGATGGGCATCAGAGAGAGCAAAACTAGTTCAAGAAGGGTAATAGAGGAATTCAAAAGAAGCAGGTGACCTGCTATGTCTAAGTCAAACCAATCTGTAAGGCATATTAGCTCCATCACTATAAAGGCCAGCAAAAACAAGATCAGAAGCCTATTGCTTATTATGTACCTTAAGACTATCTTATTGAAAAGGATGAAATCATTGCAATTGTGTTCGTGGAGGCTAACCTAGTGGAGAACAAACTACATAGGTGTTGTATATTGGTGCTTCAAAATATCTTTATGCTAATAAAGAGTTGTTCCATTAGTTTGAGGAGGTTGTAGATGGAGAATGCATCTACATCGGAAACTCCTCAACTGTTCGAAGCTCGGTAAAGCAAAGATCTTCCTCAAGCTTACTTCTGGAAATACTTTGACTTTAAATGATGTTTTGTATGTCTCCTCCTATGTTATGAATATCATATCGATACTGGTATTGAATTTGATATTGGTACGATATTATATCAGTATTGATTAATATCGAATACCATTTCAAATATTTTTTAAATTTATAAAATGATCCTTGATTTTTAATATTGTAAAATATTCCTTTAATATATTGTTCTATGTAATTTATAATTTTACATCAAATTGTTTCCAAAAATCATAATAATTGAAATTTAAAGTAACAATAATTTATTTATTTTCACATATTTGTAAACTTATATGTTTAATTTAATAAAAATTAACCTAAATTCATATCCATTGTAAAACAAATGTTTTCTTAATTACCTTAATATATAGTTTATTTTTTTAAAAAATTAAATTATATTAATGAAATTATAAATTTTTACATGCTTTAAAAAACATGCAAACTAGCCATACATCCCTCCACAACCCAAAAACATTTAATATTTTAATAACCCACCCACGATTCTAGATCTTGGTTACTCCATAACTTTCTAAAAGAAGGATCATTTAGATCTCTTGGTTTCTCCAGAGTTTGCTTTACTTTCTCGTCACATATGTCTTATTCCTACCAATTTTTTTTCTCTCTTCTTGTTAAGGGTTTGGTAAGTAAGAAACACTGATTAGTAGGAGAAAGTTTGCCGCTTTTTTCTATTCATTTCGTTTCTGTGTCCGATGTGTTATCTTGTTTTTCTGGCTGCTTCTTCTCTACCTATGACTCCCCTCGACTCCGGGGGACACCTAGCCAAGAAGGGGAGGACGCGAAAGCGGGATGAAGAGCCTCCCCCACCTCCATAATCTTATAGTCAGGCTGTCATAGGTGGTCCACGGACAGCCGCAGTTGCAGAGCCCATCTTTTTGCCGGAGGATCAACCTGTGGATATTAAGGAAGGAGACATCACGCCTGTCATTGGGGAACAAGGGCGCTCTCCTCCCAGTTACGATCGAGATTGGATAAGCAATGGGAACGTGCGGTGGTGGTGAAAGTCCTAGGTCGCCGGGTTAGTTTCAACGTGCTCTCCCAACGCCTCCGTAGCCTTTAGAAGCTTCGAGGACCCATGAAGTTGGTGGACATGGATTACGATTTTTTCTTGATAAAGTTTCAGGAAGACGAGGATTTCTTTCACGTCCTTACCGCTGGCCCTTGGACGGTCTTTGGTCAGGTTATCGCTGTTCAGCGATGGGTGCCATCGTTTCGTCCGTCCTAAGCCCGGATATCCCATGCAGTCGTGTGGATTAGGATTCCCAACCTTCCCATAGCACGATACCACCCACAGATCTTAAGGGCTATCGAAAACCTTGTTGGAGACACTGTGAGGATTGATGAAGCCTCCATGCATGCCCAGCGAGGAAAGTACGCGCGTATTGCTGTGGAGGTTGATCTCAATGTTTCGCTGCGATTTCACGTGGTTCTAGATGGAGAGTCCTTGTTAGTCACATATGAAGGTCTCCCCCAAGTGTGTTACACTTGCGGGATCGTGGGTCATTCTCCCACCACTTATACCAGAAACTCTACAGCGTCCACGGTGGTTGCTCCTCCGCCGGATCCTCAGATACCCAGGGAGTCTGATCCAAGCGAGCAACTGGCCCCAGGGGAGGAGCGTCTGGCCGAAGAGACTAGCAACGGTTATGGTCCTTGGACCAATGTGCCAAGACGGTGTTCCCGTACCGGTTTGAAGGGACAGAAGCTGCAGGCAGAACAGGACTCATGTGGAGGGCCAACGCAAGATAACTCGCGGTACGCAGTGCTGGACCAGGAGGCTTCGGGCTTAGAGCTTGAAAAGACTTCGGGGTCTTCTACCCAGGTGGGTTTGGAAGGCTTGGGCCGCAGGGTCCAAGTGGAGGTATAAGGGGGACTAAGGGCTGTTCAGCCCACTATGGCCATGGCTAGGCCGACTGTACAGGCCCGTAGGCCCACGAAGGCCTTTAAGGGGAAGTCAGTGATTTTTTTCCCATTGATCCGGACGACCCAGGGGCTGGCTAGCGCTACGCCGACCCACAACACCGCATCAGACCTCTCTATCCCCTTACTGCCCATGACCTCTGATAGAAATTTGGCTGTTGTTATTTCGTCCCATGCCGAGATGGTCTGCGACAACCAGCTCTCAGTGGATCCAGTTTGGGGAGCCGGGGAGCGGGCCCATCCTATGGAGGGAGTCGAGGAACCCGAGCCGAGGCATCACTTGATCATTTGTAACTTATATACCTTCGTAATGTTACTTTTTGTGGCATCACTTGATCATTTGTAACTTGAACATTATTAGCAGGTTCTTCATTAATATGTTCAATTTGTGGAATTGGAGCATTAATTTGTTGTTTCGATATATTGCATATCTGTGATACAACAAGAGGAATAACCACAGGTGGGATCACATTTGATGTAGTAGATTCTACTCAACTTGGAGTAGTTGCTACTTGACTCTCGTGAATATCCACTTTTTGTGGTTCTCCACTCCCACTAATTGGACCATTCTCAATGAATCGAGTGTTATCAAACTCAACTATTCTTTTACTATGATTAGGACAATAAAATCTATACCTCTTCGACTTTTCAAGATAGTTGATGAAATAATCATTAACAGTTCTCGTATCGAGCTTCTTTTCATGTAGATTATACAACCTTACTTTTGCTGGTGTGCTCTTGAATTTGATGGTTTTACCAAATAACAATTGGTGGAGTGGAGACGGCGGTAAGAAGGCTGTTGGAGGATTAAGGAAGATAATAACTTAGAATATGGGGAGTTCCAGAAGATTTGAAAAGAGTGGGTTTTTGTTTTCTCCTAGTGTTCTTATTCCTGCTGCACATCACGTTCAAGCTTGAACATAGGTACTATTTATGTTTTTTCATTCTTTTGATGAAATTGGTGTAAGACATGCAGTTGTTTATCATGGAAGAGCAGTTCCCTTTTCTCTGTACAACAAAAGGTTTCTCTTGAATGACTAGTATAGAGGAAAACTCTCTGCTCATCTAAGATGTCATGTCTCTTGTTGCTCTTTTTCTTCCTGTATAACTTATATTCTTCTTTTTTGGATACTATGTGGAATAATAGGACAGAAGTTCCTATTTTAAGAGTAATATTAGGCATATAAGCTCACAGTAGGTCAATGCATTCAATTTAGTTGGACGACTACTTGTCTAGGTTCCTTATGTTTTTGTTAATGGCTTCACGTTGCTTTAGGCAATCCTTGGTCATTTCATTTTGCTACTCATAAAGGCATTTTCTCTTTTTTTCTTTATCTTGTTGAAAAAAAATCCTAAGGTCGTTAGAAAACATTGCTAGTGTTTTTCCATTGCAGGAGAAGTGAATTTGGGTTGTGAACTTCTTTAGATGCCACCTTGGGATTTGTTGGTACGTTCTGAATTTGGAGTAATTTTAGGCACTTCTTTTGGTATGTGAATACTTTTTCTTCAAATGGTTACTGACGGTACCCATCGAATGTAACATCCCGTCCCCATATTAAGAGTTAGAACTCAAAAGTAAGGTACATGTGAGATCAATGAGAGATTAAGAAAAATATATTTTCCATACTCATGCATATTGTTAGCATACACATGCATAAATTTGGATATTCTGCACACGTTTAAAATGACTGCACATGCACTCATTGACATTCCAGGTATAATTGTTTATAAATGTGATTATATTGATAATTGTGGTTTTTATATGTTGAAAATTGATTTGGAGAGTGTATTTAGTGATTTATAATTTTTGGTAAATTTTAGGAAAATTTCTGAAAATTATAAGTATTTTTGGACTAAGAAAAATGTCAAGTGGCAAGTCAATTATAAATGGAAATAGAAATAAGAGTCAAATGATATTGGAGAAATTTTATAGATGACTTTAGAATATTTGAGAAAATGATATTGAAAATTTAGAGACAATTGGAGTAAAATTTGGGAGATGATTGGACTGGTCAAATAAAAGAACCCAGTTGAAGCTTATAAGAATTGGGTAAGTGATAAGTGTCACTTGTCAAGCCACACTTCTTTTATTTTGAAAGACCATTTTAATTGTTTTGATCATGCTTCTTCTTCGTGACTCTCTTAAGCTTCTGGAAGCTTGATTCTTTCAGAAATTGTCTCATCCTTATCACACAAGTCTTGCTCTCACTTTTTCTTTACTATCTCATTTTGCTCTCTCCTTCATTATCACTAAAATACCTAACCCTACAACCTTTGGCAACATGATGAATGGATGATATTCGAAAGTTAGGGTTCAAGTGATTTTTTTAAAAGAGTTGGAGTTTAAACAAGTAAGTATCTTATTAATCTTTTAGAGTTGTTGGTTCATGAAACAAAATGGTGATTTATTGATATTTCATATTCATGAGAAAAATATACATTTTTCATGTTCACCATGAATATAGGATGAAAATTTGGATGTGTTATTTTGCATATTTAATGATCATTATGTTATAAGATAGTAAAAAAATTACTTTTGGAGTTAAAAGATTAGTGAAACCATGTATAAATTAGTGTAGAAAATTTCTGGAGAAAAGTTGATGTATGCTCTGTTTCTATTGATATCTTTATTTTTATACGTGAATATTTTGGATATTTTTATAAATGAACTCTAATGAGTTTAGAAATAAGAAATAAGTGTAAGATGATGTGCGGATATGAGTAATGAATGATTAAACTGAAATTTGAGAAGAAAGTGAAGAATGGTGAATGAAAATGCAAAAAAAAAAAAGTGCATAAAAGTGAAAATGCATGAAAATATGATGTCTTTGATATTTGGCATTAATCATGAATTTTGATTTGTTTTTGAATGTTTAGAGCTAAATGGGAGTTGAAATGGTGAAATGAAAATGGAGAATGTACAGAAAATGAAAAATGCAGAAAAATGAAGAAGTGCATAAGCTAGGATTAACATTCGTATATGAATGTTCTGGTTTTTATGTTTATGAGTAATAATGGATTTTGATTTGTTTGTTAATGATAATGAGTTGAGAATGAAGAGGAAATAAGCTAGAAGTGATAGAGTAGGCAAAAGAGATGTTTTAAGATGTAGAGATGAATTAGAGTTAGAGATGAACCTTGTTGAAGTGTGCTGGACATTTACAAGTGCAGCGTTTCTACTAAATATGCATCTATATTTTTTCTATATCTTGGTCTATAGACATCCAAATGGGATAATTTTAAGTTCATATTAAACTACAGACGTATGGCTATATTTTTCATGAAGGAATCGAAATTGAATTCTGTCTTTAAGAGTTTCAAAATTTAGCTCGAAGTTGAATTTGTGGATGTTATCGTGGTTTGGAACAGTCTGTAGTGTTTTTAACATAACTTGCAGAATATCAAACCAAATTGCATGAAACTGGTTTCATTTATAAAGAAATAATTGTTTAGAAGAAAGATTGGCCCAAATCCTTCTTTTTCATTGTCAAAATGATCAGATAAAAATGAACCAAAATTTTGTTTTGGGAAGAGTTGGAGAAAAATGGAAGAGAGGAAGAAGAATCAATTTGTAGTTAAGTAGAAGTCACCGTCGTGCTTAAGCACGATGGTGACAAGCACGAGGGTGATATTGATGAAATGGGTTGGAAAGCACGACGGTGACTTTGCTGGTTTGACCAAAGAATTGACTCACCTGAATAACCTTCCTTATTTTGACCATAACTTCTTCTCCCAACCTCCAAATGACATGAGACTTAAACCAATGGATTCATAACACATTTTGCTATCCCTCCGTAAAATTTTGTAGCATTATAAATTTAATTGAGAAAGATTGATCAAATCAAAGTGTAGAATCTGTTGGAAAAGTGAAATAGGATTTTTTTTTTCTGAACACACTTCAGTATTTTGAATAGATTTGGATCTATAGGATTTTAAATGAGATGATTTTTGATTTGGAGTAAACTAGAGATATAAGCCTACCAATTGTAACAAGAAGTCAAAATTTGATTCATTCTCTAAAATAATGAAATTCTGGATGGAAGTTGTAGATAATACACTGTTTTTGAATGTGAACAACCCGATAATGTTTGAGGTATATCTTCCAAATTATTGAACCAAATTGAGTGATTTTCATGTCAATGGAAATATAAGACATAGAGGAACACTTTTCTATAATAGAGTATGACCAAATTATATCAGTTTCACTTCTGATTGAACGTGAATAGTAGACTCGAAAGGGGTGTCTTGGAAAAATATGAAATGATTCAATGAGACTGAAATGTGATTTTAATGGTTTTCGTGAGGCATAATCCTAAGTATGGATTATACTTAGATGAGTTTTGATATAAGCGTGATTTTGTGATGAAATTAAAGGAAAGATACCCGGGATTGTCATTGAGTATGCATTATACATTACACATATACATGTGTGAAAAACTTAATGTTTATGTGATTGTGCAATTAATAAAGTGTGTGCAATATGTGTTTTGCATAATAATGATACAGAATAGAGCGTTTCCATCCAGATGATCTGGATCATGGAAGCTAATGTTAATTTGGAGCGTACTGTGAGTAGACCTAGATGGTCTCATTTCATTGTTTGTTCTGTTTTGAATTTTGTATTGATTGACTACTAAATGTCTATATGATTGTGATTGATTGTGTTAGTTTCCGGACAGGAGGTCCGATGATTGTGATGTTGGTTGAGATATTGAAGCGCAGCTTGTATGTGAATGAGATGAACTAAGTGTACATAATTTGATTGTTAAATATGTTTTGAAGATGCATTTGCATGTAAGTGAAAATAAATTGAATGTCGGACTAAGTCCGATGATATAAGAATGGGATTGAATGGGACCATGCAAATGTGATTGATGCATTTCATTTCATGAATGCATGAAATATAATGGCAGTTGTAATTTGAGTAGCCACCGATCAGAGCTTAAAATTCAACGTGTGAAAAAGAGCCTCGAGCTCAAAAATGATTTAGAGCCTCAAGTTCAACGTTTAATGAGCCCTATATGGGACAGTTATCAATGAGCCTTATATGTGACAGTTATCAATGAGCCCTATATGAGACAGTTATCAATGAGCCTTATATGTGACAGTTATCAATGAGCCCTATATGAGACAGTTTAGGCACTCAGTCACAACAAAGTAATAAATAGAAAGTGGGTCTCATGCGCATTGCATATGCATAATATGAATGATTAAAGTGCATTGAATGTGAAATGTGAATTAAGTGTTATGTGATTGGGTGAGCCATCGATGATGGTCACTTATTGAGTTCGCAAAACTCATCCAAAAATTTGTAAATATTTTTCAGGATCAGAAGAATACCTTGTTAGGTAATAGGAGTATACCTACTATATGCAAGTGAGAGATAGAGATCGGGATTTCTTCGTGTCTGCATTGTATTCCTATATTTTCGTACTGAATTGTATTTTCCGCAAATTTTTTATTAAGGAAAGTATTCTGAAATTATTATACAATGTGTATGCATATGTAATCATATTGTATTGACATTATGATTATGAGTGTTTTGTTTCTAGAATGGGCCCTAGTGATTAGCAAAATTTTGATGATTTGAAAAATGTTTATGGAATAAAGTAAGCCCTATTTGATGATTGATTTCTGCATACTATGTTCGTGGTTTCGAAAAAAAAATTATACTAAATTTTGACTGATTAAATGCTCTAGTACGCCACTCTCATGGAGCACAGACTCGGATATTACGCAAGATGTCGGGTACGTGTCTTGCGGGAGTAGGTTGCTACATCAACTGTATGATTTGAATGTAAAAACGTGATCTGATGTTGGTATGTTTTTACTCAAACCATTTTATAATAGAGTAGATTATAGTTGAGATATGAGGCTGCCTGTTACATGAAACCAAAGATTTGGGGAAGTGGTTGTTCTCCACTAAAGAAAGTGAATGACTGGTGGAGGCAGTTGATCTTTAAGCAAAAGGTATTCCGTAAGTTGAGGGACTTGACGGGTTACCTCATTCTTTCTCACTCTTCGTTCAATTTGGAGTGAGTGAGGCTATTTACTAGAGGGGTATGTACTGTTGACAGACGCTAACATTATCCTCATTTTTGATAGAGAAGTGACATCACCAACGGCAGCATCTTTTTCCAATCTTTGATGTTGTTGGAACCCCTCCCCGGTGAGTCGCGTGTTCGACGTCCTACGTGACATTTGGACGCGCATCTCACGAGGGAGGGATTCCTCACCACTAAGGAAACCTCAAATCGGACTTAATGTTACGTCATCCAAACAAATCTTGTTAATTTTACCCTAATTTTTCCTCCAATAAAAATTAATCTGCTTAGGGCCCACAATTAAATCCAATTCCTAAGCGAAAATGAAATTCCATATCTCTAGGTTACATAGAATCAGAAATCGCCTCAATCGGATCTCTATAGATAACAAAATCGCCCAAAAACGGATTTATATCCAATTCTGTCACATAATTGACTCGCTTTAATCTTATCCGTAATTTTCGACTAAAACCCGACACTCTCATTTTACTAAAAAGGGGTATAAATGTTTTTTAAAAATCCAATGCTTCGAAAATCGTGAAAATCGGAGGTCAAACGGAGGAAAGACAAAGAAAATAAGAAAAAGGGTTTTATTTATCATATTTAAAAAAAATCAAAAATTAATATTTTCAACAACAAAAAAACTAACAGTGCAGAGTGTGACTCTCTCACTTTCTGCTGAGTCTGAGTTCCTCGCACTCTCTGAATCTTGAGGAACATCTCTTAATTATTTTTTATTTTTATTTTTAGAAAATCTGAAATAACCTTTTAACTTTGAATAGGTCTAACTTTTCCCCTCGAAATCGAAATTTTGTAAATTTAGCGTCAAGTGAAAGATAACAGGAAGCTCTACAACTTCCTAGAAGGATTTAAAAACAAATCTAGCCATTAAGAGGGTCATAATTTGCTTCAAAGTTGCTGCTATAAAAAGAAATTCAATTTCCTACACAATGCTAATAATTTGAGAATTCATATCTTTTAGCACACAAGTCTAAAAATAACACATTTTACCTCATTGGAAAGATAAGAAGATAACCTACAAGTTTCATGAAGGAAGTACAAATCAATTCAATCATTTAAAGGTATAAAAATACTCTCAAAGTTTCAGCCTAAGTGAAAATCAATGGAACAGTAAATTTACCTACATGAACAGTAACTGTCGACTTCCAAACCTCATAACTTTTTGTTCCTAACTCCAATATTTGCAAATCATACCTCATTTTAAAGATAGAAGGATAATCTACATTTTTCATGAAGAAAGAAAGAAATCAAAACTATCTCTAAGAGGGTGAAAAAGCCCTCCAAAAGTTCTGCAAAATTGTAACTTCCATCAACAGCAGCTGAAACCTTTCACCTCTCATAACTTTTCTATTTTAAGTCCGAATGTGACAAAATTTATGTCATTGGAAAGATCTAATTATTCACTACAATCTTCAAGAAGGCATCTTACTGAAAATCTCACTCTAAGATACTCTAAAACTCAAAACAAGTTACTATCCAATTTGGGAAAAATTGGACAGCATTTCCCCTAAAAATGCTCTAACCAAAATCTTCAAGCCAACACACAACCTGCATAAAACTCATTCTTCCAATTTCCATAAAACACAACTCAAACCCAATACACTTCAAATCAAGGGCAGTAACACACTCCTAGGATTCTATTTACAACTCTTTTCACCGAATTTACTACTTCGAACAATTTACAAACTTAACATATCACAAAGATAACCTAGGAAATCACAAATTCACAAACAAAGTGGTTTGGGTGGATCCGAAACGGAATGTACTACACATTTTCGCGAAGTGGTTATGTGTAGCCGTGACTGATGGAAATCCTTGAAAGGAATTCCAGTGCCACTTACGGGCAGGCGGGAGAAGCCTATGGTTAGACAGGTGCACCTGACTCGGACGAGACCACCACAAACCCAAAGAAAACATGTAATTCACACAATTCAAAATCAATTGCCTCAACTGGCATTTACAAATTCATTTTCACATAAATTGCCAAAATGGCGTTCTTTTTCCGAAATCACAGATTCTTGTCCCATCCACTTAACAATTCATTAAACCATTCCAACATAAATTCATAAGCAAGAACATCACATACAAGTTCAAAACATCACCAAGAGTAACTTCTACAAAAATTCAAAGTCATTGGAAAACCTTAATTCGCATTTATTATAAAAACGGTAACATACCTATTAACTCAATTATTAAGAAATCACCCACCTTAAATTCCTTTAGCTTGTAGGATGGTCAAATGGCCTTGGCTCTTCCTCCAATTGCCTTAATTCACCTTCATTAAGCATAATTATCCCATAAGAACATAGGATATCAAATCGAACATTTCTAAGGAAAGGAAAACTTGAATTAACACCTACCTAACTTAACCCATACCTAAACTAAGCTATTTAAGCCAAAACCTACCTAAAATACCCAAAATTTGAAATTTTCTTACCTTAGAAGATGACCTCGAAATTCTCTTTTTGTTTCTATTGGAAGATTAAACCTTCCTCTCCACTTTCTTCTTGAATAAAACTCTTAACCCCTCCTTTCTAAAGCATATGCACCTAAGCTCTTACTTCTCTTCCTCTTCTTCTTCTTCTTCTTCTTCTTCTTCTTCTTTTTCCTTAACCGAAAGTCACCATTCTTTTTCTCCTTTCTCTTGTAACGTGTGTTTTCTAAAATAACCTAAGGAACTTTGTATCTTAAACTTTAAAAACCTAAGCCCTTGCATCAAAACTACGTCATTTCACTAACTCTTTCATTTTCCTTGCAAATTTTGTAAGTTCCTCCTCTCCATACGGCAATCTCTCTTGCTTCCCATTTAATTCGTCACTTAATTCCTTCTTTCTTCATTTAATATAATGTAAAATGGGCTAAAAGCCCATCTTGATAAACCTTAAGCCTTAAAACCTAAGCAAACTTCCTAATTTACCCTAATTCCATCTTATTCTTTTTAATTCTACCAACTTATTAAAATTCTAATTTTAACTAAATCCTTTCAATTTTTTAATCATTAACTGAGCACTAAAATCTCAAATTATTCTAACTAAAAGGAATTTATCAATTTAAACCTCAAAATAAAGAAAACAAGCTTAATGCGAATCGAAGCCCAACATTTCTCCCCCCCTTAAAAGAATTTCGTCCTCGAAATTCGTACCTGACATACTGAAGAGATGGGGATACTTCTCCTTCATAGCTTCCAATGGCTCCCACGTGGCCTCTTCCACCGAATGATTTCTCCATAAGACCTTTACCAACTGCACAGTCTTGTTCCTGAGAACCTTTTCTTTAGTATCCAAGATCTGCACTGGAAGCTCTTCATAACTCAAATCATCACTCAACTGAACTTCATTAGCTTGAATGACATGGGAGGGAACTGATCGATATCTCCTCAGCATAGAGACATGAAATACATCATGAATCTGGGATAATTCAGGAGGCAATGCTAATCTGTAAGCCAACGGACCAATCCTCCTCAGAATCTCAGAAGGTCCCACATACCTCGGACTCAGCTTACCCTTTCTCCCAAATCTCAAAATTCCTTTCCAAGGAGAAGTCTTGAGAAACACCTTCTCGCCGACCCATACTCCATCTCTTTCCTGTGAGCATCTTCATAACTCTCCATCCTGTCCTGAGCTGCCTTCAGTCTCTGCTTGATCAAATTGACCTTATCAACGGTCATCTAAATCAACTCTGGATCCAAGAGTTTCCTGTCTCCCTCTGCATCCCAACACACTGGAGTCCTACATCTCCTCCCATACAGAGCCTCATAAGGAGCCATCTGAATGCTCGAATGATACGAATTATTATATGCAAATTCGATCAAGGGCAAGTGCTCATCCCATGCTCCTCTAAAATCCATCACACAAGTCCTGAGCATTCCCTCAAGAGTCCGAATGGTCCTCTCAGACTGATCATCGGTCTGAGGATGGAAAGCAGTGCTGAAACTCAACTTAATGCCCATAGCCTCCTGTAAACTGCCCCAAAATCTCGAAGTAAAACGAGGATCCCTATCAGACACTATCGAATCCGGGATCCCATGCAATCTCACAACCTCATCAATGTACTTCTTAGCTAGCACATGCAGAGGATCTATCTGTCTGATTTCTAGAAAATGGGCTGATTTTGTCAATCTATCCACAATCACCCATATGGCATCATGCCTCCTACTGGTCCTGGGTAACCCCATCAGAAAATCCATATTGACTCTCTGCCATTTCCACTCAGGAATGGATAATGGCCTCAACTGGCCTGAAGGTGCCTGATGTTTAGCCTTGACTTGCTGACACACCAGACACTTACTCACATACTCGGCCACATCTTTTTTCATACATCTCCACCGGAAATGTTCTCTGAGATCCCTGTACATCCTGGTGTTGTCTGGTTGCATAACATAAGGTGCATTGTGCGTCTCATCCAGAATCTCATCTTTTACCTCCTTGACATCAGGAATACAGAGCCTATTCCTGACTGTCAAGAGTCCATCATCACTTTCGGCACCATACGGACTCCTTACCCTCTGCACCTCTTCCTGCAGCTTACTCAATTCGGGATCCTGAACCTGCAATTCTCTCACCTTCTCTCTAAGGATCGGTCTTACCCTGAAAGTAGCAATCATGCAATCGATTCCTCCTGCTTCAACCGATCCCGAGCTTAGCCATCTCTTTCAATAGCGGCGGATGGTATGCGCACATATGCTATGGAAGACTTCACCTCAAAGCATCTGCAATAACATTGGCCTTACGGATGATACTCGATCAACGGTCATAGTCTTTGAGCGACTCAATCCATCTCCTCTGTCTCAAATTCAGCTCCTTCTGACTCAATAGATATTTGAGACTCTTGTGATCTGTAAAGATTCTGGTTTGCACTCCATACAGGTAATGCCTCCAGATCTTCAAGGCAAAGATCACAGCTACTAACTCCAGATCATGGGTCGGATAGTTCACCTCATAAGGCTTAAGCTGCCGTGAGGCATATGCTATCACCTTATCTTCTTGCATCAACACACATCGCAACCCCTTTCTGGAAGCATCACTATACACAATATAACTCCCCTCTCCTGTGGGTAAAGCCAGAACTGGAGCACTAGTCAATCTGTGCTTGAGCTCCTCAAAGCTCTGCTGGCACTCATCACTCCAGAAAAACTTATGGTTCTTTCTCAATAGCTTAGTCAAAGGAGCTGCAATCATCGAGAAACCCTCAACAAATCTCCTGTAATAGCTTGCTAAACCCAGAAAGCTCCTCACCTCAGTCACTGTAGTCGGAGCATGCCAATTCACCATAGCTTCAATCTTCTTGGGATCCACATGTACCCCCTTCTCAGAAACAATGTGGCCAAGGAAGACTACTTCCCGAAGTCAAAATTCACATTTAGTGAATTTGGCATACATCTCTCTCTCCCTCAACCTCTGCAATACAATTCTCAGGTGCTCCTCATGTTCTCCCTCACTCCTGGAATATATCAGAATGTCATCGATGAACACGATAACAAACTGATCCAAAAACTCCTTAAAGACCCTGTTCATCAGATCCATAAAAGCGGCGGGGCATTGGTCAATCCAAAAGGCATAACCAGAAATTCATAATGGTCATACCGTGTCCTGAAGGCTGTCTTGCTCACATCAGACTCTTTAATCCCGAGTTGATGGTAGCCAGACCTGAGATCAATTTTAGAGAAGACCGTTGCTCCCTACAACTGATCAAACAAATCATCTATCTGAGGCAGAGGATACTTGTTCTTCACTGTCACCTTATTTATCCTCCTGTAGTCAATACACATCCTCCAGGTTCCATCTTTCTTCTTAACAAATAAGATCGGCGCTCCCCAAGGTGAAGTGCTCGGCCTAATAAACCCCTTCTCCAAAAGATCCTCCAACTGCTCCTTAAGCTCTTTCAGCTCAGCTGGAGCCATCCTGTAAGGTGGAATAGAAATAGGAGCTGTCCCGGGAGCCAAATCAATAGCAAACTCGATCTTCCTCTCAGGTGGCAAACCGGGCAACTCCTCAGGAAACACATCAGGAAATTCCCTCACAATGGGAATATCCTCCACCTTACTTTCCCTCACACTGGTATCCATAACACACGCCAAGAAGGCTTGACAACCTCTTCCCATCAATCTATCAGCTAACAAAGCTGAAACGAGCCTTGGCGGTGTCAACTTTCTATCTCCTCTGAAAACTACTTTTTGACCCTCTCCCAGATCAAATTCCACTTCCTTTCGACCACAATCCAGCTTTGCCTTATACTTCTCCATCACGTCCATTCCGATGATCACATCTAACCCCTTCAGATCTAGAGGTAGCAGATCCACTACCAAATTAGATCCATCGATCACAAGCTCATAATCTCGAAAGATCCGGCTCACAATAACATTCCTCCCTAATGGAGTACTAACAAGTAGGAAATCATCTAATAGAACTGATTGCATACCAGGCAATATCATACTTGCAGAGACATAGGAATGCGTGGAACCAGAATCAAAGAGAATGTATACATCAGAATGAAAAAGCTGAGCCATACCAGTAACAACCTCCGGTGCGGCTGCAGCCTCCTCTCGAGTCATAGCAAACACCCGTGCCTGTGCTTGCCCTCTCGGCCTCCCTGGAGGATTGGGCCTCTGCACTGATCCAGAACTACCTACCCCAGTAGCTGGTCTGGTCCTCACTGTCTCTGCTCTCCTCTTAGCCCGAGGTTGAGATCCTTCCCCTCTAATCATCTGAGGATAGTCTTTAATTCTGTGAACCTTCTCTCCACACTTGAAGCAAGCACCCGATAACCTGTGACACTCTCCCCGATGCGGGTGCCCACAGAGCTCACACAGAGGAGTCTGGTTCCTGCTTCTCTCAGTTCTGCTAGTTCCTCCCACTGAGGAAGCCTGTGCTGACCCGGTCCTGATCTGCTGAGGGGCACTACTGCCACCTTGACTCTGAGTTTGGGCACTCTTGCCACCCCTATCAACTGACTATACACAGCCCCCTCTCCTAAATGACTGCTCTCTACTCTTTCTTTTCCTGCTCACTTCCTGTCTAATATTCTCCAACTTCTCAGCCTGGAATGCAGCATCCACCAGCTGCTGATAATCACAGAAATTATGAAGTACTACCTTCTCTTTGATTCCCAGGTGAAGGCCTCCCTCAAACTTTCTACACTTATCTTCCTCACTGGCCACAATATGAGCTGCATAACGAGATAACTAGCTGAATCGCAGCTCATACTCGCTAACAGACATCTCCCTCTGAGCCAAATTGAGAAACTCCCTGGCCTTGTCCTGCATGTAGACCCGGGAAAGAAACTTCTTTCTAAATAATTCTCCAAAATTCCTCCATGAAAGCACTGGTGGTACAGCCTGACTCTGTGGGACTGACTCCCACCAGTGGAGAGCATCACCTTGCAATAAACTGACAACATACTCCAGCTTTTCCTCGTCTGAACATTTCATCTGAACCAAGACTCTTTCTGTCCTCTTCAACCAAGATTCTGCTTCTTCGGGATTGGTGGTACCATGAAAGTCCACCACTTCGAACTTCCTCAGTTTATCAAACTGTCCGCCCCTAATATCAGAAACTGGCACAGGAGCCCGAGATCCTTGGCCTAAGGCATGGGTGGCTTTGGGCGAGCACAGAAAACTGGAGATCCATAGCAGGCATAGTAGGAGGAGGAGAAGGAGGAGGCTCCTCAGGTTGCACACTAGGTGCTTCAGGGCCAGGAGCAGAATGTGTCCCTGCAGCTTGTGGGACATGAGACCCATCTGTGCTCCCCTGGCGAGAGCTTGAGCGAGATCGAGTCCCTCGGGTTCTACCCCGACGTGGTATATTACTCATTCAAAATAAAACCAGTGAAAAACTTTAGTTCATGCAAAAAAAATTTTTTTCAAAGTATCTTGAACGCTTTAATTCATGCAAACTCATGCAAAATCAACATTTAAAACCATTTAAAACAATTCAAAATAATACAATTATGCACATAAAACACATAAGTCACTTTCAAAAGGTGCACAAAAACCCTAAATTTCTCTATCTACTCGAACCTAAACCGAAAGCTCTGATACCATAAGTGTTGGAACCCCTCCCCGGTGAGTCGCGTGTCCGACGTCCTACATGACATCTGGACGCGCATCTCACGAGGGAGGGATTCCTCACCACTGAGGAAACCTCAAATCGGACTTAATGTTACGTCATCCAAACAAATCTTGGTAATTTTACCCTAATTTTTCCTCCAATAAAAATTAATCTACTTAGGGCCCACAATTAAATTCGATTCCTAAGCGAAAATGAAATTCTATATCTCTAGGTTACATAGAATCAGAAATCGCCTCAATCAGATCTCTATAGATCACAAAATCGCCCAAAAACGGATTTATATCCAATTCCGTCACATAATTGACGCGCTTTAATCTTATACGTAATTTCTGACTAAAACCTGACACTCTCATTTTACTAAAAAGGGGTATAAATTTTTTTTATAAACTCAATGCTTCAAAAATCGTGAAAATCGAAGGTCAAACGGAGGAAAGACAAAGAAAATAAGAAAAAGGGTTTTATTTATCATATTTTTAAAAAAATCAAAAATTAATTTTTTTCAAAAAAAAAACTAACAGTGCAGAATGCGACTCTCTCGCACTCTGACATCTCTTAATTAAATTTTTTTTATAGAAAATCTGAAATAACCTTTTAACTTTGAATAGGTCTAACTTTTCACTTCGAAATCGAAATTTCGTAAATTTAGCGTCAAGTGAAAGATAACAGGAAGCTCTACAACTTCCTAGAAGGATTTAAAAACAAATCTAGCCATTAAGAGGGTCATAATTTGCTTCAAAGTTGCTGCTATAAAAAGAAATTCAATTTCCTACACAATGCTAATAATTTGAGAATTCATATCTTTTAGCACACAAGTCTAAAAATAACACATTTTACCTCATTGGAAAGATAAGAAGATAACCTACAAGTTTCATGAAGGAAGTAAAAATCAATTCAATCATTTAAAGGTATAAAAACACTCTCAAAGTTTCAGCCTAAGTGAAAATCAATGGAACAGTAAATTTACCTACATGAACAGTAACTGTCAACTTCCAAACTTCATAACTTTTTGTTCCTAACTCTAATATTTGCAAATCATACCTCATTTTAAATATAGAAGGATAATCTACATTTTTCATGAAGAAAGAAAAAATCAAAACTGTCTCTAAGAGGGTGAAAAAGCCCTCCAAAAGTTCTGCAAAATTGTAACTTCCATCAACAGCAGCTGAAACCTTTCACCTCTCATAACTTTTCTATTTTAAGTCCGAATGTGACAAACTTTATGTCATTGGAAAGATCTAATTATGCACTACAATCTTCAAGAGGGCATCTCCCTGAAAATCTCACTCTAAGATACTCTAAAACTCAAAACAAGTTGCTGTCCAATTTGGGAAAAATTGGACAGCATTTCCCCTAAAAATGCTCTAACCAAAATCTTCAAGCCAACACACAACCTGCATAAATCTCATTCTTCCAATTTCCATAAAACACAACTCAAACCCAATACAATTTAAATCAAGGGCAATAACACACTCCTAGGATTTTATTTGCTTCCAAAACATAACATAATCCAATTTACTCTTTCTTGTATCAAGTTAACCTACACAATTATACATTCTTTCATATTCAAACAATATCACATTCATAAAAGTAATTTCACTTTACAACTCTTTTCACCGAATTTACTACTTCGAACAATTTACAAACTTAACATATCACAAAGATAACCTAGGAAATCACAAATTCACAAACAGAGTGGTTCAGGTGGATCCGAAACGGAACGTACTACACATTTTCGCGAAGTGGTTATGTGTAGCCGTGACTGATGGAAATCCTTGAAAGGAATTCCAGTGCCACTTGCGGGCAGGCGGGAGAAGCCTATGTTTAGACAGGTGCACCTAACTCGGACGGGACCACCACAAACCCAAAGAAAACATGTAATTCACACAATTCAAAATCAATTGCCTCAACTGGCATTTACAAATTCATTTTCACATAAATTGCCAAAATGGCGTTCTTTTTCCGAAATCACAGATTCTTGTCACATCCACTTAACAATTCATTAAACTATTCCAACATAAATTCATAAGCAAGAACATCACATACAAGTTCAAAACATCACCAAGAGTAACTTCTACAAAAATTCAAAGTCATTGGAAAACCTTAATTCGCATTTATTATAAAAACGGTAACATACCTATTAACTCAATTATTAAGAAATCACCCACCTTAAATTCCTTTAGCTTGTAGGATGGTCAAATGGCCTTGGCTCTTCCTCCAATTGCCTTAATTCACCTTCATTAAGCATAATTATCCCATAAGAACATAGGATATCAAAATCGAACATTTCTAAGGAAAGGAAAACTTGAATTAACACCTACCTAACTTAACTCATACCTAAACTAAGCTATTTAAGCCAAAACCTACCTAAAATACCCAAGAATTTCGAAATTTTCTTACCTTAGAAGATGACCTACGAAATTCTCTTTTTGTTTCTATTGGAAGATTAAACCTTCCTCTCCACTTTCTTCTTGGATAAAACTCTTAACCCCTCCTTTCTAAAGCATAAGCACCTAAGCTCTTACTTTTCTTCCTCTTCTTCTTCTTCTTCTTCTTCTTCTTCTTCTTTTTCCTTAACCGAAAGTCACCATTCTTTTTCTCCTTTCTCTTGTAACGTGTGTTTTCTAGAATAACCTAAAGAACTTTGTATCTTAAACTTTAAAAACCTAAGCCCTTGCATCAAAACTACGTCATTTCACTAACTCTTTCATTTTCCTTGCAAATTTTGTAAGTTCCTCCTCTCCATACGACAATCTCCCTTGTTTCCCATTTAATTCATCACTTAATTCCTTCTTTCTTCATTTAATATCATGTAAAATGGGCTAAAAGCCCATCTTGATAAACCTTAAGCCTTAAAACCTAAGCAAACTTCCTAATTTACCCTAACTCCATCTTATTCTTTTTAATTATACCAACTTATTAAAATTCTAATTTTAACTAAATCCTTTCAATTTTTTAATCATTAACTGAGCACTAAAATCCTAAATTATTCTAACTAAAAGGAATTTATCAATTTAAACCTCAAAATAAAGAAAATAAGCTTAATGCGAATCGGGACTCAACAGATGTGCCCCATCTTTCTCTCTCTATAATAACATAACCCATCATTTTATACAAACTCTTTTGTTATATCAAATCTGCTGTTATAAAATTGTAGGATTGTCAGCAAGGACTTTGCAACTTATTAGGTACTAACAGATTTGGACACCATCAGGCATATCTTTTAGTTATTTTTATTTATATTTATTTATATATTTATTGTAATTTTATTTACATAATAATTTAACGTGTCAATTTTGCTTATTTATTCTTTAACCTGGATTACTCTTTAATTGTCACATTTGTATGTAGGTTTACTGAAAACAACTTCTTTATTATGTAAGGATAAGGTTGCATACTATCAAACCTCCTTAAACCTTACTTTAATGCAGTACTTCAGACTAGGTGTGATAATGGTGATGATGATGACTTCTGCCGGACAACCCCAAATGTGAAGGTATAGTAAACGATATTTCCTTCACTAGGAATCCTATTAAGCAGATACGCAACAGTCTTTAATGCATGCATCCACAATGATAAAGGTACAGTACTATAACTTAACATACTCCTAACCATATCCATAAGAGTACGATTCTGCCTTTCAATTATATCATTTTGTTGCAGTGTACCAAGCAATGTGTATTGTGCACATTCCCTTGACTTGCAAGAAACTTTACAAATGGATCTAGACATTGTCCATTTTTATCAAAATTTTCATAATATTTACCACCTCTATCAGGCCTACTATTTTTAATTTTCTATCTGACTGCCTTTTTATCTCATTAACAAACACCTCTAGGATGTCCACAAACTGAGACTTCTCATGTAGCAGATAAATATAACTATATCGTGAGAAGTCATCAATAAAGGTAATGAAATATTTTTCGCCGTCCCAAGAAGAAATGTTGAAAGAACAATAGATGTTAGTGTGTATTAATTAAAATAATTCGCTACTTCTTGTGGCTGGATTGCTTGATATATGTTTGGTTTGCTTACCTTTAATACAATCCACACATATATCCCAGTTAGCAAAATCTAATTGAGGTAAGATTTCATTTTGCACTAACCTCTGTACCCTTTCTTTGGACATATGACCTAATCTTTTATGCCACAAAAAAACACAACATTCATTATGTGCACTACGTTTATTTCCTATAATATGGTCAATATGAAATAGAGATTTAGCAAAATCAACATCAAGATTGGAATGATATAAACAATCAATTAAGTACCATAAGCATAATGGTGCTTGTGCTAATATAAAGAAAACACACAGTTTCCAATCTCAAAGTTAAAACCATCATCATCCAACTTTGCAACAGAAACTAAATTTCTGGCACAATAAAAAAAATAAAGATAATTTTTTAGATCCAGGTGACACCTAGTGTCAAAGATCAATATGTATGTCCCGATGCCCTCTATTTGTGCCTTCATTATGTTTCCTATATATAAGAATTTTTCAGTTTCGTTTATGGTCTGGATTGAAAGGAATCCTTGTTTAACATGTGACACATGAGTAGTTGCACCAGAATCTAACCACTAGGTATTATTAAGCACTTCAATAAGATTTGATTCAAATCATATTGAGACATAATATGTACCTTTATTTTTGAACTAAGCCTTTCTTTTAGGGCAATCCTTTTTGAAGTGACCAGACTTTTTGCAGAAGTAGCACCTGTTATCTTTATGGATTCGACCCTCATTAACTTTGCTGAGAGCTTTGTCCTTATCTTTGCCTTTCTTTCCTGGTTTGTTCTCGCTGTTACTAGCTCCTTGATGAAATATGAGATGAATGGAGTGTTCTTCATTTTCTTCAATCTCCCTTCCTCCTGAGCCAACATGGCCTTAATTTCTTGAAGGTTTCATTTTTCCTTAATAGTGTTGTAATTCACCTGGAACTGGCCTAACTCAAGAGGAAGTGAGTTGATAATGAACTGTACAAGGAAAGGCTCACTTAGATCCATACCCATAGATTTCAGCTTTGCAGCTAGATTTGACATATGTGTTACATGATCATGAATAGGCCGTGACCAGTTAAACTTTTTTGTCATCAACTAACTTATTAAAGTCCCTACTATTGACTTATCAGCTATATCAGATTGTGAGTATTCTTTAAGCTTCAACATGAACTCCTTTGCATTGTCCGTTTTAGGCATTGATTGCTTTACAATTTTTATGATCATCATTCGCATCAAATTCATGCTTAGCTTGTTAGACTATTTCCAAGCCTGATAATAAAACTTGTCAGCTTCAAAACTAGTCTCAGTTATGGCTGTGGGCCTTGCATCTGAAACTATGGCCAAGTTCAAATTCATTACACCTAGTTAGAGTTGGAATGTTCAAACCAATCATCATAGTTCAGACTATTGAACTTGATTAACCCATTCCTAAAGCAAACGAATTAGTAGATGCTGCAAACATAAAATATAGCTCATATATTAATGCTTTGAGTAAACCTAAATAGATTCAAACTAACTAATACACTTTAACTATGCATTTAATTTCTCATTTGGGTAAAATTTAAATACATAGATGTAACCTATTATGATGCAAATATAGTTCATTATAATGGACAATCAATCATATTCTAGTCAACATGCATGTTATATTTGGATATACAATCATATTAACCAAATATATTGATAAAGTCCTTTAATGTCATTAATTATAAGTAATGGTTGGGTGAACTCTTAGTGTTGTAATTAATAATCGTAATTGTTCATTCAATTTTATATCATTGTAGTATCGTATCATAATGAACAATTGAAACATTCACAATTAAATGATTAATATTTTTATATTGAGCCACTTTGGTGATTAACAAGCTTTCCATACAATAAACATTTAATTGGATAATTATCATACATAACAAAATTTAATTTAGTTAGTTTGGTCACTTTGGTGACTAACAAACTATTCTAAATTACCATAATGTCATGTAGAACATTCAACATATAATAAGAAAATGTAATTCCAAGCATTACATAATATAAATGGTCAAATTACTAATTAAAACATAATATGACACAAATTTATATTATGCATAGCAAACATATGTGTAAATTTTATGCTTATAAATCTAAATTAATTAATTGATTACTTCATTAATTAATTTAAATCTTCACTTAATTAATAAATTATGAGTTATGACCCAAAATTAAAATATCTTAAGTAGGATCAATATTCAAACCCATAAAATAATTTTATTAAAAAACTGTAAAAATTAAAAAAGTATACATTAAAGTGAAAGGCGCGTGTTGTGCGCTGGTCCAGCCTGGCAGGTGAGGAGTGTGGGTTGCACGCGCCTCATCTTCCTCACTGACGTTGGTTTCATTTATGTTGTTCTTGTTATTTTTTTAAATTCTTAAATCTTCTTTCTTTCATAGATTCTTCTGCAATTTTTTTTCCAGAATCCTTTCTTGGCTTGAGCCAACAATAACGTCATCCACATTTACTTCTTTAGTGGTCAATAAATGAAACAAACCCATGAGTTTCTCACTTTAAAAACATCCATCCATATTTTGTTACTGTCAAGCATCTATATTTCGTTTCGGTTAAGCATTGATAAAGGGTTTCAAATCCTTAGAACACTGATTCTTTTAACATCTGAAAATCACTTTTCCATTCCATACATATCAACACCGGTAGTTTATCAAAAATTTCATGATAGTGCAACATATCATAAACGAATACAAAAATAACCATACAAAAATAAACAAAAAAACAATCATATAGAAACGATACACAGTAGAAAACAAATAATGCAACACCATGGCTCTGATACCAATTATAAGACATTTTAATGGATCGATGTATTTAGACATATCTGAATCCATGATAGTTTTTGTGCTGATTTATTCCCTCTCTTCTTCTATTCTTCTTTGATGTGCTTCTCCAAATAGTACAAATAACCCTTTGATAAGTTGCTAAAACTTATAAAGTCTTTCACCAACCATCATGTTGGTTTATTTTAAAAGAGAGAGGAAGAGGGTCTTTAACTCATTTGAGATATATTATTTAATACCCAATAATCATTATCTTGGGTTCTTTTTATAGGACTCAAATTTATAAATCACATGGGCCATCAAATAATCTGTCAATGGAAGCCACGGTCGTCAAGTCGAACCCAATCAACATCAAAGTCGGAGAAGATGGGTTGATGAGGTTTTTAGATCAGAGATGGAGAGTAGTTTGTCGGAGGTGGACCATGTTTGGAGGCCATTTTGTGTTAGTAAAGGTCGAGTTTTGATACACCCCCTCTTGTCAAAAAAGATGACGAGTATGATCACTAGTTGCTTCTTGAAATGATGACGTTTTAGTATCATTATGAAACTATGTCGTTTCAATAATCTAATTCGCCTCTACTAATTACGCTAATGTGTCTAATTAATGAGGATCCTTAGATACGTCGCACTGCCACGTCAGCAAAGATAACAAAAGCACTAAGGTCGGGTTAGAATTGAAAAAAATTAAAAATTTGAACATTTTATTGCTATTTTTTAAAGTTCAAGGTATAATTGAAAAATTGAAAACATTTGAGAATTTTTTGTAATTAACCCATTTTTAATAAATAATCTTTAAGTAGTTCTCAAATATTAAAGTTTCTTGACTTTTAGGAGTTTATGTCCTTAAATGCTTACTTGAATCAAACTCATTATTTGTTCTTCAATTGTTGACTCGCCAAAAATTTACCTAATGTATATAATTGAAAGTTAGTATATATATTATAAAATTATGGATTGCATATTCCATTTCATTGGCACTTTGAGCAAAAATATTGAATATATTATTAATGAGTATAAGATATATCTAACTTAAAATTATCAAAGTTATTAGTATGATTTATATTAAAATATACAATGAATAGTTAATTTCAACTGATAATTTAATCATTTAAATTCATAAATTATAAATTATTTTTATATAATAATAACTATTTTATTATGTACACAACCAATTACTAGTTGATTAATCAAAATAAACATGTGTATTAATTAAATTTAAGACTCTCAAGAAAAATAACTTAATTCATATATAAATTGTTTCATAAAAATTAAGTAAAAATATAAAATGCCTTTCTACCGTGATCAAACGACATGGTTGTAGGTCGGTTTAGACGATAACGTTTGCAGACTGTCTGGTTCAACAGATTAAATACGGGGTCCACAAGCGTACTAGACCGTCTGGATATGGTGACCGTCAGTTATCATGGCTTGTCTAATCAGTTCTTCAGCCTTTCTCTGTAACACTAGATTTAGCTTTTGAAAGAGAGATCTGTAGATGAGACTAAGCAAGCAGGCTGATTGGTGGATAAAGATTTGTCAAATCATTGGTTGTAATATCTTTGTACAATCAATCTAAGCACTTTGATTTCCCACTGAGTTGCCTTTTTGTTGTCTCCTTTTTGTTTGCTTAATCATTACTGTTGATCGGTAAAGCTTGGAAAGTACCCTCATTTCCAAGTTTTATTCTTTAACCAAATCATTCGGGAATTAACTCTGCACTTTTGGCTTGACGCCTTTGTCTTGATGATTGGGTTTACCATTTAGTATTTCCAAAAGATCTTGAAACAGACGAGCGTCTTCTTAGTTCTTACTATCAAAAAAAGGTCAGGTCTTTATAGAATTGTAGGAACTAGGAAATAAGAAAAGGCTGCTTCGTCTCGGTACTTTAAACACGATCACATGCTTCATCCCGTGTACTCCGTTTCTTTTTTATTCATACTTTAAAATGTCTTTTTGTCTCCATTTGTGATCAGCTTCTTCTTGGTGTTCTTCGTGACATTCAGTGAATTGGTTATATGTCAAATGATACAATCACGTCATATATACAAATCTGCGTCTCAGTGGTAGCACTGGAGTAACTCAGCTCTGATCTTGAGGATTAACAGTTGAATCATTATTGGCAGTTTCAAGTCCAGAAGATAAGGTATACTCATTCGTCACTTGACCTTAAAATGGTTGGCCCGTTAATTTATTTTATCAAGCAACCATTATCATCTTCCAGGATGTGTTGTGTTTTGTATGGGTTATCGAGTGATATCCCACATATGTTATGAATGAAAAATCCCCAGGCTGTTTCGTAATCATAAGTTGTCATCCTGTTTCTTGATTGGATTTTGGTTTTTGTGTTAGATGAGTGAGGCAGCTACCTCAAATCCTGCTCTTCAAGTGTCGGTATCTTTCGGTAGATTTGAGAGTGATTCGTTGTCTTGGGAAAAATGGTCTTCTTTTTCTCCCAATAAGTACTTGGAGGAAGTGGAGAAGTGTGCTACACCAGGATCTGTGGCGCAGAAAAAGGCTTACTTCGAAGCTCATTACAAGAAGATTGCTGCCAGAAAAGCTGAGCTGGTGGATCAGGAGAAGCAAATGGGTCATGACTCGTTGAGGTCAGATGACCAAAGCAACGGAGATCTCATAGACAAGACCTGTCGCACAGAGTTTGAGTTGGAAAAGTTTACTGGCCGAACTTCTGCGGAAGCTGTTGAGAAAGAAACTGAATCTAGCAGTGATTTGGACATTGCCCGTGGTGAATATGCAATCTTTGCAGAAGCTCATGATTCATCGACTGTGGTAGTTAAAGAACTGGGCAGTAAATTGGATATGCCCGAGGTGGAAAAGCCAGAAGAAGCTCCTAATCTAAAAGAACCGGAAAATCAACAGTTGGAATCTCCAGACAGGAAGGAACTGCATAAGAGCTCGGAGAAACAGATGGAAAGCATTACAACAAATAAAGGGAAAACAGTGAGGTTGGATCGTCGAAAGGAATCTCGGAAGGTAAATAGTTCTTTATATGTTCCTTCTCTTATCCCTTGAAACTCTTTTTGGTTGGGGTCTTGTAAATCATCCTTGTTTTGTTCATTTAGAGTACTTCAATAAGTAAAGGTAGAGATATGGCGACAGTGAAGAAGAAGCCACCATTACTTGTGACTAGACCGCCACAAACTTTCACCCCCAAACCCTCAAAGCCAGTGTTCGCTTCTAGTGCAATGTCTGCATCAACGACTTCAACGAAGAAATCAATCAATTCATCGATATCAAAGAGTAGAGTTCCTTCTGCTGGAGAAAGTAAGAGTATGGCTCCTAAAACTTTGCACATGTCCCTTAGTTTGGATTGTCCTGGTTCTAACCAAAGTCCCCATACGGCTACTAGAAAGTCTCTTATTATGGAAAAAATGGGGGACAAGGACATTGTCAAACGGGTATTTAAGACATTCCAAAATAGCTTCACTCAGTTCAAATCTTCTTCCGAAGATAGATCTCTTGGTGCAAAGCAGGTTTGGTTCTTGTTAAGTTTTACCTAATGGAGGAGACCTTCCAAATTTCTACTACTTTAACAACGGCCAGTTGGTCATTGCCCGTGTGTTACATGTAAACTTTCTTTTCTTCCCGACAGATGCTTACAAAAGGGGCAGCAACTAAAGTTTCCACTTCTCTTAACCCCAGAAAAGGAAATGGAGGGTAATGTTCGTTATCCTTGCATCTTATGCTGGGGAATGTGTTTATCATTTGCATTAGGCATACATACATTGCATTAGGCATACATAAGATGGGCCTATGCATTGCTTTGTAGGTTATGCTTTATACTAGTGAATCTTGTGAAGGCAAGCTTTGAAGAAATATTGCCATGTAATGTTACTTTTCTCTTTTTAGCACCATCTTATTTGTATTGGATAGTTACTTCAAGATTGTTGTCTAGTTATTTGAATGCCATATTGAAGAAAGTTTGCAAAATTGCTTTGTACCTTCACCTATGAGCCACACTGATTCGTAGCTCTTAAAAAATTCTTCTTTCTATTACTTTTTGTCTGAATTCAATGATGCAACTCATGTTTGTGATAGGCCCCCCAAAGCAGGAATTATGGATAGAAAAACTGCTAAAGGATTCCCATTTTTGGGTCTGACAAATGGTGAAAGGACCGTGAGAAGCAAAGAGGTACCAGTTGATCCCTTCCTTTAGTACTTCTGAATCATATAATCCTGTTTCTGCTAGTTATTCAAGTTGGATTTATTTGGGATATATTTCAGTTTTCTAATGTGAGATAGGCAAGGAGTACTCGCCTTAGAGAAAAATTAAAGGTGCACTAGACATATCAAGGTTTCTAGCATTAGGGAGTTTAGTGCCTAAAGTCAAGAAGTCAAATTGCATAGAACGTAACTGTTGCTAAATCATTTGGAGGATAAAGTCAAACAATCACCGGTGAAATTGAAGTCACTTTACCGTTTTCATCATGCTTGTTACAGGAGGACAAAGAGGTAGAAACTAGAAAGCTGAGACAGAGCCCGAATTTCAATGCCACGCGCTTGCCAAGTTCTTATCGGATACATAAAGTATCTAAAAGCCCTTTGGACAAGGTATGCCATGTCTTGAGTTGTTTCTGCCATACATGCACACCAAAAGGTCACGCCAGTATGACCAGTCCTTTGCTGTGTCCTCTTTTTATCCTCAATCTCTAAATAAATATGTAAGTTGTTGCTGAATGCTTTATTTAATTGGAAAGAAATACTTCACTTTTGAGTTGAAGTCGACTGCCACTAGTGCTTGATAAAACATTACGGGTTAGAATTTAATTTAATCACCTTCAGTGCAGGTATTGCACATAGTCCATGATGAACAGATTAATCATTGTATAAGTAGTATTAATCATTGTATCAGATTGTATATTTTAACTGCATACTGATTTACAAGTAGTGCACTGGGATCTAGTTTATGTATCTGAGTATCTTTTAAGCAACGTTTCCAGCCAGCCATTCAAGAAAGATATGTATATGAATAAATTAAAAGTTATTTTTACTTCACTCGCTCTTTTAAGTATCAGCTTCAGTTTTTGGCCATACTTGATAGTCTTGGTCCCAGAAGGAGCATCTTCTTCTATAAAGTGATGATCTTGATCAATTTATTTGACTCAGTTTATGGCTATGCACATGGATTATGTACATGCAGGAGGGCTCGAAGACGGTTGGACTGTAGAAAGTCATTTATATCTGTTAAGAGAATAAAGGATTCACGAGACAGTTTGTCGAATTTGCAGTTCCACATATAACAGTGGATAGAGATGGAAATGGAGGAAATAGTCCCAAGCAAGGGCCACTTCAATCATGTGATCACCGAGCGAAAACAGCAACAGCCTTGAAGGGTCGCATGAGAAATAGACGATTAGATAAACAGCAACCAAAAAAAAAAAAAAAAAGAGGAAAGTCAGAGGTCTGTCTCTTTGGCTACCTCATGGGACGCATTTGTATAAAAAAAAAAAGAGAAAACAAATGGTTTCACCTCCCATTGAAGTCCTCATGGAAGGTGCCATGAATGGTACATTACACAATTAGGTTTTTTCATTGGTAAGAGGATAACATTTCTTGTGATGAAACAATGGACAATTACAAACTGGAAACAATACGGTCTCGTGAATGTTCTTGTCAATAGTGATGATACTTTCTTTTCCAAGTTTACAAACAAAGATGTAGCTATTAAGGTAATTGAGGCTAGTTCCTAGCATGTCAAAGCAAATCAATTATGTTGCAATTATTGAGACCTGAAATGAAAATTGAAGAAATTAAGAAAACATACCTCTATAGCTCCACATTCATAAAGTTTCTTTGAAATATCAGACAACAATTGGATTAAGCTATCTTGAAACTATATTAGCAAACCTATTTGCACGGTTCAAGCAAAAGCTGAGGTATCTAGAATTAATTTTACAAGATTATGTGTTCTTGTTAGTTCAATGACTCAATTACCTGACTCTATTCCCATTGTAAGGTTGAATGAACAACTTGAAACTATGGAAGATAGTTTGAAAGTCACTTATGCATGGAAACCTAAAAATGAAGGAGCTAATATGAGATGGATTCCCACTCACAAGTTGTTTAAGACTAGATTATGAATTGGAGGAAATTATTAAAACAGAAGGTCTTCACAACAATGAAACAGATTAGGTAGTGAAAATAATGCAAGCTACATTATTAAAGAGAAAGAGGGAGAAGGATTTTTAACTGTGAATGAACCAATAGAAACATCAAATAGCACAAAAGGGAAATAGAAGAAGAAAATATGAACACTCAAAAACTAGAGAAGACAAAACAATAAACTAAGAACTAAGATAATGAGAATAACATATTTGAAAAAGAATTTGAAATACTACAGAGGGGGAAATCAATTAGGAAAAAGAAACCACCTACTCAAAGCTACAAAACATGAAGATTGCAACTTGGTATATCAAAGGAGCTAATACTTTTGCAAAGAAGTTACTTATTGGAGATTTTATCGTTAAGAATATACCTGATCTCCTGGCTATTTTGGAATCTAAAATCAACATTAGTTGTGATATTTTGAAATTGCTAAGTAATGAGTGCCTAGAGATAACAAATTTTGATAAACTTCTTTGTGGCATAATTTTGGTGTTTTGTAATAAGAACTCGGTTGAATTTTTTCCATCATGCATCACAGATCAATTGATTCATGCTAATGATATTTGTAAATCCACAAAGATTGCCTGTCATATTTTCTTTATTTATGTTCACAATAGTGGTCACCAAAGAAGTCAACTCTAGAATGTGATCAGAAGGATATCTACACGTACTAACAAACCTTGATTACTCATTGGAAACTTTAATGTCATTATTTCATCAAATGAAGTAGAAAGGGTATATGTAAATAAGACTCATTGTTAGTATTAAAGACTTTGCTTATCTGATGTAGCCTTAGGGGGGATTTTTCATATGAATCGACAATAAACAAGGAAATGGTCTCATTAAGAAAAAATTGGACAGAAGTCTAGCTAATCTTAAATGGTTTTAGCAATTCCCACATAGCTTTAACTTGTTTCACAATACTTGCCTATTAGACCAATCTCCTACAATTACTATAATAGAATTTATAAGACTCAAATATCTACTCAGATTTAATAATTTTCTTATGGATGTTCCAGGTTTTGAGGATGTTGTATGGAAATAAGTCACCACTGAGGCATAGAGCTCTAAGTAGTATAAATATATTCAATTAATTCATATGATCAAACAAAATCTTAAGCTATTACATAGAGAAAACGCTGGAAGTATACATCATCTTATTTCTATGGCTAAAAGAGCTTTGATATGAATCCTATGGATTGTATAAAAAGTCACATTGTAGTATGTTCTTAGACAAGGAAAACCAAACAAAGATCTAGAGTTAAGTGGCCAAAAAGGAGGGAATAAAGGTTAATCTTTCTTTCACAGATCTTTTATCTTCACAAAAGTTACAAATAGAATCTCTAGATTAATGGTTAACATTCAAATCATATACAATCCAGACATGCTAAAACAGGAGACCTATAAGTATTTCTCTAGTTATATGAATGCCCCCACCAATGCATTATCCTCAGTTGAAGTGCTAAAAAGCATCAGGTGTGGAAGTATAACACCACAAGAAGCTGAGATACTTTCCAAACCTATAACCAGATAAGAAATTGAACAAATTGTCAAAAGCTTGAATCTTACAAAGCATCTGGGCTTGTTGGATTCAATATGTTCTTTTTCACTAAAACCTAGCCTCTCATCAAAGATATGGTATAAAATGTTGTTATGGAATTCTTTCAAGAAAAAAAGGATGCTTAAGGTGTTCAATGGAAGTTTCATAACACTCATTCCCAAACGTGGTGAAAAAAAAAAAACACTTTTGAGACTTTAGGCCTGTTGCTTCTTATAACTCGACCGACAAAATTGTTTCAAAAATTTTGGAAAAAAGATTGAAGGAGATCTTAATCAATCATGTGGATAGTACTCAAAGGGCTTACATACCTAATAGAGAGATGGAAGATAATATTCTACTTATGTAAGAATTTATGAAGGGATATTCCAAGAAACAAGGGGTAAAAATTGTATCTTG